>VTFQ01000014.1:10580363-11180363 GCA_036281575.1 Ancherythroculter nigrocauda | reverse complement strand
GACGGGGGCGGACATGGGACTCGGTAGGCATGCGAGGAGGTTGGAGGGACAGAGATAGCCGTGACCGTGGAACTGGTACTGTGTTGACTACGTGCAGCATTTTCTCTTTCAAACCTCTCGATTTCTTGATAAGCTGAGGAGCTGGCGCCATCATCGTCCTCAATCATTTCCTCATTTAGCAATGAGGTGCCCTCCATTGCATCATACCCCTCTGGAAGACAAATTTGAATATAGAGATAGGAAAATTCAAAGGGATGAACAGCTGTGGAATTCTGCGAAGCCTCTCACTTTATCTAACGTCAACACTTGTTTTGTGTCTCATAGCAGTATGTGAGTAAAGGCCCTGTACACACCATTCTCAACTGCTTACCATATTGGTTCCTGGTAATAAATTCAAGAGCTTTCGTATGTATCAAATATGGAGAAAAACGGAAGCAAAAATATTATGCATTAGATTTTTATTTCATCAGAAAAAGTAGTAGGAAGTCTGTTCTGCTGTTAATGCAAAACTTTTTTTATAAAGCGATTCAGTCTCTTCAGAAAATTTGGACTAAACTACTCGATTCATATGAATTAGTTGTATTATCTCTTTATGAATTTTTTGAAGCAACAAAGGGGTAGTTGCATGAACTGTCAATGGAGGGACATTGGGTTTTAAATATAAATATATCTGATTGTGACAAGGTTTTAAAGCCAGGGGTGTTGCAAAGACCTTTTTACTGATAAATTCTTATGTGTCAATCCTTATGAATAATTTTCTGATATTTCAGCAATCAGTCATGTGATTTCTATCAGCTGTTTAGAATCAGAACTACCGATGCCAGATTTGCGAATTAATCACTCTTTGATCTAATTGGACAAACAGGTTTGCAAAAAAAGTCTGAAGTTGTTCACGATTTAGTTTGATTCATTCTGACAGTTCACTCACACACTGAATTGTTTACAGCGGTTCCTCACACTGAAATAGGAATGGGATATTTCATGTGTCAAACTCCGCTCCAAGAGGGCCACTGTCCTACAGAGTGTAGCTTCAACCAGTTCCAAAACACCTGCCTGGAAGTGTCTAGTGATCCTGATTTTTTTTTTTTTTTTTTTTTTACTTGATTAGATGGTAAAAGGTTGGATTAGAGTTGGAGCTAAACTCTGCAGGACAGTGGCCCTCGATAAATTTGACACCCCTGAGATATATCCTAAGACAGAAAACAAAAAGAGCACTGAGTGAGGTTGATGTTTACCTACAATTCATTGTAGGAAGCAAAACATCTATCTTTCAAATGTCTTCTATCGTTTGACGACAACAAAGAAGCGCATTATTGCACATGCAGCTTGTGGGACAATATCCATGGGCACACTTTTTTGATAGTGGGGCTGTGCCCCTGTACTGATGAAAGGCTAGAAACACCCCTGGTTTAATAAAAGTGTTAATTTGAAAAAAATAATAAAATTTTATTGCAGTCGAGCATACTGTGTTGTCAGGGTCTTTCACTTTTTTACTCACATACATTTAGCCTTCATATGTGTGTTTACACTGCCTTCTCACTCGCGTCATAGAATATCTCATCTGTTCAGCCTTTCCATCTCTTCACAGCATAACCATTAAAAAAAAACAATAGTTCAATACTATTAACCATCCATTTAACAAATCACAAAGCATTGTGGCAAATGTGGAGGATTTTAGTTTTTTTTTGTGCAACAGAAAAGATGAAAAGGCAATAAAATGTCACGCAATCATTCAGGCAAGGAGATATGAACCCTATTGAATATGTTAAAAGCCCATCTATCGAGCTGATTGGACCATGTGGAGATTATAGGGGCGGGATTAAGAAGAAACACAATGCAATAACGGCGTTATGTCTTTGTGAGGGCTGCACCAGGCAGAGGCTGCAATCCCACTGTCCATCACAGCTGAAATCTTCCACACCAGCTCTTACTTCCAACCGCATTTTGCAGGCCACGTTTGTCCTCCAAGGATGCCAAGGTTGGTATAAAAATGAAGAAAAATGTTAAAAGTGACCCAATCATTCTAAGAAAACCTATCCATCCATTGTCTATTAAAAAAAAACTGTAAAAAAAAAAATGTAAATTTAAAAATAATTGATTTTCCCATTCAGTCATTTACAGGAATGTTTCGGATTTAATTTAAGCTGTAGTGACAGCATCTGTGACATGATGTGGATTACCCCAGAATTTTAACTCATCCCTCAGTTTTTAAAAACAAACAAACAAACAAACAAAAATGCTTTTGCACATACAGTAATATACTTACAATGAATTTCTGGGGCAAGGCATTGCACCAGTATAAACAGAAACTGTTGCAAAAATATCACCACATCTGTACACATTATACATGTTAACATGAGACTAGTGTGATAATATCATTAAAAAACAATATTCTTCACGTTTGTATTTTTTTAAAACTGTCTTGCCCCATAGACTTTTATTGTAAGTGCATGTCTTACTGTAAGGACATTTTTGTCAATATAGTCAAAATTATTTTCTGTGGTAATCAACAGCATTAAAATAAAATTAAAATAAATAAATAAAAAAAAGTTGTGAAATGCCTTTCATGGAAAAGCATTGCTACTTTGGCAACTGAACACTGGTTGTCCCTAATCTGACCTTTAGTTATATGTCTTTCAAAGGACTAGTCCTGATTTAGTTGAGAAGGCAGTGCAAAAACACACATATCCATTGAAAGATGTATGCGTGTTGACATTATAATACCTGTGACAGGCATCCCTCCAGCTGCTCTTTTCCCCTGGATCTCCTTCCTGTGATGGCTGAGGTGCCATGCCGCCCTCCCTCCCTTTCCACCATCACAGAACACCCAACACCTTACTCAATATTTCCCATTGATTTTAGCGGCAACTAAATTTAGCTTCATCTACTTGGTGAATCTATGGGGTATGCTTGATAACATTTCTCTGATAGGTCAGTGCTTTTGAAGTGCTTTTTCTATTAACTATAAAACCAGAGAGCATCAATACCAGAATTAGTTAAGTTTTTAAAGGTCTTTAAGGGAAGAAAGCATCTAATTTAGCTTCTAACACATAAACAAAGTATGGTTCTTTTTGTAAAACCAAAGTAGTACAGGACTGCTGAAACAAGAAGTCCTCCAGAGTGAAACAGAGTGGATGAAATCCTTTTGAGACAATGGTTTTGTCCTACAGCCGGTTGACTTGAGCTGACAGGGATTGCGTACAGAGCCATATGTGGTGAAAGCACTTCAGCAGAGTGAGACGGTGGGATTGGAGAGCTCTCCTTTCTCCTTAGAGTCTTCAGTGTGTTGTCAGTATGAGTTTTTGACAGTATGAAGGTCCAATCAAATCAAACTCCAGTTTGAATAAACACAAAGAACCCCACATTAAATGAAAGAAACAAAGTTTGACTGGAGTGACCAAACAAATCATACAAAACAAATGAGCATTTTGGTTTTAAAAAATGTAAACAACTGAGAAAAAAAAAGAAGGTATTTTTAATGTCACAATATTTGACATCAGTTTGTGGTTTTTCAATAGGGTTCATAGCTTTACTCCATGTGTACACCAAACACAAGCAGGGGTGTTGGGGAGGGTGTGGAGACAGGCATTCTGCTTGCACAAAGAAACTGTGACACGTGATGCACTTTCTGATGGGTATGTGTTGCACAAAACCTCCACACCTGCTCTGTCAGGACTTCTTAAACTCATTTAGGTTGGGGAAAATTACTCATTAGTTAGGATTAATGGTAAAACTGGATTAGGATAATAGGATTTGTTTTCAGCTCCAGTTTTTGAATTCATAGATTATTAAATCATAATACACTAGCTAATTCAATTAGCACATTAACAAACCACTAAAATTTCACCTCTGCGACAGGAGAATTTCTCACATGCGATATAACAGTGAAACTTAAAATACGGCATACGCCCTATAGTTAAAAGGCATCTTTAAGAAGTAGAGCTTTGTACTAAAATATTTACTATATTAATATTTAAATATTTACTATAAAAAAAAGACTTACTGTATGCTTGGTTTAGTGTACAGAACTAACTATATCTAACAAACCGATTCAGTTTCATCAAAATGTCTTGAACACTTATTAGCATTTAGTTTATGTAAGAATGTGACATTTCTTTCTGTGAGAACTGAACAAACAAGTGCAAATTGCTCTATTTTTAGTTTTTTTTTAAGGATAGACACTTTAATTAGATGCTAGTTTTTCATCAAATATATTTCAACTACTTTTATTGCACTTTTCTCTTTGACCCCACGTTGTGAATTTGTTTCCACTCACCAATGTAGATGTTTTATGCAACACGTATCACATAAAATTGTTTTTGTAGTTCACAGTCATTGCTTTGTGCATTCAGGACTGAAAAAGTTAACTAAACTGAACCGAAATATTTATTTTATTTCAACTACTTATCCAGTTGCTGAACATAGAAGAGAGAATACAACCATTTGCAAAATATAAAGTCTGTGAACATGTCTAAAACCTGCCCAACCTAAACCTTACTCTCTGTTCTGCGTGAAAACACTTCCCCATGGTGTGTCGCATGCTCTGGGCAGCTGTGCTAGTTAAAAGCATGCTTAGTTGTGTCTTCAGGAGTGTGCGATGTCACATATTCAGCTGCCTAAGTCCCTCTGACCCCCAGTCTAGCCTCTCAATACCACCGGACCCAACCAGTCAGAAGCCCAGAAAAGGACGCATGACTCGTGCAAAGGGAATTGCAGGCAACCGTCTTTCAACACACAGGGAGCACAGACGCAGAAAAGCAAACACACACAACAGACAGGAGCCGACGGAAACAACATTCAAGTCAGTCATCTCTCAAGCACAAGGGAATCCCACTGTACATATGTAGGTATGCCAGAGTATGTAGTTCAGCATGTGCTGAATGTATGGCGAGTATGTGCTCTAAGCCTTTTCTCTCTCTCTCAGGTGGGATTTGAGGCATACGGTTACCTGTTGTGGATCTGAGAGTTGAAGTGACAGTAGAAGATGTCATTGAAGGCAAGCAGTCGTCATCTTGGGAATACCCAGCCTGAATTGCACGCAGGTAACTGTGGCTTCGAGTGCGGAAAGAGCCGGGCAGGTCCAAGGCCTCCACGGCCTGGGATTCTACTTCACTAAAAACGGACTCGCAAACTGACTCAAACTGGCCATTGACCTCAGTCTCACTCACCTGAGAGACAAAAACAGGAATAGCAGTCCTTAATTTTTCCTCTTCCTTTCTCTTTCTCACTTTGATTCTTCCCCTTTGCACAGTAAATATGAAGGAGTGTTAGCAGGAGGAATATACCACTGGCAATTTCCGACCTTGAACGTCTCAGTAGAATTATGTCAAAAAGCAACAAGATAAGAGAAAACATTTCAGGCTGGAATATCATCTCATAATTGGTAAATAAAGAAAAGCAGATTGTTTGAAGAACTTTTGGAGGGAAAAATGACACAGTCAACAGTCAACAGCAGCAGACAGCAAGAAAGCTTAATGTGCAAAGATTTTCATAAACCAAGCAAGAGGATAAGAAAAAAAAAATCAAATCAAATCCAATATTAAGCTAAATTATATAAAGATTCTAAACTTCTATGTATCTCTAGCACTACAACAGATGTTTGAACACTTACTCTACCCTAATTAAAACATTTTTCAACATATTTATGGTTAGCATGTTTCATAAAACCTCCATAAACATCTCAATTGTAACCTACTCCATCAATAAAAGCCCATAAACAGCTACCTACCTAAAGCACGAGTGAACTAACACCACCATAGCTCAACAGACCTTGACTTCCGTTTTCTACTATCCTGTTTTAACAATGGCTTATATAAACAGAATTGAGCAAAACTGACATCACAGTTTAACATTTTTCGAAAGCCTTATTGCCTCTCTAACCAAACGTTAAAACAATTATGTTATAAAATAATTATCTCCAGGTCAGCCATCTAAATCAAGCTGGATATTGAAACATAGTTAATCAGCTAAACCTATTCCCCAATAGCTTAGTCAAGATGGCCCACCAGCTATAACCAGGGTGACCAAATACTGGGTCTCATTGGTCCTGTCAAATGGTAATTTGGGGGTGTCAACCACCTAAACCATCTAAATCAAGTTGAGTTTTGAAACACAGTTAATCAACTCAACACATTCCCCAACCACTTAGCCAAGGCAGTCTACCAATTCTCATTGTTCTCTGGCTGTCCAGCTGGCAGTTATGGTAGTTAACCACCTAAACCACCTACAAAGTTTTGGAACATAGTTAATAAGGCCAGCCTATTCCCCACTAGCTTAGCCAAGGTGGTCTACCGACCCAACCAGGTACCAGGTGTAGACCAAGATAGCCTACCAGGTTGACCCCAGCTGGTAGTTCAGCTGTTCAACCACCTAAACCACATTGGACTAAATTTGGATCAGCTAATGACTAGTCAACACCTTAAGATGGATTTAAGTGGAAAACCCTTAATCAATAATAGATCATTTGACCTAAGATAATATAAAGTCTACAGCAAGTCTACTCTTCAGCTCATCAGCTCGAGTCACAATCTGAGGAAAGAGCAGGACATCTCAGACAAGAAGTACAGCTAAAGCCCTCTGCTTGAAACCACTTACTGTAAGTAGATTGTCCTTGCTTGTACCTGTGTGTCAGTGCCGTGTGGTGTTGTAAGTGGTTGGACTCACCTGGCTGACACAGCTTGCCTGACTGAAGGTACTGACTGCACGCATGTAGCTCTGGTTTCTGGAGCGAAACTGTGGAGGGTTGAAGTTGGTTGCTGGGTCCAGAGACACGCTGGGGTGAGGGCGCATATCTCTCGCTGTTTGCAAGTGGTAGCCCGGGCTAAATGGAGGGAACAACCAAAAACTAATGTAGCCAAAGTGTAGCCTACTCAAAATTAGATTGAAGGGTCACTCTGGAATAACCATCAATGGTGAACTTTCTGCAAACTTTAAAGATATGATTTCAGATAAAGTGACTTAGTTAACAGCTTTACTGTCATGAACCCAAATGTGAGAAATTTCAAGTGCAAACCTGTAGGCCACACATGAAAGCAGATAAACACAACAATTAAGATGCTGCAAGCAAACTATTTCCTAGAAGATGCTAAAGAAACATCATACAGTATGGTTTGGATTAGTGTTTGGATTAGTCTTTATGTCAAAAATAACTCACTAATGTTATCAACCATCCGATTTTTACTATTTTTCCTGGACATGAAACAATAAAAGTTTATTGCTTGGACTTTATATGGTATGATGGCCTAACCCAGAAAACCTGTCATGGGAAAGACATATAAGACATGTTACATTGAGGCCTCAGAATACATATTTTCAATGCTTCTATTCTCAGCTCAGAAACACGGACAGCAACTATCTGTCAGCAGAAAATGCCAGGCAACCATATGGACAGGAGAGAAAGTGTGGAGAGAGCAAATGACACTTTTGAAGCCTCTAACACTTCTTCACTGCCAAGACATCTCAAACATCAACAGCGTTCCCTTCATCCTCAATTCTCTCATCAGCAGCTAATGTGTGAATTCTCAACTACTTTCATAGGAACATAAAAAGAAAAATAAGCTTGATCTGAATTCCTTTATCCTTAAAAGTGAAGTTTATAATTTCTGGGGCATTAGAATCAACAAACGTAATCGTAAAAATAATGACTGTTTTCAAAAAAGTTTTTTTTTTCTTCTTACTGCTATTGTTTGGACAAACAGATCCCGTTCCCAAATGAACATCACTGATTGAGCCAATCTTGCTATGTTGGCTATTTGGGATTCTCAAACTTTTTAGGGAAATCAGCTTTTTAACGGTTTACAAACAGCCAGTGCAAATTAAGGCATAGGAGAAAGTGTTTTGACATTCAGAAAATTACTCACTTCACCTTTAAACATAATCCAAAAGATAGAGACACAGTCATATAATTTCCTCCTACCCTATATGGTATCACCACACACTCAAGCAAAGACTTTGTATCTCATTTAAATTAAGAAAGAAAGAAAAGAAAAAAAGAAAAAAAAAACATCCTGCCAGGTAATGTATGCCTCTTTGTGCCCTCCTACTCCTTAATGAATGATCTCCTCCCAGCCAACATAATGCAACCCAAAACCAAAAATCCACTTACAACAACAATCCACTTACAACAAGTTATTATTCAAAGATATTAGACAGTAAGAGAATTACTAAGAACTCATGAAGGAAATGGCCAGAGATGAAAATTCACATTTATGAACAGCACTACAATATATAATGAGCAGAGATTTAGAAAACAATTGTGCATTTAATGATCAAAATAACCTTTTTAATGTAGGCTAAACCTTTAGAAATGCAGTCAATGAAATCCTGTGGGTGTATGCCGTATTTTAATAACGTGTATGGAAAGGAACAGAGATCATGATACGGTGTAAGAATGTAATAAAACAGAAGCTGTGATTTAAGTCTGTAATTATCTGTAATAATAGACACTAATTCAATAGTTGTTAGCTGATTAATTAGGCTGAATTTACTGGAACAGAGAAAGTAACATGAAAGTAAAGCACCAACATCATTTGCCTAAACCATAAAATAAAGAGCCACGGCCAACAAACTCAAGTCTATTAAATGTCAATGGTTAATCCTAGGGTTAGTGTGGCCTGTGAACTGGAAAATTATTGAGATCCCTTTAACTGTTGCCTTCAGCAAGATACCAGGTTATTCTAGGACTGCCATTCCTCAACAGAGGTACTATGGATGTAAAACATCTGCTAAATGACACATAACTAAACTAATATACCCCAGCGTGATCAGATAATGGTGATTAATAGACCTTTCCTAATGAGTTTTCATATGAATATCAAAGTTAGGAGAAAACCAAGAAAAATAATGCCAATATATGGGGCTTTTTTTCATTTTTGAGCTTGACATCCTGATTCCCCTTACTTTTATAAAATAGACCAATATTTTCTGTTATACAGAATAAAGAATGCCATACATGTTTGGAAAGACATGAGAGAGAATAAATGGGGGAAATATTCATTTTGGGTGAAATATTTGTTCAAAATAACCTATTAACCAGCAAACATGAAAGATTAATTTATTCTAAAATTATTCAATTAAATATTGAGTTTAAAAAAAAATAATAATTATACCACATAGAATTGTGGGTAATGGGTAACTGACATGATTACCGATTCTTTTTCCTTGCCAAATGTTCGCTTAGAACACAAATGTAAAAATGATTGTATTTTACTATGTCATCAGCAGCTATTTGAACCCCAGCTTATGGGTTTCTGAGTGTGCAAGATTTATAGGCAACAAGGTGAGACACAGAGCAACTATTTTGGGAAATACAGCATTTGTTGGTATCTCTGGCGCAACCTAGACACATTGTGCCTCATGTTGTTTTCCATTTTCAGCAATGTCGCCTGGCACTTAAACAGATGCCCTTCTTACCTGTCTGGACAATGTCTCTACACAATCCTTAATATCGCACAGAGATGTAGGCTAGCATTAGAGAAGTTACTCCAAGAAGTAGTCAATTGCCAATAACTTTTCTAGACTTGATTAATTGCTATAAAATGACTTCACGAGTTACTCTTTCTGAACAGTTTGCAATTTTACTATTTTATGTACCCATGTTGCTCTATCAAGTGCTTTAACAAACTGCTTGGGCTATTTAATGTGATTAAGAGATTTTTTTTTTCTCCCCCACCAGGGCATAACTTACATTTCATATTTCTATTCTTATCTGTAAGTGTTAAATTAAGTCCAAGTAAAAGTAAACCCATTATTTTCATTCTTTCATCTACTGTCTGCACATACAGCAAAGCAAACAAACCTTAGTTAAGTAAATCAAGTAAATCAAAGAATATATTAAAGCTGCAAGAAGCGATGAAAGGGCCCTCACATCTGGGGCTCACCGCCTCCCATAGGCCTTAGAAAAACACTGAACAGTGGTCGACATGCATGTAAGCGAGTAAATACAGGAAAATTATGGCAAAGTCATTTCAAAGTGCCACACTTCCTGCTGCCAGCAGGTGATGCTTTGAATATAACTGAAGATTGTCATGTAGATGTCTTCAGGCCAGGACTATTATCAAACGTGAAGTTTGGAGCAGATCGGACATTGTATGCCTGAGTTACAATAACCTGTTTTGTGGCGTTAATCGCATACATTAGCACTTAGCCAAGTGATGTATGATTTAACATGTTTCTAGTATGTTTGGTACTTTGTGGCATATTGAAATGTGTTTCTGGGAGTGAATTACAGTGTAAAGCATGTCATTTCCTGTTGCCAGCAGGTGGCGCTATGACTAACTGAATATTGGCATATAGATGTCTTTAGGTCAGGACTTTTATCACACATGTGAAGTTTGGGGCAGATCGGACATTGTATGCCAGAGTTACAACAGCTTCCAGACAGACTTTGTCAGTCCGATACGGACACGCCCTTCAGAGAAAACTCAAGATCTTCGCAATTTAACATCACTAAAGCCTTAAGATTAGAATGACAACATATGGTGTTTATCTGGTTTAATCTCTATGAGGAATTAATCACAGTGTGAAACAAGTCATTTCCTGTTACCCACAGGTGGCGCTATGACTGTAACTGAATATTGCCATGTAGATGTCTTTGGACCACGACTCTAATATAACATGTGAAGTTTGGGGCAGATCGGACATTGTATGCCCAAGTTACAACAACTTCCTGTTTCATGGCGAAACATCAAAATTTGTCAGGCCGCCACGGACACACCCTTCAATGAAAACTCAAGATCTTCACAATTTAATGTCTCAAAGGCCTTTAGAATAGACTGATCAAATATGATGTTGATCTGATTAAAGCTCTAGGAGGAGTTCGTTAAAGTACAATGTCTGGAAATGGCAAAAAATTTTGCAGAGAAAACTCTATCACTTCCTGTTATGTTTTCAGATTTTGCACCCAGGGATTTTTTGTAGGTATTGGGCTGTTACATGGGTCTACCGAATTTCATACCTGTACATGAAACTTAGAGTGAGGGGCGCCATTTTATCATATCAAGCCATTTTGCCACACCTAATTCTGAAACCCACATCAGACGTAAATTTCCACTTCTGACGCGTGTGCAAAGTTTCATGAGTTTTCAAGCATGTTTAGGCCCTCAAAAATGCAATTCATTTCTGTAAGCATATAGGCAACTGTGATTTCGTTATTGTGTTTATGCAGCAGCAACAGAAAGCATTTTTTGTAGTTTGCTGTGAGAATACAGCAGATAAGCATTGCAGATATGAGAACACATTAAAGAGAAATAGGCTTTGCACATGTATACACATTCAACCGGGGCACACCATTTTGCTTGAAACCTCCAACAACACCATTATTTTCCAAGGCAATGTTTTCATGATGTCAGCTGTATGCAGTGTCAGAGTCACTGTTGTTCCAAACCAATTTCACTTATACAATTTGGAGGATAAAGGTTTTTGACAATGTCAATTATCAAATTACACTAAATTATCATACTATTTGCTTAGGTGGTTGCTGGGGGTTTCTATTTTTTATCTTTATCAGCCTGCAACGTGATATAATTTGTTAAAGTTTGAGCCATATTGGCTTAGGCACACATAGCATAGTCCATTAGCGTTAAGCCATTCTGCAAAGCAGGCCCAGGCACACATAACAGTCCACTAGCATTAAGCCATTTGGCAAAGCAGGACCAGCCACACATAGCATAGCCCACTAATGTTAAGCCATTTGGCAAAGCATGCTCAGGCACACATAGATAGTAAAACATGTGGTCTCATGGCTCTTCAGAGCAGCAGCAGCATGTTTTGGTGGTAGATCTGCTTGTTTGGGGGCGCCATATTGTTCTGTCCTGCATGTTATATATGTTTCATCAGCAGCATGTCTGTGGATGTATTGGCAGTAGCAAGTCTTTGTACTTTCTCTGTACAATTTTTAAATATATGAATATTATGTGCATTTGGTATTACAACTTATAACCATAATTAACATGAAGCCCAAGTGTGGTCATTCTTCATTTCAAATCTGAGGATGATATTTCTAAACCTATGAATTTTATTAAGCATTTCCTAAGACATGTCATGTCAGTTTTTAGAGAAGGCTGATGCTAATAAACTATTTTATTGCCCTGTAAACACCTACTTGAAGTCTATTGTCTAATGTCTGGTGAGGAGAACTGACCAATTCATATTTCTTTTGTTCTCTCTCAACAAGCCTTTCACACCTCTGCCAGCATGAGACTTAATCTTCATTATTATTTTATCATTATTCTTTTGTTTGTATTCAGCCATTATTATCCTTTATTCTGACATTACAAGACTTGCAAATAAACACCACTTTGATCCCACTATAGATTAATCCACCTATTATCTAAAGTCTTTCTAGAAAACAAAACAAAAAAAAGCATTCTTGAGACTATATATGAATTCTTTTAACAAATTAGATTATGAAATAGAATAGCTCCATGCAACAGGTGCATCAAGCTACATAACACAATTTAAAAAGAATAATATTGCACTTTTACTCAAAACTCGTTTTAAACTACCATCAAGTGTTTGTATTAATTTCCGATCACAATCTAATGCAGATTTTAGTCATATAATAATGTTGAAATATGTTATTTTAGCCTTTTATAAGCAGCTAATTGCTACATCTGTTTAGCATTTATAATGTAAACATTTATTATTGATATAAAAATACCCCAAATCGCATGAAAATCAAACACAAACCATATTCTATCGTAACTGTGTGTTTATAAGCACGTGTAGAAATGTTTCTTTGGGTCTGTTCTTCACTGAGCTCAGAACGAGGAAGTGTACAGGACAGCATCATGCAGAAGGGAACGTGGTCACGTAATATTCTGTATAATGAAATATTTTACAAACGTGAGAATAAATCAGTATTTCTTAAAATATGTGCATTTTTTCGACTAAGAGACCTAATGGACGCTGTACAGTGCATCTATGTGAACACAAATACACGGAGCAGATGTGACTGAATTCAAATGCGTGTTGATATTCTATTCAAAAGATATATTAAAAAAAAATTTAAAATTACAGATCGATTATTTTGCACTCCTGACATAAATTAAGAAGTTAATGTCATTGCAACCTAGTTTTATCATAAACAGTGGTCAAATATTGAAGTTGAAGTCTTTGATCTTTCTAATGATACTCAGTTTGTCCAGATCAAGTAAGAGAGTGATGCTTTAACGTGCAGTGAATGTTGAACAACAATAATCTGGGGCCTTAGGTGATCTTTGTACGTAAAAGGGCTAAAGCACATGTAAACACAAGCCAATAATCATTGGCAGATGGCAGTCCATGACGTCACATGCTGAGAGCCCACAAGTACAAAAGGGCAGTTGAGTTACATGTCATCAGCTTTTTTTTTGTCTTCAGGAGTCATTGTTTGTATGTGCATGTAAGTTAAAAGCTGGGTGTGCTCATTGTGTTGCATTCACGGTAAGCTCTGTCCTTGCTTCATTCTCTCCCAAGGAATGAGAATTTAACAATTTGCATGGATCGTGTTTGTTTTTTAAAAAAATAACCACTTTTTTTCTCAATAATAAACATAATGATTGCTATTGTTGTATTCATTGATGTGCAACCTATACATATCTCTTAACATCTCAAAAAATGTGCATTAGGGTTTCATGACCCTTTGAGACAAAAGAGTTGATGACGTGTAATTCTGGTGCCCTTTCGTACTAGCTGGCGCTCCGTGTGTGATATCATGGACTGCCGTCTGCCAATGATTATTAGCATTTGTTACATGTGCTTCTGACACTGGTCATGCTGATGGCGTATATATATATATATACACAAACCCGATTCCAAAAAAGTTGGGACACTGTACAAATTGGGAATAAAAAAGGAATGCAATAATTTACAAATCTCATAAACTTATATTTTATTCACAATAGAATATAGATTCTATATTATATTGTATATTTTATTCACAATAGAATATAGATAACATATCAAATGTTGAAAGTGAGACATTTTGAAATGTCATGCCAAATATTGGCTCATTTTGGATTTCATGAGAGCTACACATTCCAAAAAAGTTGGGACAGGTAGCAATAAGAGGCTGGAAAGGTTAAATGTACATATAAGGAACAGCTGGAGGACCAATTTGCAACTTATTAGGTAAATTGGCAACATGATTGGGTATAAAAAGAGCCTCTCAGAGTGGCAGTGTCTCTCAGAAGTCAAGATGGGCAGAGGATCACCAATTCCCCCAATGCTGCAGCGAATAATAGTGGAGCAATATCAGAAAGGAGTTTCTCAGAGAAAAAAGTTATCATCAGGTACAGTGCATAATATCATCCAAAGATTCAGAGAATCTGGAACAATCTCTGTGCGTAAGGGTCAAGGCCGGAAAACAATACGGGATGCCCGTGATCTTCGGGCCCTTAGACGGCACTGCATCACATACAGGAATGCTACTGTAATGGAAATCACAACATGGGCTCAGGAATACTTCCAGAAAACATTGTCGGTGAACACAATCCACCGTGCCATTCGCCGTTGCCGGCTAAAACTCTATAGGTCAAAAAAGAAGCCATATCTAAACATGATCCAGAAGCACAGGCGTTTTCTCTGGGCCAAGGCTCATTTCAAATGGACTGTGGCAAAGTGGAAAACTGTTCTGTGGTCAGACGAATCAAAATTTGAAGTTCTTTTTGGAAAACTGGGATGCCATGTCATTCGGACTAAAGAGGACAAGGACAACCCAAGTTGTTATCAGCGCTCAGTTCAGAAGCCTGCATCACTGATGGTATGGGGTTGCATGAGTGCGTGGCATGGGCAGCTTACACATCTGGAAAGGCACCATCAATGCTGAAAGGTATATCCAAGTTCTAGAACAACATATGCTCCCATCCAGACGTCGTCTCTTTCAGGGAAGACCATGTATTTTCCAACATGACAATGCCAGACCACATACTGCATCAATTACAACATCATGGCTGCGTAGAAGAAGGATCCGGGTACTGAAATGGCCAGCCTGCAGTCCAGATCTTTCACCCATAGAAAACATTTGGCGCATCATAAAAAGGAAGATGTGACAAAGAAGACCTAAGACAGTTGAGCAACTAGAAGCCTGTATTAGACAAGAATGGGACAATATTCCTATTCCTAAACTTGAGCAACTTGTCTCCTCAAAAAAGAGTAATCTTTTAATTTGCCTCATTACAATAAAAACATAATCATCTGATTACAGTAAAGCATTACTTTATAATACGGTACACCAAACACTCTAGGCCTGTTTCATTGTCACTGTTTATTAAACCAGGGAGACAATAGTGATATTAGATTCCCTAAAACACAATCAATAAACTCTAAACTGATCATTTTGTCCTTGGCTTCTTATGTGAATAGCAACATTAAAAAACATTTTAGTTCTGCAATATTTTAGATTCTCCTAGCATGATTCTTTTGCAGACTAGAGAATTTACCACCAGCAATTGCATTATAAGACATGGTTCTTATAAAATAATGTCTTGTCTGAAATAATTAATCACTGAGCTGTGTTAATTAAGTGTACCTCTTGTTGTTTAGTGATATATTTTGCCCATAACATCTCATAGTGCACTATAGGTGCAGTTTCCCTGAGGAAATGTGGGTTAAGTGTCTTGCACGAAGGACACCAAGGTGATAAATTATGATCTCAGCAATTCTCCATTTCCTGAAACACACCTGCATGGGACAGAATCTACAGTCCCAAGACAAACATCTGCATCACTGCTGTCGCCAGCAGTCATGACTTTTCTATTTTTTTCTCTTTTGATTCCCAAAGAATGCTGTCGAATACTAATCTCTTGAATACTGAGATGGCATGAGTGAATATTGTCACTTTTCTAGTTCTAAAGTGTGCAGAATAGTGACTGATATATAATTGAAAAGCAGAGCTGTGAATGACAGCTGCTCAGGCTCTGAATCTCTCTGGAAAACCCAGACAAGATGTTGTTTGATGTTGGTGTTGTTTTTGGGTGGTTGCCAGGGAGATGCTATATGGTTGTTAAAACATTTTGGTTTGCTATGAGGTTACCGGAGTGCTCTGGCTGGTCCGGCCCCACTTTGAATATCTCCAGCTACATCTTCTGTATACACTATTCATCAAATGTTTAGAATTAAGATTTTTTTAAGATTTTTTTTGTTAAAATGTTTTCAATGTTTAAAATCTCTTATGCTCACAAAGACTAATATTGTAAAAACAGTAGTTTTGTGAAATATCATTATAATTTAAAATTATACTGTATCTGTCTGTCTTTTGCCTGTGATGGCAAAGCTGAATTCAAGAATTCAGTTGTGATTCGAACTCAAAATTCTTTGTTAATTTATTTAACACATGGAGGAAAATCATTTCTGCTCTTAGGCCTTCTTCAGTGTGTGAGGAAGTCTAATATTTCCATACACTATTTTTACAAATCTGTGTTGACATTATCAATTAACAGATTTGATTTATGTTAAACATTAAATATGATTAATATTTAAAATCATCATACACGTATCGTCCATCAACAATTAGCTTTAAACAATATAAACGTTCTAAACATGTTAATCACATCCACCTAAATATGACATTTGCATGTATATAGGGCATAATTACACACCAAATGCAACAATTAAAGAGCCAAAAAAAA
Organism: Ancherythroculter nigrocauda; assembly: GCA_036281575.1. NCBI lineage: Eukaryota > Metazoa > Chordata > Actinopteri > Cypriniformes > Xenocyprididae > Ancherythroculter > Ancherythroculter nigrocauda. The sequence goes on along the minus strand of VTFQ01000014.1, from coordinate 11,163,756 downwards.
AAAAAAAAAAAACAGGAATATATTTTCATTACAACACAAGTCTCCACATCAAATACACAACAACGGAGAATCTAATGATTGAAACATCAGGAATACACCATCATAAATTAACATTGATCTTGACATTTTAAATATTTGTTGAGGTATTTATCATCCAGACAGTATTGTCTGGTCGTTTTATTGGTAGCAATTAATTCTGTAGAATTAAATGCTGAAATAGCCATCTGGCTTTGAGGAGTTTAGATGCTAATATGGCAGTTTCAATCTATGTCACCCATACTGTGTTCACTTGTCTGCTTGTTTTATTAGCTTCTTTTAATTATGAGGAATTAAATGGTAAAATAGTCATCTAGCTTTGAGGAGTTCATATTCTATATTCCCTGAGGGTGACCACTCCCGTGGAAAATCAGTAGACACCATGACATTGCTTGGCCGATTTTCCTCAGGGCTCTCAGCTGAAGTCTCTATTAACCCTGCCACCTCGGGTTATTCGGGAAGTGGAGGCATTCGACGGGCCATTGGATCTATGTTCGCTTGAGAGCGATCCTTCCCTTCGGTTAGTTTGGTTTGTTCCCTGCTGGTTTGCTGTTTCAGGGCACCGATCAGGCCAATTTCACAAGACACATATTTCACATCAAAATTATGCCAGAACACAGGGAGTTTCTCAGGTTCGCTTTTCAGGGCGAAGCATGCCAATATCGAGTGCTTCCTTTTGGCCTAGCTCTGTTCCCACACACATTTACCAAATGTATGGGTGTTCCTCTGACTTCTCTGCAACTCCAGGGCATCCGTGTATTCAAATAAATTGTCAACTGGTGGATAGTAGCCCAGTCGAAGGAATTAGCAGCACAGCATCGAGATGTTGTGCTCGCTCACACAAAGGGTTTGGAACTCAGGTTGAACCCTATGTGTGCTTTCTCCACAACAAAGAACCACTTTTCTAGGGGAACTGTTGAATTCGTCTATAATGCAAGCACATCTGTGTCCTGCATGTGTCTTTTACATCCTAACAACAGTGAAAGAAACATCATGCTAGGCCAGCAGCTCTCAAACCTGCAAGTTGGCTCTTAGGTCTCATGGCATCAGCAGCCAGTATTATTCAAGTGGTGTGCCTGCTGCACATGAGACCTTTCCAGTTCTGGCTCAAGAGCAGAGGTTTTCACTCTCTGTATCATTCTGCCAGAGTTGTAAGGGTCACGCGTCAGGGGCTACATGCTCTTCAACTCTGAAAGACTGCAAGTGTTCCTCAACAGAGGCCTGGCACCAGGGGCGTGTTGCCATCGCAAGTCTCTCATGACGGATGCCTCTCTCATGGGCCAGGGTATGGTTCTAGATGGACTGTCCCCTCTGGTTCTCCTCTGGGGCTGGATGCCATGGCAGAGACATGGCTGAGGCAGTGTCTGTACACCTTTCCTTCAGTAGCTTTGCTCCTGGGGGTTCTAGCTATGGTTCACCAGGATGGAGTCCACCTTCTCCTAGAGGCTCCATTCTGGCCGGCCCAAATATGGTTCTCAGAACTGATATCTCTTCTTCTGTCTCAAGTGCAAGGGATGATCTACCACCCTAAGCCAGAGATCTGGAAACTTATGGGTTTGGCCCCTGAGCTCACCAGCTCATAGACTCTGTTCTCTCAACCAAGGTTGTTGAGACAATTGAGTTCTAGAGCCCCTTCCACTAGGAAGCTGTATGCCCTAAAATGGTGACTCTTTTTTATCATGGTGAGAGCAACGCCACCTGAACCCAGTCAACTGCCCTGCTGGTTCAGTGCTGGAGTTCTTTCAAGAATGCATTTCAACAGGTTTGACTCCAGCTACACTACAGATCCATGTAGATAGATAGAGCTATCCACTGATAGAGCTTCTATTGGGAGTCATCCTCTAGTGTCTCAGTTCTTGTGAGGTGCCAGACAGGAGAGGCCTATCTGTGGTCGCAAGTTTATTCCTGGGACCTAGCATTTGTCCTGATAGCATTAGCAGAAGCCCCATTTGAGCCCTTGGAGTCAGACTCTGAAAATGATGACTCTTAAAATGGCTCTCTTACTAGCATTGACTTCGCATTGAAGAGAATAGGAGACTTGCAGGCCCTGTCAGTAGCATCTTCCTGCTAAGACTTTGCTCCAGATGATGTCAGGGCTATACTACACCCCAGACCAGACTATGTTCCAAAGTTCCTTCCATTTCTGGTCAGCAAGTGGTGAGCAAGAAAGTCTGCACCTGTTATGTCCGATCCTTGCTTTAAGAATCTATGTCCATTGCTCAGGCCAGTGGTGTAAGTACTCTTAGCTTCTAGTCTGCTTCAGTGGGCGCAATAGAGGGAACACAGTCACCAAGCAGCACATCTAGCATTGGATAACTGACGTGATCTCCTTCTCCTATGAGGCACGTGGAATGGCTTCACATATAAGGGTGAGGGTCCACTCCACTAGGAGTGTTGTGTCTTCCAAAGCTCTTGCTAGGGGTGCACCCTTGCAAAATGTTTGTGCTGAGGCAGGACGGTCCTCTCCACACACATTAATCAGGTTTTATAGTATGGATACAGATTCATATGAAGTCTCAAGTCCTTCAGGGTTGATCCGCTCTCAGCCTGCACTCAACAACTGTGCAGTAACCCAGCCTTGTGGGGTAGGCATTGTCCAGTGGCGTGACGATGTTGGTATTAAAGGAATAGTTCGCCCAAAAATGAAAATTACCCTATGAATTACTCACCCTCAAGCCATCCTAGGTGTATATGACTATCTTCTTTCAGACGAACACAATCAGAGATATATTTAAAAATATTCTTAGTCTTCCAAGATTTATAATTGTTGTGAATGGGGGGAACAAAAAGTAATCCATACGACTCCAGTGGGTAAATAATGGCCTTCTGAAGCAAAGCGATACATTTTTGTAAGAAAAACATCCATATTTAAAACTTTATAAATTTAAATAACTAGCTTCCGGTGGATGACCATGCGCAGAATGCGCAAGTCGATTTGCCACGGAAGAGTATCCTTTGACTTGACGCACAACGTAATGACAAACGCGGAGGCACAGAGGATAATGAGAAGATGAGCTTAAACTTGTTGAACAGCCATATTTGTTTGAACCGTGAGAGGCATCTAAGCTTACAATACTCCTACATCCTGCGTCATACATCGCTTCAGAGGATTACTCATTTGCCACAAGTTAACTTGCACATTCTGCGTACGGTCGTCTGCCGGAAGCTAGTTGTTTGCATTTATACTTTTAAATATGGATTATTTTTTTTATTTTTTTTTTGAGGGAACTGTGTCATGTTGACACTTTGGGAACATTAATATCCACTTTGAACAATGCTGAACAAGTGCCCGCTTCACTAAGCTGAAGATATGCACAATTATAGTGAGCTAGCACCGATCACTCAAAGGGCCTTACACCAGAATTAAATGTCAAAGTCCGTTAAGGCACACCACAGCACACCTTTATACTCTGTCTTTATACTCCTCACAAACCTTTAGAAGGCGTGTTACATAGATCCACTATGACCACACTCTCACCTCCAAGCCAAACTGGAGGGGCGACAGATGAGGAGTAGGGGTATTTGCCCAGTCTTCCTAATCTGTACAAGCCTAAGGTATTTAAACACTTCCTTCATTATCACCTCCAGGTCCAAACTGAAGGGGCAACAGATGAGGCAGTGGCAGTAATGTCCAGTCCAGCATCGAGATGTTGTGCTCGCTCACACAAAGGGTTTGGAACTCAGGTTGAACCCTATGTGTGCTTTCTCCACAACAAAGAACCACTTTTCTAGGGGAACTGTTGAATTCGTCTATAATGCAAGCACATCTGTGTCCTGCATGTGTCTTTTACATCCTAACAACAGTGAAAGAAACATCATGCTAGGCCAGCAGCTCTCAAACCTGCAAGTTGGCTCTTAGGTCTCATGGCATCAGCAGCCAGTATTATTCAAGTGGTGTGCCTGCTGCACATGAGACCTTTCCAGTTCTGGCTCAAGAGCAGAGGTTTTCACTCTCTGTATCATTCTGCCAGAGTTGTAAGGGTCACGCATCAGGGGCTACATGCTCTTCAACTCTGAAAGACTGCAAGTGTTCCTCAACAGAGGCCTGGCACCAGGGGCGTGTTGCCATCGCAAGTCTCTCATGACGGATGCCTCTCTCATGGGCCAGGGTATGGTTCTAGATGGACTGTCCCCTCTGGTTCTCCTCTGGGGCTGGATGCCATGGCAGAGACATGGCTGAGGCAGTGTCTGTACACCTTTCCTTCAGTAGCTTTGCTCCTGGGGGTTCTAGCTATGGTTCACCAGGATGGAGTCCACCTTCTCCTAGAGGCTCCATTCTGGCCGGCCCAAATATGGTTCTCAGAACTGATATCTCTTCTTCTGTCTCAAGTGCAAGGGATGATCTACCACCCTAAGCCAGAGATCTGGAAACTTATGGGTTTGGCCCCTGAGCTCACCAGCTCATAGACTCTGTTCTCTCAACCAAGGTTGTTGAGACAATTGAGTTCTAGAGCCCCTTCCACTAGGAAGCTGTATGCCCTAAAATGGTGACTCTTTTTTATCATGGTGAGAGCAACGCCACCTGAACCCAGTCAACTGCCCTGCTGGTTCAGTGCTGGAGTTCTTTCAAGAATGCATTTCAACAGGTTTGACTCCAGCTACACTACAGATCCATGTAGATAGATAGAGCTATCCACTGATAGAGCTTCTATTGGGAGTCATCCTCTAGTGTCTCAGTTCTTGTGAGGTGCCAGACAGGAGAGGCCTATCTGTGGTCGCAAGTTTATTCCTGGGACCTAGCATTTGTCCTGATAGCATTAGCAGAAGCCCCATTTGAGCCCTTGGAGTCAGACTCTGAAAATGATGACTCTTAAAATGGCTCTCTTACTAGCATTGACTTCGCATTGAAGAGAATAGGAGACTTGCAGGCCCTGTCAGTAGCATCTTCCTGCTAAGACTTTGCTCCAGATGATGTCAGGGCTATACTACACCCCAGACCAGACTATGTTCCAAAGTTCCTTCCATTTCTGGTCAGCAAGTGGTGAGCAAGAAAGTCTGCACCTGTTATGTCCGATCCTTGCTTTAAGAATCTATGTCCATTGCTCAGGCCAGTGGTGTAAGTACTCTTAGCTTCTAGTCTGCTTCAGTGGGCGCAATAGAGGGAACACAGTCACCAAGCAGCACATCTAGCATTGGATAACTGACGTGATCTCCTTCTCCTATGAGGCACGTGGAATGGCTTCACATATAAGGGTGAGGGTCCACTCCACTAGGAGTGTTGTGTCTTCCAAAGCTCTTGCTAGGGGTGCACCCTTGCAAAATGTTTGTGCTGAGGCAGGACGGTCCTCTCCACACACATTAATCAGGTTTTATAGTATGGATACAGATTCATATGAAGTCTCAAGTCCTTCAGGGTTGATCCGCTCTCAGCCTGCACTCAACAACTGTGCAGTAACCCAGCCTTGTGGGGTAGGCATTGTCCAGTGGCGTGACGATGTTGGTATTAAAGGAATAGTTCGCCCAAAAATGAAAATTACCCTATGAATTACTCACCCTCAAGCCATCCTAGGTGTATATGACTATCTTCTTTCAGACGAACACAATCAGAGATATATTTAAAAATATTCTTAGTCTTCCAAGATTTATAATTGTTGTGAATGGGGGGAACAAAAAGTAATCCATACGACTCCAGTGGGTAAATAATGGCCTTCTGAAGCAAAGCGATACATTTTTGTAAGAAAAACATCCATATTTAAAACTTTATAAATTTAAATAACTAGCTTCCGGTGGATGACCATGCGCAGAATGCGCAAGTCGATTTGCCACGGAAGAGTATCCTTTGACTTGACGCACAACGTAATGACAAACGCGGAGGCACAGAGGATAATGAGAAGATGAGCTTAAACTTGTTGAACAGCCATATTTGTTTGAACCGTGAGAGGCATCTAAGCTTACAATACTCCTACATCCTGCGTCATACATCGCTTCAGAGGATTACTCATTTGCCACAAGTTAACTTGCACATTCTGCGTACGGTCGTCTGCCGGAAGCTAGTTGTTTGCATTTATACTTTTAAATATGGATTATTTTTTTTATTTTTTTTTTGAGGGAACTGTGTCATGTTGACACTTTGGGAACATTAATATCCACTTTGAACAATGCTGAACAAGTGCCCGCTTCACTAAGCTGAAGATATGCACAATTATAGTGAGCTAGCACCGATCACTCAAAGGGCCTTACACCAGAATTAAATGTCAAAGTCCGTTAAGGCACACCACAGCACACCTTTATACTCTGTCTTTATACTCCTCACAAACCTTTAGAAGGCGTGTTACATAGATCCACTATGACCACACTCTCACCTCCAAGCCAAACTGGAGGGGCGACAGATGAGGAGTAGGGGTATTTGCCCAGTCTTCCTAATCTGTACAAGCCTAAGGTATTTAAACACTTCCTTCATTATCACCTCCAGGTCCAAACTGAAGGGGCAACAGATGAGGCAGTGGCAGTAATGTCCAGTCTACTGAACCTGTACCAGCCTTAAAGACAGAAGTCTGATGAAGTCTAAAGCTGATGACGTCAAAGGCAGGCTCCATTTTATACTCACGGGTGTTGCATGTGACGTAATAGGGCTACCATCTGCCAATCAATTGGCGTGTTTCCACACATGCTTCAGACACCGGTCACGCCTGGGGGCGTTCCCAAAGTATCAACTAACTTCACGCACAATCACACCACACAAAATGAAAAATCACTCTTACTTAACGTACTTAAGTAATTGGTTTTCTAATATATGTAAAGTGGAAATTCCCCAGAAAAAAAAAATATAAAAAAAAATATTAAATATACATATATAATAATTGTAATTTAAAAAAACTTTAGCTTTTATATTTTTAACAACTTAAGTATAATTAAATGGAAATATTTTTAGTTAAATACTTTTGCTTTTAATTCATTTTGACATAGTATACGTACTTTAACATGGTTCACCCAAAAATGAAAATTGTGTAACCCCTTACACCCCCTCATGCCCATCTAAACCTGTACAAGAAACCTGCACATGAACAAGAACTGTTCATGTTCATGCAGTGAATGTCAGTGGGATGTAAAACAACATTTTCACTGCAATTTCATTGAATGGACAAAAAAAATTCAAGACATTTTTGAAAATATCTTGTCTTTTGTTTCCTAAAAGAAAGTCATGCAGGGTTGGTATGACATGAGAGAGGGAAAATGATGACAGAATGTTAATTAAACTATAATTTCTCTTGTACACTCTAAAATATAATTTACATAACTATAATAGTTTTTACACCCTTGTAGCCAAGCCTCATGAGCTGTGTTGACTGCAGTGAATATTGTCTAAACCACATAAGACAATAAGAACATACAGTACACAATTTCTCTGCACATTAATATTGTTCTGTACTGAGCCCATCAGACACAAAAACATCTACACTTAAAAACTCAAGAAAACCAGCTAATTCTAATAAGTGTTTCTGCAAACACCCTGGAAAGAGCTCAAGCTTCTAAAACCGAGAAAAAAAAGGATAGATAAGGCAGGAGGATAAACAACAGGCAGGCAGGCAGTCTGTGGACAACTCAGCGTTGAAAATGAGAACAATAAAGATCTAATCAGCCTTACCTTTGGGTGTCTATATGTGGCCTCTGCAAGGCTGATTTGAGAACAAGGGCATCGGGCCGCACAGTCTTCTGAGGTGACGTCTTGGGGCTGGTATCAGACTCACCACTATCATCATCTCCCATGGCTTTGACGTAACTACTGCTCCGCATCCGGCGACATGGAATCTCGTCCTCCCCTGGATAACCCCCCCACTCATCCTGAGGCACCTGCAGATAAACAAACACACACCATCAATGCCTGTAATCGCAGACAGAGCAAGAGGATACCACACCTTTCATTACACTTCACGTCAAGCTGTCTGTTAAACGCATCAGCTGCAGCTAACTTTTCACCAATGCATTCGTCAGAATTAGTGAGGAATTCCAGGAAATGACACATTTCCGACAGATTTATTAATGGCAAGTATAAAAAATGTAAAAAAAAAAAAAAAAAAAAATATATATATATATATATATATATATATATATAATTTTTATTTTATTATTATTTTTTTTTTAAATTGACACATATATGTATTTAAAATTATTTAATTCATTTTATAAATGTAGTTGAATGTAACAAAAAAATTGATTTTCAAATTGTTAGAAAGTAGTTGGTGAATGGATTAAGTTTAAAAGTTGCTTCTAAAATCAATTAATGTATTATTTTATTGTTACATTTAACGAAAAAAAAAAAAAAAAAAACTGTTTAAAATGTGTCTATACACTGATGTCTCCTCTCCACCAATAAGCATTCTGGTGCAATATGGCTGCCGTCGCATCATCCAGGTGGATGCTGCACATTGGTGGTGGTTGAGGAGATTCCCCCCATCCATATGTAAAGCACTTTGAGTACCCAGAAAAGCGCTATATAAATGTATAAAAAAAATATTATTATTATAATTATTATTATTATTGATGAGCCAAAACATTATTACCAGTCACAGGTGATCTCCTAACAAGGCCACATATTAAGGTCTAGGTAGATTAGATGGTAAGCAAACAATCATTTCTCATAATGAGTGTGTTGGATGCAGGAGATATGGGCAGGAATAAAGATCTGAGTGACTTTGACAAAGGCTGAATTGTTATGGCAGGGTGTCTGGGTCAGAGTATCTCTGAAACGGCAAGGCTTATGGGTTGCTCCCAGTCAGTAGTGCTGAGAATTTACAACAGTGATCCGAGGACGAACAAACCACAAACCGGCAACAGGGTGTTGGGTGCCCAAAAAAACAAACAAAAAAAAAAAAACATTGAAATTGTGATAAATATTTGGTGTGATGAGGAAAGTGAGAGACAAAATGCTAAACGAAATAATGCCAAAAGAAGTGATTTACTATACAAATGTGAAAATAAAAGTACAAAGGTGTAAAATAGCAATAATAATGAAAAAGTTAACAGAGGAAAAATATATTTAATTGGCTATTTACACAATGAGTCAAAACAAAAAAATAAACCCACGGGAAAAGGGATGCAAGTGTCGCCAAAGGAAAGGAAAGAAAAGAACATAACAAAACCCACGGATTACTCATGTTTAATCCACTAACCTAACTAACAAAATAAATATATGTCGAAAGTCTTCAACGTTTACATGCCATAACTAAATGATACTAACTGCCAAATCAAAACTTACTGGGGGTGGTGTTGTAGGATTTGAGGACGAACAAACACAGATTAATCTTCCAGATAATTCATTCAAGCATAATTCCATACAAAACTCTCAACACTCCAGATCCCATTTGCAGCTCCACTCAGTCTACAAAACACCGAGTTAAGTACTTTATGGCCATGCATGCTTCCTAGCTAAGGAAGAATGTTGTCAACTTGGGGTAGAAACCCAAGACTAATGTTTGAAAAGACAACACATTGTGACTCACAGCTTGAGCCCAACGAAGATAACGCTAGAGGTCGTTTGATCCCCAAAACATAGATACAAAACAGACCTTCTTCTTCTGAGTGATCTCTGAGTGACACAGAGTTGAAATCCACAGAAAAACGCACAGAGACTGTTGAATGAAATCTGTGTAAAATGTATTATTTTTAGAGAAATCATGTCTAAACTGTACTCTCTGCTAAGAGCGGGAAAGTCAAGAGACCACAGATAACATGTAATTTATGGTCAGAGGAGGAGAAAAGAGTAATATAATTAGTCTGGTGCAACTTCACATCCAACAAGGTGCATGGAATGGAAAATATGTAGTTTAGGAAAGAAAACCAGCAGCACTTGTGGCACAGAGGGATCAAAAATGTAAACAAAAAACTATAAAGCTGGAGCTAAGTATCAACTTCATTTTGCCAGCGCGTTTCGGCACACAGGCCTTCGTCAGGGCTAAAAGGTTTCAGGTGTGTGTAGGTTCCTTTAAGTACAAACAGAAACAGAATTCAAACTTACAATAAACCAATGAAAAAATTGCATAAAATAACATCCACCAATCACAAAGCTTATAATAAATAATCGTGTATCAACCAATGATCATCAAAGAAAAAGGGAGAGAAAAAAAAAAAAAAAATAAAAAAATAAATAAAAAAATAAAAATAATGAAAATAATAATAAAAAAGGAGAAAAAAGGAAGGGAAAAATAATAATAATATTAGTGAAAATAATAATAAAAATAAAAATAAAATAGAATAAAACAAAACCTATACAAAATGTACACCTTTATATCAGAGTATAAAATATTTTTATAAGAAATCTTTTAAGACCAATTCCTCATTAATCCCAGTAGGGAACAAACTTTTTAAGTAAAAAATCCAAAAAGCCTCCCTTCTTTTTCTAATTAAGTTGATGTTACTTCCTCTTAGTGGAATGTTTATATGCTCAATGCCAAAGTATAAAAAGGAAGACATAGGGTGATTACATTCTTTAAAATGTTTTGCTACTGGTTTTGTTATATCACGTCTTTTGATGGAACTCCTGTGTTCTGTAATATGATCCCTTAAACGACGTGATGTTTCTCCAACATATACTTTCTGGCAAGGGCACTTGATTAAATATATAACATTTTTAGTGTTACATGTGATAAAACTTTTAATATGTATATTCGTTTTGTAGACAGGGTGTTCAAAACATTTAACTTTCCTGGTATATTGGCAGTTAATACAATTACCGCATTTAAAATTTCCCAAAGGAATTTTTCCTGTAAGGGTCTTAGTTGTAGGTTTAATTGGGGAACAAGCCCTAACTAATTTATCCTTAATATTTCTGGCTCTTTTGTGAGCAATAAATGGAGGATTTTGAAATGTACCTTTTAAAGAAGGATCGTCTTGTAAAATATGCCAATATTTATTCACCACCTTGTTGATATTGAAGGTTTTTGGAGCATAGGTACTGCAGTAGGAGGAGAAAAGCCACCTCTGAAACAAAGACAATACCTAATTGGTCAGAACTCCTCAAAGAGGTTGGACAAACACCTCAGTTTAAAAATTCAGTACACAAACAAAGAGACAGACAATATAGAGTATATCAAGACGATGCAGATAAGATCAAGATCAGATGAAAATAAGAACAAACAGCTTCATTTAAGCCATCCAGCTTCTCTCGCTTCACTTACTTTCCTTTCTTTTATTTAGTATCCTTTCTTTTCCATTGAGTCTCGTGTTCTAAGTTAAGTTTTGCCGTAAAGTTTAATCAACGACTCTACAGTCTTTGCCCGCCTCAAAACTTCAAACTTCAGCCACGAGGGAGTCTCCACTCCTCCACCAACACACCAGAACATGATTGGCTTCCCATGACATCAATCCACACACGAAAGGACCTGCAGAAAATCAAAGAACCTGGGAAACACCTTTCTCAACATCAAAGACGCTGACAAAGGAATCCCCATTTAAAGACACAAACGACAGATGAAAGTATACCTCCAGATTATAGCTGAACTGGTGCATTGATATGAAGTCTAAGAAGCGATAGAAATGTTACATTAATGATTGATGGTCATTCACATCAGGTCTTATGAAGTATATACTGCTAGAAATTTCATCATTTCACTCTCCTAAAACTCATTCTTTCCTCACTTCCTTTCTTTCTGCAACTGGTGTGAATGTGTGTGTGTATGTTTGTGTTAGATATTAGTTTCTGTGTTAGAATAATCAATAAAGTCTCATTTATAAATTTTAAAGAGAAGTGTCTTGTGTTATGTGCTTACGAAGTGAATGTCTTAAACTGCCGATCTACGTTACCTTGCTAATAAATGTTTTCACAATAGTTTGGATATTCATATCCGCTACAAAGCTTATAGTTACGGCCCGTACAAATGAACACTGGACGATTCAGTTGGTCGATTGGTTAAAATTCCCTATAAGTTAATTAATATTTCCCTTTGAGCTAAATTGACCGGTGTCCCTTACAGTGTTCATTTCTAACCTATTGTGTCTGATCATCAAAGTCAGTGTTGCATGATGTAAGTCATGTGACATCTCACCAATACACTTTTCTTCCCAGGGCATGGAGAAATTGCCATAAAAAAGACAAATGACCAAAACGCGAGATGGCAGCAAAAGAAGTGGTACAAGTTAAGAGAAAACAAACACTAGCAAAATGTTAAGACTACAGAGAAACAAACAAAGTAGGAGAGCTTAAAATCGGTCCTCGCATTCACTCGTGCTTTTAAACTCTGGCGGGAGACTTGAGTGGCAGTGGGGCAGTGACATCACACAGGCTAATGATTATAGAGAGTTGCTCAGACCAATAACAATCCAGAGGGATTGGGCCTAAGAAATTGACAGGGAACGCAGGAGAGAGAAGAGAATACTGAATGCATGCACACTCACAAGGACATAACAGTATACTAGAAGAAATTATATTTTTGTAATTTTGGCAGGAGATCAATAGCGTTCAGCACAATAAATGCATTGGGATTCAGCATGGTTGTATTATGCAGGTTCAAAGAGAATATAAAGTGGTACTGACTAGCAGAAGCACACAGTTCTCTTTAGGACAGTAATTGTTTCTCAGGGTGACATCAGTAAAATAATATTTTTGCCTGTGATAAATCTCATGCTTTCAGACAGCAAAGTATGGAGGGATGCTGGAGTTGCTATGTAATTTTAATAATTTTAGCATGCACACAATGCAGTAGGTTGTCACTCTTTATCTAAGTGCCTAAACAAAAAATCCAGCGTTAGCATCAGTTCTGGCAGGTCACGTCAGTCAAGCTCGCATCAGCTGACTCCCAGGCGACTCACGTCTACCTATATGAATACGACGCCTATCAAAGCATTCATATATAAGCTCCTCAGTATTATCAGTAGCTATCACATTTCTCAAGAGCTAATTACCCTCCTCCATCCCCAGCTCCTCCTCTCGTCAGTCAGGATTAGGCCTTATGATTCCCCTGAATCAATTCTTGAAAAATGTGTACATGTTAAATTATTGATAATAAAAATAATTCCTTACATTTATATAGCGCTTTTCTGGACACTCAAAGCGCTTTACATATTGAAGGGGGAATCTCCTCAACCACCACCAATGTGCAGCATCCACCTGGATGATGCGACGGCAGCCATATTGCGCCAGAACGCCCACCACACACCAGCTTATTGGTGGAGAGGAGACAAAGTGATGAAGCCAATCAGTGTATGGGGATGATTTGGAGGCCATGATGGACAGAGGCCAATGGGCAAATTTGGCCAGGATGTCGGGGTTACACCCCTACTCTTTTTCGAAGGACATCCTGGGATTTTTAATGACCACAGAGAGTCAGGACCTTGGTTTAACGTCTCATCCGAAGGACGGTGCTTTTTGACAGTATAGTGTCCCCATCACTATACTGGGGCATTAGGACCCACACAGACCACAGGGTGAGCACCCCCTGCTGGCCTCACTAACACCTCTTCCAGCAGCAACCTAGTTTTCCCAGGAGGTCTCCCATCCAGGTACTAACCAGGCTCAGCCCTGCTTAGCTTCAGTGGGCAACCAGTCTTGGGCTACAGGGTGATATGGCTATTGACATTAATTATATCTGCATATGTTGGTTCTGTTCTGTTTAACCTAAAGGGGGTTATTGCTGCTCTCCCTGCTCTTATCCATGCTAGGCTGCATAGATGCGCAGGAAGTTCTTGCCCAGAACAGAATCATACCGCCAATACAAACTCTATGCAATTATCGATCATATTTGACAATAGTGGTCCTGACAGAAATGGCTGTTTATGATAGTGATGCATTAGAAAATGGAATTCACTTCAAAAACTAGAGGTTTACAAGAAATGGCTAAAAATAGCTAACACCAAACATGTAAAAATTGTTGGCATTCATATTTATCCTTTACAGCCATGAGATGTCAAAACATTGCTATGTGGTTATCGATATGTGACTCCATTATTTGCTCACACCCCATGTGAAAAAGGAATAGAAATAATGAATTTAAAGGGATAGTTCACCCTAAAATGAAAATCAAGTCATCATTTACTCACCCTGGTTAGTATTGTTCTAATGCCGTATACCCTTATTCCTTTTTTAAAAAATAAATAAATAAATGTCCCACTCATGCTCATCCATACAATGGCAGTGAATAGCGACCAACATCAAGCAAGTCACAAAAGTATCACAGAATGATCCCATGCGGCATCTTATATTCCAATTGTTCTGGGGGGTTACAATAAGGTTTGGTAAAATAAATAAATTAACACATTTAATGTATTATTTAATGAAAATCCTTAAAAGGCCGTTGGTCTTCTGTGCACAGCTACTCAACGTTTGCGTTTGTGAGACTATCAGTGCCACAGTTCACTCTGTCTCACCCAGAAAAAGAACACTGTTGTGTGAGAATTGAGAAATCAAGTCGCTTCATAACATTAGGGTTGAACCACTGTAGTCATGTTGACTATTCTAACCATGTTTTTTTCTGGACATCAAAAGGTGCAATGATGTTGCTGCCTAAGTGTGGATCAGATACCCACGGATTTCATCAAAAAATTCGATTGAATTGTTCGAAGATGAACAAAGGTCTTATGGGTTTGGAACAACATGAGGGTGAATACTTAATGACAAATTTCATTTTTGGGTGAACTAACCTTGTACTTAAAGCAAAAACTTTTGATTTTACATTATTGCAGAGTGCACTTAAGTGTATCAAATTGTACTTAAGCATATTAAGAAATAGTCCTGAATGTGTATTCTCTTTAAGTACACTTAAGTGGCCTTTTATTTCATTTTATTATATTATTTGCAGGTACAGTTTTTTTAAAATACTTAATATTTAAAGTACACCATGCACATTCAGTACACTTACATGCACTTCTTTTCACAAGGGTATTCAAATACAGCTTTCATAAACAAAACACTTGCCTGTGTGTAGTTCACATTTCTATTTTTTAATTAAAATCAATTCATTTAATCAAAACTGAAACTATATATATATATATATATATATATATATATATATATATATATTTTTTTTTTTTTTTTTTTTTTACGTTTACACTAGGGCAAAGTCCCTTTCAAGGAAAGTCCAGTTCACTCTGTGGCCATATTTGCAATGCCTCTGGCCAGCTATTTCGAGCATCCAAGACCACATTCTATCTATTTGAATGTGGGAATCCTGAAATCTCAAAAACTGCTTGCTGAACTCACAATTAAATAACATATTTCAAATCAGCAACAAAATTTGACATAAACTATCCCATAAATGTTGTTTCTTACACTCAAAAAGCATTTAAAAAAAGTTGTGCAGTCCTAAGCATGAGTCAGCAGTGGCGCAATGACTTTACCAATCAGTGATTGGCTCTTTTATTTACATATTCCGCCATGTTGCGAGTTGCAGTTTCTCCCATTCATAAGTAATAATAGCGTACCATCTTTGTATATCTATAGTCTTTTAGATACTTTTATTTAGAGAAAAGTAAAGAGAAAAACAGTGGGCTAAATAATTGTGTGAGAAAGAGAGAGGGAACAGGATCAGGAAATGTTGCGAGTCAGATTCAAACTCCTGCCACCTGCATGAGCACCACAGCTCAATGTGAGAGAGTACTGTATACACGCTAGACATTGGTTCGCACAAAATGCTACTGTAACTCATGGCTCTTCTTAAATGTCATATTCTGGCCATAGACAGTTGCCTAATGTAAAATATGATTTAAAGTATAACACTGGTATAACAAAATGACTGTACTCAATCTCATTGGCAGTAAATCTGCAGTGAGAAAAAATGGGTCAGCGAACCTAAAGACCTCTTGACCTTAAAAAAATCTCTTGCATCTGAACAGCATTTGTTAACACCTCCAGTTTTGTTTTCAAGGGATAGTGTTAGAAAATGTGTAGGATGTAGCCATAGCAACCACACATGAATAAACATTAACGCAGCATGCATATGTAAGAGTGCAGCTAAGACTTCAGATGAGAAACAGAGATTGTTTATACCGGAGGCAATCAGAGCAATTTATTAAAAGGAAAACAATTGCGAGAACTCCATAAAATGCCATTCAACAAGGAATATATAGAGGAAATAATACATTTGTGGCCCCTTTTGAAAATAGCTGATTTTCTCCATTGATTGTTCATAAAATGTGGTCTGATGCGCATTATAGACCAACATTATCTAATTAAACTAATAACAGGCTGTTATTAGTTTTGCTACTGTCCCTAGAAGCAGACATCCTGCAAAGATCACTCTAAGAACACAACGGGCAATGACCAAAAAGAAAATCACTGCACAAAACACCCTGGTTGTTCCACAACACTTATTTTTTCTTGGGGAACAGTTGAAACAAACTTTTTTTTTTTTTTTTTAATTTTTGGTAAAAACACACAATGTTTTGTGTAGAAGAAAGTGAAAGTGATGCGAAGTGTAGCCAAGTGTGGTATGCATTTCACCCATCCAAGTGCACACACACACACACACACACACACACACACACACCGTGAACAAACACTTGGAGCAGTGGGTAACCATTTTTGCTGCAAAGCCCAGGGAGTGATTGGGGGATAGGTGCCTTGCTCAAGGGCACCTTAGTTGTGGGTAATGAGAGTGGAAGAGAGTGCTGTTCATTCACTCCCTCCACCTACCTTTCCTGCCAATACTAAGGCTCGAACCTGCAACCTTCGGGTTACAAGTCTGACTCTCGAACAATTAGGCCACAACTGCCCCTTAAAAGGGCACTGCCCACCAAAACCAAAACCTCATGCCATCTGTAAAGCATGGTGGATGGAGCCTCATGGGTTAACTTTGCTTTGTTGCCTCAGGATCTGGATAGTTTGCAATCAATAAAGTAACAATGAAGTGGAGAATGTCAGGAAAGTAGTTCATGAGATCAAGCTACAGAGTGGTTTGGTGATGCAACAACACAAAGACCCAAATAGCTGAAACAAAAAAGAAGAAAATGCGTGTTTTCCTGAGTCCTGACCTTAAGCCAATTCAGATACTGTGGCATAACCTAAATACGGCTGTACTTTCAAATCAACCCAGAAATACTGATAAGTTGAAACTGATTTGGGGGATGGATGGTCCAAAATTAGCCTAAAGTTTTAAGCTACACTTTATTTTGATGGTGCCCTTTAGAGATTATGTTGACTATAAGTGCACCTACATGTCAACTAACTCTCATTAGAGCATTAGTTGAGTATTAGTAGACTGTTAGGGGCAGGGTTAGGGTTAGTAGAATAATTTGACATGTAGTTGCAAAGTTACTAATAGTCAGTAGAATGTCTGTTGGGGGAGCATCAAAATAAAGTGTTGCCAGGTCTTATCATAAAAAGCTAAATAAATAGTTGGTTGAGGTTTTGCTGCTAAAGGAAGATCAAGGTTAATAAATTCAAGGTTTTACTTACTTTAAATTCAAGGTTTTACTTACTTTCTCCACCATGCAATGAGAATTATTACTCAATGTATTAAAACATTAGCCATGTGTCTGGATGGTGGTCCAAAGTAAAATACTGCAATCTAGGTACTAGGTAAAATCAAAACCATCAAATACAAAATATTTAAGCCACAAGTATCAAAGTAAATATTTATATGAACTGGTAGAGATATCTTGTAGTTAAGACATCAAACGCATCAGTCATTACATTATGCATTATACTTGTAATGCTGAATAAAGTCGTAGTTTTTGTTATTTTTGGACCAAAATGTATTTTCGATGCTTCAAAAACTTCTAACTAACCCACTGATGTCACATGGACTACTTTGATGATGTTTTTATTACCTTTCTGGACATGGACAGTCTACCGTACATACATTTTCAATGGAGGGACAGAAAGCTCTCGGACTAAATCTAAAATAAAATATCTTAAACTGTGTTAACTGAAAGCAACTTGTACTGTGATATCTTAAAATATGTCAGTGCCACTGTTTTTTCTCAAGATGCACACCAGTAATGTTTTTTTTTTTTTCTAGGGTACGTTTATAAAAGCTACTTAAATACCCTCATTGAACTAAGGCCTAATCCAGGCTTAGTCTAACCCCTGTCTGTATAACTGGCACTATATGTAATATCACAATTACTTCTATTGCCTTGAAATATGTTTAACGTTTTAATGGCAAATACTGATGAGCATTTATGGTAAACTAAAATATATTTAATGTCATTTCTACTGAAATTTGTTTGCCTTGTATATAGATATATATATATATATATATATATATATATATATAAAAATCCAACTGTTATGTGTGCTCTGGGTCTGTGTTAATCAACTTGGTTATATGGACTCAATTTCCCACAATTCCCCATCTAGGAACTAATCACACCTGTTTCCCATCAGTGACACTTTATAAGCTGCACTCTATCACACACATACATTGCTGAGTATTGTTTAGTCGTATGTTATCCTGTTTTCCTTGTTCTGCTTTGCCTTGCCTGTGTTTTTTGACCCTGGACTGATTTCTTGTTTTTGATCGTTTGCTGCCTGCCTTGACCTTTGCCTTTGTATTGGATTACTCTTTTGCCTTGCCTTCTTGTTACTGTTTGCTGGTGTTTGACCTACTGCCTTTACGACTACGCTCTTATGAATAAAGCCTGCACATGGACTTGCCCCACTCCCTACATTACACCAACCCTCTCCATTGACTTTGTGTTGCAAGTAGCTGCCTCCTTGTCATTTCTGACTTATAACAAAAAAACAGAATGTCTAAAAGCTGCTATGTGACAGGGTGTACAGCAAACAAGCTAAAAAAAAAAAAAAGCTGTCGACCCCAAAAAAAACCCCCAAAAAACAACAATGAGCATTTAAGGACACAAAAGTGGATACAAGCAGTTGAGACAGAGCACAACATGTCATGTTACTCTGAGAACTATGCCCACTGGAGGAGAATGTAATTGGTGACAGGATATGCTAAAAAAAAAAAAAAAATCATTATTTTTAACACAAAAATTACAAAATGTAAATGTTTACTGCACACGTAAGCATACCGAGTGTCACAATCCCACAATTTACCCATTCTTCCTGCTGATGCTTCACGTCTTATTGCCTGTATCCACTTTTGTCTCCTTAAAGGCTGGCTTTATGATTTTGTAGCTTATAAAAACTGAGTTCTGGGTACACCCTGTCACACAGCAGCTTTTAAGCATAGTTCTGTCTTTTGTTAGAAGCAAGAAATCACAAAGAGGCAGCTTCACGCAATACAAGTCAATGGAGAGGGTTGGATTGCCCTATTTATTTCCACTTGTTCCTCCTTTTCTTGAACAATAAATAATTAAATAAACAAAAAATAATACCTGGTTGCAGTGAGGCACTTACAATGGAAGCAAATGGAGCCAATTCATATACATTAAAATATTCACTGTTTCAATAGTATAGACATGAGACGTAAACTGTATGCAAGTTAAAATTATTTTAGGGTGAAAACAAATTATGTAACCTAAACCCTCTGATGCTCTTCGGTCATTTTTAACAAAATAAAATTTAAAAATTTTTAGTTCGCTTGTTTGTTTGCTTGTTTGTTTTTTATCATTTTTTTACTTCATGGAATTGTAACTTGGTAAAGGTTTTGGCACTTGCTTTGTGAAAAAAAGAGTCATGGATGTGATTCGAAAAGGTTACATGGTCAACCTTAAAATTTGGAACACAGCTTTGTAACGACTGGACCGATCAAACACACCATTGTTCCACTTCACTTTACAACACATCACCCAGGCAGACTGCATGATGCCTGGTTTCCCCACTGTGAACTATCACCCTTCTGCTTCACTCATACACTTCAAAGACACTTGGGACATTGATTGTTCTCAATGAGAGAACAGTACAGGTCCACAGAAATGGAATTCTATCCACTAATTCATTAACAAATTTGCCTAACGAACATGCATTTCACCGGGACATTTTTTGAGTTTGTACATACTGTCTTTTAATATTGTATAGTGTTATGCATGCCTGATGATAGAACTACTAGATAATGTAGCCCATATAGGTGGTGTCTCATATCAAAATATTCCTTGTTTAATGACTTACACTTTGGTGGACATCACCATCTCATAGAATGCATTTTATGTTTGTAATATTTATTTATGTAGTATAAATTGACACAAACTGTGTCATGCAAATGAGTTCACTTTCAAACAACGGAACTTTCCTGCTTAAGAATTGCACCTTTCTCATTGGTCAAACCAAAACTCAAAGGTGTGACCTCTGTGGAACTTAAATGCCAACATAAAGTTCCCTCCATGCACTTGTTGCTTCTACTGATTGCTGTTGAGACCTCACCTGGCCGACAGGCCTCATCAGCAAGCCATGCACAACTTCCTCGACCACAACAGGGTCAAATTAACAGCGCAAATTTGTCGTCATTTCTTCATTCAGTGCAGAAGATATTGATTACAACTTCAACACCCTTGAACCAAACCATCAAGAATTTCTCCCGAGACTGCATATCCAGATGCTCTTTAACAGATAAGGTATTTGCAAGTATCGTACATTTAGGCATTAAACAGCAATTTAGTATTAAGTTGTGAATCCCTTTGTTAAAAAGGTACTTTATAGTGAGAAACTGATGGTTCTTCCAGTTCGTTAAATGACTCTTTCCATAGCTCCATTCCTCTGCTATGCTATGGCTTCATTCACTTCCACTTTCTCATTTCCTATGTATGCGTGATTTGTGTGTATAAAAAAAAAAAAGTATTTTTATGCATTTTTCATAATAAGCGTAAAATTCTATAATTCTATTTCCAGTCTATGTTCAAAAAGTGAATAAATGTATTATAACTACTGCATGCATATAATTTAATACCATAAAATCCCCTAAAAATACAAAATATTAAATGAAAAATATTACCAAACTAAATAGTACATTAATTTAATTGAAAAAAAAGTCATTTTTGACCACCACGTGAAGAGCACCAGAGGGTTAATAACCTTTTAATATCCAATTTTACAATTATATTGACATGAAAACGCAACACTATAAACACGACAGGACTAAAGCAACTGTTAAAATGATTACTTAGACACTTATACAGACATTTTAACACTAGAATTAAGCACTTTCACAAGCACTTTCACTCCCATTGTAAGTGCTTCATCGGTTTGCAGGAACAAGTCAAAACAATTTTTTTTAATTAACATTATGCTACAAACACAGTTGACTTATATTAGCTTTTATTGAACCTAGAATATTCATTTAAACTGAGTCAAACTAATTCAGCTGATGTATTCAGTGGCAGTTTAATGTTCTTTGTGTCTTGACTGGATTCTGAACCACATCACTATGATAAAATCAAAGACAATGTCTAGACAGTGTCATGAGAAAAGCACCAATTCATCTCCTCAGCAGAGCGTAACAGACAACAGGTTCCCTGTTCTACCTCTGGTTGTGTTTTAGAATATCTCTTTTCATAAGCCTACGCTTCATTTCATATCATACAAACCCGATTCCAAAAAAGTTGGGACACTGTACAAATTGTGAATAAAAACAGAATGCAATGATGTGCAAGTTTCAAATTTCAATATTTTATTCAGAATACAACATAGATGACATATCAAATGTTTAAACTGAGAAAATGTATAATTTAAGTTGATTTTAAATTTCATGGCATCAACACATCTCAAAAAAGTTGGGACAAGGCCATGTTTACCACTGTGTGGCAATCCCCTCTTCTTTTTATAACAGTCTGCAAACGTCTGGGGACTGAGGAGACAAGTTGCTCAAGTTTAGGAATAGGAATGTTGTCCCATTCTTGTCTAATACAGGCTTCTAGTTGCTCAACTGTCTTAGGTCTTCTTTGTCGCATCTTCCTCTTTATGATGCGCCAAATGTTTTCTATGGGTGAAAGATCTGGACTGCAGGCTGGCCATTTCAGTACCCAGATCCTTCTTCTACGCAGCCATGATGTTGTAATTGATGCAGTATGTGGTCTGGCATTGTCATGTTGGAAAATGCAAGGTCTTCCCTGAAAGAGACGATGTCTGGATGGGAGCATATGTTGTTCTAGAACTTGGATATACTTTTCAGCATTGATGGTGCCTTTCCAGATGTGTAAGCTGCCCATGCCACACGCACTCATGCAACCCCATACCATCAGAGATGCAGGCTTCTGAACTGAGCGCTGATAACAACTTGGGTTGTCCTTGTCCTCTTTAGTCCGAATGACATGGCGTCCCAGTTTTCCAAAAAGAACTTCAAATTTTGATTCGTCTGACCACAGAACAGTTTTCCACTTTGCCACAGTCCATTTGAAATGAGCCTTGGCCCAGAGAAAACACCTGCGCTTCTGGATCATGTTTAGATATGGCTTCTTTTTTGACCTATAGAGTTTTAGCCGGCAACAGCGAATGGCACGGTGGATTGTGTTCACCAACAATGTTTTCTGGAAGTATTCCTGAGCCCATGTTGTGATTTCCATTACAGTAGCATTCCTGTATGTGATGCAGTGCCGTCTAAGGGCCTGAAAATCACGGGCATCCAGTATGGTTTTCCGGCCTTGACCCTTACGCACAGAGATTGTTCCAGATTCTCTGAATCTCTGGATGATATTATGCACTGTAGCTGATGATAACTTCAAACTCTTTGCAATTTTTCTCTGAGAAACTCCTTTCTGATATTGCTCCACTATTTTTCGCCGCAGCATTGGGGGAATTGGTGATCCTCTGACCATCTTGACTTCTGAGAGACACTGCCACTCTGAGAGGCTCTTTTTATACCCAATCATATTGCCAGTTGACCTAATAAGTTGCAAATTGGTCCTCCAGCTGTTCCTTATATGTACATTTAACTTTTATTGCTACCTGTCCCAACTTTTTTGGAATGTGTAGCTCTCATGAAATCCAAAATGAGCCAATATTTGGCATGACATTTCAAAATGTCTCACTTTCAACATTTGATATGTTATCTATATTCTATTGTGAATAAAATATAAGTTTATGAGATTTGTAAATTATTGCATTCCTTTTTTTATTCACAATTTTTACAGTGTCCCAACTTTTTTTGGAATTGGATTTGTACTTTTTATACTGTTTTTATTATTTAATATTTGCTTTTATCTGTGTGACATCAGAAAGTGTGTGAAGTTTAGAGTTTTTTTTTTTTTTTTTTTTTTTTTTCAGTTTAGTTCCAATAAACTAGGGAGGAAGTTGTGAAAGTTGCAGTACATTATGATACTACATCAAGCTCTTTAATTTCAAAATATTAAGGAAAATTTGACTCCTCATGATATGAGCCACTAAAGTTTTAAGTTAAGTCAACATGAAACATATATTTTTAACATTTAAGTATATAGAAAAGGGGTATAAATTAGTCGTAATCTACAGGGTTGCCATCTCTAAAAAGTAGTACACTTTAGAAGACTTTTATAAAGAATGCTTATTACAGTAGCGGATTTAAGTATAAAATAATATACTTAAATCCGTATTGAATATTGTTTACAGACACTTAATTGCATGTTATTTCCAATTAAATGAAATGAAATATTATAACTTAAATTTATATGAAATACGATTAGTTAAGAGTGCTTTTCTGACCTTAAGAAGGACTTAAGCATCTAAAGTCATAATTACTTCTGTTGTTTTAGAAATATGGTTCAAGTGTGTTTGAATGTGCTGACAAGCATTTATGGTAAATAAAAATATACTTCAATGTCATTTCTATTGAAACATATGTAATATATTTAAATTATTTGTAATTACAAATTTGTAATGATTAGGGGTGTAATTGTTCAAATTACTTGGTTTGGTTTTTAATCATGGTTTTAGGGTCACAGTTTCAGTACGTGCTATTCAGGGAAAAAAAAAGAACTACTAGTCAAATAAAAATAAGGAAAATAAGAACAAATCATCAAACTACAATCAACAGCACAAATAAATACAATAGAGTAAAGATACAAATAAAATAAAGAGTCTTTTTTTAGTTTTTTAGGTATCTAACAGTCATTTTCAGGTACAGAAATTGAATGTAAAATAACATTGCATATATTTACTGTATAAATTAAATAAAGATGAATCAATATTAAAGTTACAAAAGCTATTCAGTCAGGAGCAGTGAGAGATTCCCTTATCTTTTGTTGTTTGATTAACACTAAAAACACAGACAGCAGGAATATTAGGCTGCTGTCACTTTAAGACATAATGCACGGATGTGTATTAATTGACAGAGACATTCATTAAGCCAAACTCTGTCTGTCTGTTTTACATGTTGTTATTTTTAACAAACCATATTATAGATGCGTCATCAGATTTTAGATGAACCGCAGTGCAAATGCGTGCAGAACCATGTGTGGAGAATGATACGGTTCGTTTTTTTTTTTTTTTTTTTTACCAAGAACCGTTACACCCCCAGCAATGATGAAGTTACAATTTAGTACATAATTTATTACAAAAATGTACATAGTACGTTTAAAATGTAATAACTTTAATATCGAACAGCACACTACAGTTGCAATTATAATCAAGTATTTTTTATGTTAGTAAAGAAAATCAAAATAAGTGTACTTCAAAGCACAACAAAAGTTTATTAAAACATAATGATTCTAAAGGTAAAACTTTTAATTTGACATTATTACAACATTATTAGCAACATAGTACACTTTTTAAAAGTGTATTAAAGGTGCCCTAGAATCAAAAATTGAATTTACCTTGGCATAGTTAAATAACAAGAGTTCAGTACATGGAAATGACATACAGTGAGTCTCAAACTCCATTGCTTCCTCCTTCTTATAATCTCAACATAACACCGACTGTTACGTAACAGTCGGGATCATTAATATGTATGACCCCAATATTTGCATATGCCAGCCCATGTTCAAGGCATTACACAAGGGCAGCCAGTATTAACGTCTGGATCTGCACAGCTGAATCATCAGACTAGGTAAGCAAGCAAGGACAATAGCGAAAAATGGCAGATGGAGCAATAATAACTGACATGATCCATGATTACATGATATTTTTAGTGATATTTGTAAATTGTCTTTCTAAATGTTTCGTTAGCATGTTGCTAATGTACTGTTAAATGTGGTTAAAGTTACCATCGTTTATTACTGTATTCGCGGAGACAAGAGCCGTTGCTATTTTCATTTTTAAACACTTGCAGTCTGTATAATTCATAAACACAACTTCATTCTTTATAAGAGTGTAGTGCAGTGTAGCATTAGCCCGTTAGCCACGGAGCACAGCCTCAAATTCATTCAGAATCAAATGTAAACATCCAAATAAATACTATACTCACAGGAATCGATGCGTGCATGCAGCATGCATGACGAACATCTTGTAAAGATCCATTTGAGGGTTATATTAGCTGTGTGAACTTTGTTTATGCACTGTATATCTGCACTTATAGTCGAGAGCTCGGGAGGGCAGGGAGCGAGAGATTTAAAGGGGCTGCACAGCCTGAATCGGTGCATAGTTAATGATGCCCCAAAATTAATGAAAAAAAATCTATGGGGTATTTTGAGCTGAAACTTCACAGACACATTCAGGGGACACCTCAGACTTATATTACATCTTTTGAAAAGACATTCTACGGCACCTTTAAAGGGATAGTTAACCAAAAGAAAATTATCCCACAATTTACTCACCCTCAAACCATCCTATATGACTATCGTCTTTTAAACAAACACAATCAGAGATACATTTAAAAATATCCTTGCTCTTCCAAGCTTTATAACTGGTACTGAATAGGGGGCCAGATTTTGAAGCCCCAAAAAATGCATCCAACCATCATAAAAATAATCCATATGGCTCTAGGGCAGTGGTTCCCAACCACATTCCTGGAGTACCCCCAACACTGCACATTTTCCATGTCTCCTTTGTCTGACACACCCATTTCTGGTCTTGGAGTCTCTGCTAATGAATTGATGACTTGATTCAGGTGTGCTTGATCAAGGAGACATGCAAAATGTGCAGTGTTGGGGGTACTCCAGGAATGTGGTTGGGAACCACTGCTCTAGGGGGTTAATAAAGGCCTTCTGAAGTGATGGGTTTTTGTAAGAAAAAAATCCATATTTAAAATTTTATTAACTATAATAACTAGCTACCAGGAGACGGCCATATGCATCGATTTAAGGCAAAAAGGTAACCTCTGACACAATGTAGGATGTAGGAGTATCGTAAGCTTAGATAACTCTGGTGGTTAAAACAAATAGGGCTGTGCAACAAATTTAAGCTCCTCTTCTCTTATATATCGAAATCCTCTTACATTTCTCTTTAAAATTTCACATTTTAGACTTCTAATTTAGAATTTATTACCCCCCTGAAGCCATATGGATTATTTTTATGATTGATGGATGGATTTTTGGAGGGGCTTCAAAATCAGGCCCCATATTCAGTTCCATTATAAAGCTTGGAAGTATATTTTTAAATATATCTCAGATTGTGTTTGTCTGAAAGAAGATACACACCTAGGATAGCTAGAGGGCGAGTAAATCATGGGATAATTTTCATTTTTGGGTGAACTATCCCTTTAAGTGTGTTAAGAAACATAGTGATGAAAGTTTACTCTTTTTTGATCTTTAATTTCATTAATATTTTATTACCTGTACTTTTTTTAAAATATACTTTTAAGATTTGAAGTACACTACAAGTGCACATTTAATACAACTAAGCACACTTCTTTTTCACATGAGATGTTCTCTTTATGATTCACAATTCTCTCTACAGAACCTGCTAGCAGAGGGTTACATTATTCTACCACAAGGAGGCACTACAGACAACACACTCATATACTGCAAGAGAACGATCATTATGCACTGACAGTGAGGAAGTGCATAACTCCACTCAAGAGCAGGATTAGAGGAATCAAAATGAGATCAGATGGTGAAACGAGGGCTGCAGAATACTTTTAGACGTTTCCACTTAATGTGAGATTGCATGCTATCATTGCAAATTCAGATTGAGTTCAGTCCTTTCTCGAAATTTCGCTTACTCTATTTGCTAGGAGATAGAAATGTCTCCAGGGGTTAGAGTTGATAAGGAAGTTAAGAAAATAAAGTTTCAAAGGAAAGAGCGGCACTTCACAGAGCTGTGCTAACACTGACGAAGCAATTAATCAGGGTGCTGTTTAGCTAAAGACCTTTGAACCCTTCCTTCCCATACTACCTTGAAAAATCAGCTTCACAAAAAAGACTATGCTAAATTTTGGTGGTGAACAACATGGCTGTGCTACTCCACCAACTAGTCCAGTAGCAATCCAGCACAGAAAATACATCTTTTCAGTAAGGCTGAGAAGATGACCCTGGTAATCTCATATGTGACTCCTTTAGTTTCAGAACAGACCTCAATAATGTACCAAACTGTACTCATATTTCCCAAGATATTCAAATCAATGAAATCAAATAGTAGGCTCAATGCTTCCAAGACCAAATTACACTATTAAAAATATTTAGGCCTAAATAAGATTTATGTTTTTGAATTGCACAGTTTTTACATAAATTAATAGACTTATTTATTTATTTATTTATATTTTTAAGCAGGAAAGGATTAAAAACAATTGGGCCTGACTCAGTATAAAACTGGTTTTCAGCAACATAAATACCACGTACACAACAAACTCCAAGACAAGACAACAACAAACACACAAACTGAGAGAAAGAGCATTAAGGGGAGGCCATGGAGCCACCTCAGTGGTCACAGATGTACCTGTCTATTAGATGGCGAGCAAATGTTATTTTAAATAGTCTTATTGATGTTATAGCTCTGATGTGCTGTGGGATCTCATTCCAGGCTTTAGTGAGCACATGAAAAAAAGATCTCTGTCCATAACAGTTTCTTAAAGGCCGGTAAAGGCAAAAGTCCATTTGTAACAGATCTCGTTGTGTGCTCAAACCTTGAGCTGGGTTTTGGAACCAACGCAGTAAGTGCTGCTGAGGTGTGACCATTTTATGGTGAGGTGTGAGGTGTGACCAAGTTTATCCCATGGCTTATTTTATAATTCTAAAATGTCAAGGCATTAGACAAAGACAGTGCAATACAGTGGTGAGTCCAGCCTGGAAGCCTGTTGTGGATCTTGTAGGCTTGTTACTGGTTCGAGGATTTCATTTGTTGTAAGTGACCAAACAGGTAAACAATACGACAGAGTGGACATAATGATGGCATGAAGATGTGTTTTAGAGACAGAAAGCGACAAATATGGTCTAATTTTATTATAAACAAATAACCTTTGGTTTAACTTTCTGGTCAGGGTTTGTACATGCTCACAATAAGTGAGATGTGAGTCAAGAGAGACTGCCAGATACTTGTACGTGGATACAATTGAGAGCTTTTGATTGGAAAAAGTGATGGGATTGGATATGGATAGCTGTCTCCTAGATGAGTAAAAGTACATACATTCTGTTTTCTTAATATTACCATAACTTACCATGATTCATATTTCAGTCAGTCATAAACTGGTAAGATTTCTGTAATAGTACAAATAAACATGTTTTAAATATGCAACAGCTCGGTCTATATAGCCTATTTATCATAAATAAATTTAAATTGTTTTGATCTCATACATTTTAACTAACTGAATATTGCTGGTTCCACAGCTATACATATTTTAACCATTTTCATATTTTTTATCTGAATAAATGTATTTTTTTTTCACAGCGAACAGTTTTATGTTGATTCTAAGCAATTAGAATAAACGCATTTTGAAAATCAAAGTAGATGCAAATAGTTAATAATAAACCGTGAATTTTATTGAGTACAAAAATCTTGTTCTTTACCTGTTTCATTACTGACAAATATGCATCATATTAAGTTTATTAGTTTGTTAATACTGGACAGGAGTGGACAGATTTTTTATGCAATTCAAACATAAATCTTAAATTTAGGCCTAAATATATTTATATTTTTTTTCTGAGTATAATATACACATTTATTTCATAGCAGTATACTATCTACCAACAATTGCCTAATTTGTTTATTCATATTTCTACTAAGACAATAGGAAAGGGTAATTTTATTGGAGAGAAGAAAAAAAAAAAAGTAGAAAACTTGCCTGGACATGTCTTTTTCATCAACTTTATTCACATTCCCACAAAGCCTAAACAAAGTCCTTTTCAAGGAAAGTCTGTTCACTCGGTGGCCATATTTGCAACGCCTCCAGGCAGCTATTTTAGGCATCCAAGGCCAAGTCCTATCTATTTGAATGGGGAATCCTGAAATCTCAAAAACTGCTTGGCAATCTCCCAATTAAATTACATATTTCAAATCAGCAACAAAATCTGACATGAACCATCCCATAAATGTTTCTTATGCTAAAATAGCATTAAAAAAGCGTATTTTTCAGGCTAGATGAGCAAATGCGCATGTGCAGTCCTATGGGAACCGGAGCCTCTAACAGCAGCTACAGTGACGCAATGACTTTATCAATCAGCGACTGGCTCTTTTACTTAGAAGGTGGGACGTATTCCGCCATATTGTGCATTGCAGTTTCTCCCATTCATTACTAATAGGAGTGAACCGTCTTTCTATATCTATAGTCTTTGGCCTAAACTACCATTCTGAACTTTTAACCACTACAAAAAATATACACATCTGGCTGGTTAAACAAACCGGAACACAGCTGAATTACAATGAAATCAAATTTGAGGTTCATGGTTATTCCTGAATGGTTAATTAGTGAATGTATCTAGTTGAATGTCACTTAAAACTCACCCAGGCTGTCATCTCTCTTGAACACTGACAGTCTCTAATAAGGTCGACAAACATGACAATGCTGTACAACAGCATGTGCTGATGATTTGTACAAAGCAGTCCTCAGCTCCTCAGTACAAAGAGTCTACTTGTACTTATGCCATAATTAACCTTCAAGGAGGAAGATATCAGTTAGATGTCAGGAACTGATTAGCTGAATAACAGTGTGTAGCAGTCAGCATAACCTATGTGTGCCCCATGCCATAATTCAGAATCAGAAGCAGTATGCAACAAAGTACAATGTGTGAAATACTATATCCCACAATGCAACGTGCTTGAATTGATCTTACATTCCAGTGTAACAAATGATCTATTTTGACAGATACAGTTTGGGATCGGTACGATTTTTAATGCTTTTGAATGAAGTCTCTTCTGCTCACCAAGGCTGCATTTATTTGATTAAAATAATAATAGTAATAATAATAAAAATAAATAAAAAACAGTAATATTGTGAAATATTATTACAATTTAAAATAATTGTTTTCTATGTGAATAGATTTTAAGATGTCATTTATTCCTGTGATGCAAAGCTGAATTTTCAGCATCATTACTCCAGTCTTCAGTCACATAATCCTTCAGAAATCATTAGAATATGCTGATTTGCTGCTCAAGAAACATTTATTATTATTATCAGTGTTGAAAACAGTTGTGTACAGTTGTGCATTTTTTTCCCCCCAGGACTCTTTGATGAATATAAAGAAAAAAGAACAGCATTTATTTTAAATAGAAAGCTTTTGTAACATTATACATTACTGTTCAAAACTTTGGGGTCAGTAAGACTTTTTTTTAAGAAATTGAAGAAATTAGTACTTTTATTCAGCAAGGATGCATTAAATTGATCAAAAGTGACAGTAAAGACATTTATAATGTTACAAAAGCTTTTTATTTCAAATAAATGCTGTTATTTTGAACTTTTTATATTCACGTCAGTGTATTAATTAATTTATAGGAATTTTGAAAGAGTCACTTATTTTACAACCAAGCAAATGAATCATCCAGCCTTCATTTGAACGGGCCGTAACACCAACTCTTGCAGCGTATATGAATATCCAAACTATAGTGACAACACTATATATTAGCAAGATAATCCCAAGTTTCTAGCAATGTATGCACTTGATGTACTTGTATGTCTAAAAGAAACCAATAATCATTAATTTAACCCTTTGGTCCCACTTTATATTAAGTGGCCTTAACTACTATGTACTTGCATTTAAATTAATCATTTGATACAATGCACTTATTGTGTACATACATGTTTTTACATTGTACTTATAGGCTATTTTAAAAACACCTGCATGTAATTACATCTGTAATTACATTTATAATTACACTGTTGACCCATCCCTTACACCTTACCCCTAACCTTAAACCTACCCATACCACCAAAGCTTTCTCTAACCTTACCCGTATCCCACCTCAATAACAGCTAAAGTGTTTTGCAATTCAATATGTACTCAGTAAGTACATTGTACTTATTTTTTGATGTAAGTACTTAGTAGTTAAGGCCACCTAATATAAAGTGGGACCAACCCTTCTATCATTTCTTAGGCAGTGTTACATAATTTATATTAATGCACCAGTTCAGCTAGAATCTGGAGGTATACTTGCGTCTGTTATTTGTGTCTTTAAATGGGGATTCCCTTTGTTGGTGTCTTTAGCTTGGAGAAGGGGGTTTCCCGGGTTCGTTGATTGGTTGAAGGTCTTTTCGTGCCTGGATTGACATTTTCTTGGGAAGCCAATCACGTGGGTGTGTTGGCGGATAAGTGGAGTCTCCCTCGTGGCTGAAGTTTGAGGTTTTGAGATGGGCAAAGACTGTAGAGTCTTTAATTAAACTTTGTGGCAAAACTTAATTTAGAATACAAAACTCTCAATGGAAAGAAACTAAGTAAAAGAAAGAAAATTAAGTGAGATGAGAGTAGTTAGATGGCTTGAATGAAGCTTTTAACCCATTTTTATCTGATCCTGATCTTCTTCTGATCTACTTGTCATTGTCGTCTTCATCGTCTGATCATCTTTGTTTGTGTCCTGAATTTTTAGATGGAGGTGTTTGTCCAACCTCTTTAAGGAGTTCTGACCAATTTGGTGTCGTCTTTAGTTCAGAGGCGGTCGTTTCTCTTCCTCTCACCATAAATTACATGTTATCACCAGGAATAAGATACATTTTACACAGATTTCATTCAAGCCAAAATTTGACTCATGAACAGAGATTTACACTTATATTAAACAAGGCACAATTTCAATCAACCATTTGATAGTTATAACAATTACATGAATTGTGAATGATCTATCATCTAAGCAAAATGGTCACATATATAGGTTGCAGACATGATATAGAATTATGCAGTCCATCTAGAAAAAAATTTTGGAATGATCTGATGCATTTTTTATATGTAAAGTCTCAGTCTCTGTGTTTTAAGAGATTTCAATTCTGTGTCACTCAGAGATCACTCAGAAGAAGAAGGTCTGTTTTGAATCTATGTTTCGGGGATCAAACAATGCTTGGCATTATCTTGATGGAGCTCAAGCTGTGCCCTTTTCACACCAATCCGTCTTTTACAAACTGCCTAAGGTTGACATCTTCTTCCTTAGCTAATATTATCTCTTACAAGCGTGCATGGCCATAAAGTACTTAGCTGGGGTTTTTGTTAGTTAGCTCAGACTGGAGCCCACTTCATTTATGGTCCTAGATTGTTGATTTAGGGTCTGGAGTGTTTAGTTGGGTTTTTGTGTGGAATTATGCTTGAAGGAATCATCTTTGTCCAATCTGCTCAGTTCCTACAGCAGTCTGCACATGAGCCTACTGTCGCATAATGACGTACGCGTGGGAGCATAAACTTTGGTAATCTGTGAAAAGTTAATCTTCCTGATTGAGATTGTGCAAGCAAACGTTGTGAACAAACTCTGTTGTGAACAAACACAGCGTCAGCTCATGTGCGAGTTTGCTCCTGCGCATATGTCATTATGTGACAGGAAGCTTGTGCTCCAGACTGCCATGAACGCACTCAGGACCGTTTGCTGAGGCTATGGTTTACAGGTAATAATTTTGTAAATAATGTTCAGTTTTATGTGCAGACCGATTATTTCGCTTGATAAGACTACAATGTATTGTCAAGAGCCATGGGCATTCATTTTGTTTTGCCTGTTTAAATCTCAAAGTGACTGCAGCCATTGACTTG
Source organism: Ancherythroculter nigrocauda (assembly GCA_036281575.1). Classification (NCBI taxonomy): domain Eukaryota; kingdom Metazoa; phylum Chordata; class Actinopteri; order Cypriniformes; family Xenocyprididae; genus Ancherythroculter; species Ancherythroculter nigrocauda. The sequence continues at coordinate 11,130,954 of VTFQ01000014.1, read as the reverse complement.
CATTATACAAATCACCAAGGACCACGGTTTGCCTTAGAATCGTTTGCCGAAGCTGTGGATTACAGGTAATAATTTTGCAAAATTTGCTCAGTTTCTTGCACAGATCGACTTAATGTATTGTCAGGAGCCACGGGTATTAATTTTGTTTGCCTGTATTTGTTTTTTGACTCTCAAAGTGACGGTAGCCACTGACTTGCATTATACAACTCACCAAGGACCATGGTTTCAGCTAAAAATCTTCTTTACTGTTCTACTGAAGAAGAAAAGACACCTACATCTTGAATGGGTAACTAAATGAACAGCAATTTTCATTTTTGGTGAACTATCCCTTTAATACTTACTGTACACTTTTTAAACAACAGTAGGTAGTATACAGTGTATACTGCAAAGTATTAAGTATTATTTTGATGAATCTGTCTTGGGCCTACAGTAAGAAAGAAAATAAATAATAGATTTGCTCAAGAATTTATATGTCATTACAAAACAAAATAAAATGTATCATCTGTTATACATCATGGCTTTTATTTGATCAAATATAATTCAAACATCTATCCATAAAAATTTCTCACTACCACATGATTTAACTGCAGTCTTTCACTACATCACGGATCATGTTTGCATTGATCCCCTAGTCTTAGGCATCAATGGTTCCCACGGGCCTTAAACAATTACACTAGATAATCAATTACTAGATTCAATTGCATTTTGGCCCACAAACATCAGTTTCGATAACAGAAAGTGGACTAAACAGAGTTTTTTTTTTTTCCTTAAAGACACTCAAAACGAGTACATTTATTACTTGAGGGGCCTGTATAAGTTATACATTCATGTGTTTCTTATCCAAAGACTACTTTTATTACAGGAACAATCCCCCTGGAGCAACCTGGCATAAAGTCTTATTGCTCAAGGGCATCATCAGGACATGAAATCTTTGTAATTTTCAATGAATCACCGGTTCTTGGGTTTAAAATAGTGACAAAACAGTCTGTGTGTTAATGGTCAGCGGTCTTGTGTTGGTCTAGTGCCAACAAACCTCAGTACTCAAAGGGGCGATAGAGTTACTTTCACACGCATGTGCCATTAAACATAAACTAATTTGCTTGACAAGATTCTCAACAGACTGTTGCTCTGCCATAACTGTGGTTCACCTAATAGAGAAAACATTTTCGCTAATAACCACTTATACTGTAGCACCACTTGCTACAATGCTAAAGTGCAATGAAAATGCACGAAATCAGGGGTTCTCAACTCTGGACCTCAAGTTCCAATTTCCTGCAGAGTCCACTTACAAACATACCTGACCAAGCTATTCAAGGTCTTCAGGATTAGTAGAAAGTTATATGCAGGTGAGTCTCTACAGGACTCTACAGGAAACTGGACCTCAAGGGCCAGAGTTGAGACCCACTGCACTAAATGATGTTTGAGTAGCGATAAGTGCCTGCGTTCAAATACTTGCATAGAGTATGTTTTGGGCTTATGGGTAGCCAGCCCAGAGTGAAGTCTCATTGGTCCAAAATCCTGTTCCATAACAGTAATTTAAACATCTGATACATTTTGATTTGTGTTGTGTTGTGTTGTACAGCATTTCCGCTTTCAGTATAGACAGGCAAATTACTTATCCCTGGTAATGTGTCACACAACGTTACGCTAATTACAAATGCAATTATATCACAAAATCATGACTGGTTATTATCTGAACAGCAGTTGGGGCACCATCAAGACATCTTCTCAAGGATGAAAGCCATGACTCACCTGTAGGTAGTGTGTGGACCGGAATGATGGTTTATAGTCCTGATGCATCATGGGCTTCTCCAGGTTAAGGGAGGACTTTCGATAAGCCTCCTTGGCCTGGCTGACGGTAAGTGTTGACCAGGAACTCCTCTTCATGAACTTTCCCTCAGGTGCCATGGATTCGCAGGCCGAACACTTGACGTCATTGTTGCTTTTGGAGGTTTTGAGCGAGTGGTCTCCAAAGTGAGTGTGCATGGATTCTGGGAAACTGTGACCGACATGTTCGTGATGGTGGCGGCTCAAAGCGCTGGCCGTGCGGTAGGTGCTGTCACTGTCTAAGTTGTCATCCGAGCTCCACCAGCCCCCCGTCCCCGACCGGTGCCTGCGCTCTTTGCTTTTACTGCGCTTGCTGCCGTGCTTGGATGAGTGATGATTGCCATGGTGATGGTGATGGCTTCCCCCACCTCCACTGTCACCTTTAGTGCCATTCATCTTGGATGATCCCTCCAGTGAGTGGGACTTAGTGAAGAGCTTCTGGACGGAGTGCACCAGGTGTCGGATACGACCGGGGCTCTCGCTACGCTGTTCCCCTCCAGTGGCGGCAGATGTGCGTTGGTACTGCAGTGTATGGAATCCGTCGCGATGAAGCGGAAGCTGCTTTTCAAACTGGTCCAGCAGGTTTGCGGGGATGCGGTTGCTCTTGCTGCTGCCGTGGTGAGAGGCAGATGTTGCAGCGGCGGCGGCAGCAGATGTGGCTGAGGTGGTGATGGCTGCACAGTCTTCCCGGGCAGCTGGGTCGTAGTACTGTGAACTGTAGTGCATTCTGGGAAAGGTGCTGCTGGAGATGTGGTCGGCAGGAGCAGTGGAAGGTAGCACCATGGGTGACATGATCATGCAATCGGAGTGAATGGAGCTGCGGGGGGAAAGACGGTGATGGAAGTCCATGACGCAGGTCTCCGTGGGGCTGAGCAGGTAGGAGTGACGCAGATCGGACACATGCATGCCGTGCAGGTCATGGAGATGCTCGCACTCCGCCAGTCCACACGGGGGCAGTGTGGGAATCTGGTGCGGCGCACGACCACCTGATAAGCCCTTCATGTTCCTGGGTGGAGCGAGGCTACTATCCTCATTGAAATCTCTGGATGGTGACCAGGGGGAATACTGCTGGTCTGGAATAAAGAGAAGGACATTCAAGATTAGCAATTTTACTAAACTGTTGAATTCAAACACTCAAATATCTGTCATGGCCAACACACTTTCATAAAGAAACGTCATTCTAGCACATTTATCCTGCACAATAAAAACATCACTATTGTTTTGGAGGATTTCATTACTTTACCTAAATCTCAACATTTGTGGATAAAATAAAGATTCTGTAATTTACTTGTAAAACATATACAATTTATACAATGAAACTGAGTTGAAGCTCCAAAAGTGACAAAAGCACAATAAAAAGATAAAAGTTGTCTCATGCATTAACCTTCTTCTGAAAATGAAGGTGAAGATTTTTTTAAACCATTGATGTCAAATGTTTATTGTGTGCCTACATTTATCTGCCCACTCCTTTTTATTACTGTTACTGGGCAAAATTGTTTAATATAAATAAAACTAACACAATACATTAATGCAACATATATACAGTAACACTAAGAAATATGCGTTACAGCCGTAGGCCAATGAATCGTTTTGTGAATGAATGAATTAGTATTCTGAACAAATCGGTTGAATGAATCATTCAATGACTTGACGGTCATTTGTTACCACCTCCTGGAGTAACAATGTAACCTCTAGAAAGAGTTAATGAAAAATCCCCACTAATAATGCACAGACTGACATGCAAACACAGACATGTTGAAATGAAATGAATATCAGCATTGTTTATCAGCTAGGTACGCTCCTCGACCAATCAGACGATCAGAACTAACTGTTGTATAATGTTATTATTTTATGGCCATATCATGTAATTCAAAATTTATTCTAATCAATTGACCTAAAAATAAATCCTATTGTAGTTGGATCCACTTCAATGTTTTGAGAAATTCTAACATGTTATAGATTGCCAAGTCCTCAGAGGTGAGAATATTTCCCTTGTGAGAATGTTTCCTTTATGAGACTTCACCTTGTGAAAAATAAGTGCACTTTACCATACTAAAAACAGTACTTAATAGGCAAATACTATAAAAATACTTTAAGTGCAAACTGAATGTAATGTTTTCAGACACTTAATTGCATGTTATTTATAATTAAATGAAAATGTATTAAAGTTTAAATTTATATTAAATCAATTTAATAGTGCTTTTTGACCCACTTAAGTAGGACTTAAGTACATCTTTATATGTATTGCTGAATGTACTGATAAGCATTATGGTAAACTAAAACTCTAATGCCATTTCTACTGACACTTGTATGTCATATAAATATGTTTGTAATTACACATTTTTAATGAAGTTGCAAATAACATTTACAGCACATTTAAATAAAAAAATATATCAAACATCAGACTACAGTTAAAATTATAATAAAGTACTTTACATGTGCTTTAGTATGTTAGTCAACACATCAAAATAAGTGTACTTTAACCCTAAAATGAGCAACGTGTACCACGGGATACATACTCTTTAGTGTCTTGTTTGGGGCATAAGAAAGTTTTTTTTTCATGAAATCCTTTTATCATTTATCATAGCCTGGTCTGTCTTGAGTATGCTGGTCACATGATTTGTTTCAAGTTTTCTGTGATCAATAAGTCAGCCTGACCTAAATCCATGGGCGCCATTGGTGCAGGACATTCCAATTTTGTGAAAAGTAAATATATATTAATCTTACTTTTTTCAGAAAAAAAAATGCAAAACAACTGCTAATATTAATTGTGAGCATTGTCTTAAGATCTTGAAAAAGAAAATTAAGTTACATGTTGCTCATGCTGTTATTTACCGCATTTTAAAAAGTATGTATCTCCCAGGACACGTTGCCTGATTAGGGTATACAAAAAGGATTATCCACACTATTGACAATGAATGGTGTTTCAAGATAAACTGGAGAGAGGTGAGTTGTGGAAGGGCCAGTAGAAATCTCGTTCCAGGATCGGGGCCCCTAGGGAAGACCCTTATATATACCCTCTACACAGTCCCCTTGTCAACCTATGTATTTTGAGTAAAAAAAAAAAAAAAAAAAAAAAAAAAGTGCAAATGTTAATATTCATATGTAAAACTGATATTACATTTTGTTGACTACATCTTTGCATTTTTAACTAGATATACACCTGAAACACAAACAAATCTTACTAAAGTCTTTAGGATAACTTAGAAAAGACTTTGATAAGATTTTGTTATTTTTGGTAAGAAAATGTCTAGTTAAAAATGCAAAGATGTAGTCAACAAAATGTAATAATATCAGTTTTACATGTGTATATTAACATTTGCAGATTTTTTTTAAACTCAAAATACATAGATTAAGAAGGGGACTGTGTAGAGGGGGCCCAGAGGCCTGGAGGGCTTATAAGGGTCTTCCCTAGGGGCCCGAATCCTGGAACGAGATTTCTACTTGCCCTCCCACAACCCAACTCTCACTCATACCCCGTAATTTGCAATAATGCAATGACCAGTACAGTGAGCCCAGTTTACCTTGAAACACCATTCACTGTCAATACTGTGGATACTCCTTTTTTTATACCCTAAACAGGCAACGTATCCTGGGAGATACAACTCATATAATCCAAACTACATCAAATATTTTAAAAATTCCTTTGGATATGTTTTACTCAAGTCCAGATGATATAAAAAGTGACATTAAATGATTTTTTTGCTGATCATTTTCCAGTCTTGCCTGTTTAAAGGTGCCCTAGATTCAAAAATTGAATTTACGTCGGCATAGTTGAATAACAAGAGTTCAGTACATGGAAATGACATACAGTGAGTCTCAAACTCCACTGTTTCCTCCTTCTTATATAAATCTCATTTGTTTAAACAACCTCCAAAGAACAGGCGAATCTCAACGTAACACCGACTGTTACGTAACAGTCGGGATCATTAATATGTATGACCCCAAATATTTGCATATGCCAGCCCATGTTCAAGGCATTAGACAAGGGCAGAACGTCTGGATCTGTGCACAGCTGAATCATCAGACTAGGTAAGCAAGCAAGGACAATAGCGAAAAATGGCAGATGGAGCAATAATAACTGACATGATCCATGATAACATGATATTTTTAGTGATATTTGTAAATTGTCTTTCTAAATGTTTTGTTAGCATGTTGCTAATGTACTGTTAAATGTGGTTAAAGTTACCATCGTTTATTACTGTATTCACGGAGACAAGAGAGCCGTCGCTATTTTCATTTTTAAACACTTGCAGTCTGTATAATTCATAAACACAACTTCATTCTTTATAAATCTCTCCAACAGTGTAGCATTAGCCCGTTAGCCACGGAGCACAGCCTCAAACTCATTCATAAACAAATGTAAACATCCAAATAAATACTATACTCACAGGAATCGATGTATGCATGATGAACACTTTGTAAAGATCCATTTTGAGGGTTATATTAGCTGTGTGAACTTTGTGTTTGCTGTTTAAGGCAGTTGAGAGCTCGCGGGGGCGGGGGAGTGGGAGATTTAAAGGGGCTGCACGCTTAATCGATGCATATGTAATAATGGCTCAAAATAGGCAGTTAAAAAAATTAATAAAAAAAAAATCTATGGGGTATTTTGAGCTGAAACTTCACAGACACGTTCAGGGGACACCTTAGACTTATATTACATATTTTGAAAAGGCACCTCTAGGGCACCTTTAAGGGTTAAAGCATGACAAAAGATTATTAAAACATAATGATTTAAAACATACTTTAAAGTAAAACTTTTAAGTTGACAATACTTCTTAAAAGTGTACTTAAGAAAGTCATAAAAGTGTATGCTCTTTTAGTACACTTAAGTGGCCTTTTACCTATTTAATTAATATTATATTATCTGCAAGTACAGTTTTTATATATTTTCAAATATTTAGATATGAACATTGAACATGAATTTAGTTTTTAGTTTTCATGGTAGTGTGGCTTTGGCTAGTTAGAATGGAAATTTAGCTCTTGCTAAATGTTATAACTGTATTTTTTGCAAACAATATATATTGTAAATATTTTGTAAAAAAAAAAAAAAATTATATATATATCTGCCTTATAGTCACAACTCAGGACAGGCTCTATAGTGAAGGGTTTGGAATTGTGCACTTTCTTGTGGTGCCATCGCCCAATTTTCCTGTGGATCCAGAGTGATTAGCCACATGTATCTGTAACTGAGTGCCAATGAGCAAGATTTAAGGATACCAAATTTCCAAACATGTACTTCCATGACTGCATGCACCATCCAGGCCACTGGCTTCAAAATGAATGGGAATGCCAATGCCTAACCCTCTTAACATACTATATATCTCCTTACTTTATACCCGAGGTCTCCAAACTCTGTCCTGGAGGGCCACTGTCCCACAGAGTTTAGCTCCAACCAGCTCCAACACACCTGCTTGAAAGTTTCTTGTATGCCTAGTGAGACCTTGATTAGCTGGTTCAGGTGTGTTTAATTTGGGTTGGAGCTAAACTTCGCAGGACAGTGGCCCTCCAGGACCTAGTTTGGAGACCTTTGCTTTATACTCTACCATGTCCAAAAGAATCACAATGGTTGGATGTCCAAAAAAAAAAAAGTAATAATAGTATTTAAATTTCTTTTAGATAGACTCCCTTTTTCTGACTAAGGGGATCCTGCAGGGAATTTTTCTCTCTCTTTGCATTAAATTATATTTTGAAAGTTTTGATTGTGAGTTAAACTAATGTTGACAGAAAAGGAATCTTCTTTCACTTCTTTCAAAAGACTGATGATCACAAGAGAGAAAAGGGTTTGCATATTTCTGATGTAATATTTGGAAAACCTGATTGCCTGATATGCCTGAATTAAATTCAACAAGCATAAAACACTGAAAAGCAATGGCTTGAACTCCCATAAAAGCCAAAATCTGTAGTTTAGTTACAAGTATGGATGGTTTTATCCACAGCACACATATTAAAGAGACACTTGCTCAAGGGCACAATGGTGATAGCTCATAAATTACATGGACTGGGATTCAAACATGCAGTCTTCTGGTTAACAGTCCAATTTTAACCACTACACCACACCTCCAGGTCTGCTGCAGTGTCTTTACAAAGAAAAATGTGGTGGTGGAGTCTGTTCTTGGAGTCTTGTGAAGCCATATAATAGCTTTGTGTGAGGAACTGTTACCAATACCAGTGTGCACTGAAAAATAAAGTACTTAGGACCAACTTTTAAAAAAAGAATACTAATAATTGTTACAGCCAAATGTATTTGTTTTTGTCAAAAATATATATTTAATTTGGTTTTGGTTTGGTTCTAAACTTAAGATTTGAATTGTTCCTATGGGAAGTGTTATTTGCTTTTAGGGAAACTGAACAAAGAAACCATGGTTTTTGATTAGACCAATAACAAAATGCACTCTAAGTAAATGGCATGGTCATTTCAGTTTTTTCAGTGTGTAAGAGAAATACAAACAGCCAGTCTAATGTAGTATCATCCAAACCTTTTGTCCTCATAATATGGGATAGCAGCTAATATCAGTAAACGAGAAATTAAAGATAAATACAAAAAGAACATGCCAATATGTCAGAGGAGAAATCAGAGCAGGAAACACCTTTAGCGCTAAATCTCTCTTACATAATGCCCAGGGACCATAATCCATTGCAGTATATCAAAGAGAATGAGATATAACACAGAGTTGTCATGGCAACCATTGCTGAGGACTCTGACCATGAAAAGCAGATTTTAGAGTTTGTTACACAGGGATGACAGTAATTCACAACAGGACTGCTGTTCACAGCCTTTACAGTAATTCAATGAAGAAGCATTTCTTTCATTATTCCAGTTAATAAATCTGTATATTTCACATCTGAATACTACGCATCAGTGTGATAATGAGCTCATATGGTCATTGAGTTCAAGATAAATGGATCTTGATGAGCTTCCAAGTCAAAGTAGCCCACAAGTTTGAGGAAAAACTAACCCAGTAAAGTTTATATATGCAACCTTCCCAACATTTCCTGTTTCTCTATTTTTACAACACATTGCTACAGAAAATGCTAAAGAACATGTGGTTGCCGTGGCAACTAAATGAGTCAAAGAAAGATAACTATGTATTCTTGCGTGCAGAATCTTGCCTGTCATACAATTACGCACAATGACACATTCAGGGTCACTACCTGAACAATGAGGGATATTTGGATTTGTGAGATCCTAGGAAAAAAAAGATATGTGTCACTGATGTCGTGGAATGTGGCATTTAAGATGGGATTTCATGACAAAGACACTAATACAGGCTGTTATGTAATCTACAGTCCTCTAGGTACAGTTATTTCTTTCTATGAATTATTGCTCTATACAACAGGGCTGGGTTTTGACACATTTCACGATTCGATTTCGATTCACAAGCTTGCAATTCGATTCAACCAATCAATTGGGGTATGTATCAGGTTCAGTACATGGCAAATTTTCTCAAGGAAAAAAATATCTCAACATGTCGTTCCACACCCGTAAGACCTTCGTTCATCTTCGGAACACAAATTAAGATATTTTTGATAAAATCCGATGGCTTGTGAGGCCTCCATTGACAGCAAGATAATTAACACTTTCAAATGCCCAGAAAGCTACTAAAGACATATTAAAAACAGTTCATGTAACTACAGTGGTTCAACCTTAATGTTATGAAATGACGAGAATACTTTTTCAATGAGGCTTCGAAGCTTTACGAATCTTTTGTTTCAAATCAGTGGTTTTTCAATTTCAATGGTTCACGTGACTTTGGCAGTTTGATACACGCTCTGAACCACTGATTTGAAACAAAAGATTCATAAAGCTTTGAAACTTCATGAAGCAGTGTTTTGAAATCACCCATCACTAGATATTGTTGAATAAAGTCGTCATTTTGTTTTTTTTGCCGCACAAAAAGTATTCTCGTCGCTTCATAACATTAAGGTTGAATCACTGTAGTCACATGAACAGTTTTAAATATGTTTTAATACCTTTCTGGGCATTTGAGTGTTAATTATCTTGCTGGCAATGCAGACCTCATTGAGCCACTGGATTTTATTAAAAATATCTTAATTTGTGTTCCGAAGATGAACGAAGGTCTTAAGGGTTTGGACATGAGGGTGAGTAATTAATGACAGAATTTTCATTTTTGGGTGAACTAACCCTTTAAGTAAAATACTATGCGATATAGTGCATATATTTAGCAAAATGCTCTCTAGCTGACTAACGAGTTTATGAACATTGAATGTCTTCTGAGGTAAATGTGACGTTATACTTTGTTTTATTACAAAAGTAACAAAGAACAAAGCTTATTGTGATTTATTATATCGGAGGCTCGATATCGGATCATCAAAATGAGAATCAACTCTAAGGCTACCCATTCACAACAATATTCAAAGGCCTCATTTCCAGTGGTTTGTGGTTTATGACAAAACTAGAAAACAATGTGTATTAACTACACTACTACTATTGGTCACACTACATTACATCACACTGGCCTTAGGATTTACAGTGTAATTCTGGAAAATTCACACATTTACTGCTAAAGAGTTTAAAGTATGTTTAGGTTTAGGAGTAAATATGTGGTAAGGTTAGGATTATAGGGATTACATTTAGGTTTTGGTGTAATGTTTGGGTTACAGTTAGGGGTAAAGTTAACAATCTAACCACAAATGTTAATTAAATGCAAGCATTTTAAATGCAATTATTAAATGTAATATTTTTCATTACACTCCTCTGGCATACCCTTTTATAATACATCCTTAAATTACAATACAATCATTTTCATTTTATAAAAATGACAGAGTTCAAAAAGTACTGCAAAACAGGAAGGACCCAAGAGGACACTACAATTCACCCAAGCACCTAACAGATGAGACAAAAAAGCTGCCCTTGTATCTTCTCCAGTGCCAGTTGCATAACTCTGCATTATGAAGTCTTTCCACCTCCACACCGTATCTCCAGTGAAACAAAAGATCACTAGTGAAGAAAGCAGAGCAACAGGCATCAATCTACTGGCACGTGAGCTAAAAATATTGTCACAGGGAGGGGTTTGCCTTCCTGTAAGGGGTAACTGAGGTCCCTGGAAATAATATGCCATTAATGTAAATATTGGGGTTGCAACAAACAGCTAATGGAGTAACAGTAGGAGAGCTCGGCTCAGTAACTAACACACGAATAAGACAGACAAGAGGTATCAGGCACTAAGCTCCTCTTCACCGAAGTGACGGTAATCTAACCCAACACCTAAAAGAGAAAAGACAGCTGGCTTTCTCTTTCATTCAGACAAATCAACATCTGAGAGAGAATTAAGTTTACAGTCAGTTCTTTGTGTTTTGTCCCAATAAACTGTTACATAAAGCTGAAGGAAGCGAATGCAGAGAAAAGAGTTGCGCTGGGTGCCTGAGCAAGAGCTCACCTTTGATTCAGTCTCCCACTCACGCCCACCGCTGCTCTCGCACACACAGGACGGTGGCGCTCTGATGGCAGGACCCATCGGCCCCTGCTAGTGAATGCCTCACCCTATAAACAGCTCCTCACTTCATGACAGAGGGAGAGGAGAGAAAAGAAAAAGGTCGAAATGAAAATCACAAAAATGACGGGATGATGAAACCTGAGCTAAAATCGTCAGATTATAAAGGCGTTCACTGTCAGTTTAGAATATATTTTATATTATGTGAATCCAATTTGGATTTCGAAAAAAAATATTTTAGAAAAATTGCTCTCTAAATGGGTGGCCATTATTCATCATGAACTGAACACTTTCCACTATATTACTCAAATATAATGCTGTTTCAACAATAATTTAAAATATCAATAAACGGCTATTTAGGAATCAAAAAGGAATACTAATCTTCAAGAACTATAGATGTATGCAAAGACAAAAACTGACTACATGATCGCCAAATGTAAGTGAAATTTGGTTTTGACAAGTAAAAAAATAAAAATAAAATGAGTTATTGGCCATTTGACTTCAACATAGTACATTGATTAAATTGCAATAGTGATACTTTGCAAGAATCTGTTTGCTTGTGAAACATGAGCCTGCAAAGATCTTCGGTTATGCCTTGTTTCGTTGGTCCACTTTTGAAATTCTGCTAACAATAGCCTAAGTAATTTTGCAACTATATGTCAACTAACTCTCATTAGAGTATTAGTAGACTGTTAGTAGGTTGTTTAGTTAGGGTTAGGTGTTAGGGATAGTAGAATATATTGGCATGTAGTTACTTATATTCAGTAGAAGGTCTGTTGGGGAGCGTCAAAATAAAGTGTTGGCAGATATTAAGCAAACAGTCTACTAATAATCTAATGAGAGTGAGTTAACAAGTGGATGCAAAGTTACTTAGTTAGTAGAATGTCTAAAGTGGACCATCGAAATAAAGTGTTAAGAGATCTTCTAATAATTTTTACCTCAGTGGAAAATTTACAATGAAAAGTTTATTTAGGATGCCTCGCTTTTTCAAATGGGACAGAATTTTACGTATAAGAAAAGTTAGTTAAAATTATAGATATTATATAAATTATATACACATAGTCTGTGTATATTTAATGTTTTTAAACTCAGAGCTGGAGAAATATCGAAAAAAAAGATTTTCAGATAAAGACTTTAATTTCATTTAATGATTTAATTTCATTTAATTTTGCAAAATTTATTTAATGTATTAATATATATCCAACAGTGGTGGTAGTAATGTTATTTAAAAGATATTTCAGTTTTTCATAAGATACAGTGTGTTTTATTATGAAGTATCGAGTTATGGTCTGGAGACAGGTTTAGTGGTACGTAAGTGATAATGTCATAATTTTAACCCAACAAATAGAAAATAAAAAGAAATTGTACATTTGTTGTAAGAACATTCTAGTGATTACTTTAAAAACTAAATGGTAGGTTAAAGTCATCTTCCATTTCTCAGAAATATATTTTAATGCAAATAATGCAAGAGAAAGGGTGACTGATATAAAGAGATAATAAATATAAAGAACTAAGAAGAAAGTAAATGGACAATTTAACTTCCTAATCAAGGTATTATGCCATTAAATCACCATGGAAACTACTGCATAGTCCCATAAAGCGAAATGTTGAACAGTTGCTTAAATAGTCACAATAGTGAGAGAAAAAAGGAGTGAATGCCTCCTCTCTGATTCAGGGCAAACCCTGTTGATTTAGCATGTAATGTAAATACAGATTAAAAATAGATTAAGTCATCTGGGACTTCATGGTAACAGCCGCTGCCACTAGACAAAATTAACCTTTGAATATGTGGAAATTCTACACACAGATTAAATTAGCAAACAAAATTAAGGAACATGTTATTTTAAGAGAAACCTGAGAGTAAGATGATGTTAACTGAAGATGTTTCTGTTTTTTCCTGTTCTGTCAGTCCATCAGACAAGTAATACTGAGTATTCAAAGGATATTGTTTCTATGGGAACTATAAAATCTCTTTTTTTCTCTTAAACTGACGCCCAGTTTCTGTTCAAGGAGCTTGAGAACAACATCATCTGAGGATCACACGTGAACTTAATACAATTTTGAAAAATACCATATTTTTTGGTTTGCAATATATTCTTACGGTTTATATTTAGGTTGATATAGAAATATACGATTTGAGATGTTTTGGAGATCAGTACTTTGCTAAGTCTATTAGACGATGAGTTTTGCTTTTGCGCTACTTTGTACCAGTCACTACTATGACTTTTTCAGAGTTTGGTTTGCCTCTCCAGTGGTACCTGATTTATGTTATTTTTATGGTGTTTTCTGTGATATTGAGAGGCTTCCAAAAGCTCTTTATATTTTCTTTTTTTTTTCTTTTTTCTTTCTTTATTTTTTTATAGCACATGTTTTATGCCTTGTTTCTTATGCAGGATGTCAGTTTTTACAGCACTACGGAAATAACTTTATGTTTTGCTTATGGATGAATTACATGTGGAGGATATTTTTTGTGATTTATTTTATTTTAAAGGGGGGTGTTGATCCTTGTAACATCTGTAAAGAGGTACTAGAAAGTTTCTAAGAATATGCAAAATAGTCTATATATGAAGGTACGTACCTGGAATCTTAAAGGGGTAAATAATGTGATCAAAAGAAAGAAAATTTTAAACATTTTGAAGAAGGATAAGATTCAGATTGCTTTGCTACAAGAGACTCATCTAAGTGACAAGAAACATCAAAAGCTCTGTAGGGATTGGGTTGGACAACCCAATCCCTTTTTCTACAAAAAGGTGGTTTGTATATTATTATATGGTATATTACCATATGTTATTAAACACCACATAATTGTATATTATGTGGTGTTTGTATATTATTACATAAAAACCTTCCGTTTACGTTAATAACACAAGATTCTGATGACGAAGGTCGAGTTATCTTAATAAAGGGTTTACTTTATGGTAAAGAAATTGTTATTGGATGTATATATGGCCCGAATAATCATAATGAGATTTTTTTTTATACAAGTTTTCAGTAGATTGGCAAGCTTAGATTGTAATAATGTTATTTTGGGTGGTGATTTTAATTGTTTTCTTAACCCTTTTATGGACAAATCTCCTTCTGTTACTTTTGCCCCACAAGCTTCTAGTCTAATATGCAATGCTTGTTATGAACAGAATCTTCTTGATATATGGAGGTTTCATAACCCATCTTCTAAGGAGTTTACTTTCTTTTCACATCCTCATCAAACCGCCTCCCGTATTGACTATATATTTATTTCATGTCATATGGCTCATTTGGTCAACCAAGCTAATATTGTCTTCAAATGATCTTAAAGTAATAAACAAACTTATATCCAGATTTATATGGGCAGGCAGGAAGCCTAAGGTTAAGTTGGAAGTTTTACAGCAACCAATAGATAAGGGTGGATGGGCATTGCCTAATTTTAAGTTCTATGCATGGGCAATAAAAGCAAGAATAATTATGGGTTGGATTTATAAACCTCCGGATGCTTCTTGGGTTAAAATAGAAATAGACTTATGCGGAACATCTGAGTTAGTCAGTTTTTTTAGATGGAAAGATCCCGATTCCTTCGGAATTGAAGAATTTTTCACTTATATTCTCAACTTTGCAAGTTTGGTCCGCAATTAAAAACATTTTAATTATAAACAACCATTATCTATTCTTTCCTCATTGGTAGATAATCCTAGCCTGTGTCCTAAAATGGGATCATATTTTTTCTCATGGCAACAAGCTGGTATAAATCATATTTATGATCTCTTTTACAAAGGTGAATTCATATCATTTGATAAGGTTACATCTCATTTTCATATTACACAAAAAGATTTTTATAAATATTTACAAGTTAGACATTATGTTAACTCTAGAAATGGTGAGCTTTCCATTAGAAATCATGATCACTTTTTGGAGAAATTTTTGCTTGATAGCACAGACACCCAAAAGTTCATATCTAAATTTTACTCAATGTTATATGAGCACAGGCAGAATAAGTTCACTGATCTTCAAAAATCTTGGAGTAAGAACATTGGGTTTGATATAGACTCTATTTCATGGGAAAACATTATTAAGCTTCCTGCCATTATTTCTGTCTGCAACAAATTCAGAGAAATGCAGTTTGATATAGTACACTGGGCTTATGTGTCACCATATAGATGTAGTAAATTTAACCAACAGGTGTCATCTAATTGTATGAAGTGCAAAGATTCTCTTGGTACTTTTTTCCATTGTCTGTGGGAATGTAATAAGATAAAACATTTTTGGTTTTTAATTTGCAAGGCTCTCTCAGACATTTGTAAAGTAACAGTTCAAGCCTCACCGTCTATGTGTTTACTTGGTATTTTGCCACCTCCTTTTGAGGAACACAAAGATGTTGTTCACTCCTTGCTGATGTTGGCAAGGAAGGCCATTATGAATAAATGGATTGGAGATAGCCCCCCACTGTATAGGGATTGGTTAGCTATGATAAAAGATCTTATATCTTTGGAAAAACTTAGGTTCCATCTTATGGGTAAACTCACATCATTAAATAAAATATGGAAAGAACCATTAAAGTCTCCAGGGATTATTGAAGATTCCAGTATATACCCATAAGGGGAAAATTGTTGTATAAATTGATATTTCCCTGTTTATTTGTCTATTTATATATATGTTAATGTAAATTGGATATGTTTTCTTTTCCCTCCATTGTGTTATAAAGGACATACTGCATTTTTTTTTTTTTTTTTTTTTATTATTATTATTTGGTTTAATTTTGGTATGTTTATGGTTGTGTGTAGTGCTGGTTGTTCTTGATGTGTACAATTAAAAAAAATGCCATATAACCATATAATAATTATATAACCAATACAAATGCATTATAATATTACATATTATTTCTGAGGATTTGAAGTCATCTTTACTTTTTTGATTCTTTATTTATAATAAATTTTAAAGGTCGAGTGTGTCATTTCTGCATCACTAGCATCACCAAACGGAATTTGTCAGAAAACTTGAACGCTACTTACACCTGCCATTAATTGGCCAAACAGATAATACTGCCTTAAATTTGCACCTTTAGTTAATCTAATGTTGCTGTGTCAGGCTGTCTGGATGCTTATGTAACAGGTCCTTCTCAACCCGCTCCAAGCGGGATTCAACCCAGCGTCACTGGCATGGGAGACACACACACTAACAAGGATGCTAAAGACCACAGCCCCTAGAGGCAGCCTCTAATGTGCCCCTTGAGGCCATAGGAGTGAAGTTTACCTGCACTGATCTTTACTAACTGGCCTCCATTACACTCACTCCCATAAACCTCACTCCTAACCGGGTCACGACACCAATACAACTGGTTTTACTGCAGCCTCTAGCATCAGTCTCTAGCATGCCTCTCAAGGCCAGAGGAGTGGGGTTTACCTGCACAGCTCTTTACTCATTGGCCTCCGTTACACTCACCCCATAAACCTCACTCCTATCCGGGTCACGGCACCAATAAAACTGGTCTTACCGCAGCCTCTAGCATCAGCCTCTGGCATCAGTCTCTAACGTGCCTCTCGAGGCCAGAGGAGTGGGGTTTACCTGCACAGCTCTTTACTAACTGGCTTCCATTACACTCACCCCCATAAACCTCACTCCTATCCGGGCCACGGCACCAATATAACTGGTCTTACCGCAGACTCTAGCATCAGTCTCTAGCATCCCTCTCGAGGCCAGAGGAGTGGGGTTTACCTGCACAGCTCTTTACTAACTGGCCTCCATTACACTTAGCCCCTCACTCCTATCTGGGTCACGGCACCAATGTAACTGGTGCTACTCACACACAGTCCGAGCAGAGTTCAATCCAGCTTCGCCAGCATGGCAGGTATGCGTAATAACATGGACGCTGAAGACCGCAGCCTCTAGCGTCAGTCGCTAATGCTCCTCTTGAGGCGAGGAGCAAGCTGACTGAAATTGAGTGAACTTAAAAATTAAAATGGTACAAAGTAAAGACTTTTTCCATGTATATTGGAAATGGTGTACATGGGCTTTAAAGCCTAAGTCTAATTCTGAGAATTTCTCTCATGCTGGATGAAGTTCAAGCAGGAAAGTCCCTGTAATATAATAACACTCAGATCCCTGCAGCACTTTATGTGGTTCACACATTCTGTATTACACACTGTGAAAAACTCTGTGAGAAAAGACTCTCCATTATCCTCTGTTTAGGGGTCATTCTATGAAACAGGTGCCTTTTCCACGTTGATAGGGTGATTTTTAAAGTACAGTTTTGTACAATCTTAATATCTACTTCAGACATGAAACTCTAGATGATGCAGGTCCTTTACATGCAATCTCCAAGCGATCATATCATTAACACATAGCAAACTGATTGGTGTCTGCTGATCCTGCAGCCAGTGAGAGTGCTTGCTCAACATTTAAACACTTCAGTATTTTCTGTAAGATAGTCCTGCAGTGTGTTATCAGTTTCTCAGAAACCCTCCACCTCCCCCAGCTCCACCTGCCTAGATCTGCTACAGATTGAATTGGCCAGATTTAAAAGTGTTACCAAATACATTTAACCCCCCAAAAACTAACTACATAATTACATTTGTGTTCCATATGTCATTAAAGAGATGACTTTGTCTCTTTATTTATTTGTCTTGTTTTTGTTTAATGCACTGTCAAATCAAGTCTATTTAATTCTCCTTTGAGTAACTAAAAGCTATTTTAACGCACCCATTGTAATAACATACAAATAATTTACCAAGCAGTGTTGGGACTGACGGTCTTTTATGTGTAGTGGTTTAGACTATGATGCACTCAGCTATTTACCCATCGAATGTGTGCCTTATTTCCCCTGAGTTCATTTGGGATAAGATCTTGTGGCAGCTGCATTGCAAAGAGACACTTTCACTCTAATGGCCCAGAGTGTTTCTCTCTTCTCTCTTCTGTCTCCCGCAGGGCAATGATTGTCTGATGATTTGAAACTGACATTTCTTATCAAGCAACACATGGAGTTAGTGGAAAATGAGACTCCACCCCTGAGATATGAAAGCAGTTTCATGCAGTTCATTAGAATGTTCTGTCATGTTCAGTTCCACCTGTGAGACCAAGACAGATCCAAACAGTTGAATGGTTTCCAGAGATTGTCATTCCAACAAGAGCAACAAACAGGCTTGAGTTCAAATGATACTATTCAGTGTTTTAAGCACAGAAACACTGACAATGAAGAATTTTAAAGGGGTGGTTGATTATTAACTTTAGTTAATGTTGCTGTTAGAGCATAAACAACATCTGCAATGTTACAGTGCTCAAAGCTCAATGCAAAGGGATATTTTTTTTATAATTCTCTGTTTAAGGACTACAACAAATGGCTGGTAGGGACTACAACAAGCTTCTTCCCGGGCTAGTGACATCACTAACCCTAAAATTTACATAAACCCTGCCTTGAGAAGGCTGCGTTAGAGAAGGGTTGTTGTAGTAGAGTGTTGTTGCCATGCCGCCATTTTACGCCAGACTGCTTCACAAACAAGCGTCAATTCAACCCTGGATTTGCACAAAAGATTAACATGACAACACATGCTAGTCGATGAGTTACAAATTCCAACAGCAACTACATAAATTTATCCACTAACCATTCAGAAATGTCCAGTTGCATTCAAAAAGTTGTAACTTCTTCCTGAGTCTCTCCATCAGTGTCTGACTCCAGTTTGAACAATGTAAGGCTGAACACTGACAGTTGTCAATTTGGCTGCGTGAGATTCTCCAGCTTTGGTGTTGTTGAGCAACCAAAGTGAAAGCTGTTAAAGCTCCGGCCGGGAGCAGCAGCTTATTTGCATTTAAAGGGACACACACAAAAACTGTGTGTTTTTGCTCACACCCAAATAGGGCCACATTTGAAAAGCTATAATAAATGATCTGTGGGGTATTTTGAGCTGAAACTTTACAGACACATTCTGGGGACACCAGAGACTTATATTACATCCTGTAAAATGGGCATTATTGGTATATAGGTACATTATAATGGCATCTACGCTAATATTAGTCTTTCTGTTTATCCCGAGGTTTACCGTAGTCAACCGGATTCGGGGCCGTTTCCAGATGAGACCGAGGACCGGTGCCTTGACACGACCACAACGCAGCCCTGTATCAGCAGAGATCGAGTCGACTAGATCATCCATTGTGAAGACATCATCAACACGACAGCCAGTGCCACAGTTTCCTCAAAATTATAATCACGATTATTAATCATGTTTATTCTATCAAAAGAGTAATGTAACTATGGCTATTTTGCAAGTTCTTTACCAACCTACACTTCACCCAAAAGGCCTGTAGGTGGCACAAAGACTTAAATTTAACCAACTATGATAACTTCGTTAGATGGTAAATCAATACAAAACATGGTTTTGGTGAGCGCTTTGTAATATGTATTCACATTAGATTTTAAAGCAACACAATTCGTTTGCAATAAGACAAACCAGATTCAAATTGCCCAGCAAATTCGTAAAGCAAAGAAAAATCATTTCTAGCTGATCAACATTATGAAAACTGGTAAAACCTTTAGGAACTTCAAAAGATAAAACAGCGAAATTCCTAATATTACTTCCAATATTTCCAAATTATGTTCATTTTCATAGAGCGGGCCAATATCGTGACGTTTATTTAAAATCAATCGAGAGAAGCAGATATCGTTATCGTGATAAAATACGATTAATCATGCAGCCCTAATTTAATTTGACTTGACATTTGATATTCAACAGTATTGAAATTTATTCAACAGTGCTTTTGATCTGCCTGCATTGACACTATTCTTTAAAAGGAAAAATTATATACCAATTATCAATGTAAAGCTGCTTTGACACAATCTGCATTGTAGAAAGCGCTATATAAATAAGGGTGACTTGACTTGATTATAGGTCCCCTTTAAGGTCCCCATTCACACTGATCATTTCTTAGGTATAGAGCAAGAGCAGCTGAAAGTCCTGAAAGTTGAATTATTATTAATATTATTATTCATAATAATAATTGTATAAAAATATATAAAATTTTATTTATATAAGCCTTTCTAAAAACTCTAAAAAGGTCAGCTTACAAAAATATTAATAATAATATTAATAAAAATAATACTGCTGTTGCTACTACTACTACTAATAATAATAATAATAATAATAATAAAAACTATTAATAATAATATTAATTTGTTACATTTTATTTATATAGAGCCTTTCTAAAAATCTAAAAATCTTAAGACCAATTTACAATAATAATAATAATAATAATAATAATAATAAATTAGAGTGTCTAAAAGCTTAATTAAAATCATATGCAGAGATTAAAGATTGAAGACAAAAACAATAGCATAAAGAGCATCTTATACAAACAATATGGGATATATGAGGATTCTTATTTCAGAATTCTGGATATTTTGTAGAAATTTCACTCTATGGTCAAAAGTTGGGGAGAAACTAACTAAAATGGTGATGCCAATAACAAGATTTATCAGCAGCATGAGAGTAGCTCAGTGGTTTTTAAAATAGTGTAGCTTTTCCAGTAACGAGCTTATTAGTGATAAAGCATCGCAAATGACTTGGCTATTTTTTTGTCAAATACCCAATTAAATCAATTAAAAGTTTATCCCTGCACAGATACCTGCACTGCATTTTTATAAATAGTGGTATAAAAATTAAATTATTATATTACAATATGTTTTTACAAAGTGTATGCTAAGGATACACAAAACCCATGAACTCATGGCTCTGCCTACAGGGAAGCTGCAGTCAACTATCATTAAAGAATAATAATATAATAATACTAAATATAGTCTCCATGAATTTGTTTAGTTCAGGTTTTGAGATATGCATTGAGGAAGGCCAGCTTTGCTTTTTTTTTTTTTTTTTTCTTTTTTTTTTTTTTAACAAACAATCTCAAATTTCATGGGACTGATATTCATGAACATAATAGGCAACTGGCACAAGTAAGTGATAACAATAATGATGGTTTATGTTACCAATACCACTGAAATGTAAGACCATCCACATCAGTATATACTCTATAGAGTAGACACAGCAGCAACATCTGTGAGTCATTTCAAAGCTTATTGACTGACCTTGAGAAACTCACCATGCATCAAACACACACACACACACACACACATTTGTTTTTGTGAATTGTGGGGACATTCCATAGGCGTAATGGTTTTTATACTGTACAAACCGTATTTTCTATCCCCCTACACCTAAACCTACCCATCACACAAAAATGGGGACATGGGGTAATGTCCTCATAAGTCACCCTCTCCTTGTAATACCTATGTCATGCCCATGTCATTATAGAAATTTGTGTCCTGATATGTCACAAAAACATGCGCGCGCGTACACACACACACACACACACACACACACACACACACACACATAAATACACATTATTTTATTTATTGTTATTTATTGTTTTCTTTTGGTCACCTTCATTGAACTGGAAGTGACACTTGCTGCAAAGATTCTGAATATCACTGAATTAGCAGGGATGAGGATAATGTGGCTGTGTAACCATGGTTACAGAATCTGTCATCCAGTAAGGCCCTCACAATATTGTCTCTTCTTATTTTAAAGCTTATTTTTGTCCATCTGTTGTAATATCAAAAATGCTATTATTGTTGTATGCTGAAGAACCAAATCAATGACTGTGGAAGCCTCTTGTTTGATTCTAAATGGACAAGATATTTCTAGTACAAACTGTTTGAGAATTCAGCCTCAGCTATAAGCAATTACTGTACATCAGCAAAGTGTCTGTATAAGCCAATATTAATTCATATGGCATTGGCATTAAATTTCTCATGTAATCAAAACTGGAAATGTGTGGGTTTTAGTCCATGTCTGCTTTGAGGTAATCTATTTGTGCATAATAGTGCACTTTTATTATAATAGTTACCAATTATGCTTTAGCACATAAGCACACTACAATATTTCTCCTGAAATGGACCAGAAATATTTCACTCATAGGAATATACCATTTTTTGTCCAATAAAATGCACTCTAGAATGTAAATGTCCCTGCAAGTATCGCCTGCTTCTGACTAAAACCATCAAGCTGAAATTCATGGCCTATGTGTAACCGGTCCTACTCACACTGCTCTGAGTGGGATTCGAACCGCTGTTTCCAGCATGGGAGATGGGCGAGCTAACAAGGATGCTAAAGACCGCAGTCTCTAGTGTGCCTTTTGAGGCCAGGGGAGTGAGGTTTCCTCGCACAGCACTTACTAGCTTGCCTCCGTTATACTCACCCCCTTAAACTTATCCGGGTCACGGCACCAAATGTAACTTGTCCTGCTCGACCTGCTCCAAGTGGGATTCAAACCAGTGTCTCTGGCATGGGAGGTGGGCCCGCTAACAAGGACGCTAAAGACCGTAGTCTCTCACGTCAGTTGCTAGTGCACCTCTTGAGGCCAGGGGAGTGAAGTTTACCTGCACAGCTCTTTACTAACTGGTATACACGTAACTACTAAAGTCTATCAGATGATTAAAATAAGGAAAATGTTTCTGAAATGTGCTACACCGACTTCCTGTTTCAATAGAAAATATGGAAAAAAGGAAAACTATTTCATGGGGTCTTTAGGTAATTAGGTTTTTGAAGATTAAAGTCATGTAATGTGACTGGTTATTCCTGAACTCAAAAATGGTAAATTTTCTCTACACCAGGGGTGTCCAATCCTGCTCTTGGAGGGACACTGTCCTGCAGAGTTTAGCTCCAACCCCAATTAAATACACCTGGACCAGCCATTCAAGGTTTTACTAGGCGTAATAGGAACTTTCAAGCAGTTGTGTTCAGGCAAGGGAAGTTGGAGCTAAACTCTGCAGGACCAAGACATAAAAACTGTTATAAAAACAAAATATTTGTTTAGATATTCCATGGCTGTGTTGCAAGAGCTCTAAGTAATGTGAACATAATTATGTTGCAAATGACCTCTACCTGTGAGCCATTAAAATAACTACCACATTCTCAGTTTAAAAACCCCACAGCTGAGGGATCATTATTCGGGCTGTGAATCTGAAGGACACCTGTGAAAATGAGGCATAAAGTAACTGAAGATTAACTACAAATGCATAAATTAAGGAAATAGTACAAAACAGCATCCAAGTGCTGAGATGTCCCATTGGGTGCTGTTTGTTCAATTATCAGGAAGTGGAAGTTACATCAAGGTACACAGATAGTGCCTAGGAAAGGCTTTCACTCAAAACTCTCAGTGGGAACATAAAAGAGAAACCAATGATCACTTTGAAGGAGTTACAGAGGGGAGTTTTTGAGAATGGATAAAAGACTCACCACTCAAACATATTGCAACTGAACAACATGCAAAGCTGGTACATAGACATCCCAAAAGACCTAAAGCTGGCATTACTGATATAGAAATCTTCGGCATTTATCAAAATGAGGATTGAACACAAAAATATATATTTATTTATTTGAACTGCAATTCATATATGTAAATGACATGAATATACCTTTATAATTATGTGCATATTTATTTTATGAATTTAAATTCAATTTGGTTAAAAGTTTAGTAAGCGATTTCTGAGAAACACAGTTGAGGGGAGACCGAGGATGGTAGTAACACTTTTTATAGGAGCATCAGTAACTCGGTGGTTGTTCGCGCTAGATCGCTAAACTTTGATACATGGTAGCCACATTTGTCTACTACAAATAAAACTCGCTTGGACTTGTACTACACAATTACAGATTATGTGTTAATGTCAGATTATGTGTTTGTGTGTGTGCTGTATTCCTGTCACATTCAGTCACTAGCTATGCTGCTTATTTTTATGTGAATTTTGCGATATCACATAAAAACACTGGATGGAAATGCCGAGATGCGAATAAATTCTAAAAATGTACAAAAAAAACAAAACGTATGTGCTCATTTGAGGCTGATAATGTTTTTATCTGATAAGACATGCGGGTCATAAACAGTGTTGGGGAAAGTTACTTTTAATAGTAATGTATTACAATATTGCATTACTCCCTAAAAAAGTAACTAATTGCGTTACTTTTTATGAAAAGTACTTTTACATTACTTTTTCTCATCTGGGCTGGGCTGTTTTTTGTTTGTTTGTTTGTTTGTTTGTTTGTTTTTATAACAACTAAAAAGTTCTGTTCTTGATACATGTAAAGGCCCTTTCGCACAAAAAGTGAAATGAATAAGCCTGCAAATTCACGTCTGTACAGTAGAGGGCGCAGCTCAAACAAACAAGCCTTTCAGCTGTGCTGCCATTCTGGAATACAGAAGAATAGGATGCAGGAAAAGAAGTAAATGAGTAAATGCATGCTCACATTTACACTAGAACTAGTCTAGAATAACCATCAGGTTTACACAGCACACACAACGCTGCACTCACAATTTCTCTCAACAGGGGCACAGGAGAGCTGTCAGTCAATAAATGGGAAAACAAAGTAATTTGCGTTACTTATTTGAAAAAGTAGCTCAGCCATTTTGTTGAAAATTTAGAAGTAATGCTTTACTAGTTACTTGAAAAATGTAATCTGATTACGTAACTCGCGTTACTTGCAATGCGTTACCCCCAACACTGGGCATAAAATCTACAATGTTGCTCACAGTCACATGACGCTTCTCCTGTGAGCTCAAAAAGGTGATGGGAGTGTATGATATTAATGACATCACCACAGCTGACTTGTTAAACTGACCGTGTTACAACACTCCCCGGTCTCCACCTATTTGAAATCAACACAAACAAACATACCCCTCCCTTCATTCGCCCCAAAAATGCCTGAATACGAGAGGATGTCTCTTTATCTTTGCTGAAGCAAAGCAAAGTAATGCTTTGCAAAAATTAGGTGAAGATGACAAACAATTGACAAGGAAGAACAAAAAAGGAACATAGAGTAAACAGGAGTTTATATAAACAAGAGTTGGTTGTTAGTCGCCAGCAGAACACCAACTCCAGACAAACAATGACACTCAAAACTGTCCTGTTACTATAGCTAACATTACAACAACAGCATATCTTAGTTCTGTGAAACATAGCAAAGCCAATATTACTCATGAATGGAGCAGAAACAACACAAACAGTCTTCCTGCTAAAGTCTCTCCAGTGCTGGAAAGCTTTTCTAATATTAATGCGGGTCCTAAAGCTAGTCATAACCCTTCTTTTTCCAGTGATATTCCTCTGACCTTTTCTCTTTTGTAATGTCTTTCAGCCATTTCTCTTTCTACAGTCTTTCTTCAGATCTCCCTCTTGCTCACTCTCTCTCCTCCCTAATCATGAGTGAACATGCCCCCTGCTGCTGATTGGCCCACTCTCTCTCCTCCCCCATAATGAGTGAACACGCCCCCTACTGCTGATTGGCTACAAGTGTGTTGTGAAATTGCTTACTGCACCTTTAAGTAAAAAAAATGTCAACAGGATAACTGGTAACTGGTAGGAAACTATGCTATACTTTTCACTTAATGGTTTTTACATGATTTTTGGGTAATTAAATTGAAACTTTTGAACATGATCCCCAAAACAAAAATCAGAACAAAATGAAACCAACATTAATACAAAGAGCTAAGGACTTGGATCATGTATTTTAAACTAGTTTTATTTATTTATTTATTTCAGTGTCTCTATTCTTTGTGGACACTCTCATGTCAATGACCGTTTAAAAAAAAAAAAAAAAAAACTTACATTGAAGTGTTTGTGAGCAATAAAATGAATTTGGCAAGGGCCTGACATCTTTGCAAGGATGTTTGCATGGATGCGAATAGCTGAAAAAACATCAGACACCTAATTCAATGTTAATTTCCTTTCATCCTCTTATAGATCAAATTAAATTCTGTTTACTTGCCGAATGGGTCAAAGAACACAACAAAATCAGCAAATGTGAAATCCGGTGAGGCATAGACATGCACAGCATGGAGTCGGCCGTGACTGTGGATAGTCAATGGGTGTGTTGTGAAGCACATATCGATCGCAGCAACTCAGATAGCGATTTATCTCGATTAGTGAGACGCCCCTGGAGCAGCACAGCATCAAGCATCAACAATGAGACACGACCCATTTTTAATTGATCAGGCTCATCATACTCGGGTTGAATATAACAGTCTAACGGGATTGAGCCAAGCTAAATCTCAGCATGTGCTCACATTTAAGCATTACCACCAACACTTGGCTTCTGTACGACTGTACAAGAGATTTCTCAAGGGGCTGTGCTTTGGAACGACGCCAGGGTGCTATCAGTTTGATCTAATTAGAGAAGCTTTTAATCATAGAGCCACAGGAGCTGAATGTTTGCTGAGGTACGATTCAGCAAGCTTAAAGTGCTTCAGAAAAACATTCTGTTGCCATCAATAACCACAGAATAAGTAATAGTTATACACTGAAAAGAAATGAGTTTTCGAAGTTGTAAATAAAACAAAGATTAGCCTGTTGAAGTACATGTTACAAGAAAATACTATTTTAGTCTTTCTACTTCAAAATTTCATGTTTTAGTCAATGTGTTACTTGCCATGTCTTTGTAATTAATTAGGAAATTTACTAGTAATTTCTAACTGAAAATTCTACATATCATTTTCTAAAAAAAAAAAAAAAATTATATACTTTTTAACCACAAATGCTCGTCTTGCACTAGCTCTGCGATGCGCCACGCATTATGTAATCATGTTGGAAAGGTCACGCGTGATGTAGGTGGAAGTAACTTCATTGAAACTGCAATTTGGACCTTCAACCAGTTGGTAGCCATTTAAGTTCACTATAGGGAGTAAAATCCTGGAATGTTTTCCTCAAAAACCATAATTCTTTTCGACGAAAGAAAGACATAAACATCTTGGATGAGGAAATTCCAGGAAATTTTAATTCTGAAGTGAACTAATACTTTTTCAAACTACTACTAACTTTTTCGAACTAATACTAATTCAAATTAGTCATTTGTAATTTGGCACGCAGCGATGCAATAAACCTGTTTACATCAGTTTACTTACTAATGTTTTTAACTCAGATGCATATCATGTATTAAGATATGGGTCAATGATGTGACGGGTCATTTTTTTGTCCAAAGGCCTTAATAATAATAAAAACAAAGATATGACATCCAATGTATGTAAGGTAGTACAACTAGATCTCTGTTTGAATCCAAAAGGTTTTAATTATACTTTGCTACATATAGAGGTATTTCAAAGATTTTGAAGTGTCAAAAGATCATTCGGTTTAACCATCCAAAGGCCAAAACAGCCATTTAATTTGTGATTAAAATATCTTCAAGTGCCCCTAATATGGATTTTTGAAAATTACCTTTCATGTAGTGTGTAACAGCTCTACGTGAATGAAAACATCCTGCAAAGTTTTAAATCTGAAAGTGCACTGTATACTAAGTTATTGTCTCTCAAAAGTAAGAGTCGACTCTGAATCAATTAAACGAGTCGTTTGTAAAACGAATCTTAAGCCGTTTCTTTGTGACGTCACAACGAAATATTAGCATATTGCCTGACCACTTATTGCGAGCGCAGAAGCCAGGGAAAACTTGAAACCCGAACATTGTGCTGTGTGTTCCTGTCATTTTACTGACGACTGCTTCTTCAACCTAAATGCTTTCAACGAGGGAAAATAAATGACTTTTTTGGTGACAAATTTTGTCCATCTTGTAAAAAATGACAAAAGCAGTGTTAATTGATTATAAAAACCACATAATGTCATTGTTAACAATAAAATTTCAAATTTTATTATATCTCCATTATGTTTTTTTTACACTTTTAAAACCTTATTCGTCAATGACCCATGTATTTTATATGAGTTTTACAGTACGTTTACATAACAACGATATACTAGAAAATATATATTAAAATCTTAATAATAAACCTGTAGCCTAATATAAGTCTGTAATAATATATATTTAATATGTTATATTGAATATATTAAATAGCTAAATCTACATTTTTTTTTTTTCTTTGAGTAAAATAATTCTCAACTCTCTGTCTCTTCGACAAAAATTCTCTTAATATTAACAGCTCCCTCAGATGTGGGTTGGGCTACAGATCGGGGGGATTATTAAAGATGCACCCATTTATCTTTACTAATAGCTGTTTCAGTGATGTAACATCAGTCCCACCAGGGGCCTTGAATCTCCCATCCCACACAAGGGCCACAATGAAGCCAAACCTTTCAGTGTAAGAGGATGGAGAGAGAAGCCTTGATCAGCATGTATAAAACATTCCGCATATAAACACCCACAGAGGGAGATCAAGGAACCGCTCACACTGTCTTTTTTTGGATATGGGGATCCTTCCTCTAAGAGCTATAACCTGGTTGCTAAGCAACACACAGGATCTGGTACTGTATGTCAATGGCATTGTAGCTTTGATTTACAGTAGGTCTCCAACAATTATACCAGAACATGTCTTATTACAGAACAGAGAGATGTTGAAATGAGCTAGCATCATGGGTATCGTGGAAAAGAACTAGTTTTTTATTTACACTGAATGTTGAGATTGTTAAGATGTGACCTTGAAAAAAATGTGCTCCAATGGGTTTCATGATCATACCAGTTCAAGTCATTGCAACCCAACATGCCTGTAGTGACATATCAGCTAAATAAATTTATGATGCTTCTTACATGTTTCACGAAAGTGAGTGGCGCAAAAAGCGTGCTCAGATTTATCTGAAACAGAAGAACGTGAATCTGGCACAGTTTTATTACATTGGTTGTTGTATGTTTCACGGTAGTTCATAAAGCAGTAGGGAGTTTAATACTCTACTGTGTTTGAAAATAATGTACCACTTACATTAAACCCTACCTATGTATTGCTGTTGTTAACAAAAGAAAACAGAGATAAAATGCATTTGCTGAAGCAACCATGCCATTTTAGCTTGCTTCTACAAGTCTACGAGGCTCTTTTATCACAAATCGTGTTTCACATTCTGATGAAAAGTAAAAAAGAAATTTCTTAAAGGTACACTATGTATCTTTTGGCCCTCTAGAGCTTTAAAAAGCAAAACTGCATTTTGCGGAAGAACAGTTTTTTTGGTTGTGCGTGACTGTGCGGATGAAAATGGTTAAATCCTTCTGCTTATAAAACATTCATTACTAGGCTTAAGAGATTTAACCACTTTAGATGGAAAGGATCTCAAGCTGACTAGCTGAAGAAGTTACCGAAGCTATACACATTAATAGACACGCTACTTCCTTGAAAATAAATTCCAGCACAGTGCTACAACAAGCATAATGAAAATATCCTTCACAATAGATAATGCTTTATACATATGGCCAGGGGCGCCGTTGACACGGGGGACAGGGGGGTCAGGACCCCCACAGTTTTGAAAAGAGAGAAATCGACCCCCACACTTTTGATAAGGGCTTCAATCAGTCAAACTATAATCATCTTTTAGCTTAGGATATTTTCTTTCAAATGAGACCATTTTCACGTTTCTGTGAGCTTTCGTTCGTAAATAATCAACTCTTTTGTCACGAATGTGAACAGGAAATGCACTCTCGAACGGAGAAACACGCGATCTCCAAGCAATCGATCAGAGCATGCTAACGTTTTAGGACAGGTCGATGGTATATAAATCATGCCCGAACGTTAGCGTTTGTCAATCAAATCCAAACTGTCCATTCAGAAACCGAGAAATTTGACAGGAGGCTGATCTCTCAGGTTGATGCGCGAGATGGATTGACTGAAGTTTTCGTGAGGATTTATAGTTTATGGACTGTTTTGATTTCGGTAATTACATCTAGAAAGGTAAACGCATTGATGGCATCTATAAAAGAGATCTATGAAAGCGAAACAAAAGTGATTATTGCCTCGACCAGCAACGCAGTGGGGAGGACGCACGAGAGGAGCGTTTAATAGGTATGTGTATGGGCTACTGTAATACTGCATAATGCTTATCAGTGGCATGAATATTTATCACGAAAGTGAAAGTGCCCTTTGCGGTCGCATCGCGGTGCTCCAGTCCATTACAATGTAAGGCGGTTAAGGCCCGGCATACATCATTTCCCGCATTCCGCTCAGCCTTTCAAAGAAGCTCCTTTGCCCATGAGCGTGGAAAGACGTATGCACACGTGCACCGCCCGTGGTGATTTACATGTACATTTATTCATTAACAACCCCCCCCCCAACGCAGTTTGGTCCCCCCCACTTTGAAAATGTCTCCTGCGCCCCTGCATATGGCAGTTTGTCTGTTCAATAAAATACCTTACTCACCTGTTGATTAATAAAAACGCCATTTCAAAGTCCCTCAGTTCTCGCCATCTCTAAAAAGCTAAGGCAATCGTCACCTTGAAATTATAAGGTTCAATCTGACATTTTTGTAAAAAACTGAGTTATTCAAATATTCTTATTCTGTGACGATTTATTTACATTCTGTGATTTTTTTTTTTTTTTTTTTAAGTTGTGGACTTTTTATTTAGAAAACAAAAATGTTCTATCTACACAGTCGAATGGAATGCAAAAACTTTGAAGCTCAATATCTCAAAACCGCTCAGAATGCAGATAGAACCTTATACTTCCAAGGTGGCGCAATGTTGATTCTTGTTTTATTACGAGCTCTGTCACTTTCTCTTTTTGCCAGCAGTCTCTCCTCTGTTCTGCGTTTGTTTAAAACAGGTTATTCCCTGGAGGTTAGAGATTTAGCTGCTCCATGTCAACCTTTCTTACTCATTGTGACAACTAACCTATGCCACTTGCACACATGAGCGAGTGACGTAGGTACGCAATTTCCTGCAAAATCCATCCCATCCGTCTAAAATATAAACACTTATAATAGGCTAGTAAAGTAGGGTAAGACAAAAACACATTGTAGAAGATGATGTATTGACTCATTATTTAAATTTTGTTACATTGTGTATATTTTAAATGACAACAATCATAATGTACAATTTTGAGCAAAATAATTGTGATTTTCAGCCATTATGCAGCATGTTGTGTCAGTGTGCTTTCACATTAGCACTTTGGTTCGATTGACGTCAGAGTTCGGTACATTTAGATGATGTGAACACGGTCTTCTGAACTCGGGTGCGCACCCGCGAACCGTACGGTCTGGGGTGCGGTTCAAGTGAACTCCGGTACGGTTTGCTTCTGATATGAATGCAAACGTACCACATTGCGGAAGTGAACCGCTATTAATGCCGTATAATTTGATAAAAAATGTGTGTTTGTGTGTGTGTTTCACTCACTTTCCTGAGGAGCGTGACTGACGTGCTGCAAAGAGAGAGCTGTAGCGTAGCTTTTCTCATTTCTGCTCGCCTTCAGCATTCTAAATTCGCGGCAGACAGAAGCAAGTGCCGTTATGAACAAAACCAACGGTTCAAAAACAAAAATATAAAAGTGAGGAGAGCAACGTTATGCATTTTGCCACCTTCTCCTGTGCCATCGTTACTAAGCAACGTAGTAAACAGCTGCTGGTTTGATGACGCAAACGATGTGAACTAGTGATGTGTCGTTCTTGAACGATTCGTTCATTTTGAACGAATCTTTAATGTGACTCGGGAAGAACGAGTCGTCTCGGGGGGTGATTCGTTCAGTCGCGCATGTGCAATATTCTACAGGTTCTGTACTGCTAGTAGTAGTTCACCTGATGATTCAATTGATTAGTTCATTTCATGAGTCTTTCGGGTTTTTGAGTCGTTCCTTAATCACGTGACAGACCCATACACTAAACCAATGCATTCTGAGCCGGAAAGAGAATTGATTGGTTCTTTTTATGAGTCTTTTGGGTTTTTGAGTCCTTCCTTAATCACGTGACAGACCCATACGCTATGCTGTGTGACCCAAGCACATTATATTTATTAGTAAATAACGTTAACTTTCCAGTTTTGTTTGAGTTTGTGTTACAACTGTTAAAGCTGAAGTTATCATAACCTTGATGTTTTAAACTAACATTAATAATTCAAATTCAAAATGTTATTTGCTTTTAATTTATGTCATTATGTCCTTTTTGAGCAATCTTCTTATACATATATTAGACCAATATGTCAAGTCTGCCTAGGAAAAGCAATTATTATAACAGCAAACTCAAAATTGGAGTAAAAATGAACAAACTAGGCTATAAATACTTTGTATTGTAGGCTTGGATTATTATATTATTATATAGCCTAGTGTTTATTTACAGATAGACAGTCAAAAAGATAAATTAATCAATATTTTATTTATAACAGGGCTTTATTTATTTATAATAACACACCACAGATCCTCAAGAAACAGTAACAAAAACAGTGACAGAAATGTCAGAAATAGCGTATGGGTCTGTCACGTGATTAAGGAACGACTCAAAACCCGAATGACTCATGAAATGAACTAATCAATTCTCTTTCCGGCTCAGAATGCATTGGTTTAGTGTATGGGTCTGTCACGTGTTTAAGGAATGACTCAAAAACCTGAAAGACTCATGAAATGAACTAATCAGTTCTCTTTCCGGCTCAGAATGCATTGGTTTAGTGTATGGGTCTGTCACGTGTTTAAGGAACGACTCAAAAACCCGAAAGACTCATGAAATGAACTAATCAATTCTCTTTCCGGCTCAGAATGCATTGGTTTAGTGTATGGGTCTGTCACGTGTTTAAGGAACGACTCAAAAACCCGAAAGACTCATGAAATGAACTAATCAATTCTCTTACCGGCTCACACTGCATTGGTTTAGCATGGGACTGCCTGTCACGTCATTAAGGAATGACTTGTCAGACAAGAGGTGAGGTGAGCTTAATCAGCTTGTCATAAACTGAAGACCCCTGGTAAAGAATGAATGAATCATTTCTGAATCTTATAGCATTGTAGTTTTATATTGTTTGTAGTGGGATCAACGTTTGCATAAGTAGTAGATGTGTTAGGGAACATTTTAATTATATTTTGCTAAAATGAACGAAATGACTCGAAAAAAGATTCATTCATTTTGTTGAACGAGACTCAAAAGTCCGAGTCGGTGAAATGATCCGAACTTCCCATCACTAATGTGAACACAGTCCAAGGGGAGGGGGGAGCAATCGAACTCGGGTTCAGTCCAGGCAATTGAACCAAGTGTGAAAGCACCTTAAGTTTTCATTGAATAAAACGATAGACTAAAATTACCAACAAAAACCTGACTAAAAAACATGATATGTTGAATAAATAGGGTAAAAGTAAAAAAAAAAAAGAAAGAAAATTACAGTTGGCACAGGACTAATACTAAGACTAAATTTAAAAAAAAACAGCTGACAAAATTAACACTAGTCTGAATGTTGCCTAAGAAGCGCTCACGCTTGAACAGAAGTTCAGGACTGTAGACCATAGCACACCACCGCTTGATATGGCCTGTGTCTGGATGAGTGTCCACTCAGTGTCTCTCAGCCCTCCTGCTTTCTCTCAGGCCAGCTGCTAGGGAGGACTAAAGACGTTATCATGCCTGTCTGCTCCACACACACACACACACACACACACACACACTCACACACCAACCAGCTGGGTCTATCCCAGGATCCCACACTGTGGAATGAGGCTCCAACACATTTAGTTTCAGGTTATGTCACAGTTGTTTAACTAGATATTTCACACAAAAGTCATTGCTTTAAAACCTGCTAGAGATTTAATAATATGTGATAAGTAGTTGGGGTATAAAAGTATAGAGAAATTTCTTTTAGGTGAAAGTATGGATACTGTGTTAAATGTGTTATTCGTTTAAATATCAAAGTATGTAACCAAAAGCATACTTGAGTGAGAGTTAAAAATATTATACATTACAGTTTTTTTTCAACTGCTTACACACATTTTCAAAACTTTGCCTCTTTTTTCAAAACTTTACACACAAATCCAAGAACTGCACACACAAAATTGCAAAAATCAAGCACTGCATTCAAAATATCACAAACACATCTTAAAAGCAAACATTTGTCTTATGTTGCAAACACCTTTGACATAATATTCTATTTTTGGATATATCATATACACACAGTTATTCAAAACCTAAAGCTCATATTTCATGAGCTCCTATGTACATTTCTGTACAAGACTGATAATAACTGGCAGAGAGATATTGAAAAATTCACGGTAAACATGAATGCAAGATTGAAACCAAACTTCTTTTTTTTTTTTTTTTTTTACTGTAAGCATTTGTGGTTGTGAATACAGTATTACACAGTACGACAGAAAAGAAATTCATCAACCATGTTTAGATGGACAGAAACAATGGTTGTGTTTGAAAAAGGAAATCAAGAAACTTCCTGGTATTTTTGTGTTACATAGAAAATTGTGTGTTGTGTTTTATGAAATTGAAAACTGAGTCAAAGGCCAAG
Organism: Ancherythroculter nigrocauda; assembly: GCA_036281575.1. Taxonomy (NCBI): domain Eukaryota; kingdom Metazoa; phylum Chordata; class Actinopteri; order Cypriniformes; family Xenocyprididae; genus Ancherythroculter; species Ancherythroculter nigrocauda. Next base: position 11,096,489 of record VTFQ01000014.1, on the reverse strand, counting down.
AATTAGTGTATGGTTTTGCAGATTTGGTTTGTGGTTCTGGTGTTTGAGTGTCAGGTTTCAGAAATTATGTGACAAGTAAGGATTTTGTGTGTAAAATCTGTAACTCACAATACTGGTCAAAAGTTTGGGATAATTAATTTTTTTTTTTTTTTAAATGTTTTTGAAACATATTGATGAAATAATCAGAAATCATCAAGAAACATTTATGAAGACTGAAGACACTGCTGAAAATTCAGATTTGCCATTACAGGAATAAATTACATTTTCAAATATATTAAAATACAAAACCGTTATTTGGAGTTGTAATAACATTTTAAAATGATACTGTATTGTTATCAAATAAATGCAACCTTGGTGAACAAAAGAGACTGACAGTGTGAGTATAAAAAGGTACAAGTACATATTTCTATGCTTTATAAATAGTCTGATGAAATCAAGAGACATAGTTTAAGAGATCTGCACAAACTTTGCAGAGTAACCTACATTTGTAAGATTGTCCTCAATTTTAAAGTGTAAAACTATTTGTTGTTTATATAGTGACTATTGATGGTGGTCAGACTCAAATAAATTGTAAACTTCATTTTTTGGCCATTTGTATTTACAGGACAATAGAGGTGGGTGGAAGAGAGGCAAAATGGAGTTGGGACATGATGACCCAGTCCAGAGTCAAACACAGAACCCTATGAGCCAGTTCTCATCAAGAGCAATTGCACTTACTTCTGCACCACTGCTCAGACACTTAAGCCAATTTCGCCCATCGTAAAATGCAGTGCTTCAGGACAGAAGCTCTGTTTTGGCTGCAGATATTGTGGCATCTGCTGACTTATGAAACTTCTCTTCACGAGGACAAATTACCATAGTCAAAAGTTAATTAAAACTATGTCATTAGCTTTTTAGCTCAGTAGCGGGAAAAAAGTGTGCAAAAAGTAAGAAATGACTTGTGGGAAAAATACAAATATCTACAAAATGAAATTAAATAAATGTATTTTATGTTTTTAAGGTAAAAAATGTTATTTGCGATATTTGTCTATTGCACAACAAAAAATAAAAGATTTACAGGTGGAGGGTTGGATATTATTTAAAATAAAGATATAGCCAATATCTAAAAAACATTATAAATATAAAAGAATAGCAGAGTCTACACCACAACTATGACGATAACAACACAGAACAATTTTTCACTTTCAGAACGATTTTCCAGCTGATAAAAACGATAAAAACACTGACAGCATTAACTGCATTATTGTTTTATAATGTTTCCTGGGGTGCACTTATAATGTTAGTATGCTTTTTACATCACAAATTGTCATAATTTAGAAATAAAAGGCATTTTTCCTACCCTGATTTTATCCCTCTTATTTGAACGCTCTGTTTTAAGGGGCGTGCCTGCTGTGAGACTTCAGTGTAAACGTCCACTGCTGTGATTCTCTAATATCTTTACACTTGAAATAGCTAAGTATCGAAAACTTTTAGCATGTTTTTACTGTTACAGCTCTCAAGGTTAACTAATCGTGAAAAGTGTTGCATTACATTTAGATCTATGACATTATATTTAGATCATGGCATGAAAGGCTGCAGTGATGAAGATTGTAGCCGATCACAGATATGTTGTTGAGCGCATGAATGCAGTGATCTCGTCATTGCAACTACATTTCTGCACGCTAATGAATGTTTTCTTTGTAACTAACAGTGCAAACACATTGTAAAGAGATTCGTTGAAAAAGTCCAGAACTCAGTCACTGGTGAACTTAAGCAATTGTAAAGAGGGCGTTCTTTGATCGCTTTCTTTATATAATTTAATCACAGTTTAAATAATAGATTATTTTCACCATACTAAGAGAAACAACGTTTAGTCCTGTATTGCTCTTCTCTCCTCCTCATCTCACTAACACTCCAGTGAGCGGGGCTAACGTTGCAATGATGAAGTAGGCGTTGATTTCTTCTGCGGATGCGGCATTTCACCCATCTATGACATAGATAGGCACATTCCAGGTTCAGTCGTTTGATGGGCCTTGTATCAATAAAAGCTTTTATTGGACTAACAAAGAAGTTTTCAGTTCTGAAACTTACAGGATATTCTTATAGTACGATGACCTCTTATACACTATATTGCCAAAAGTATTGGGACACCCCTCCAAATCACTGAATTTAGGTGTTCCACTCACTGCCATGGCCACAGGTGCTTGTAGACTGCTTCTACAAACATTTGTGAAAGAATGGGTCGCTTTTAGGGGCTCAGTGAATTCAAGCGTGGTACCATGATAGGTTGCCACCTGTGTCCAATAAGTCTGTGAAATCCGTGAAATTTCCTCACTACTAAATATTCCACGGTCAACTGTTAGTGATATTATAACAAAGCTGAAGCAATTGGGAACAACAGCAACTCAGCCACGAAGTGGTAGGCCACGTAAAATCACAGAGCGGGGTCAGCGCATGCTGAGGAGCACAGTGTGCAGAAGTCGCCAACTTTCTGCAGAGTCATTAGCTACAGACCTCCAAACTTCATGTCGCCTTCAGATTAGCTCAACAACAGTGCATAGAGAGCTTCATGGAATGGGTTTCCATGGCCGAGCAGCTGCATCCAAGCCTTACATCACCAAGTGCAATGCAAAGCATTGGATGCAGTGGTGTAAAGCACGACACCACTGGACTCTAGAGCAGTAGAGACGTGTTCTCTGGAGTGACGAATCACGCTTCTCTGTCTGACAATCCGATGGACGAGTCTGGGTTTGGCAGTTGCCAGGAGAACGGTACTTGCCTGACTGCATTGTGCCAAGTGTAAAGTTTGGTGGAGGGGGATTATGGTGTGGGGTTGTTTTTTTTAGGGGTTGGGCTTGGCCCCTTAGTTCCAGTGAAAGGAACTCTTAATGCTTCAGCATACCAAGACATTTTGGACAATTTCATGCTCCCAGTTTTGTAGGAACAGTTCAGGGATGGCCCCTTCCTGTTCCAACATGACTGTGCACCAGTGCACAAAGCAAGGTCCATAAAGACATGGATGAGCGAGTTTGGTGTGGAGGAACTTGACTGGCCTGCACAGAGTCCTGACCTCAACCCGATAGAACACCTTTGGGATAAATTAGAGTGGAGACTGTGAGCCAGGCCTACTCACCAACATCACTGCCTGACCTCACAAATGCGCTTCTAGAAGAATGGTCAAAAATTCCCATAAACACACTCCTAAACCTTGTGGAAAGCCTTCCCAGAAGAGTTGAGGCTGTTATAGCTGCAAAGGGTGGGTGAACTCCATATTAAATCCTACGGATTAAGAATGGGATGTCATTAAAGTTCATGTGCACGTAAAGGCAGACATCCCAAAACTTTTGGCAATATAGATATCAAAATCTCAAGGAAAAGTTGATTTCTGAATTCATTACCCCTTTAAAGAGCATGAGCATTTAAAGCTGCATATAAAAAATCTGCAGCGTGCACTTAGAATAAACAACAGTATCGTCTGCTGGTGTGGATGCTAATATACTTATCTTTATAGTTATCGTTCTTGGTGTGTACGAGCCTTTGCTCAAGAAAAGTACAAAATCCCCATAATAATACTAAGTATATTATTAAAATACAATTAAGTGCTTTACATCTCTATCAAAAAGTATAATTTCTGTCTCACATACCTGTTCTTATAGACAAAATAATATGGAAATGATGGAAATTTACACTGCTATACAATTAAATTCAAGGACAAGGTTGATGCTAACTAAAAGTTTGCAAACTGCTGACAAAAGTACTTTTCACACAAGTAACACATTACTTTTAAATTTACAACAAAATATTGAGTTACTCTTTCAAATTAGTAACGTAAGTTTGAAGTGCTTTCTCATTTATTGACTGACACCTCTCCTGTCCAGTGCAGAGGCATTGTGTGTACTGTGTAAACATGATGGTTATTGTAGTTCTTGCATTTCACTTGCACAAAAACATTCAGCATTCCTAAAAAAGTGAAATGCAAATTCAGCACATTATGCAAACCTGCAATAATTAAATATGTTAAATAATACAAATATACAGCACTTTATGTATTTAATCTCACTTTTTTAACCAGTGTCTTTGCTGCTAACCTTCGATTATCCAATTTTACCATACAAATAAGCAAAAATGACTTTAGATAAAGATCACATTTGTGTTTAATTTTTTGCTTTTATTGCTGAAGAGTGTTGAACTTTCTTATCCTGCATCCTATTCTTCTTTAATCCAGAATGGCAGCACAGCTGAAAGGTTTATACAGCTGTACAGGTGTGAATTTGCATTTCCTTCAGCCTAAGGGTTATTCATTTCACTTTTGGTGTGAAAGGGCCTTTATATTTGCAAAAAAATAGAATGTTTGTTTGTTTTTTGTTATTAAAAACAAACAATCAAGCCCAGCCCAGGTGAGAAAAAGTAATGCAAAAGTAACACAGTGCATTACTTTCCATAAAAAGAAACTAATTGCGTTACATAGTTACACAATATTGTAGTGCATTACTTTTAAAAGTAACTTTCCCAAAGACTGGTCACAATCTCTGGCTTTTGTAGCTAAGCAACTACCCACGCACACATTTCTCAATGCAAAGCCAGCTTTTGCAACACTCTTGACGTAAACGTTTTGTCAATGAATGAGAAAACAAGTATCTCAATAGAATTTCTTTTAACCAACGCAAGATTTTATAAATAACACACTGCTCTGATGTGACCAAACTGCTAAAAACCCAGGTCCATCATCCCTAGAGTACTAAGATGAATTACCATAATCTGAGTCACTCTCGTCCTCTGTGATTGAAGCTTCTGCTCTGATCTTTGGCCCAAAATATGAGGTAAACACATAAAAGTGTGCCTCAACCTACGTTTGGGTCAAAGTAAATGATGAAAACAATGTTATTGTGCTGATGATTATAGTAAAAGTATTAATAATGATAATAAGTGCCTTGTTTAAAGCCTATATAGAGAGACATGCAGTATTATTGTTGTATTTTGCTAGCACACAGCTTAAGGGTCCACTTTAAATCCTAAAATTATTTGCTCTTTTCTTATAAGATCTAAGAAAGATTAAATTTCACAGTACATATTGGCTCTGTTTGTAGTAAGTGATTGAAGTTGTCATTTCAAATGGCTATATGTATAACATGCAGATTTGGACAAAATTCAGAAATTTGTAAGGCTCCCTTCCAATATGAGTTGGAATTTGAATTGAACTGGCCAATATTTCCCATAAGCTGATCCAATGAATTTATACTGTGTAATGAATTGTAGTGTCTCAATAGCCAGAAAAAATCTAAGCCAGCACTCCTGGGATTCCACCCATGCGAACAAGGTAATGAAGTTGTCACATTAAGATCGAAGGACTTTGCGGTTTACATTTGAGCAAAACCTCGAGCCCTGAAGCAAAGCCCAGTGCTACATGAATTATAGCTTTAGTTATAAATGTATAAATGTGGAAAAATCTTTGTTTTTTCACCCCTAGAGCCTATAATGTTGCAATAACAATTGCAATGTCAGAAATGTTGGGAAAAGGACTCCAGTCTCATAGAATCTAAGTATGGCAATATCTGTACTGTCTCTGATGAAACACAGATAAATATCCTTGCAGAAGCAACAGGAGTCCAATAAGTGGCACAGGGGACATTTCTAAGGGCTCTTTTGGAGATCATTGATATAAGCCTTATGGTTACAATCATCTGATAACAACCAGTTTCAAAACAACTCTTCATACACTACCAGTCAAAAGTTTGGAAATTTTTTTTAAAATGTTTTTAAAAGAAGACTATTATGCTCATCAAGGCTGCATTTATTTGATGATCAGCATATTAGAATGATTTCTGAAGGATCATGTGAGACTGGAGTACTGATGCTGAAAATTCAGCTTTGCCATCACAGGAATAAATTGCATTTTACAATAAATTACAAGAGAAAGTAGTTCTTTTAAATTGTAATAATATTTCCACAGGGTGTGATTTTTGAACTTTTTTATCAATAAAAACATTTATTTATTATTTGATATTCCATGAATTCCTCAAAAACTTGTTTCTGACCCCCCCATCAAAATCTTTTTCATATTTCTTGGTCATAATATGGGGGGGAAAAAAATTACATTTTTGTATCACTACCCCATGTTTATGTTTAGTTCTGTTAGTTAATTTGTGTTTTAGTTTAGTTTTGTTCTGTTCCTGTTTGCCTGTGTTCCAGTGATTGTTTGTTTCTATGGTTACCAGTGAGTTTATTGATTAGTCCCACCTGTCTCTTGTTCAGTTCCTTGTATCCCTGAGTATTTCTATCCCTAAGTTGACTCAATTCTTTGTCTTGCATTGTACCTCTGTTACGTGTTCTCCAGAGTACTCCTGTGTGGATTATTTTCACTCCTGCCAGCCAGAGTGCCTATGATAGCCACCAAAGGGCCATTCCATCATAAACTACATTTCCCATAAACCTTTGCCTGGACTCATTATTGTGTGATAAGATCCACCTGTGTGTCATTAGCTTGTTAATGTCAGTGTATATAAGCCCTGTGTTTTCGCTCACTCTGTGAAGTCTTCTTTGTTACACTGAATTTCAGAGCGTTATCCTGTCTTGGTTTTTTGATTCTCTGACTGTATTCTGGATTATCTCCTTTTTGTCTGTTTTTTGTCCTGTTGCTTATTTGGATTCTTTGCCTGTGTGTTTGATCCTTTGCTGAAAATTTGATATATTTTGATATATTCAAGCACCTGGATACCGTAGGTCACATGAAAATTCTAACATGTAGTACATCTGGATTGCCTCTATACTACACGCATGCATACTTATAGTTCTTTTGTTTTTAATGGGTGCAAAGTAGTTTCTTCATCAAATGTAGTACCTACTCAGACAGTATGTGATTTCAGACACAAAGAATTTGTACAGAAATGCCACAGCACAGGAAAGGACAACTGAAGGCCCAAGCAAAGGAAGAAGTGCAAACACTGTCCAAAAGTTATTGTGAATATTGTGCAGGGTTTGAAAGGTACACAACTTGTGTATGAAATGTTCTGAAATGTCCCTGACTGCAAAGATCATTTTCATATTTGTGGCAACCAGGGCGGGCGAGAGCCGTGAGGGAACGGCGCGAGGCCGGTGGCGCGAGTGTTAATGAGCTTCACCTGGGAGGCGCACCGGCCTTGAGTCCCTCACGGAGGAGCTCCGGGAGCATAAAAGGAGGAGCGACTACAGTGAAGGACGAGAGAGGACCAGGCCTGGACTTTATTTTATGGTTTATTATGTTTGTGTGACCCTCGCGGACGTCTGCCGGCATTACTTCCGTTTTGTTCTTTGTTTATTTTGGTATTAAAGTTTGGTTGAACGTTCGCCGGTTCCCGCCTCCTTCTTCCCACATCTATGAACCTCGTTACATTGGTGCCGAAACCCGGGAGGAAGGAGGGACATGCTGTTGGAGAGCCCTCGCTGCTGAGGGGGATCGCGGTGCTGCGGAGTTCGGGCAGCGCGGAAGTGAAGACCGCGAGAGGCTGCCCGAGGCGGTGGTACTGGAGCCTAGTGAAAGGTGGGACGGAGACCCGGATGCCGTGCTCCTGGGACGAGGTGGGGTGGCTGCCGTCCAGGAGGGAGCGGAGGAGTCGCCGCCGTCCGCCGTGGGCCAGAGCCTGCTGCAGTCCGCCATGAAGGGGAGGAGCAGGGGACGGGGGACTCGCTGCCGGCTGCCCTCAGCCGGAGGAGCCATCGCCGGCCGCCAGGAGGCGGTCGAGGTTCGGGCCGTCCACCACGCGTCCAGTGCCATCGCATGTGGCACCGCGAGGAAGAGCCTCTTGGCAGGCTGAGGACCGAGCGGCAGTGTGTCGGGGAACCGGACCAAGAATTTTTTTTTTTTTTTCTCTCTCTCTCTTTCTTTTTCCTCTCTCCCCTCTCTCGTCCTGTCACTCCCCTTGCTTCCGTCTCCTTTCTCTCGTCTCGTCTGTCCTTACCCCCAGGTGCTGCGGCCGCCGAGACAGGCCCCGGGGGGGAGTAAGCGCAGTCGCGGGAGTACCCCCCGGCCTGCGAGGGGCGTTGGGGGTATGTGACGAGCAGGGCGGGCGAGAGCCGTGAGGGAACGGCGCGAGGCCGGTGACGCGAGTGATAATGAGCATCACCTGCGAGGCGTGCCGGCCTCGAGTCCCTCACGGAGGAGCTCCGGAGGCATAAAAGGAGGAGCGACTACAGTGAAGGACGAGAGAGGACCAGGCCTGGACTTTATTTTATGTTTTATTATGTTTGTGTGGCCGGCAGACGTCCGTGAGGGTCTGCCGGCATTACTTTCATTTTGTTTTTTGTTTATTTTGGATTAAACTTTTGTTGAACGTTCGCCGGTTCCCGCCTCCTTCTTCCCACATCTACTGACCTCGTTACAATATTATCTGTAAGAAATATGGGGAGTGAAGACTACTTTACAGTAGTTCTAAACTAGTTTGATTTTGCACAGAAAAATGGTACAAATGTTAAAAAAAAATTAATTGTATGTTTTGTACTGCATATATACAAGGGAATCGAACAAATAAACATATTTGACATAACATTTGTGTTCTTTTAATCATTTCAGATTTGATTAAGCCCAATATGTGTCATTCTGACCCCATTTTTGCATTTGTGTAGGTTTTTTTGGTTTGTGCATTCTAGGGTTAACTATGTTTTCAAGGTTTAACAGACTCTTTTCTTAAATAGTGTAGCTTTTCCAGTAACAAGCCATTTTTTTCAACAACAGTGTAGTGTGACAAATGGCTATTGCTATTTTTAATGTTTGTATTGCACACACAGCTTTAAACCAAGAAAACAGAAGCAATAAATAAACACTCTTAGTAAGTTCTCTATCAAGTAGCACTGAAAAGTGTAAAGAAAGAAAGATCCAAATGGCTAATTTATGTCTCTGTATATTATACTGCTTTCAGTAAAAATTATAATATTAATAATGAAACATTTTTGTTGTTGTTGTTGTTTTTTAATATATAAATTGTATTCAGTAAACATGTCTCTGTTCAAATGTGATTTGTGTGTGTGTGCCAGATTATTGGGCATAACTTATAAACATTTATTTTTATTTTATTTTTATGAGGAAACTGGTTTAGTCTCTTGCAAAACTTTTTCTTAACATAATTTTTAATGGAAAAAAAGTACATTTCTGTAGAAAAACATTAGACTGATCTTTCCCGCAGTATGTTTTTCTGTTTAAAGACTTCAGAGAATCAATAAGATCAATAATTAAGAAAATGCTGAAAATGTCTCAAGAAAGAATAAACAAGCTCTACCATCTGCTGCCTGCTTGACATTTGACTGCTCACAGTCCTTTCCTGCTAACAGTCCTCTCGTATGGCCGCTTCCTGGCGGAATCTTGTCTTCCCGTGTGAACGTGACATGCAGCCTATTGAAAACCGGCAGGGCACTTGGCAACAGAGCAGGAAATGGAGGGACTCTTAAGTCTGTGGCCAAAGGACAGACAAGCACAAGCCTGTTCTAACCCATATGAAACTGTCTTTTCACTCCACCAATAAAGAAAAGAAATTCAAAAGGGTAGTTTGTCCAAAAATGGAGTGAAAAAAAATCATTCCCTTGTGAAAAAGAAGTGTGCTTATATTGAATGTGCAAAAAAACTATTATAATATAATATTAAATGAAAGGACATAGGGCTCGCAAAATCGCTAGCCGATGTCCCGGGACTAATGTGTTTTCCAGTCGGGCTACCAAAATGCATCACCGCCCTGCCCTACAGGCTATATTAAATAGGCCTAGTGGAATAAAATTCCTTGATTTGCATTGTTCGCTCTTGTTATTTGAAGGAAAAATATGATCATGGAAGTTTTTGATCATGCTGATTTGTCCGTAGTGAAGTTTAGCTGATGCAGGTTATTTGGCGTACGCGCATGTTTTTGTTTTTGGTTGATATTTCGACTCCTGCCCAATTTTCTACATAAAAAAATTATCTTTTTTTATTTGGGCTAGTTAAATTCTTTTTGGGCTACCAAAAGCTCAAGAGTGCCTGCCCGAAGGGCTACAAGGGATTTTGAAATTTTGCTGAGCCCTGAATCACTTAAAGGTGCCCTAGATTCAAAAATTGAATTTATCTTGGCATAGTTAAATAACAAAAGTTCAGTACATGGAAATGACATACAGTGAGTCTCAAACTCCATTGTTTCCTCCTTCTTATTTAAATCTCATTTGTTTAAAAGACCTCCGAAGAACAGGCGAATCTCAACATAACACCGACTGTTACGTAACAGTCGGGGTGTACGCCCCCAATATTTGCATATGCCAGCCCATGTTCCCAACATTATGAAAGACATTAGACAAGGGCAGAACATGTGGATCTGTGCAGAGCTGAATCATCAGACTAGGTAAGCAAGCAAGGACAATAGCAAAAAATGGCAGATGGAGCAATAATAACTGACATGATTCATGATAACATGATATTTTTAGTGATATTTGTAAATTGTCTTTCTAAATGTTTCGTTAGCATGTTGCTAATGTACTGTTAAATGTGGTTAAAGTTACCATCGTTTCTTACTGTATTCATGGAGACAAGAGTCGTCGCTATTTTCATTTTTAAACACTTGCAGTCTATATAATGCATAAACACAACTTCATTCTTTACAAATCTCTCCAACAGTGTAGCATTAGCTGTTAGCCTCAAACTCAGTCAGAATCAATGTAAACATCAAAATAAACACTGTACTTACGCGATTAGACATGCTGCATGACAAACCCTTTGTAAAGATCCATTTTGAGGGTTATATTAGCTGTTTGAACTTTTTTTATGTTGTTTAAGGCAAGCGCAAGCTCTTGGGGCGTGGAGCACGAGATTTAAAGGGCCACACACCCTGAATCGGCTCATTTCTAATTATGCCCCAAAATAGGCAGTTAAAAAAATTAATAAAAAAAAAATAATCTATGGGGTATTTTGAGCTGAAACTTCACAGACACATTCAGGAGACACCTTAGACTTATATTACATGTTTTTTTAAAAAGTTCTAGGGCACCTTTAAAGGATTAGTTCACTTTCAGATGAAAATTACCCCAAGCTTTACGCACCCTCAAGCCATCCTAGGTGTATATGACTTTCTTCTTTCTGATGGACACAATCAGAGATATATTAATAAATATCCTGACGCATCCAAGCTTTATAATAGGAGTGAGCAATTCCAATGAGTATGAGCTAGAGAAAGTGCTTACATCCATATCCATCCATCATAAAAGTACTTCACACGGCTCCGGCAGACCGCCTTGGGTATTCTACTTATGAAGAAAGTGTAAAACTCTCGCAGTTCAAAAAGCTTACGCTACATCCTACGCCTTCCTTCCCTGTTCGACTTACGGAAAAAGCTTCACTGACGCGACATGAGTTTACACTTTTTTCCTAAGTTGAATACGGAAGGTGGTTTTGCGGAAGGCTAGATATTTTACTTCATAACTTGTTATATGGATTTTTTTTTTTTTTACACAAATGCATCGCTTCACTTCAAAAGGACTTCATTTTGACTTGTTAACTAACACTAAAGCATATGCAAGTATACAATTTTACTGTCATTTGACATTAAACGTAATATATTTTAAATGTTCTAAATCGCAAGTTCATCATTACAAATGTGTAATTACGAACATATTTAAATACTTGACATACAGTATAAGTTTAAGTAGAAATTACATTAAATTACATTTTAATTTTAATTTACATTTTAACTTTGAACCAATATTTCGGCAGCAAGCCTTTGCCAAGGTACTTTTATTTAGGCTTGATGCCGAAACATATGTTCAATAAACTTTTAAGTGAGTATGCAGTTATATTCTTCTGTCATGTTGTAATAACATGGTAACAAATATGTTACTATACATGAACTACTTTCATGTTGTTCTATGCTGCATATTTGTGCAGCTTAGCAACTGAACCTTTGTCAGGCCTATTGATTAGAGAGTCAGACTTGTAACCCGAAGGTTGCAGGTTCAATTCTCAATACCGACAGGAAAATGTAGATGCGGGGAGTGAATGATCAGCTCTCTCTTCCACCCCTTAATACAAATGACTGGGGTGCCCCTGAGCAAGGCACCTAACCCCCAATCGCTCCGCTGGCGCCACATCGAATGACTGCCCACTGCTCCGAGTGGGTGTGTCCACGGTTTGCAGTGTGTGTGTGTGTTCACTACTTACTGCTCTTAATGTGTCTCCACTAACTTGGATGGGTTGGGTACTTGACCTTTAACCCTTTCACACGTGAGTTTAAAATATTCCATCTGATCCCCCAGTGTGAGTTTTTCTAAGCGACCTTTATTTAGAACATATCACTTTATAGTTTCCATGGCGACGCATCACTGTTTATCACGTGAGACACCGCAGTCTCTGTTGGATCTGTTTGATTTACAACACGAAAGTTCATCAACTTCTCTAAAAATTCATGAATGTAAGTGTCCGCTAAACTGGGAAAAGAATGAACTTTACAATTGCTTATACAATATGTATCTGATATGAATACTACGCATCATCTAATTATAATGGAAATGATTATTATTTCTGCTTCCATAAACATCAGTGTGTATTTTACAAACTCTATGTATCGTTTTGCTGGCGCTTATGTGGATTTAAATGTCTGAAAGCTAAAATAAGTATTATGTGGTTGAAAACACTGAATAGTTGTGATATATTCCAAGCACGAGGCGCGTCTGTCACTGGCTCAGCACCAGCCTACGTACAAAAAGCACATTTGAATTTAGAATTTTGATCATGTGACGCACTGAACGTTCTAATCACACCAGTGTGATCATGTGCGTCAAAGGGTTAAGTCACATCACTCACTCAACTGTAGCAAAATCACCTACTCAACTGTTCTCTGAGGGCAGGCCAAAGCAGCCAGTAGGCGGGCATTTTACAAATGTGTAACATGGTGACCTAAGTTATTGGCAGAACTACAAACAAGGCATTTCAGGCAAGTGTTTTCTGTTGGAGCGATTAACTCCCTTTGGCAAGGATTTTGTGCTAAGTAACTTTCTTTCTTTCGTTTACATGCACAAGCAGATATTACACACAAAATTTCACCAAAGTAATTTCTATTATCCATTGTCAATTGGGTAGCGATGCATGAAGTACAGAGTTCACTTCCAAACCAAGCAGCTCTATATTGGTAAACATGGCAGATTTACATGTTACAAGTTTTTTTAGTTTACCTCTTCAAATGGTGTGGATTCCTATTGAGATGACTCCGTTTTACCGGAAAAATTTTGTATACACTCAAAAAAATAACTCTTTGAATGAACATAAAAAAATCATGGAAAGGATTTCCACATGATTAAGTTGCTTTATTTCAGCATTATGCAATTCTGTTATTCCAATTTAATGTACTTACGTTGGGTCAACTTAATTTATTAAGGTTGATTCAACTTATTTACTATGGTTGGGCACAGCTTTATTTAATAGTGTCAGCCCAACTAATTTGCAATGTTTTGGAAAATAAATAAAAAGCAATAAATAAAAAATAAATTGTTTTAAAATACATTGATTTTTACAATTAATTATTCTTGTTTACTTTTGTGATTTACATAACTTTTGTGATGTTCTGTGTTAGAAATCTAGATGTGATACTGGATTCATCCTAAATTGCCTTAACCAAAAACATTGTAAAGCCTAAATTGATCATATAGTCCATTGGTGGCAATGGTTTTACAATCAACATAGGCTTACAATGCTTTTGGGAAATGCAACCCAGAGCACTACCACAGTGATTACTTTCTTATTAAAGTAACTTGAAAGTTTGTTAGCAGGTCCTCAACCCAAGCACAAGTGCAACAATTCACCACAATGGTAACCCTAAAACTATTAATTAACAGAAACCTTTAAATACCAACATAATAGAACAGTAAACATTAAAAAGTCTTTCCATTTTCTCATCTTCCTAAAAACTGCTTAAAATAACACTTTATTTCAACATTTACACTCCTAGTTCAGCCCCTTTGCAAAGCATGATGGGAAGTGAAAATCCTGTTTAATTGAGTCCTGGTTGGGTTTACTTGATTTAAACATGTTATTCCAATATGAAAACATCAAGTTAAGTCAAAGAGTAATCGTTTCAAGTCAATTTAACATAAATCAATCACATTTAAACCAGAAACCTGATACAATGGTGTTGAATCAAAATAAATTGTTTAAATAAACTGAACAGCATCAAAAAATCTTTTTTTGAGTGTATTGTATATTTGAATCTTGTACATTGTCGCTGTCGAACAAAAATCATCAAAAATGCCTTTTTTCAGAAAATGGAAAGAACACTGAACAAACTTTCACTTTTTAATTGTCAAAGTTGATATTGTAGCTTAATGTGGTCAGACATTTGTATCTGTCATTATTATATTACCAAAATTAATATCAAATGGAGTTTTTGTGTTTCGTCCCTCATTTGAACAGCCGCATCTGAGGCAGTAAGTGCATCACATCACGTTTTCATCAACTTACAGGTTATAAAGTTTATTATAGCTATGTGGGCACTCAATTTTTTCTGTCATTTGGCCAAAATCTCATGTTGTTAAAGACAAAGTGCTACACACAGGCTATTTAAGACAGTATTGGCTATGATTCAATGATAAATGCTCGACTAAGACACTCTTCTCAGATTTTTTAAAAATGAACTTGCATTGCAAACAAGTAGACACACTCCAAAGTGTGCAGCACTTCATTCACAATAGAGGAGCAGTGGAGTTATGAGGTTTTACCAACAGTTTGAATCATTTAGATAATTCATGTAGTTCAGTTAACATAATATTTTGAGTTTCTGTTGATTAAACCAATCACCTTCAATGTATTAACTCACATTTTTAATTTCAATGAACTCAACATTTTAAGATAACCAGGTAACTTACTTTTTTTAAGTTAAACCAACCTTTTTTTTTTTTTTTTTTAACAGTATATTTGCAAAAACCCACAGACAGACGTAAAGGGTGACCAATAATAATGATTTATGGAAGTAAAATGATGAAATATGGAGATACAAAGTTTCCACCTGACAGCGACAATATTCTGTATTTCAGTAAGTATTCCAGAATTTTATCAAGTATTTCAGAGAGATTTGTAATACCACAAAATATAAAGTGCCTGCTGGCAGTTGACGAATCTTTTCAGCTTGAGCTGACACAATCAAAGCAGCTACACTGACCCTTCTTGGTAATTATCTGCTGAGTCATTAAGAAGAGCTGGGGTAAGGGCAGATGTCTTGATCTATGGCCCGATGTGTCATCAGGCTTTTGTAAATCTAAATATAAATGCACAGAGAGGAGAGAACAGCCCGCATCTTCTACTTCATTATGATGGAGATTCACAGTATTACAGAGGATTCGAGTGGAGCGGAGCTGGTCGCCACCCACTCCCGTTAGCTGCCACCCACCCACCTACACACACACACACACACACACAACCATAGGCTTAATTATTGGCAGTTAATCACAATTCCATCAAATGGCAAACAGGTTGCTGAAGTGACTATACATACATGCAAACACACTCTGCAAAACCTCCACACACACACAGAATCCATGATCTGCTGTGAATCCAAAAAAACACCAGCACTATTCTGAGGAATGTGCTGAACGAAAAGGGAAACACATGCGCACAGCACACACACACTCACATATACGCGCATACGCACCCTCGCACGCGCACGCACGGTCTCCATGGAAACAAGCGGGAGAGCGGCCCGTCCCACTCTCTTCTGTGGACCGATAGAGGAGGATGAGAAAGCGAGAGGAAGAATGAAAGAGATGCAAAATACAGAGAGAGAACAGCAGAGCCAGAAATAAAGCAGAGAAAATCTGCAAAGCATCACTTTATAAGGAATATTGCATGAAATCAGGCTCAGTTTCTGTTACAGACAGTATCACAGTTTAGTGTGTGTGTGTGTGTGTGTATCTGGTATCCCCAACCAGAACTCAAAGCCAAACGCTGCCTTGACACCCAACAGCTGAAACGGTGGGAAACACTGCACTGCACCACAGCACTAATGTATACAGCATCCAGGAAACCCCCTCTTGTGTGCACTGAATACTAATAACCATGATATGATTGGCTAGCACTGATGTGTTCTCGAGCAAAACCGTGTCACATACATCACTTGGATGCTCTTATGAAGTTTCCTAGAAAGGAAAAAATGAGCAGACTCTTGTATAGTGAAAAAGTACAGTGGAGGTACCACGGTAAAGTATGGGAATCATATTTTAATATTTAATATACTTTATGATTATATTATTCATATGCCATGGTATTTGCAAAGTACCCCAATATATTATGTCAAAGAATACCACACTATTACCTGTACATGTTTTTAAAAAAACATGGTAAAAATTAGCTTCCCAGGCTACTCATTACTTTTACAATTATAAATACGAACTATTATCCAAAGCAATTTAAATTGCTCTTCTGTTTGAGCTTCATGCTCATACTTAAACTTATAAATATATATATATATATATATATATATATATATATATATTTATAAGTTTAAGTATGAGCATGAAGCTCAAACAGAAGAGCAATTTAAATTGCTTTGGATAATAGTTCGTATTTATAATTGTAAAAGTAATGAGTAGCCTGGGAAGCTAATTTTTACCATGTTTTTTTAAAAACATGTACAGGTAATAGTGTGGTATTCTTTGACATAATATATTGGGGTACTTTGCAAATACCATGGCATATGAATAATATAATCATAAAGTATATTAAATATTAAAATATGATTCCCATACTTTACCGTGGTACCTCCACTGTACTTTTTCACTCCACTGTACTCACTCACACCTCCACTGTACTTTTTCCCCCAAAAAAGGTTTTAAGCCAGTTATTTATATATTTTGCTGTAGTGTGTCAATAGGAAATATCCATTCACATTTCCAAACATTCATTTTGCCATTAATTGTAATAATCCAGTGAGATTTTTGAATACACAATAAGACTGATAACAGCCGGTGCTCCACATGGAGATCAGAGCTCACCATCATCGAATCCGTCTGTGATTACATGAAGAAACATATGAAACTGAGACAAACCAAATCCAGAAGAACTATGGCCGTGTCTCCAAGAGATTTTAAGAAACCTGCCTCCAAAGCTACCTGAAAAATGATGCCCAAGTGTACCTGGACAAGAGCTGTTTTAAATGCAAAGGGTGGTCACACAAAATATTGTTTTGATTTAGTTAATATAAGTTAATTGATAAATAAAATCTATTTATAACAGTATTTTTTAAAAACATCCTCACTTTACAGCATTCACAAGTGCCTAAAACTCTTCACAGTTTGCAAGCAGGTTTCTTCAAGCTTCTTGGAGACACGGCCACAGCTCTTCTGGATTTAGTCTGTCTCAGTTTCATCTGTTTCTTCATGTAATCACAGACAGATTTGACGATGGTGAGATCAGATCTCTGTGTGGAGCACCAGCTGTTGTCAGACTCCTTGTGTATTCAAAAATCTCACTGGATTATTACAATTAATGGCAAAATGAATGGATATTTCCTATTGACACACTACAGCAAAAGATATAAATAACTGGCTTAAAACCTTTTTTGGGAGGTGAAAATACTGACGTGCCTAAGACTTTTGCACAGTACTGTATATATATATATATGTACAGTCAAACCAAAAATTATTCAGACATTTTTTATATATTTTTACTAGTGGGTGCAGGACACTATAGTTCATTTATGCAAGAGAGGATAGCAAAATAAAGTAAACTGTGACATATTATACCCAAAAATTCTTCATACAGTGGACTACCTGTAAAATTGATAACAATTTGGAACCAAAAATTATTCAGACACTTTGACCTGACCATGTTTTGCTTAAGTGTTATCTGACATAATAAAGATTATTTTTTTCTGACACAGTTTAACTCTGAGATTTTGTCATATTTTATTGCCACTTTTTAAAAACTATAGTGAATAAACTGTATAAATGAATGAAATGTTCAAGGTGTATGATTAAATTTTGGTTTGACTGTATATGCTATATGTTAGATGCGATTAATCGATTTGACAGCACTAATATATATATATATATATATATATATATATATATATATATATATATATATATATATATACACACACACACAGTATCTCACAAAAGTGCGAACACATATAACCATATGTGCACTCCCTATAACAAATATTCACTATTAACTATGACTTCTCCCTCAATAAACTCCTAATTTACTGCTTATTAATAGTTAGCAAGTTTGTTGTTGAGTTTAGGTATTGGGTAGGATTAAGAATGTAGAATATGGTCATACAGAATAAGGTATTAATATGGGCTTAATAAGTACTAATAAACAGTCAATATTCTAGTAGTAAGCATGCCAATAAACAACTAGATAAATGACCCTAAAATAAAGTGTTACCATATATGAAGTAGGTTGTACATGTAAATGTTTTGTCACACTACACCCTCAATGGAAAAAGAAAGTGGTTGTTACTGTAAAATAGGGATATCAAAAGTTACTCTGATATCAAGTCAATGCTAAAATGATCAAGGTCTTTCTGTGATATTGTTAGTAGCAAATTCAATTGGCACTCACACATCTGATTAACCCGTGCTGACGTGTGTTTGCGCACATGCTCTGTGGAGAGCTCTCACACCTCAAATCTGATTTGTGTAAAAATATCAGAGCTGTGAATTAGACCTTAGGCCTGTTGCATGAAGCTACTGTGGTTGAACAAACTCTGAGCTTCAGAGTGTGTTAAGACTTGACAATCAAACAAATCCAATCTGGTTTAGATCAGGTTCAGCGGGCTCACAACACTCGGTATAAATGTTCTCTGCCAACTCAGGGTTTGATCCAGAGTTTGCAATTAACTCTGAAGCGCGTGCACCTGAAAGTGTGACACGTGCAGCAAACAGCCAATCACACGGAACGTGGAGAGCATCAGTTTGATTCACCTCTCGCGAGAGAGCCACGCAATTCACTCTGCTGAAGATTAAGAGATCGTTATAAAAAAATATTATGAATTTAAATGCATTTACAATGCTGGAGTAAACACTGCTGCTGCAGTGAGAGTTTGAGAAGGCAGATGAATAAAAACATCTCCCTATATCAATTGCAAGTAAATCAACTGAAGTTAAATCGTATTTATATAGGTTCACGAAGGGTTCAAAAAACATGGTATTATATATAAATGTGCAACTACTTTATGTATTTTTAGAGTTTCATTTGATACTTATATTTTGTATGTGTAGTATGTGTGTACCTGTTCATTGAGTGTTTCATTTAGGTTTCATTTTGCCAGCATCATACACAAAGATTCATGCAGGTGAGAACATTGTGTTTCCGGCTGGTCTGAGTCGTGATCGAGCGTGTGCTTGAGATTCTGAACACTATCTGTTAGCAAAGCACAGGTCCAGTGCAATACACACAGAGTCTTCGGTTCATGCTTCTCGTACGAGTTACGCAATGACAGAGGTAGAGTGACAATATTTACACAGTCTTGCTCACTTAGACACATAATCTCATTCACACTAGCACACACAGTCTAACACACACACACACACACACACATGCAAGTGTGTGAGAGGTGCTGATGGCTGTCAGATGCTCAGCCCCTGCAGTGTGGAGAGTTTCAAGTGAGCTGCAGACGCAGCAGACGTTTGGCTCAGTGTGTAACAGAGCGGCCAAGGGAGAAATACAGAAAGAGATAGTGAGAAAAAGAGAAAAATGAATCAGAGTGCCAGGGTTCCACACGACTTCTCGTACCAGCAAGCCTAGACCGAGAACCGTAGACAACCTCTAGTCCGCCTCCTACCACGGCACACGTAAACGCACGGGAACTCAATGTGCTCCGCGTAGCTGTTGGCATATCCTCGCATGAAGGATGCCCTGCCGTCAGGCAGCAGAGCATAAAATCACATTTCCCTGCTTGAAGAAGGTTGCAATATTGCTAGGCAACGTTCCTGCAACATTCCTACTCTCTTTCTGGCCTCTCCAGTTCAGAAATAGTGGTACAATCTGTGCCTGCCACACTTGAGCAGATGTTAATGTCTTCATTGAATTAGAAGATCACACGGTAACAGCGTTGCAACCTAAGTCACGGACACCTGTACCCGAATCCTGCACGTGCAGAAATGCAAACACTACATATAGACCTATGGCAGTTTATGAATCAAACTGAAAAATGACGTTCAGGATTAAGTCTGACACAATCCCCTAACATCAACTCATCAGGACAGCTTCATTCATTTCCCAGAGCAACTGGTTCTTCAGTGCTACGGACTTCTGTTCTGGTTGGACTTACCTCTGTGCAGGAAGCATCACATATAAGTCTTCTTCAAACCATCCCAGTTATGTGAGAGAGAGAGAGAACCAGGAAAAAAAAAAATCACACACAGGCTAATAGTCCGAGCAGCCTGGGGAAAAACAGCTAATCTCTGTCTTTTCCCGTTTTTCCGTTCCCCCCTCTCTCTGCCTCTCTGCTGTCTCTCTTTCCCGTCGCCTCCCCAAGAGCAGAGGAGTGGAGAGGAGAGGAGCCGATCTCCCCAGTGCTGGTGTTAAGCTGTGCGTTTAGAGCTCCTCTGCAGCGATCTCGGCATCTTCCACGGACTCCACTGGTACACAGCAAAACATGGAACCAGATACCGGATTCAGGATTCTTGATTGCCACTGGCCCCTGCTCACTCAGGAATACTAATCCACATTCTTCTTATTTCATATCTATCATTTGTCATCCTATTCTGCTCTCAATTTAAATGTCAAAACCATGCCTCATATCCAGTCGAAGGGGAAAAAAATCGATCCTGTTGAAAAAGGGATCCACTTTCTCTTATGATGAGGATGATGATGGTGATGATGTCACTGTTTCATTTTTTTTATTTATTTTTTTTATTTCTGCATCATTGTCATCACAGATGGAAGAGGACGCAACCTGAGATGGCCGCATTAGGATGCCTGTAATTTCCCTTCAGGAAACACATTAGTGCACAAGAGAGATGCTAATCGCTAGGTTGTTAACAATTACAATGTGTTTTGTCTTGACAACATTATTGTCGGATCTAATTTTAAAACAGAATACAGTTGATTGCAGTGTCTGGTGCTAATATGAGACCAGGGTAGCTTAGCATTGAACTTCTGTACTCTCTTCAATTATACTGCCAAATTTAATATGATCAAGTCTGGCCTCAAGCAAACATTTACTAGTATTTTTGCTTCACGTAGGTTTGTTGTTGTTGTTGTTCCATCATTTGCAACACATATGTAATGTTAAATGTTATGTGATGTTTTATTAACAATGTTTAAGAGGAGTTCAGATAATCAGTCAGCACGAGAGGAGGCATAATAGCCGACTTACTTTTCCAGT
This sequence comes from Ancherythroculter nigrocauda, assembly GCA_036281575.1. Lineage (NCBI taxonomy): Eukaryota > Metazoa > Chordata > Actinopteri > Cypriniformes > Xenocyprididae > Ancherythroculter > Ancherythroculter nigrocauda. The sequence goes on along the minus strand of VTFQ01000014.1, from coordinate 11,075,208 downwards.
ATCCATCCACCACCATAAAGGTGCGTTCACGCCATATCATAATTACTGTATCTACGAGATTCTGGCTCGTAAAAAGCATTCACATCCTCGTAGAGCTCGTAATTACAGTACCACCTGACCGCTGTAGATTCATTTAGGCATTGATAGTGGTGCTATAGAAATGCATAATTCCCAGTCAAAGGACGTGAACAGTTCCGAACACAACGTCACGTGTTGTCATCTCAAGATTCCGGTAAATACGAGGTGGCATGAACGCAGCATAACTCCTCGCTCTTACCTGTTCCTATCCCAACCAAGGATATGGGGGGAGTACTCTGAGTTCAGGACAGATTGCGAGTTTGGAGACCTCCCCTCAGACAGCACGTCAAATACGCATACTATTTACTGTATCTGAGGGTATATTTATACGTCAACAATGTACTAAAAACTAACATGTTTTTCATTTGCATTTTTTGTGTGCAGACGAAAACGTTGTTAAAATGATCCATGTTCACACAGATCTGCCAAAACGACTAGTAGATGGCAATGTCACTTTGTAAAGAAACACTACACGTCAAAAAACTGAACATGTAATACGCATGAGCATGATGTCACCGTTTTCACAAATTTGCGTTTGCACATGACAACACGAAAAATCAAACGGGACTTCATACCTTTATAATGAAATAGTGATCGCGAAATAAATCCAATCCGATGCACTTGGGTAAAATGTCCATGAGTGTCCATTGAAAAACATAAAAACAGTACTTTTTGTCCACAAAAGCATTAAATCCATGAAATATTAATATATTATCCATTGTTTGCATCACATTTCTTCTGAATGATCTGCTCTCCATCATCGTTCTTCAAGAAATTATGCAATCTGAGCAGCGTTTATGTTGTAAAACTGTATATGATCATATATCTCACAAAAAAATTAGCCCGCGTCCAAAATGCAGCAGTTTTAGTTATAATATCCAAGCAGTGCTGTCGGAGTTTGTGGTGTCTTGAGAGGCATATTCTCCAGCCATAGTCATAGTAAATCTCACGAACAAAACTTTTAGCCAATGCCACGACGATCCTTTCCTTCCGCATGCGTGTACATCTGTCTCGACCATTAACGCAGCAAACCATATTATTTTATAATTGTATAAAATAATCGAGAAAAAAGCACAAACACAGCAGAGATGCCAAATTCAGCGGCTGGAATTAGCTGAGGTAATATGACGGCTCACAGACAGCAGCGCGATCCACCTGTCACTCAAGTGACCACGCCCTTACTTATGCAGAACTTTAAGGCTTAATATAATTTAAACGGATGAATTATAAAAAAATTCACCCCCCTCAGAGTTGTCATGAAGGGCAACATTAGAAGTATAGACCAAAACCACAATTTGTACCAACCTGTAAACATGTTTTTTTCTGCTGTAAAATTGGCCAATTTAACATGGGACTCAATGAGATTCTGCTCTCTTTTGGAGCCTGTCCCTAGCGGCCAGTCGATGAATTGCAGTTTAAGTCACTTCCGTATTGGCCTCACGAGAAACTGGGGGAGGTTGCCGCTTGGTGGCGACATCTGAAAATGATGTTACTTTTTGTCTTGCATGTTTTGTGACACTTTCAAAGTGAAATGTCCTGTGATTGAGATTAAAAGCATGGTTCAGTTTTATGTGAAACAGATTATGTTGGGTGTAGTACGTATTGCGGCAGTTTGGAAATGAAATGTCCAGTGGCACTAAACCCTTCCTATTTATTGCTAGTATTAAAATTAACATTAGATAAAAAAAAAAATGCATTTACTGACACAACCAGGGCCATTCTTGGGGTGGAGGAACTGGTGTGACTGCACACTTTAGGGGGCCCAATGGCGAACGCGAACAGACTCCACTTTTGAAAATTGTGACAGTGCTGGATGCAACCATGCCCTTTTAACTTGTTTCTACATGTCTTTGAGCTCTTTTATCATGACTTGAGTTTCACGGAACACATACCCAAGTGCTCTGATTCGCAAGTGCAATGCTGTACCAGGTGAGCTACCGAGCAAGTTTACTATGAAAATCATGCATAGAGAGCTGTTTATGTGATGCAAAAGTCAAAATGTATTAGTTTACAAATAATGCATTATGGTAAAAGTATACTGAGGTCATAACATAATATTGGAATAAGGAACTGTGCGAAAATAAGTCTCTAAAAATTAATAATCTGCCCTGTAATCATAATTTGTGTGAAAAGTAATAAAAGTTGTTGTTGTTTTATTGCCACTTTTGCTCATTTCAGTTGGAAGCTGCAGTAAATTGTATGTACTGTATAGGCATGTTTTTGAAGTTTCGCAAAGAGATTTAGGTAGAGACATATTTTTCAAGAGTATGTGTGATGAGCAGGGTGGGCGAGAGCCGTGAGCGAATGGCGCGAGGCCGGTGACGCAAGTGATAATGAGCATCACCTGCGAGGTGCACCGGCCTCGAGTCTCTCACGGAGGAGCTCGGAGGCATAAAAGGAGGAGCGACGACAGTGAAGGACGAGAGAGGACCAGGCCTGGACTTTATTTTATGTTTTATTATGTTTGTGTGGCCGCCAGACGTCCGCGAGGGTCTGCCGGCATTACTTTCGCTTTGTATTTATTTATTTTGAATTTAAGTTTTGTTGAATGTTCGCCGGTTCCCGCCTGCTTCTTCCCATATTTACAAACTGTGTTACATTGGTGCCGAAACCCGGGAGGAAGGAGGGACATGCTGTCGGAGAGCCCTCACTTGCTGAGGGGGATCGCGGTGCTGCGGAGTTCGGGCAGCGCGGGAGTGTGAAGACTGCGAGAGGCTGCCCAAGGCGGTGGTGCTGGAGCATAGTGACAGGTGGGACGAAGAGCTCGGTGCCGTGCCCCTGGGACGAGGTGGGGTGGCTGCCGTCCAAGAGGGAGCGGAGGAGTCACCGCCGTTCGCCGTGGGCCGGAGCCTGCTGCCGTCCACCATGAAGGGGAGGAGCAGGGAATGGGGGACTTGCTGCCGGCTGCCCTCAGTCGGAGGAGCCATCGCCTGGCTGAGGACCGAGCGGCAGTGTGTCTGGGAACTGGACCAAGAAAAAAATTTTTTTCCTCTTTTACTTCTCTCCCCTCTCTCGTTCTGTCGCTCCCCTTGCTTCCGTCTCCTTTCTCTCGTTCTCTGTCCTTACCCCCAGGTTCTGCGGCCGCTGAGACAGGCCCCGGGGGGGAGTAGAGCGCAGTCTCGGGAGTACCCCCTGCCCTGCGAGAGGCGATGGGGGTATGTGATGAGCAGGGCGGGCGAGATGGGAGAAAGTTGTAGAAAGTCAACCATCACTGCAGCCCTCCACCAGTCGGGGCTTTATGGCAGAGTGGCCCAACGGAAGCCTCTCCTCAGTGCAAGACATGAAAAGCCCGCATGGAGTTTGTCAAGATGGTGAGAAATAAGATTCTCTGGTCTGATGAGACCAAGATAGAACTTTTTGGCCTTAATTCTAAGTGGTATGTGTGGAGAAAACCAGGCACTGCTCATCACCTGTCCAATACAGTCCCAACAGTGAAGCATGGTGGTGGCAGCATCATGCTGTGGGGGTGTTTTTCAGCTGCAGGGACAGGACGACTGGTTGCAATCGAGGGAAAGATGAATGTGGCCAAGTACAGAGATATCCTGGACGAAAACCTTCTCCAGAGTGCTCAGGACCTCAGACTGGGCCGAAGGTTTACCTTCCAACAAGACAATGACCCTAAGCACACAGCTAAAATAACGAAGGAGTGGCTTCACAACAACTCTGTGACTGTTCTTGAATGGTGCTGTGAGGGAACGGCACGAGGCCGGTGACGCAAGTGATAATGAGCATCACCTGCGAGGCGCGCCGGCCTCGAGTCTCTCACGGAGGAGCTCCGGAGGCATAAAAGGAGGAGCGACGACAGTGAGAGAGGACCAGGCCTGGACTTTATTTTATGTTTGTGTGGCCGGCAGATGTCCACGAGGGTCTGCCAACATTACTTTCATTTTGTATTTATTTATTTTGAATTAAAGTTTTGTTGAATGTTTGCCGGTTCCCGCCTCCTTCTTCCCATATTTATGAACTGTGTTACATTATGTTGTTTATATATGTGTCTGAAGTGCTCATTATTGCTCATTCTAGATTTCCATTCAGATACATGCAAATGTGAGAGAATGAAAGGGCAAGCCCATGTGGAATTTTGCATTACACTATGTATGAATTTTTGATGAATTCTAACCCACAAATTTGTCTGGTGAGACATGAACTGGCAGTGCTGCAGGATAGTGGAGAAGATGGCTTATTTTCACATTTTGAATTTTATTATTATTGTTATTTATGATTAAACAATTTAAGGTTACACTTTATTGACAGTACATAATTTACTGTCATTACTATAGTAAGTCGATGTAAGATGTGAAACAGACAGTAAAATAAAATTGTACCCAATTTAATTTGAGGTTTTTTCAAAGTGCTGTGTGACTGCAGCATAGATATAGCATTTGTTACGTAGGAATTAACTGGGACATTGGTCACAATATATGTATGGATGTGTAAAGGACAATAATGCCTATGTTCCATGTTCTTGGCTTTGTTCATTACTATGGAAACCAATGTAGATATACTGGATACTGAATACACCATCTTAACAAATGGACTTGAATCATCACTTACGAAATCACAGCACAAACAATCAGTCCTTTAGATCTGATTAGAAAAACAAAGTGGAAATGGATGAAGAAAAGCGCTTGGTACCATCCACTTCAAAAGCACAAAGCAAAGAATCTTTGAATCTTTGATGACAGACAAATAATACACATTTCAAAATGACATAGCCTAACATTCATAGCAATAGACAGAGGGTGAGAGGTTTAAAAGATTAATTAAGGGCAATGGAATCCAACAATACCATCCATTTCAGGAGCTTATGCATATTTTACAGCCAAGTTGTAAAACAGACATTCTACTGCAGTGAGATTCACAAAGGACATTTAGACTTTGGTATGAACGCTTACATGAGTCCTTGATCATTCCACTGTTGGCCTACATGCTTGAACAGAGAGATGCAAGAGAGGAACATAAAAAATTTGACAGAGTCACATTTATCACAAAGAAACCTGAAATCAGATTATTTGAATAGTTTCTGAATGTCAGTGGCAGGCAAGCTCTTTTCTGAATCACCAGACCGCATCTCTAAAGACCTCAACATTTTTATGACATAACAGAGGAACTTGTATACACTGTAAGACATTTAACACTTGTAGAAACTGGTATTGCATGCTAGCAACTCCAGTGTTAGAGGCTTTCGCACCGTAGGAACGTTTTCATAGTTCCTATAACTATTGGCTGAAGTACCCGGATTTTGCCGTGTGCACACCGCAGGAACTAGAAACGATTTTAGTTCTAGGAACACCTTTTAGGGACACTAAATTTAATCCTACTTCAGAGTGGGTCTAAACCGGGACTATAGGAACTATCAGTGACGTAAGTGTGCATTGATTGGTCACTCAAACGCATGTCAAACACCAGCACCCGGCATTTTTAAAAAGCCGTGTAAACATATTTATTTCAAGAACATGGAAAACAGCGATAACAGCATTTACCTGTTGTCTGCAGGGTTGTGTTCTTTTCTCTGCCTCGATGATATGTAATACTGAAAGTTGTCATAGGAGATTTCATCTTTTAGCCCCACTTTTTTCTCTTTCAGTCACTTAAATTATGCATTTACATTCCATCTCCGTTATTACAAAACCCACAACACAACAAACACAGCTCCAATCCACTGGTTTTTAGTGTTTGTAAATGCCGTGTTTAAAGACGCCGCTGTTGGCTGCTTCAGTGTTCATATTCCCGGTGCAAATGCAACCAGGAACATAGCCCGGGGGAGAAATTAGTCCTTGGGGAACTATCCTAGTGGCTAATTCCTATAACTGATTTCCTAGAACTATTCGGTGCAAAAGCTCCTGTTGACTGAAATCTATAATAATGTATTCTAATTTTGTTCATTATAACTTATTTCAATGTATTTCATTTGAAAAGTAACTAATGCTGTAGGATAGTCTACCATCTGGTTTAAAAATTGACATGGCTAAAAATAAATATTCCAAACACTGTCCCGAAAAAAAGAACACTGGTTCAGCCAGTAGCATTAGTTTGGGGTGGCACTATTTGTTTGTTGACCAATAGCAGACAGGGGAGTGTTTGGGAAACCTGTTTGAATACAAACGCTCTCTTGTAAAATTACGGAAGAGGATTAGGGCCAAGCAATAATAAAAAAATAAAACCATCTTGAGATTAAAGTTGTTAAATTACGAGAAAAAAATCATTAAATTTCGAGAAAAAAGTCGAGATAAAATGTTGAGAATAAAGTCATTAAATTAACGAATTTATTCTCGTAATTTAACGAATTTGTTCTCGTAATTTAACGACTTTTTTCTTGTAATTTAATGAGTTTATTCTCGTAATTTAAAGACTTCATTCTCAACATTTTATCTCGACTTTTTTCTCGAAATTTAACGAGTTTGTTCTCATAATTTAACGACTTTTTTCTCATAATTTAATGACTTTATTCTCAACATTTTATCTCGACTTTTTTCTCAAAATTTAACAACATTTTTCTCATAATTTAACAAATTTGTTCTCATAATTTAACGACTTTTTCTCGTAATTTAACGAGTTTATTCTCAATATTTTATCTCCACTTTTTTCTTGAAATTTAACGAGTTTTTTCTCGTAATTTAATGAGTTTATTCTCAACATTTTATCTCGACCTTTTTCTCGAAATTTAACAAGTTTTTTCTCGTAATTTAACAAGTTTATTCTCAACATTTTATTTTGACTTTTGTCTCTAAATTTAACGAGTTTTTCTCGAAATTTAACAACTTTAATCTCAAGATGGTTTTATTTTTTTATTATTGCTTGGCCCTAATCCTCTTCCATATAAAATACCTGAATGACGACATATTGCTTACTATCCAACAAAGCTACTTGAAAAAGTTCATAAATGGCAAGAAAACAACAACTTGGTGGATGTTGTAGGTCAAATGATATTCCTAAATGGTGGATTTTGTGTGAATCGATTGTATACATATATCACATATTATACACCATTGAATACTTCTTCATCAAATGCAGAAATTACAAAAAATTAGCTTAGGCAATGTTTTTGGGAATTAATATTTGGATAGTTGTTCGGAAACACCAACAAAACCTATAAAATGACATTGAGCTTAGCTGTGAGTACATTTTATATGCCTCCAAAGTTTGGTAAATATTTTGAGCAATGTCACACATTTTTGAGAGGTATTTTTGGATCACTGATTACACTGTCATACAAGACAGTTCATACAAGACATAGTTGGCCTTTTGAATGCCTTTTGCAGCCAAACCGTACACAACAGAATCGACTGCCTGTCAACTATCCAGTGGCGTCGGTAGGCCGGGGCTTAAAGGCTTCTAGCCCTGGCAGAAATTTGCATAGTACCGGCACAGCACCCAACCCAAAGGATTTCCTAATGATTTTTCAGTTTTTTCACTCTCAACATCACTTTCATTAAAAATTAATTAAAAGTAATTAAAATTATTAAAAATAAGGTTTAATACATGTTTTAATGTGCCTATATGTATTAAAAATGGTCTTGATGGGGGTAGGAGTCAAATAGGCCACGCTCAGGTACTGGGCATTAGCGAATAGCGAATATATAAAAGGGATAGTTCACCCAAAAATGAAAATTCTGTTACCAATTAGTCATTCTCATGTCATTCCAAACCTGTAAGACTTTCGTTCATCTTCAGAAAACAAATGAAGATATTTTTAATGAAATCTAAGCAATTTCTGTCTCTCTGTTGACAGCTAAGCAACTGACACTTTGACGCTTCAAAAAGTTCATAAAGAGATCGTAAAACGAATCCATATGAATTGAGTGATTTAGTCAAAATTTTCTGAACAAGATCACTTTATATGATGAAAAGACTTAATTTAGGCTTTTATTCACATATAAACGTTGATCAGCAAACATAAACAGAAGCTCAAACGAACGTGTTTGATGCGTCATAAGAAATCGTATTGCGGAAGCTCAAACACACAAGACAATGAACCTCATTGTTTCTCGCATGTCAAGCAAACATCTTTGAGCTTCCGTTTACCATAACTGATGTGCACGTTGATGAATGTTTTTTTTTATTATGTGAATAAGCCCAAACTAAATCTGTTCAGTGTATAAAGACAAAGTGTCTCTTCAGACAATTTGGACTAAACTGTGGTAGTGGTAGTTGCATAGCTGTCAGTGGAGGAACAGAAATCACTCAGATTTCATTAAATATATCTTCATTTGTGTGAAGATGAACAAAGGTCTTACAGGTTTGGAACATCATTTTTGGGTGAACTAAGTCTTTAAGCTCCTCATCAACAATGATCATTATGGAGCGCTAATAAATATGAAGCAAAAGACCACAAACTTCAGGCACATCTCAAAAAAGCTCAGAAGGTATATGTATTGTCCTCCTCTAACCCTTAAATGCATGACTGTTTAGCCAATCATTCTTACATATTCGGGTCTTTATCGACCCAAATCTATATCTAACACAGATGGGGTCTCTACCTGTCGCGATAATATAAAACTCCTCTGTTATTAGAGTAACAATTACAAAAGATTAAAATAAAGCATATTTTGTTACCTTTTGGAGCTTGAAAGGGCTCCGTTTGAGCAGATGTTTTATGCCATCATCACTGTCCTCGTCAGAGCTCATTTCCCAGTAAATTCAGCCAATAATAGGCTAGTTTTATGTTTGAGGTCATGAATATGAGCCCATTCGCGATCTCAAACGTATTCTCAAAACTATATAATTTTCAGCACCTTCAAAATCAATATTTTGATCGCTAACAGCTTCACCAGATTCATCCTGTAACAGTTACAGTCATATTTGATTGCGTTCAGTACTTGCTCTGCAGTAAATCGCTGAGCCATTTCATGTTTTTCTTATTATTTTGTTTTCTGAGTGAGTCGTCACTTCAGCATTGTGTCGTTAGGGACCTAACGAAAAAAAATTAATACAAAAATAGGCATTCTTTTATAATTTTTTATGATTTTTTTCTTTTTATATTCTTTATAATGATTTGAGGAATACCAAGAAGGTTGATGTCTAACTTTAAAAAATGAATGAGGAGGAGGGTAGCGAATGATGTCCGGGTCACTAAAGACCCGAGGTATGCATTTAAGGGCTAATATGTAATTGGTGAGTTGCTACTTTGGTGGCTTAAAGGATTAGTCCACTTTCAAATAAAATTTTCCTGATAATTTACTCACCCCCATGTCATCCAAGATGTCTATGTATTTCTTTATTCAGTTCTTTCTTTTCTTTATTCAACTTATGGAACGAACGCGTTCCGTTTTTTTCCGTAAGTAGAATAGGGAAGGTGTTGGACTTATAGCGTAAGCTTTTTGAAGAATACGGAAAGCGGAAGTACGTGCAAGGCGAACATTTGTGTTTATAAAGTATATACAGTTGTAGTTTTTTTTAAATGACTGATCTTTTCGCTAGATAAGACCCTTATTCCTTGTCTGGTAGCTGCACTGAAACTGTAATTTTGACCTTCAACCGTTTGGAGGCCATCGAAGTCCACTATAAGGAGAATAATCCTGGAATGTTTTCATCAAAAACCTTAATTTCTTTTCGACTGAAGAAAGAAAGACATGAACATCTTGGATGACATGGGGGTGAGTTAATTGTCAGGAAAATTTTATTTGAAAGTGAACTAATCCTTTAAGCCCTTGATTATTGTCGAAAGCCCCTGATCATTTACTTGCACTATAAACATCAAGTAATATAGATTTTAATATTAATTCTTCTTACACAATGTTCGCCCTGGCCTAGTGGTTATGTAAAAGAGAAAAGGTTGTTTTCGTTCTAAACATAATGTTTTAAACAGGCGTCTTGACCGTTGCGCCTCGTCTGCTTTTTCAGTTTCTCACACCGCATTTATATCAAGTTAGAAGTTATATATGTCTTGACACCCTGCTCTTTTCCATTTTGTTAGCAATTTTTAAAGAATTAGCTCACTGCAGTTTTAAAGCACTTATTATCTGTTCCAGCCAGTAGGTGGGACTGTATAGACAATAAATACATAGACATGTCTATGGGACTGTTAGTTGACAGGTTTCAATAAACTGCTATTGATTCAAAGAGCTAAAAAGGTAATAATAAAGATGTTCAGCGAAATTAATAGAGTGCTTAATAACTGTGCACACTGTACAATATGACCTTATACTATAAATGGTTTAAGGTAAAATGACAAATGTATTAAAATGCAATAAATTAAGGATACTGAAGCTACTTATGCACTTAAACAAATTATTAGCACCCCCTTTGAACTATTTAAGCCCCCCCCCCTAGCACCCCCAAGAAAAAAATCCTGGAGCTGCCACAACAAATATCTGTTTCACATGAAGCTTCACATGAGGAAAGTCTGCAGTTCAGTCAAATATAACCTTAGATCAAGGCTCTACTGTTTGCTTTCAAGAAACAAAAGCTGCGAGTTTGAACTGAGAGACAGTTGCTGAGTACTGTCATAACACCTAAGGTTCAAACTCATTAGCATCAAGGTGTGTTTACACTCCCATAGTGACAAATATATCATTAACACTCCTTATGAAGATCACATTTGCAGGCAGCAAAATGGCACATTATAAAGGTTAAAATGCCCTTAAAGTGTCATATTTTCTTTGTTTTAAAATGTAAAATGAATAGGCCTAAACTGTTTTGACTGGTATGGTGTGTGTGAGTGTATGAGACATCTCATGACAGCCTCCCCTTCAATGTGATTCGCTTCATTTATTCAGAGGGCAGATCTATCGAGCTGCTCATTATTTTGTTGCTGCATCCCATTTGAATAAGCTGAATCTTAATCACAGCAGAGGGCAAAAAGAGGGCCTTTTGGGTAACTACTTGCTGCTACCATACACAGCTCAAGGACAAAGCATTATTAGACTGATCATTTTGCTTTAGAGGAATTCCAAATGACTAATTAAAATTATTATGCTTCTCTTTGAAACACTTGATTCTGATTGGTCAATTACAATATACTGCTTTCAAATATATTAGAGCTGCACAATTAATCAAAATAAAACTGAAATCATGATATGGATTAGTGTGATTTTCAGATCACAAAGGCTGTGCGAGAGCTGACGATCCAACCCGATCTCACGGCAATTCATACGTATTTTACGAGGGGGCTAATTCGTACGAATTCATACGTCCTCACTCGTACGAATTCATACGTTTGACCTACCCCAAACCCCGCCCCTAAACCTACCCATCACTGAGGTTTGGACAAATAGTATGAATTCGTATGAGGTTGTACTAATTCATACGAATTAGCCACCTCGTAAAATACGTACGAATTGGTCGTGAGATAGCGTTGGACGATCGGGAAGAAATATCTCACATCTCCATATCACCTTTACGTCTGTCTGTGGGTTTTACAAATTTTAATCTATTAAAAAGAGCTTGTGAGTAAACCTCATAACTCCATTAGATCCTCAAACTGTCAGTAAAACCTCATAACTGCACCCCTACCCCTAAGTGCTGCACAAAGAACAGGTTGTTTGAATAACTATAGCGTTTTCTTTACTCAAGAAACACTATATATATATATATATATATATATATATATATATACAGTCACGTGAAAAATGTTAGGACACCCTATTGAATTCTATGGTTTTCCATATCAGGACATAATAAAAAAAAAATCATCTGGTCCTTGGCAGGTCTTGAAAATAAAACCTCAGATGAACAACACCACATGATATATCACACTGTGTTATTATTTATTTTACAAAAACTAGGCCAAAATGGAAAAGCAATGGGTGACAAACTAAGGACACTCTTATTGTCTACATAGAAATTAAGAGGGTAAGTAGCAGTCAGGCACTGCTTATAAAATGTCTTTGATTAACTGATCATCAGCAAGTGTGATCACCTCTAAAAATCTGAAGTTCTTGCAATTTGCTGGTCTGGAGCAATTAGGTTTGTGTTAACACACTGCCAAGGAGGAAAGACATCAGCAATGATCTTAGAGAAACAATGCCAAGGAGGTATATACACAGATCAGGTATAACATTATGACCACCTTCCTAATATTGTGTTGGTCCCACTTTTGCTGCCAAAACAGCCCTGACCCATCGAGGCATGGACTCCACTAGACCCCCTGAAGGTGCGCTGTGGTATCTGGCACCAAGATGTTAGCAGCAGATCCTTTAAGTCCTGTAAGTTGCGAGGTGGGGCCTCCATGGATCGGACTTGTTTGTTCAGCAAAATCCCACAGATGCTCGATTGGTTTGAGATCTGGGGAATTTGGAGGCCAAGTCAACACCTCAAACTTGTTGTGCTCCTCAAACCATTCCTGAACCATTTTTGCTTTGTGGCAGGATGCATTATCCTGCTGAAAGAGGCCACAGCCACCAGGGAATACCGTTCCATTAAGGGTGTACATGGTCTGCAACAATGCTTACGTAGGTGGTACGTGTCAAAGTAACATCCACATGGATGGCAGGACCCAAGGTTTCCCAGCAGAACATTGCCCAAAGCATCACACTGCCTCTGCCAGCTTGTCTTCTTCCCATAATGCATCCTGGTGCCATGTGTTCCCCAGGTAAGCGACGCACACGCACCCGGCCATCCATGTGATGTAAAAAGAAAACGTGATTCATCCGGCCAGGCCACCTTCTTCCATTGCTCCGTTGTCCAGTTCTGATACTCACATGTTGGCCCTTTCGGCGGTGGACAGGGGTCAGCCCCATACAGAACACAAATTGTGATGCACTGTGTATTCTGACACCTTTCTATCAGAACCAGCATTAACTTCTTGAGCAATCTGAGCTAAAGTAGCTCGACTGTTGGCTCAGACCACACAGGCCAGCCTTCGCTCCCCATGCGCATCGGTTCACCGGTTCACCACTGTTCCTTCCTTGGACCACTTTTGATAGATACTGACGACTGTAGACCGGGAACACCCCACAAGAGCTGCAGTTTTGGAGATGCTCTGACTCAGTCGTCTAGCCATTACAAAGGACAAAATGTTCTAATATATCCCATATATCTAATATAGCCTAATATATCCCACCCACTAACAAGTGCCATGATGAAGAGATAATCAGTGTTATTCACTTCACCTCTCAGTGGTCATAATGTTATGCCTGATCGGTGTTATGCCTGATATAGCTGTCATGATCACCAGTTGGAGTGCCCTAGTTAGCCACCAGAGGGCACTCCAACCTGGACTTCATTTCCCATAACCCACTTCCCGGACTCATTATCCTGTCATTGCACTCAGCTGTTTTGTGTTTGTTCATTAGTGTCTGTCTATTTATACCTGGTTTGTTTCTGTTTTTGTTATCGAGGTTTCATCTATGGTCACTGGCGTCACTGTTTGTTTTTCTTGTTTTGTATGGACTGTTCTGTGGATTTTGGACCCTTGCCTGTATGGATTACGTTTTTGGTTTGCCCTATTAAAACTGCGTTTGGATCTAACCTTCTTGTCTCTGTGCCAATAGCAATGGCAAAGAAGACTGTCTTATGGCCCCAATATACTAGAAGAACGAAGAAGAAATAGAAGATTGAACTGGCGTGACGTCATTTCAAACAAAATCAGGCCAAAACAAAGTTTGTTCTGTGTTTATTTCAAGAGCTCAAAATAAGCTTGCCACAGCAAACTTTCCAGAAAATTTTGCTCTGGCTGGAAGTTCCTTCGAACTACCATTAGTCATGGCGATTACATAACAGGTAGGTGTGGCTTTGAGGAGCCGCCTTCTTTGACATGAAAATCTTGTCTGATTAATCTTGTCTGATTAATTAGTCTGATTATTTTTTTCTGTTCAGTCCCTTTGTCGGACAGTTCCTTTGTCAGACAACCATGAGTAAAAACATGAACAAAATGAAGAGCTGCTTTATGAAATGTAGTTGTAATTCTAATGAAAAGTGACACTGACAATGTTTTTTTTAATGTTTAATACTGTAAAGCTGCTTGCTTTTAAACAATCTATTGTATAAAGTGGCATATAAACGTGACGTTACTTGACTGGAGTGCTGAATTGCAGAGCTCGTGCAAGCATCCACATTGCTATGATGAGATGTGTAAAGTCCAGGTTTAGAAAGTAAAACTCCTCAGTATTTTGTTCCAATCTCCTGGATTTGCAAATTAGCACAGTTTTTCAGCCAGGAGGTAGAACTAATTAGTGAAATCAGCTGGCTGAGTTCATGGGTGGAATAAACATATGGCAGGACTTTTACTTTCTGGCTCCTGGACTTTACACCTCTGGCTATGATCAGATGCTTTCTTAACTACTGTTTTCTCATCGCTGTCATTTTTGTTGAGTGTTTATTTTGTTATTGAGAGAAAAGAGCGCAGCACATATTAACATATGGGCAGTGATGGGACATTCGCTAACAGTATACTGCTGCTCCCGTAGGGATTTTGAGCCATTCCTCTTCCAGAACAGTGGCCTGGTCACTGCATGATGCTGGTGAGGAAAATGTTTTCTGACTCCTTCACTTTCATGTTCATCAAACCATTCTGTCTCCAGCCTTGCTGTCTGTATTGGTGCATTATCATCCTGATACATGGCCCCACCTTCAGGGTACAATGTTTGAATCATTGGATGCACATGATCCTCCAGACTGGTTTGGTAGTCCTTGGCAGTGACACACCCATCAAGTACAGTAGGGAATGCCATGATATTGCAGCCCAAACTATCACTGATCCATCCCCGAGCTTCACTGTGGGCACACAACAGTTGGGGTGGTAAGTTTCTATGGGGTTTCCCCACACCGTAACTCCCACGAATGTGGGAAAGACAGTGAAGATGGACTCATCAGAGAACAATACATGTTTCACAATGTCCACAGCCCAAGATTTGCACTGTTGGCACCAATGAAACTGACATTTGGCATTGGCGCAAGTGACCAAAGGTTTGGCTATAGCAGCCCGACCATGAATATCTCCTGATGAACCGTTTTGGTGGAGGAGAGTTGAGTTGGGCAGCTGTGGTTTTATGTTTTTTGTATACAATCCAGGTTAGTACACTGTAAAAAATGACCGTGATTTTAACAGTAAAAGACTGTAAAAATGCTGCGGTGAAAAACTGTCAATTGGTTTACAGAAAGTTTCCGTACTATATACGGTGAATAACTGTAATAGATCGAACGGTACGTTTAATGTAATTTTACGGTAAAATACTGTTAAATTCAGTTTTTGGAAGTGAAAAATAACAATTCATTGTAAAATTTACAAACCGTATTTACAAAATTGAAAAACCGTAAATTGACATTCCCACAATTCCCTGCGTGACACTTCACATTTGATATATTTTCGTTGAAATAACTGTTTCTTCTTAGTTTTTCTCATTTTTTTTCTAATCAGTTATGTACAATAGGGTTTTATGTTACATCTAATGTTGTTAAATTAATGTTTATTGCATTTTTAAAATTTCATGCATGTTACCATGATGGTGTTTAGTGTGTGTGTGTGAATGACACTATGTGCACCTTCTATATGTTAGTGTTGTCCTTCTCAGCTTGTGGAAAATCTGCTTGTGATGAACTTTGATTCATCATGTGACTCTTATCACCACTGTGTTTGGTGACTGTCAGTGTATTATAAAGGTACAAAACAGATATTAGTACTTCATTAGGTTGGTAAATTAACATTATATCAGTTAATGAAATACGTTATTTTACCGTAATTTACCGTAATTTAACAGATTTTTTTACGTTGCTACTGTATTTTTTACGGTAAAGTTCTGGAAACCACAGCTGCCGGTTTTTTACCGTAAATTTTACTGGGATTTTTTTTACAGTGTACCCAGACATACCTTTCAGACAGCTTCCTCTTGTGTCGACAGTTACTCCTGTTGGATGTGGTTTGTCCTACGTGGTTGTATGCCGACGTTACCTTTAATACCATAGCTCTCAATACACCAACAAGACTTGCTGTCCTGGTCACAGATGAGCCAGAGAGATGCACACCAACAATTTGTCCTCCTCTTTTCATCTAAAGTGTTTAATTGACCACTACATACAATGCCCTAATCCTAACCCTAACCCTGTGGTTTCAATTTTCAATTTCATTATGTTAGTTTTTCTGACATAATGTTTTTCCAGTTAAAAAAACTATAATTACTTTGATTAAATATTGGTGATTGGTTAATCTCTCTGATTAGGCCCCTTCTACCCCTGCTAAGTGTGTCCAATAGAAGATGTTCCACATGAAAATTATGTATTTCAACAGAACTGTGAATTTACAAATTCACAATTCACCACCCATGGTTTGGTTCTCATATCTGACGGTGTTACCCTGAGACTTGTTTGCTGTTTACAGAGCCCAGGGATTTTACAGAGACAGGTGTGATTTCTCAGGACGCCTATTTCAGTGATGTCTGACAGGGAATAGGGACATATTAGGCAAAAGCTTTTTTTAATTCATACAAATTGAAAGTGAAGACAAAAACCAATGGCAAGAAGAGAGAGGTGTAGTCGAAAATTTTCACAAGCCAAATTCAAACTCAGGTCGTCCTCACAAAAATACATGCACATGCTGTAACCACCAGGCCACTTCTCTGACAGACATGTTGCCAATTTTTGTTTATTTTGTTGCATTGCTATGCTGTCTACCCCTAATAATGATTTATAAAAGATTGACTAAATTCTCCATGTTTTGCTTCAGTCAAAAATGGTACCAGAGTTGGAAATTAGTTTAATTTCAATTAATAACATTAAATTGTCAATTTCAGTGAATCTGAATGATTTATTTGCGTCACCACTCCAAAATAAATAAATAAATAAATTATTGGAATAAAAATGTCTGTAAAATAACATGATTTTAATTTTCTATAATGCCCAGCCCTAGTATGTACAGTATGGAGAGATGCCAAATATCAGCGTGCAGCACAATATGACCATTAGTTAGCCATTAATAGCACGTGACTGACCTCTGGAAGAAAGCCGAGAGAGAGCATAAGGGCCACTAAGTTTATTTTTATCCCAAAAAAGGAAACACATGATGCACATATTGCTGTTCATTATAAGTAGGTAAACTAGATAACCACTTATCGTGGTATCATCTATTTCAGATAAACCCACCTCAAAATGGCAAGCAAAACAACAGTGGTTTACAGTTTTAGACAGTCAGTCTCAATCTCTTAACCCTCTTGAGCTCTTTGCGTGACGGTCAAAGATGACCAATTTTTTTTTATTATTATTATTATTTAAATGAAATTAATATACTATATTTTAGTTCACTAATGTTTTTATTTAATATTTTGTATTTTTAGGGATTTTATGGTACTAAATTATATTTATTCACTGTTTGAGCATAAGTTGAGAAATTTCCAACTTAAACTGTCATAAATCTTGAAATGCTTTGGAGCACAGACTTAAGTTTGGTCTCTTTTTAAAAATGACACTTGGCAGATTACTAAAAGAGTTATAGAATTTTATGTTTATTGTTTTGAAAAATGCACAAAAATACTTCTCAATATTTATTTGGAATAAATATTTATTTCAAATTTCAAAACGCTTTTTACTCTAAAACTGAGAGAAAATCAAAGGCATAAATCTAAACAAGTTGTGGTCCAAATATGAGCTTGATATCTCAAAAAAATTGCTTTCAGTAAGATTGTGTTTAGGCGCAGTACCAAAAGTTTCCACTAGATAAAATTTGTTTCCCATTCATTTCCAAAGTTGTCATTTGAGTACAAGTGTGACTTTTTTTTTTCATAGCCATTTAACCTTTTCAAATCACATCCATGATTTGTGTGTGTATTTGTGTGGTTTTTTTTTTTTTTTTTTTTTTTTTTTTTTTTTTGTGTGTGTGTGTGTGTATATGTTTTTGTGACACATCAGGACACAAATGTGTACAATGACATGGGTATGACATAGGTATTACAAAAAGAGGTGACTTATGAGGACATTCCCCATGTCCCCACTTTTCAAAAGGCTTATAAATCATATAGAATGAGTTTTTTTTTTTTGAGAAAGTAAAAATGTGCACAGTTTCCTGTGATGGTTAGGTTTAGGGTTAGGGGTAGTGTAGGGGGATAGAAAATATGGTTTGTACAGTATAAAAACCATTACGTCTATGGATTGTCCCCACAATTCACAAGCACAAACGTGTACGCGTGTGTGTGTGCGTGTGCAAACCTTTACCAAGTTTCCTACTATTCCGGTAAAGTAAAAAAATACTTGGAAAAAAAATATATATATATATATCATTCAAAAATCAAAAATGACCAAAGAGCACCAGAGGGTTAAACTGCAGAAAAAGCTGTAATCTGGACCAGACTTTCTATCCCATTAGTCAAACATCTGACTATGCAAGACTTTGATCTAATTCATCTTCAACTGAACACTGATAACTTCACACAATTTTAGTTTCAGAGATCACAGCATGTTTGTCCACCAAAGCCCATTCACCCAAGGCTCATGGGTCGTTCCGGAGGAAGATAATCACTGCAGGGGTTCAGGAATCCCCCTCAGAAACACCTCAAACCAGCAGTCTCATTGTCACCATGGGAACAGCTGAGAGATCCACTACAGGTGGCTCTTCGTCCCTGAACCCATTTAGTCCAGCCAATTGAATCTCTTGAAACGCCTGACATGAGCCTTTTAGGGCTGGCATTCACACCGAGCACCTAATTTTGTTTGCTCAGGGGTAAGCCCAATGGTTTCCTCTCTGTCTCTCAATCTCTATGGATATTGTACACTAAATAAAAATACTTTGGACCAATTTTTTAAAATACGCTTCATATTTTCTGTTACATAGTAATAAAGAAAAGAAACAATTTGTGCTGTAAAGCTAGCTAGCATCACATCAACACTCTGTCAAGTTGAAATACTATTTAAACAAAGTTGTTCAAAAAGAAAATTCTATGGGCAAAAAAGACTCAAGACAACAAGAGATAGCAGAAACAAAACTACTATGACTAAAGAAAAACAAAACTAAATTAATGACTGGACCTAACAAAGAGAAAAGTCAAGTAAATACAATGAATACTAGAAATAAATAACTGGAACTTAAAGACAAAAAGAAATAAAACAAGACCGCAACCTTACAGGGAACTAGAAAAGAGAAGAAATAAAAGATTAGTTAGCAACCAAAACAAAAACAAGAGATAAACTGAAAATAAGGCTTGGGAGAACTAGAGCAAAATAAAAACTCAGGAACAAAGAAAAACTAGAATCTCTCAAAAGAACAGCAATCAGATAGAGAAAAACTAAGGCTACGTCCACACGAAGCCGGAGCTTACCCTAAACCGATCTTTTTTTCTTTTTTTTCCTCGTCTCAAAATATCTGCGTCCACACGAAACCACTGAAACGACTCAAAACGATGTAGTATTCATGCCAGACCATTATGTGGCGCTGTAATTCTGCAGCAGAAATGCACTTAAAGCAGCGAAGAAGACTTGGAGCATGCGCATAAACCTTGCGTGCTGAATACAAGCTTTAGCAAAGCTTAGAAATAACACTTTATTTTGGCTCAGTAGCTTCTGCAGCACGAACGCAAGCATGAAGAGTCTGCTATTGCTGTTGTTGGTGCTGTTTTGTGGTGTTAGCGCGTCTGACTAGGGTCGACACGTGGGGTGATGACATCATCGTTTCAGAAAATATACGGATTGCCCCGTCCACACGATAACACCAAGACGGCGTTTTCAAATTTTTCCACTCTGGGACCCGGTTTCAAAAAATACCAGTTTCACCTTTCAAAAACGTCGGATCCGTGTGGACAGGGCCTAAATCTAGTACTGACTGACAAAATGTAAGAGAACTGCACACACATAATGAATGCAACAAACCAGCAAAGACATGAGGGAAGGAAGCACAATATAAAGGGACCAGAGCACATGAGGATCAGGTGAGCACAATTAGTGAAACGAGGACTAAACAAGGGGGTGTGGTAACAGCAAACAAGGAGGAGGAACAAGAGGTGCACATGGCAAACACAAACAAAGACATAGCCACATGCTCAAGCGCAAGACAAACGAAGAAACATTAAACAAGGACAAAACAGACAAGACTGTTAGGGCAGGATCCTGACAATATCAAGATGCAATTCCTTGTGAATCTGGGCCATTAACAGTTGTAGTCAGCTTGACAGTAACAGAATCTCATAATCCAAAATGAATAATGGGATTTACACCTACAGCATTAATGAATACAACATAAAAAATCTCTTTGACAATGTTCAGGATAAATATATTCTGTTAATGGAAATTGAAATATACTTTATTGTCCCCAAATGGAAATTTATGTTGGAATCCAATACAAAGTCTTCTAGGAATCATTTTATAAACAAAAAATGCATTAACTAAGATTTATTTGCAATGATGGCAAAACAGTGTTTAGCTGTGCTAAAATACACAAAATAATAGCTATGAAGCACCTGATTTTTTAGCTTCCGACTATGAATCCATCCATTCAGAGGATATAAAACTTCCCCTCTTCTCTTCTCTGATGACATGTTTACTGGCACGAGGGTGGGGCAACCTGTCACTCACATGAGAGCTACCAATAGCAAAGCACAACCATCCAACCGTCCAATCAATTCCCCATAGACAAAACTCCTGTCCTACATTTTTTCTTGTTTGAGAAGTCATTTCACTTGGATACACATCAATAGGGAAGAAAAGACAATCAAGTTCCGTTTCCGTTTCTTATTGTAAAACAATACGTTTCATTTTAAACAATTTTTCTGACCTTGTATTATCTAATCAAAATGTCATAACTGGACCTTCTGCTGTAAATGACAGACTTCTTTCAGATAAGGTATGCAGGATTTCTCCAATCATTTTGGGGCCTTTTACACTACACTGTTTTTAACTAGAAGCGCAAAACTTTTTATGCATTTTGGCCATTCATTTACACAACAACGCCGTTTTGGGGGCCCTGAGAAAGCAAACACAACATTTTTAATCTATTCACAGATCCGTGTGAATGGGGATCGTTTTTGACAATGTTATCGTTACGCAAAGGAAAAACCTTTCCATTTTTAGTACATCGTTGATGTGTAAACGTATCCTAAAGCCCGGGATACACTGCACGATTTTTGCAATCCTTTAAGATCATTACAATTCACACTGTGCGACATGGATCTATTAAACTTGGGTATGACATGCATGTAAACTGTACGATGATGACACCTATGGACTCGTAGGCTACGATGCAAGTTTCTATAGAAGAATAAAACTTCATCAGCAAATGCTAGTGGTAAACAAAAATACCATGTTGAATCACACTTTGGCAGTTGTAGTATTTATGTGTGCAGAAAATAAAAAGGAAGCAGTGAGAGAAGAAGGGAACAGAGCTTGAGGTAAGCAGTTTTAAGTTTTAGCGCCATGTCGCGTTGATTTCATGTCGCATTTTTATTGGCTGGTAAGTAGACGTAGGGTCATAGCAGCAGATACACTGTGCTATAATCATGCTTAATTTCTGACACTGTCAGAAAATGATCGTAGGCTATCTTTGTTCACAAGACCGGGAAAACGGCTGTCTTTGAACCTCTCTCACTGTACGACAAAGGACCACCGATTAAGAGAAATCACCACGATTGTTTCACGATGGCAATCTTTCGTCTGGGACAGCCAAAAATCATGCAGTGTATCCCGGGCTTTAGAGCCTGTACACACGGAGATGTGTTTAGCTGTATACGTAAAAATTTTGTATCGTATTGGCATTTCGTCCAGACGGATCCAGCGTTTTGGGAGCCTGAAACCGCTATTTTTTTAAACGGGGTCTCAGAGTGGATAAATCTGAAAACGACACCCTTGAGTTTTCGTGTGTACAGCCAATCTGTATATATTGTGAAATGATGATGTCATCACCCCACATCTCAACCGTAGTCAGCCACTGCTTACGTTACATATAGGCTAGTCTCAGCCTCAGACATCATGCCCATGGACCGTTGGCTGAATGTCTGATGCATATGGCACACTTAACTGGAAACACTTAAGGATTTTTGAAGTCGTCATCTGGTTGGTTGAATTCTACAGGATGTCCGGGAGATATGCGTGGTTTTAACGGTCCACCTGGAAACAAATACCATGATGCCAAACCCCCTTGCAGAAGAAGAACGCTGTCGTGTTTACAACTGTTACAATGAGCGCTTATCAGGATCAACTAAACCCTGGATTTTCAAAAGTATGTGAAGTTTGCGGCTCCATTGTTGCAGAACAACATTCTTGAATGATTAATTTATTAGTTGCACACTGATCTGTTATTGTAGGGACATCGACTTTATATTTTCAAGCCCTAAACATGACGCAGAACAAAATGAATTGTGATTGGTTGCGTTACATGTCAGTCAAACGTCCTCTTGAGCAGTTCTTGGCCAATGAAAGCTGTTCAAACCTTCTGCTGTCAGGGTTTAGGGTGCCATTTGGGACCAGGCCTATGTATAGGGAAGGTTTCTGCACATGCTCCAGGTCCTCTTCTCCATTTTTAGTATATCTCTGTGGCAGAATTACAGTGCCACATACTGGTCTGGCATGTATGGTACATCGCTTTGAGTCAGTTTCAGTGATTTCATATGTACACAGAAAAAAAAATCGGATAGGAAAACCTCTAGCTTTGTGTGGATATGGCTTAAAAGATTAGTTCACTTTTAAATAAACTTTTCCTGATAATTTACTCACCCCCATGTCATCCAAGATGTCCATGTCTTTCTTTCTTCAGTCGAAAAGAAATTAATGTTTTTGATGAAAACATTTCAGGATTTTTCTCCTTATAGTGGACTTCAATGGGCACCAAACTGTTGAAGGTCAAAATTAGTTTCACTGCAGCTTCAAATTGTTCTACACGATCCCAGACGAGAAATAAGGGTCTTATCTAGTGAAACCATCGCTCATTTTCTGAAAAAAAATTAAAATTATATAAGTTTTAATCAGAAATGCTCATCTTGAACTAGCTCTCTTCTTCTCCTCTATTAGAATTCCGGCAGTGTAGACACTGCTAAGTGTATTACTGCCCTCCACAGGTCAATGTTTTGAACTAATTTTATATGCAATATGCTAGTTCAATAGTATATAACAATTAGTTCAAACTTTGACCTGTGGAGGGCAGTAATACACTTAGCAGTGTCTACACTGCCGGAATTCTAATAGAGAAGAAGAAGAAAATTTTCAATTTTTCAGAAAATGAGCGATGGTTTCACTAGATAAGACCCTTATTTCTCATCTGGGATCGTGTAGAACAATTTGAAGCTGCAGTGAAACTAATTTTGACCTTCAACTGTTTGGTGCCCATTGAAGTCTACTATAAGGAGAAAAATCCTGGAATGTTTTCATCAAAAACTTTAAATTCTTTTCGACTGAAGAAAGAAAGACATGAACATCTTGGATGACATGGGGGTGAGTAAATTATCAGGAAAAGTTTATTTAAAAGTGGACTAATACTTTAAGTCTGCTTAAACCCCACCCCTGTAAGCTTGCATTCATCTCCCTCTGCTTTTGAGTGACACGCCCACATCTCAACATCCAATCAACAACTGATGCAAGTCTCCGATTTTTGATAATCCATTACACTTGGATGTACATCACAATACATAAGAAAACATTTGTCACTACTTCCTTTGCATTGTGACTATATAAAAACAACTTGAGGAAATGCAGCAAATCAACAGCACTGCTTCATTTCATACACTGTTGGGTGTGAAAGACAGTTTTATGTCTCCCTCTGGTGGAGAGATGAAGTCTTTTCCAGAACACTGTGAAACATGACATTTACACCAAGCGATCAACAGCCAAAAATTGAATAAACTACTAAAATAACTTGAGAAAGCCTTGGAAGTACACAATGGATGCTGCCAAATTTGCTTCACGAGAACAATTTTTTAATCCAATTACCTGAGTCGCAGGAATTTGGAACTAATTCTGGGCAATTTTATGAAAGGAACATTCTCAGAACATTTAGGCAAAGTTTTAAACAAAGGTCCTTCCAGTAACGTTAATAGAATGTTCATTAAAAGTTGTCTGGTCTTTAATAATGTTCTCAAAACATTAACACAAAAACATTATTTATTCATTGTTCATGGAAAGTTTTACCTGAGACATTTAGTCGGATGTAAAGTTTTTTGTTTTGTTTTGTTTTTTTATTACTAGCCTAATTGTTTCAGAATGTTCAGAGAACATTCAAAAGTAACATTTCCATTATGTTTGAAATATGATAAATTGGAATGTTTCCTTAACATTCGCATAACCAAGAAAAAAAGTTTATAAAACATTTCAAAAACTAGAAGTTTTTATAACTTAATGGGAATGCTAGCAAATCGTTCTTACGACATATTTTTGTTTAGCTGCATTCCGCCTACTCTCCATTGCCCATCAAAATGGATTGTGTTCTAGCTGAACTCATTGCTGCCCCATCCCGCTTTTCAGTCTGTCCATGATAAAAGTCTCTTGACCTACAATAGAGTACCTCAGAGATGACATGTGTTTGTAGGCCAACCCGGAAGTTAGCGGCGCACGGGTTCCCTCGATCAAAAGCCTATGCATTTTTCCCATAGACTTTTGGAAAATCGCAAAAAATAAGCTCTGTGTTTAATGACACTTACACGTTTTGTCTATCAAGATAATCTTTACAAGTTAACACAACATTTATACATTTTGAAGCCTAAATAAAGTCGTCAGATATAAAAAGCTAACAGTAGGCTATAAACGGACTACAGCACACCATGGTCACGGATCAACGTCACCACCACCAAGCTTCCTCAAACTTTATTTAAAAACATGCTCGCTAATTATGATCTGCGCTGTGTATGAATACTTATCCACTTTTTCATGAGAAATGCTGTCCAAATGTCCTGTTTGTCATGATGATGTCTAAAGTCCCCGCCAAAGGAAGTAGTACCTTTTAGCAACCGCCGTTTTTAAGACACAATAAAGGTTTTAAAAAAATCATAAGCGGGTTATAACTGGTGTGTTTTATGTCATAGATCAAAACGTGAAAATATTTAGAAGCTTTGTTAACCACAGACCTTATTTCAGGCGATTTAGCAAAAACCCATTCAAAAAACCCATAGACTTTAGGGCGATGGAACCGGAAGACCTAAAATGCTAACTCGCTTCTGGGTTTTGCATACGAAAACACGTCATCTCTGAGGTACTTATACTTACTATAAGACCTTATTTACCAGAGAAACAAGCGCGCCGCAATCTTTATAAAATTGTCTTTGAACTTCCGTTTTGCGGTAGCTCTGTACATTTCTATGGCATCGCTGTCAAAGAATAATTAGTTGGTTAAGTGGATTTACTTGTTGTAGAGTTAATGAAAGTTATCATGAGCATTGTTATGTTTAAAGCAGATGTCTTAACAAATGTCAGTAGGTCGGGAAGATTTTAAAACGAGCAGTTCATTCATAAATGTAATATCGCTGTGGAAATACAAACCGGAAGTCAAAAGACAACGAGCGCAACGCTAAAAAGGGGCGGAGCTACATAAGGTCTATACTAGAGTCCAAAAGAGTCCTGCACTAACTGAGCAACTGCTGTTGTTGAGGTGAATGAATGGGACAAGTCACTCACAACTCAAAATATCTGAAAACGGCGCCATCTAGTGGGTCAATCACAAACTGTTACAATCTTGACTGACAGAGACATGCCTGGGAAATGGGAAAACAATTCAATGAAATCAAACCAATCAGATGACTTAGCAAAATGATGACATAGCTTTATTCTTTTCTGTATTGCTCTGACCTAAACATTCACATCACTTGGTTAACATTACAACATAGAGTCAGTAAGGCAGATGTTGATTTGTAATGTGCTTAGAGACCTCAAGAAAATGCTGACCCAGGATGAATTAATTGAAAAAATTAATTCTGGGACATTCTCTCCAGTCCTCAACATAGAAACAAATGAACTGTTAGAACTCAATCTATATGCTTTCACAAAATGTTGACATAAGGATTGATCCTGGATCTAGTTTATGAATATTGATAGGTTGTGTAGAATACTGCTGAATACATAATCAGCATCAGATCCGGGCTCAAACAAACAGATCTGAGCATGTTCAGGATAACCTCCAGTGACATCAGCCTCCCTCGTCTCCATAGAAACTGCAACAGGGCTCTCAAAATATTCACTGATACACTGAAGTAAACTAAAGCCATATGCAGGACATTGTGGGTTGACGCACGACTGGGCAGCTTGCCATCAATCATATGTGGGCTTAAGAATTTAAAAAAAAAAAAAAAAATTGCATGAAGTGGTTCATCAGTAACCTTGAGATTCTTTGAACCCTGACAGAGAGGAGTGAGCTAATACTGGGCATCCAAAGAACTGACAAAATAAAACTTTCATTTTCTTTTAGATGAAAAAAAAAAAACAATACATCCACTAGATACTGAATAACATAAAATTTGCACTGCCCAAATGCATCAGACACAGCCTAGGTCTCTAATGTACCAAATCATGCATAGGTTCATAACAATGGTAAAGACATTCACCACCAAACACAAGACAATCTTCACGGTTTAACTTTACAATGAACAAAGTAAATGGCATGGAGAGAACACTAGGAAAAGAAAATGACTTCTTCATGAGTGATTCTTTGATGGTTTGGGCTTGTCAAATTTCAAACTAATCCAACCCAACCAAGAAGAAACGTCAAGGAACAGTTTCCAAAACTGAAAATTCTGCAATAATTTTTTTGTGAATGTAATTTGTTTTCCTCTGCTGAAGTTGGTCCATTTGACTTTCTTTATTTGGTTCGAAAGCCTCAAAAAGTTATTATATATATTACAAACTATTTATAATTCATTCCTGTGATGGTAAAACTAAATTTTCAGCATCATACTCCAGTCTTCAGTGTCACATGATCCATCATAAATCATTCTAATATGATGATTTGCTGATCTTCACGTCCTGATATTGCTGAGTTAGATGTGTTCCTGGGTCAACATATTTTGTTGATCCTTGAACAACATTCTAGTCTGAAAATTTAGTCTTAACCCTAACCCTACCCATAAGTTATCCCAAAAATCAGAGGGAAATGATAGATGAATAACACTGATGTAGAAGCACAATTCATGATTTTAAGCCTAAACTTGACATAATCTGTAAACTTGTCCCTCAAATCTGATTGGTTGATTTGAATGTTGTTCCAGGATCAACAAAAATGTTGACCCAGGAACATGTTGAACTCAGCAATATCAGGTTATGCTTCACGTGCTATCGGAAATTTGATAATTCCCACTTCTGAAGTCGTGATTACGAGCTCATCACATTCAAGTTTCGAAATGGTAGGGTGATCATATGCAATTTTTACCTAGGAAACTTGTATTCACGATAATTTCGAGAGCACATGAAGGCAGCATTATTATTATCAATGTTGAAAATACATTCCCCGACCACTTTATTAGGTAAACCTGTTCAACTGTTCGTTAACACAAATATCTAATAAGCCAATCAGCAACTCAATGCGTATGTAGACAAGATGATCTGCTGAAGTTCAAACTGAGCATCAAAATGGGGAATTAAAGGTGATTTAAGTGAATATGATGAACATGACACGGTTGTTGGTGCCATATGGACTGGTCTGAGTATTAAAGAAACTGCTGATCTATTGGGATTTTCATGCACAACCATCTCTAGGGTTTACAGAGAATGGTCTGAAAAAGAGAAAATATCCAGTGAGCAGCAGTTCTGTGGGCGAAAACGCCTTGTTGATGACAGAGGTCAGAACAGAAAGGCCAGACTGGTCTGAGCTGACAGAAAGGAAACAGTAACTCAAATACCCACACATTACGACTGAGGTCTGCAGAATAGCATCTCCGAATGCTCAACACTTCGAACCTTGAAGTAGATGGGCTACAGCAGCAGAAGATCACACTGGTCACACTCCTGTCAGCTAAGAACAGGAAACTGAGGCTGCAATTCACACCAGCTCACCAAAATTGGACAATAGAAGATTGGAAAAATTATTGCCTGTTCTTATGGTTTTCGATTTCTGCTGGTGGTGGTGGTGTAATGATGTGTTGGATATTTTCTCGGCACACTTTGGTCCCCTTAATAGCAACTGAGCATTGTTTAAATGCCACAGTTTACCTGAGTATTGTTGCTGACCATGTCCATCTCTTTATGACCACGATGGACGCAACGTCCTCATATCATCTCAGTCTGGTTTCTTGAACATGACACTGAGTTGACTATACTCAAATGGCCTCCACAGTCACCAGATCTCAATCCAATAGAGCACCTTTGGGATGTGGTGGAATGGGAGATGCTCATCATAGATGTGCAGCCAACAAATCTGCAGCAGCTGTATGATGATATCATGACAATATGGACCAAAATCTTTGAGGAATGTTTCCAGCACCTTGTTGAATCTATGCCACGAAGATTTAAGATGGTTCTGAAGGCAAAAATGGGGTCCAACCTGCTACTAGCATGACGTACCTAATAAAGTGGCCGCTGAGTGTAGTTGTGCTGCTTAAAGTCCCGTTCCCACCAAGGATGATAACTATAAAGTTTTAATAATTGTTCTAATTCTATGAGTCTACACCACATCTTTTCAAGCTAATGAACAATAAAAACATAGACTACCAATCAGACTTTAAACAGTTTGAGCATTTAAAGTGGCAGACAACAAAACTTCAGTGTGCTTATAATAAACATAACCATACTTTTCTTGTTGTGAATGGGCCTTAAAGGGTTAGTTCACCCAAAAATGAAAATTCTGTCATTAATTACTCACGCTCATGTCGTTCTACACCCGTAAGACCTTCGTTCATCTTCGGAACACAAATTAAGATATTTTTGATAAAATCAGATGGCTCCGTGAGGCCTCCATTGACAGCAAGCTAATAAACACTCTTTCAATGCCCAGAAAAGTACTAAAGACATATTTAAAACAGTTCATGTGGCTACAGTGGTTCAACCTTATTGTTATGAAGGGACGAGAATACTTTGTGTGCGCCAAAAAAACAAAAAAATAGCGACTTTATTCAACAATATCTAGTGATGGGTGATTTCAAAACACTGCTTCATGAAGTTTCGAAGCTTTACGAATTTTTTGTTTTGAATCAATGGTTCGGAGTGTGGTTCAAACTGCCAAAGTCATGTGAGTTCAGTAAATGAGGCTTCGTTTCGTCATAAGTGTTTCGAAATTTCAATGGTTCACATGACTGTGGCAGATTGATAAGTGCTCCGAACCACTGATTCGAAACAAAAGATTCGTAAAGCTTCAAAGCTTCATGAAGCAGTTTTTTGAAATCGCCCATCACTAGATATTGTTGAATAAAGTTGTTATTTTGGTGCACAAACAGTATTCTCGTCGCTCCATAACATTAAGGTTGAACCACTGTAGTCACATGAACTGTTTTAAATATGTCTTTAGTAGCTTTCTGGGCATTGAAAGAGTGTTAATTATCTTGCTGGCAATGCAGGCCTCACTGAGCCATCGGATTTGATCAAAAATATCTTAATTTGTGTTCCGAAGATGAACGAAGGTCTTACGGTTGTGGAACAACATGAGGGTGAGTAATTAATGACAGGATTTTCATTTTTGGGTGAACTTGAAATATTAATAATTTGTCACATTATTGATGTCAGAAGTGGTATAGACATTTATAGTGCTTTTGTGTCCTTTTGAAGCTTCACAACTCCTTACACACCATCCAATTTCATTGTATGGAAGAAAAAATTATTTAAAACTTTTTCTTTCATATACCAAAAAAGAAAGTAAGTCATATAGTGGGTGAGTAAATTATGACAGAATTTTCTATTTTGGAGTGAACTATTCCTTTAAATCCACAAATAACTACTAGTTTCTCTTTGCCTGGAGCTAAGATGAGGGGAAAATGCCCTAAATATCACATCCTGTCTCTTACCTGGACTCTTGTCAAGGAAAAGGCAGCAATGTGTCTGCAGTATCCATGGTAACACCTGTGGCAGATGGAGAAATGAAGATGGAAATAGTACAATGGAGTAAATTTCACACACAGAACGAGACAATCAGTGAGTGGAGGGAAGAGGATGAACAGATGAGATAAACCATTTCACTGTGACAGGGGCCATGATGACTCAAGTTAATGGACTCATCGACCTCCTGACGTTGCATGTGCAAAAAAAAAAAAAAAAAAAAAAAAAATCACAAACATACTCCTCCACAATCCACATCCTGGAGATCTTTAACTCTCAGCGTTGCCTTAATTACAAAAGCCTCTGCATACAAATAAATACTATTCTGCACTTATTCTGATAATATCACACAACATATTTTCACAACACATGATGTCATCACTGTTTTAGCACTGGCATGGTGGGTAAAAAAAAAAAAAAAATTCAATCTAATTATGACAATTTATGACATCAGCAACGTCTGTAGTCTTTTGAATGACACGTGAATCATTTCCATCATCTAAGTTAAAACTGTCTTGAATTCGACTGGAACATCAGTAGGCTACCAATGATTAAAGACTGTTTTATTTCCATCTGCAATACCTTTTTCAGAGCTGACATTCTCCAGAGGTTCGTAGCATCGCTTCAGTCCTTAATGTGAATGCGGATGTTTGTAAGCACACAGGATCAGGCAGGTGTGTATCGGTAGTCCATGGTTTTAATGTACACACGTGTTCAGCTGCAGTCCGTTTGCATCAGCAGAATCCCTGCAGACCCTCCGCATGATCCGATCGCTTCTATAACCCACTGTTCTTTAATTACATAAAGTGCGTTATCACAACTAATTTCTACATCTGATTAAGAAAAAGAAACTGAGCTTATAAAGAAAGAAGGTGATCATGGTGGGGAGACATTCAAATAAAGCGTCATTGCAATAACTTGACAACTTTTGAGACGTTTCGTCCACTAGGGGGAGCCATAGATAGATAGATGGATGGATGGATGGATGGATGGATAGATAGATAGATAGATATGCATTTTAGGTAAAAAAAAAAAAAAAAAAAAATATATATATATATATATATATATATATATATATATATATATATATATATATATTATAAAGTAACTGTAATCTGATTTTAAAACACAATATACATTGCCAAAAGTATTGGGACACCCCTCCAAATGATTGAATTCAGGTGTTCCAATCACTTCTATGGCCACAGGTGTATAAAATCAAGCACCTAGGAATGCAGACTGCTTCTACAAACATTTGTGAAAGAATGGGTCGCTCTCAGGAGCTCAGTGAATTCAAGCGTGGTAGTCCATTCATGAAATTTCCTCACTACTAAATATTCCACGGTCAACTGTTAGTGATATTATAACAAAGCTGAAGCAATTGGGAACAACAGCAACTCAGCCACGAAGTGGTAGGCCACGATAAATCACAGAGCGGGGTCAGCGCATGCTGAGGAGCACAGTGTGCAGAAGTCACCAACTTTCTGCAGAGTCAATAGCCACAGACCTCCAAACTTCGTGTGGCCTTCAGATTAGCTCAAGAACAGTGCATAGAGAGCTTCATGGAATGGGTTTCCATGGCTGAGCAGCTGCATCCAAGCCTTACATCACCAAGTGCAATGCAAAGCGTCGGATGCAGTGGTGTAAAGCACGACACCACTGGACTCTAGAGCAGTAGAGACGTGTTCTCTGGAGTGACGAATAACACTTCTCTGTCTGACAATCCAAAGGACGAGTCTGGGTTTGGCGGTTGCCAGGAGAACGGTACTTGCCTGACTGCATTGAGCCAAGTGTAAAGTTTGGTGGAGGGGGGATTATGGTGTGGGGTTGTTTTTCAGGGCTTGGGCTTGGCCCCTTAGTTCCAGTGAAAGGAACTCTTAATGTTTCAGCATGCCAAGACATTTTGGACAATTTCATGCTCCCAACTTTGTGGGAACAGTTTGGGGATGGCTTCTTCCTGTTCCAACATGACTGCGCACCAGTGCACAAAGCAAAGTCCATAAAGACATGGATGAGCGAGTTTGGTGTGGAGGAACTTGACTGGCCTGCACAGAGTCCTGACCTCGACCCGACAGAACATTTTTGAGATGAATTAGAGCGGAGACTGTGAGCCAGGCCTTCTTGCCAATATCACTGCCTGACCTCACAAATGCGCTTCTAGAAGAAATTCCCATAAACACACTCCTAAACCTTGTGGAAAGCCTTCTCAGAAGAGTTGAGGCTGTTTTAGCTTCAAAGGGTGGGTGAACTCCATATTAAATCCTACGGATTAAGAATGGGATGTCATTAAAGTTCATGTGCACGTAAAGGCAGGCATCCCAAAACTTTTGGCAATATGGTGTACCTATTCTAATTACAAGTATTTCATTTTTGGAATCTGATTATGCAATCCAGAACACATGTAACCAGTTACTAGACAGACAGATAGAATTGGTTTTGTAATTTTGAACTTTCTTGTTTAAAAAGTTAGTTTTATTAAACGCTTAAATGTTTTGAAAAAAGTAACATTTTTAAGATAAAAATACTTTAAAATAACATTTTTAAAATGTAATCTTTAAGTCTTTTTAAAGTCATTTATTAATGTATCAATGTTATTGGTCTTATTTAACGTCATGTTTGTACGTTTTGGAGAATTAAAACAAGAAATATAAAATCCTGAGAGGGACAGTATTCACATGAACAAAATCAGTCATTTCATGACAACAAATATCTTTCTATTGAGTAAAAAATGACTTTATTGGATAAATACTGTTTATATGACAATGATCATAAGAATAGTGTCACAGGTGACCATGTATAAATGTGATCTATATGTTGATAATATGGGCAAATGAGTCAATCGATGCAAACCGTATAAAAAACAAACTTGAAAAACAAACAAGATCTTGAAAAGGCCTCAACAAATAAGTGTTATGCTTGATAAATATACACATTCAACATTGGCAAAATGAATAAGAATATATATTATAAAAAAAAAATGTGTGAGAAAAAAGACATGTGTTTTGAATACTAAACATTTCACTGAAAGAAAATGGGAATGTAGAAGTTCACTACTAATTGTTTATTAACTTTTTATTCAAATATTTTTCTGTGGTCTGAGAAAATTCACTTCACCTCAGTTTAAATGACCCTTGAAAGAAGTGTTAAAACGGACTAAAATCTAGATCGTATTTTGGAAACCCTAAATGTGTTTGCACTATACAATTTTTATAGTTGAAACGGTTTCGAACATGAACATGAAGTTTGGACTTGTTCTATGAGGTCGGGATGCCGCTGCCAATGGGAGGAGTGGAGAGAGGCGGCAGCAGGAGACTCTTGAGTTTCACTGACATGGCTGCGATCTCTGGATCCTGAGTTTCATACATCTTTACCAGCCGGGCGAATTTGAGGACACCTAAAAGGCAAAATGCAGAGGTTAAAATGACAGCATTTTATTTGTGTTTGTGTGTTTGCGTGTTCAATCTCACCTTCTCCCTCATTGTTGAAGCCGTATGCTTTGATGACCTCCTGTTGGATCTGAGTGGCTACGGGAAGCACGAGCTGCAGCATCTTGCCCATGTCATTGCAGGCGCTTTCTCTGGCTTCCTCCATGCGGGCGGCATTCTCAGGCACGGAGAAAGCCTGGATCACCTCACTGAGAACAACTGCAATAGATGGGAGGAATGGGAAAACAGTTTAGCTGAGTCCAAGCAGTGTTCATGTCGTCAGCGAAAACTATGACGAAAAAAAATATTATAGATTGTTTTTAACGAAGTCTCCACAAGCTTTCATGCTTGGGGTTGCCAGATGTCAAGATTTTAAATCTTCCAATCAGAACTTTTTGCTTAAATTGATCAATTTTCTGCCCATTGTTTTACTTAAAAGGGACCTATTATGCCCCTTTTCACAAGATGTAATATAAGTCTCAGGTGTCCCCAGAACGAGTCTGTGAAGTTTCAGATCAAAATACCCCACAGATCATTAATTGACCCTTCGCAAAGACCCGCCCCCCTTAGTTACTGTTGCTTTGTCCGACAAGCTGTGGCGCTGTCACACAACACGCGATGAAAAATACATCGCGGAGCAAAGAGGATACTGACAACACGTCGACAGACAAGATAAAGCAGGTTACTTATGATATTAAAGTCCCAGCTTTCAAACTGTGTAGTTTTTTTAAAAAATTCAAACAATAAAAACTGTTTTGTGGCTCTTTAATGTGTCGTGGTCGTGACAGATTGCTGTAGCGCCTCAGCTCAAGAGGCTTGTAAACCGATAATCTCTTCCTACTAGTTCATTTATAGCATCAAATAAACATGAATGAACGTGAGAATGAATGTTGTTTCAAACACGGAAAGACGTCAGTACTCAGTACACACCATTTTTCAAGTTTAAGTCCACCAAGGTTAATCTTCTAACTCCTGACTGATTTGTCAGACAAAATGGCGGATTCGGCGTTCTGATTGGTTAGATCGCTTGTCAATCAAACTCCCACCGAAGGGTCATTTTTGAGTGTAAGGAAAAACATCCTGTTTTCGTGCATGTATCTTTAAATTAAACTAAGTTCTCTTTCACATTATTGTGCTTAAACTGTCAAATACACACAATGTTATGTCAAAAACACACAAAGTTCACATAAACAGTCAATTATATCTGTGAACGTAAACAGCAAGTAAAGAAATCGCATGTGTATATTAGATCTGTGTATTAAAGCGTAATATACAGTACCTACTGCTATATATGCTGTTAATATGACTCAAACAACAAAAGAAAAACAGAAAATCACTCACTGCTCTTGATTTAATAACTTAGTAGCTTTAATAACAATACATTTCTTGATTGCTGCTGTTAAGTTATCTGGTGAGGAGATAAACTTAGCAGACTGTGTACAGCTTACTCAGGGCGGGTCTATGCTAATAGGGCAGAGTTTGTCAGCAGACGTGGGTGGGGCCTACGCATTTGTGACGTCACAAAAGCTACAATCTGCAAGCGGCTTTTTCCGAGACACTGCTTGTGATTTATGGGGATAAAAAAAAAAAAAAAAAAAAGAGGAGTGGGTAAATTTTAACCATTATAGGGTGGTTGTGTACACACACTGCTGACACACATTTATGTTCAAACACCATGTAAAAATAATAGGTCTCCATTAATCCTCGCAATCTGGCAGCCATGCGCATACACTCTCTCTGGGCTGCAAAATAAAATGCTAAAGATTAATAATTTTCAAACAATTTATTTCTAATTTATTAAATATTACATAAAAAAATTATATAATTATAATTATATAATTAATGCGGAAATATAAATTAAAAATGTTTAAAAATTTGTTTTTCAAAACATCTATTGCGCGTCATGATGTGCACTGAGTTGACTCACATTATTTATGTTTCTCACTTCAGAACTTTCATTAGGGAAGCATATAGTGTCTTACCAGTGTTTGAATTCATGTACATGATAAGCTGATTCATGACCTTGGGAGCTCATTGAGATGCTGACTGACTAAATCTAGACAAAAATTTGACTTTTAGTCAACTTGGCTAAACAAAAACAAGATTAAGTTAAGTTTAAATGTGAAAAAAAAAAAAAAAAAAAGCTGACAAGTACCAAGTACATGTACATGACCCTGAGCATATATCTCACCTCTTGCCTGCTCTACAGTGAGCGTGGGCTGCTGTGCTGGGGCAGAGGCCATGCTGGCTCACTCCACGGAGGAGATTCACTACTGATGACTGCAATGGCAAAATGAATAATTTGATAAATTATACATCACTGACATTATTTAAGCATACACTAAACAATGAAGAACAGAATATGAGTTTGACTGTTCATCTTCCTCCAACAGATCACATTTTCAACATCAACGTGAGAACACTGGCAGCTGTGTACCATCACAGTATCACTATATGAGTCATTCCACGAAACCGGTACAATTTGGACTTAGATTTGTTTACCAAAATGTATTACTTTTCTGAACACCCAACAACATTAATGACATATTTAACTTCCAGAAAATCATATTTTCCCATCTCAGGCATCAAATCCCTATTATTATTGGTCATAATTTTAAGTTATGAACACTATGGGAGCTCTCTGAATATTATTATGAAATAATAAAAATCAACATTTTCCTATTAATCGGATGTCCCTCACACTAATTCAGTAGTTTCAAATATAAATCTCACTTTTGCTACATAGTAAAGCTTGAAATGGGCACTTTTTGTGACAGCAACCTCATAATTTTTTTTTAATCAAAGGCTTAAAGCGGAACTCAGTAAGATTTGCGAAGCTCCCCCTACAGGTTCCTTCAGTGAATCACACTGTCGTAAATAGGACTACAATGACTACAACGCTCACCAGCGCAGTAGTTTTGCAAATACAGTACAAGGTGGGTAATTTTCGAAATTGTCTTATAAAGTCATAATATATACATTGTTTTTGAATTACCGTAAAGCATTTTGTCACTCTCGCGTGAACGTGAACATGAGGCGAGATTGTGTCGGGTCGGCGAAGCTCAACTTGCAAGTGCTGTTTTCTGGCGTAGACGTGCCAGAGGGGGTTAGTGCTCGCCTCAAACACACCACTACAAGTCAATTAACCATCGTGAGGACTTAGAAAACTATTTATGAAGGTAAAAAAGTTACTTAGTTCTGCTTTAACTTCAGAATTTTAACTAAAATCAGTATTCTTATGATTGCTCTGAACATTTCAGATTTCAACTAACTTTAAATAACTTTTTCATAAACTTAAAAAAAATAAAAAAATAAATATAGCTGCAAGCAGCAATTACAGGGACAAGCACAAAAACGGCACAATAAGCCAGCCAACATGGCTGTGAGCATCAGACCAACAGCAGCAGTGAGCAATTAAAGACCTATTAAGATCATTTTAGGCAAAAGAGCTGAAAAATGATCAAAAATGAGGATTTATTGGTTCATCACTTTCAACCAATAGGTGGCACTGTGACCAAATTAATATGGTATGGTCAGAGTGAGGTGACAATGACACTTGCAAAGTTTGGTGTCAATATGTCAAAGCATTACAGAGATACAGCTTCAAGAGTCGTTTTTGCGTCATGCCTCAAATTCGTTGCTCTGGTATACAAAAATGTTTTGACGTATTGACTTGAAATCCATAACTTTTTGTTGGCATGGTCTGAAGATGATATGTTTAAATTTTGGTGAAAATTGGAGCAACGGTCTAGGAGGAGTTCGAAAAAGTAGGTTTTTAAAGAAAAACAATATGGCGGACAGGAAGTGCAGCCGACTATAGCAAATTTGATATCTATGTTCTCAGCATGACCCAAGGAATCGGTTAATATAGTCAAAAGTTATTAGCATTTTTGTAAATTCTGTTATAACTTTTGACCACAAGGAGGCGCTGCACCAAAACTTTTTGTGTAGTGTCAGGGCATTGTCCTGATGACCCATAGCGAGTTTCGTAATGATACACTAATGCGTTCGTAAAATACAGCATTTTAGCACAAAATTAAAAATGGCCGATGGCCAAAATGGTATGGGAAATATGGATATCATTCGACTCGGCATGATGCCGAGACACGCAATATCGCGTTCAATATCGACGGCGATACATATCGATATTGAACGCGATATTGCGTGTCTTATCAGTGATCTACGGCTCGGTCTATTGAATGCCGCTTCATTTGAAAGCAGGTGATGGCGATTTAGCGGTAATCAGGGAACCGGCTTTACTGAAGAAATGCGCGTGACAAAAGCATTCGATACATCACCCAGCCCTAGTACCAAGTTTGGTCTGAATACGATAAAGCGTTGCAGAGATACAGCCTTACATCTATTTTTGCAAACACTACGAACAATTCGTTCACATGTTTTTCGAAAACGGTTTGAGGAATCGACTTGAATTCCATAACTTTTGTCGGCATGGTCTGAAGATGATCTGGTTCAATTTTCATGAAAATCAGAGTTACGGCCTAGGAGGAGTTCGAAAAAGTATGTTTTTCAGAAAATTCCAAATGGCGGAAAAATTTTCATGATGGAAAATGACATCATAGGGTAGCGATTCGTCTTGACCCAAGGAATCAGGGGGGGAAAGAGTTTTGTTTCTACCATTACGGTTCAAAAGTTATTAACATAAACATGAGTGCAAATTTGGACAGCTGGTGGCGCTAGAGGGATTGAGTTAGAGACTCCAAATTTGCTATGGACATAGTTCAGACTGTCCTCTAACTGTGTGCCAAATTTCACAACTTTTTACCATACGGTTCTATGGGCTGCCATAGACTTACAGAGCGGAAGAAAAAGAAGAATCAAAAATAAAAAGAAATCTAACGAATACAATAGGTGCCTACGCACCTTCAGTGCTTGGCACCTAATAAAAATGTAGGTGTGACGGGGTTGACTGTGACGGGATTTTTTTGCCCAAATTGGCCACTGCTCTAAATCTAGTGAATAAATGGACAGTGCAAGGCATGCGTGATATTAAGAAATCATGAATAATGTTGAAATAATAAAGATAATTTTCATAAGTAATAGTTTTCTGTCTTTAATCGATGTAAGAGGGTTGAGTCGTTAAGCTTGACAAACACAATTTCACAACATAATTTAGTTATGATTATTAAAGAAGGTGGTAACTTGCCTGTGTCTGGGAATGTTGTTCAGAAGACTTATATGATGTCACTTCCTATTAATGATGTCACATAAGTATCAGTTCATTAATTTTACAAGGGGAGAATGGTTTGTGTAACAGGGTTGAGGGGTTACTGAGGTACGGAACTAAATGATGTGATTTTAATGAATAATCATGAAATTACTTAGAAAAAAAAAACACCAGCAAAAAAGCACAGATGGATATTTATGGGAATGGCAAAATGAATGGACTTTTTTCTCATTGTATTATTCATATCCCAAGTACACTTTCATAGAGGGCCTTGAGGGACATGACAAAATAGGTGGTGTCAACTGAAAAAAAAAAAAAAAAAAAAAAAAAAAAAAAAAAACTAATTTCTAATATAAAATAAAATGTTTTTAAACATTAAGGAGACATTTCAATTAATACAAAAATATTTTAAAAATGTATTTTGGTGACCAAATAGATAAAATACACTGAAAAAGGTCAGACAGACTCAAAACGTACTGGTTTCGTGGAATGACTCATATGGGTCAATGACGTGACGCTCATTTTTTTGTGTCCTTATAGTTTTAGTTAAATTAAAAGGGTAAAAATTGCAAAATAAATTAACAAATTACTTACATACATTCTCTTTTTTGAGGACCAAGTTTAAAATTTCTGGTTTTAATCAATTTTGAGAGAATATTTGGGGATTGATTGCAAAAATGTCAATGTGGTGTAACCGTAAAAACTTAGTATCAAATAATTGATCTTGTTTAAAAAAGGTGAAATTCTCAATAAAACACCATATAAGGTAGTTTGGCATAATCTTACATTAGAACAATTTAATAGTAAATAAAAATAAGTTTAACACCATTGTTCTGAATATTATAAATAATTTGGGGAATCATTGGAGTCAAGTGAAATTCCTGAAGTGTCAAGGTGGTGTAACCACCATTCAAGGAGCCATTTTGTTAATATTGTGCAAGAAAACCATGTGACAGGAAATTATATCACAAAGAGGGACCCCTGGTGACACTAAATGCTGCATGCAAAGGTTAGTAACTGTCTTTAAAATATGAGATAATTTGACATTTTTAGGGTATGGTCAGGTATTCTTAGGTATACATGTCAAATGGTATGACCCCATGAATACATTGATAATTCATCATTATTATAAAAATGTGTATTGACTTTAAAAATTACATTTGAAATATTTCCACCAAGGCCATGTGCTTACATAGGTGTCCATGATAATACCTGTCAAATTTGATTTTAAATTGAAATGTCAAATGGTGTAACCGGTTACACCATTTGACTTCTATTACAAGCCTTTCTGTTAGGGGCAAATTTAGTCAAAATCACTCGTTTATATTGCTGATTAAAGATGTAATATAAACTAAACTACTATTTGGAACTATTTTCAAATGTTCAATGTTTTATTTTTTGAGAAAGTGGTGCTTTATCCACAACTTTATTATTAAAGCTCTGTAATTCAGTAAAATAATATATAATTATGTTGTACAACATTAATGTTTAACATTGAAATGTTTAGCTTCAATATTTCTATTCCATTTACTTAAAAATGTAAGCAATATAAAATCATGGAGTGATTGCTAATGAAAGACAAGTGCGTCAAGCGTATCGTCAACAGCTTTTATTATGCCGCAGTCACTGCTTCTGCTTCTTCAGGTCAAGCGTATGTGATATAAAGCAGCTCTGTTTTAAAATATTACACACATTTGTGTGTTCAAATTTGTTATAATGCTACTCTGTGCGTTCGCTCGGCAACTGCTATGAGACACTTTGTTGCACACTGCAGTCAACTAGATCCATATTAGGCATGGTAAAACATGATACTCACAGTAAATCAAGAAAACAAGATTTAAACAATAAGACTAAACGTGTTTAGCTATATAATATGATTAGATTTCTGTCAACAAATGTATCCAAACAGTTGCTCATCTGTCTAATAAAACACATAATATATTAAAGCGTCTTTGGTGTTTCTGTGGTTTTGACAAAATAAAACCGGAAACCGAGATTAACGCGGGTATGATGTCATTGATAGGCAACGCACGGACATAACTCGTGTCCTGGTTATTATTTCTCTAGGTTTAAACATTCTTGGAAACATCTGGCATAATATAAGTACACAAGTCAACAAAATATATAAAATTGTCCAAGTGTTTTTTTGATATTTGAATCCAAAAGTCTTACATATTGTGCATTTAACCAAAGACTACAATTTACATCTATAAAATACAATTCATTAAATTTCTAATATTTTATAATTAAAACGACATAACAGAGCCCCTCTTCCCCAATAGATAAATTGATATAGTTTCAAGCAAGGAAACAGTGGCTCATCACAGAGCACCAGTGAATTCTGATCCTGCTATCAGATCACTTTGATGATTTCTTGTTATCAGATATTGTTCCTTAAAGGGTTAGTTCACCCAAAAATGAAATTTCTGTCATTTATTACTCAATCTCATGTCGTTCCACACATGTAAGACCTTTGTTCATCTTCAGAACACAAATTAAGATATTTTTGATGAAATCTGAGAGTTTTTTTTTAATCGCCCATAGAAAGCAACGAAATGCCCACATTCAAGGTCCAGAAAGGTCGTAGAGCCATTGTTAAAACAGTCAATGTGACTGCAGTGTTTCAACCTTAATGTTATGAAGAGATGAGAATACTTTTTGTGCGCAAAACAAAATGAAAATTATGACTTTATTCAACAATCTCTTCTCTTCCTGTCATTATCCTCACACAGGTGACGCAGTAACACAGTGAAGCCTTCCTTCTTTATGTCTGAATGCCAGCTCAGTATTGGCCAAAGCTGATCACGTGATCAGCACAGCGCATGCGTGTGAGACTGACGCAGGGCCCGGCCAATAATGAGCCGGTGTTCTGACGTAAAACCTGGAGTTTCTGCACTGTGTTTACCATGTCAACAGCATAGGAGAATGACAGGGAAGAGACAAAATAGTTTAATAAACATGCTATTTTTGTTTTGTTTTTGCACAAAAAATGTATTCTCGTCTCTTCATAATAAGGTTGAACCATTAAGATTAAGGTTGATCCTTTGCAGTCATGTCGACTGTTTTAACAGTGTCTTTAGTACCTTTCTGGACCTTGAAAGGGGTAATTTCGTTGCTTTCTATGGGAGATAAAATTATCTTAATTTGTGTTCTGAAGATGAACGAAGGTCTTGTGGGTGTGAAATGACAAGAGGGTGAGTAATTAATAACAGAAATTTCATTTTTGGGTGAACTAACCTTTTAACTGGAAAATATATGAGACATGATTTCACTGTTCAGTACTGTGATTATTTCTTGTTGTCAGATGTTGTTTTTCATCACTGAAACCACTTAACTTAACTTGCTAAATGTCATGCTTGATTTTCAGTGTCAATTTGTTCAACAAACAATGGCCTTTGGCTGTAGAAGTAACATGGTCAGGTGGTGTAACTGGTTTGTGTCAATTGGCGTAACCAGTATTTTTCATAAAAAATATAATTATTTACAGAAAAATTAATGTGGAATAAAATGTAATCATCTAGTTTAGTGTGATAACATGATTTTAAACAATTTTAAAATAATTTGTCAAAGATTATTTAGAAAACAAATGTGTTTTCAGCATGTGTCCCACCAAATATTGCAAAAACACGTTAACATTTAAATTTAGAGATAACTCTAATAAAATTATTTTTCATTTGATATTTTAAATGGAAGTATATATTTCTATAAGTGAGCTTACATGCCATGTATGTGGATAACACATTTAATATTTCTCATTCTTTGGCGGTTACACCATTTGACATTTTTAGGTACATTCATTCTTAACTTTAGTAAAAAATTGTGCAAATGTAATTTTTATCAACATAAAATCAACTTGGACACAATATATACATTTTAACGTACCTGATGCATGCTTTTAAAACAGGTTTTTAAAATATTTTTTAATTTCTCATCTTGCCGCACCATATTTGTCACTGACCCATATACTGTATTCATAAAATATAATAATATTAAAAGAAGAAGAAAATCTCAAAATTAGTATGTGTTGTTGTTGTCCATCATTGTTAACCACATCAATCCCTTATGATTATGGTCAAATATACCAATGAAATATTCATATACACACCCAGAAAACAATTCTCAAATATACGGAATAAATTGCTTTTTGAAAGCAAAAGATTGCTTTCAATCAGCCTTAACTTTTATTGATTACTAGACTCGTGCAATTTTGATGTGTTATGAAGAATGAGAGCTATTATCAGCTGTCATCTTTCATTGACATGTTAGTTCCGCATACCGCGAAACCACGGATTGATCATTCATTGAATTCTAAAGTTAAATGTTTAATTACCTTATACACTAATAATATCTTTAATATTTCTATGTACTTACATCGTTGAGTCCAGTACCTGATCACAGCCTCTCCTGTGACGCGTAGTCGCGCACACTTCCGGTCGGTACAGCCATGAAAAGTGTCCGTGGGCAGCAACAACAACCCCCATAGAAATAAGATAGAAAGGCAATGACAATATCAACAATCATAAAGTGGGCGAGGCTTTGCGGCCCGAATTTAGTCTCTAATTGGTGAAGCAAGATTTGTATAAATAACACTAATTTAACTCTTCACTGTGTATTTTTCAGTCAAATGCTCAATGATTATTATCCAATCCTTTGCTGAAATGGATAGAGTTGTCACGTGATACCTGTTACTTTTCTTAGTGATGGTCAGGCTGGACCAGTAACAGAGGTCTGCGATTACATGCTTTTATATTAATTTAAGTGACTTTATGTGAGCTTACGATTTCATTTTGTCATATATTAATCATTGGAATCAATAAACTTAAAAAAATATACGTTTTAAGAGATGTTGTTTTTCACTGAGACAAAAAACGTCCTGATAATTGAATGCGGTTTAAATGAAGGATTCACTTTTTGAGCCACCAAGCGCCCCTGGAGGAAACAGTATCAACCAACAAACTGTCATTAGACGGCAGCATTCGCCGACCGGTGCTACTGCAAATCAATAAGGAAGTCTGGTAAATAAATACTGACACGTAACGTTAAACGTAGTAGCGATTTCAACGTAGTTTTATTTAATAATTGCAGACATTTTACTCTAATAACATTTCAGGTATGAAATATGGAACGCAAGCTGGCTGAATTCAGAGCCCGAAA
This sequence comes from Ancherythroculter nigrocauda, assembly GCA_036281575.1. NCBI lineage: Eukaryota > Metazoa > Chordata > Actinopteri > Cypriniformes > Xenocyprididae > Ancherythroculter > Ancherythroculter nigrocauda. Next base: position 11,031,579 of record VTFQ01000014.1, on the reverse strand, counting down.
GAAAGCCCAGACTGAAGCTGAGAAACCTGCTGTTCGTGTGATCCAGAGTGAAATGAAAGCAATAATCGATGATTCTCCGGCAGTGTCTACTGACACAACAGAGCTGAAGCCCAAAACCTGCAGAAGTCCACACAAAGAGGTCTGGTCTCACTTATTACTTTAAAAACCATTGACAGTAACAAAGTGAAACATAAAACATTGGAAGCTTGTTTCCGCCGCAGCGTAAACAAAAAGGGTAATTGCAACCTTTGCCTTAAAATTCTCACATTTATCTCAAAAATGTGAGTTTATATCTAACAGTTCGGACTTTAGGCTCTCAATTGCGAGTTGATATTACAGTTCTGAGGACAAAAAGTCAGAAGTGCGAATTATAAACGCTGATTTGTGAGAAATAAAGTCAGATTTGCGAGATATAAACTAAGCTATTCCTAGAAAAAAAAAAGTCGCAATTACCTTGCAGTTTTACACGCGAGGTTGTAGCTCATATTCTGACTTTGGTTGAAAATCTCTTCACATCTTCTGTGGAAGTCTCAGGACCAAAAAAATGTTCATCCAATCATTGCATTCGGTCCACTATCAACACCAAAATGCTCTTTTAGATGTCTACATTCATTATTATTGTAATGCAGGGTTGCTAGGTTTTCACAACAAAACCTGCCCAATTGCTCCTCAAAACTAGCCCAATGGCATTTAAGGGGGTCCCACAGTAAAAATTGCATTTCGGAGGGTAAAATTTGCATTTTTTGCGGGGCTCCCCTGGTAAAATTTGCATTCCAGGGACTAAATATCACGTTATTTTGGGTCGATTCAACCGGCGGCAACAGTGTAAAAGTAGCCCAATTCCGCTGGAAGACTGCGAACTTGGCAACACTGTTGTAATGTTTTGTGCTTTGAGACATGAGTTAATTTAACGCTGTTTCTCATGATGTTTTGCAGACTCTGCTGTATGCATTCATGTGTTTTGGAGGAGGCATGGCTTTGGAGAGCTAGCTTGCTATTGCTAGCCCCTACCTTTAATGTTTTATTCCGTGGAGGAATCAAGTTTCCATATAAAACTGAAAAACCTTGTTATTTTTGTCCAACTAAACATAATATTTTTCTTTTTTCTTTTTTTTTTAGGATCAAGGTGATCATTGTCTGAATACTACATCTGGTCATTGGTTTCAGCATCTGGCTCTTAACTATCTTACCCTGTTTAAAGTGCTGCTGTGGCTTGTGCTGTTGGGGCTTTTTTCAGAACTTGAGTTCGGCCTGCCATTTTTTCTCATATCATTATTCTACTGGCTCTACGAAGGCCTTCGAAGCCCAAAAGCCAGACAACCTGGAGAAATGAGTGCATACTCTGTGTTTAACCCTGATTGTCAACCCATTCTGGGGACTTTAACAGCCGAACAGCTGGAAGGAGAGATGGGATACAGGCCGATGGCCAGTAGATGAACGTGTTTGAAAGGCATGCAAACTTGGCAGCCAACTGTCTGGACAACAAGGAAGACAGTCTAAATGTGGACTTGGGAAACTTATTTGCATTATATTAATGTATCTCAGTTCTTACTCATATTTACATAAATAAAATGCTTTATTCCATTGATATATATATATATATATACACCCCCTTTATGCTGTGTAATCCAATCATACATCTAGCAAATGAGAATCTGTCACATATTTTTAGTTAACACTCAGGTTCTGTTATTCAGACTAATTTAATATCTGGAGCTGAAATGTATTACTGGGTGATAGAACGTGACTTTGACGAATGCATATAGAACTGCATTAGAATAAAATCTCTCACATGAGATAAAGGCCCTCAATTTGATATCAGTAATAGCTGGTATAGGGAAAATTTACAGTTAAAGACCCAAAAGACCAGATATGATGAATGAAGACCCAGAGTCAGAGTTTTAAAAAATAATAAATTTAAGAAAATTTTACTGAAGAATAGTTTGCCGTTTCATCAGCTGAAGCCAGCTTCAAGTCTCACAAGGAGTTCGTAGGCCACTCTTCGTGATTTTTTTTTTTCCCCAAACGGTTCAGTGGAAATTCCCACCGTGCAACCAATTTCATTGGCTCATGTTACAGTGACGGGTAGGTTTAGGGATCAGGTTTGGGTGTAGGCAATCGTTATTTTGATTGACAAGGCCAATGAAATGTTTAGAATCGGCTTCAGGAGCTCCGGTTAGAAGCTCCAGTTCCTATAGAAACAGTCAGACGCACCCCTCCGAATTGAAGCTGAAGAAACGCGCATTTAGGTCGGCGCATGCGCAGTAGCCTGATCCAGCCTGAAAAATGCCATTTTTTTCATTATTCAAGCATTTGGAAATAAAATTTATGAGAAAATTGTTGTCAGATTTCATTGGTTATTTCAAATATGAAATTTAATCGAAAGCTTGGTGAACAGCTTTGGAGAATTTGATGTTTCCCCATTCAAAGAGATAGGAGCTGCACTTGGATGCCCGAGAGGCGTTTCAAAGATGGCCGCCGAATGAAATGACTTGTCTTAAAGGGACTTTGTTATAAATCATTTAAAATATATAGGCTATATTGAAGCGGCAGTGGATTCCAAAATTCACCCCCTTCACTGGAATAACATTATACAGCTTTAACAAGGATGACACTGTCCTTCTTTCTTCAAGGTTGCATTCATTTAAATTTCTTTTCACCAGGGGAATTATATTGATTAAAGATTACAAGAGCGCATTAATTTAAAAATAAATCAATGATGTGCCTGATAAATCATTTGTAATAAATTCTGGAATATGCCATAAAAAATATTTTGATTTCATGATTTTAAATGAAATGGTTCGCCCTAAAAAATAAATAAAATTCTGTCATAATTTACACATTTTAAACCCGTATGATTTTCTTTACAGAATGATGACAGAATTTTGGGTGAACTATTGCTTTAAAAAGAAAGCAACCCAACAGGCGCTAAGACACTACGAGACGAGAACTCCAAAACACTACGATGTATGATGACGCCTTCCTGTTCCGCAGTACTGTGTGCGATAGGAATTTATTCAGTGAACCGCTGTTGAACCTGAACTCTGGACCGCCAGCCAGACACGGACTGCGATTAAAGTAAGACCACAGTTATAGAATTCATCAAAATATGTTACAGAATTATTGTTAAATATCAGTCTGCACCGCAGCTTTGTACGCGAATCGTCTAGGAATGCATGCTGAGAACAAACTCAAACGATGATAGCTACCATCATTTGAAGTAAGAAGAAGTAAATGCTTTATAAATGTCTTGGGTGCGGACAACAAGTATGAGTAGTAAATGTGAGTTTAAGGCACAAATGTTTATCATTTGGAAAACAGTGCCTTCTGTGTTGGTGTCTTCCATGCAAATTGTTCAGTAACGTTAACGTTACCTGCTAAAAATTATTATTATTATTTTTCCATATTTACTCATTCTAGACAGTTTGTGAGTATTGTTGTCTAGCTTGAAAACATATTTATTATAATTTAAAGATTATTTATATTTTCAACCTGTTCAAAAATTCACCTGCATTTAGGTCTAATGTCAAAATTATACATATGAACAAATCTAGCATTAACTTTGATGAAAAAAATAAACTGAACTTGGTTTGAGCCCACTCAGCTCCATCTGTTGCAGTGTCACCAATCAGCGACAAGTTCTTAAATCTTCAACAAATTCTTCACAATTAAACTATCATGATTAAGACAGAAAATAAAAGCACACACACACAAATCCCATTGCAGCCTGCGTGAAATTGTGCAAGAGGTAAAATACGGCAAGGGGATCTAAATAAAAATTCATAAATATATCTGGTATTGTCAGGGACACTGCTGTGACACTTTAAAAAAAATTAATATTTCGTTTCAGTGGATGTAGTGGTAATGTTCTTGTTTTTCTTAAAGTTGGCATGAAACAGAAGTTGAATGTTATTCGAATGATAATCAGTATAGTTGTGGGATGTTTTGTCCCATGTGATACCAAAAAGACAAATCTGTAGTAAATCAGTATTTTGTTTTATTTTAGCTAGAATCTCATTCCTCTCATTCATTATGATCAGATAATCATGACTTTGCAAGACTTCTATTGTCTTATGACTTTTCCCCTGGTTGTTTACAGGGGGTGTGTCTTTTTGAACTGCAGCAAGGTGTGCTTTCTATTTCAGCTAGTGTCATGGCGAGCAGCCCTGCGGTGCTTATGCGTTTGGTGGCTTCAGCCTATGCCGTGGCAGAAAAGGCTGGAACTATTGTCCGGAAAGTGCTGCAAAGTGGAGAGCTCGGTATCGTTGAAAAGGTACGGCAAGTAGTGGCATGTGATCAACAAGAATGTTGATCCAAAAACATTTCCCACTTGAGATGACAAGTTGATGAATTTAGTTGAAGCCCTTAACCCCAAATCAGACCCTAAAATCTGATTGGTTGAAAAAGGATACTGATCCAGGAACACGTCCTACTTGGCAAAATTACAGCAGCAAGTAGGGTTGCCTCCGACCAAAGATTTTTCTAGTCGACTAGTAGTCATTAATTTATGTGTTAAAGGTGCAATATGTAAGATTTTTGCAGTAAAATATGCCAAAACCACTAGGCCAGTGTATATATTTTGTTCACTTACAATAAACTTAGTACTTACAATATCCCAAATGTTTCCAACTATTTGTAAATCGTGAGAAAATTGCAATTTTAACCAAGGCTCCAGGACGTGTGAGGAGTCGCCTGTCAATTGTGCCATACCCGCGTTACCCTCGGTTTACGGTTTATTTAGTAAAAACCATGGAAACACCAAAGACGCTTTAATATATTACATGTTTTAATAGACAAGGGAACAATTGTTTGGTTACGTTTATAGACAGAAAACAAATTATTGTTATATAGCTCAAAACGTTTAGTCTTATTGTTTAAATCTAATTTTCTTGATTTTTTGCGAGTACCATGCTTTTCCATGCCTCAGAGAAAAACACTATTTTGTCAAGTAACTAACATAATCAGATGCAGCTTTATTTTTAGTAACAGTAATACAGAATTTTCTCCATCATACAATACGTTTTAAATTTAATTGCATGCCATTTATCAACACAAGCCATCCAGCATTTAATATGATATTCTAAAATCGATCGATCTTATTGCAGCGTGTAACAAGTGTCTCACAGCAGCCACCGAGCAAACGCACAGAGTAACATTATAACAATTTTCAACACTCTCAAATGTATCTAATATGATAAACAGAGCTGTGTTACCTCATACTCATGACTCAGAAAAGCGGAAGCGGCGCTGGCGACTGTGGCATAATAAAAGTTGTGTTGCGCAATCGCTCCAGCGTTCAGCTCCCACAACACTCGGTCCTGCTCTGCTTCATACTACAGTAACGTTAATAATCGCATCCATGAAAATGATTTCTTCCTGAGTCCTATCCCGATTGTTTCCACCGGTTGTGATGTGAAGACCACATGTCCCAAGATTCCGCGGACAGAAATCTTACATATTGCACCTTTAAGTTAAACTTACATGTTACAAATGATAAGCCATGCTTAAGGTTAATGAATGATAGGCGAACGATTAGATTTCCTGCCTGGCATAATTACCACATCAACCAGCCATGTTAACGGACTGCGTGACTTTGCCACTTCCTGTGGAGTTTTTTTTTTTTTTCTCCTTCGACCAACTGACCAATTAAAATTTTATCAACTTAACCTCTTCTCTTTGACTAATGTTTGGATGACTATTAGGGGGCAGCCCTAGAGGCAAGACTTGAGAAGAGAACAGTTAATGTTTTAACTCTGGATGGTGACATTATTTGCTTGTTTTGACATATTTTTGTAACCTTTGCTTTTGGCATAGACAGGAGCTGATGATCTACAGACACTGGCTGACAGGCTTGTTCAGAAGAGTATATGTGCATCCCTGTCGAAAAGCTTCCCTAAAGTCACTATCATCGGGGAGGAGGTGTGTAAGTCTCATAATATGAAGATGTTCAGCCTGTTTTGGCACCAAACAGCTGTCAAAACTACATTTATTTTTGTAGGAGTTACCAGCTGAGTCTGTTGAGGAAGACCTGATAGAGAACGGGCACAGCAGCCTAATCCTACAAAAATCCTGTCCTGATCAGTATGCCAGCCTGAAGGAGGAAGAGGTAAAGAGAAAAAAGTGAAATGTGAAGGCCAAGTATGATAACCCACACTCGAAATTTGTCCTCTGCATTTAACCCTTCCAAGTTAGTGCACACACATATTAGGAGTAGTGACTATGAGTAGCCGGGGAATGTGGCCATAATGTGTAAAACATATTAAAATGTATGTAATGGAGGCATGTTCGTAAACCTCACTCCCCTGGCCTCAAAAGGAGAGCTAGCAACTGATGTTAGAGTCTTTAGCGTCCTTGTTAGTGCGCCCGCTTCCCATGCCAGAGACACGAGTATGAATCCCGCTTGAAGCAGGTCGGTAGGACCGGTTACATGTAGAATACACCTTTTTTTAAATTAACTTATTCTGAAAGAGTTTTGACAGAGTAGGAATATGGAAGTATGGTAACTCAATATGGTATTTTACTAAGGTTTCATCTTTATTTCTCAGCTGGTTGTGTGGGTGGACCCTCTTGATGGCACTAAAGAATATACAGAAGGTGAGCAGATAAACAGCTTTCAGCATTACTCAACTCCCACTTCCATTTGAGTTTTGGTCTTGTTCAGCTGTGACTGTAAACAACATTCCACAATAAAGCATCTGGTATTTACATCTCTCTGTGGTGAAGGGATCACATATGATCTACATTTTGCCATTCAATTAATCAAATTACATTTATAGGTGGTACAAAACGCCTGCGACCACATTCACTTCTGCGTTCCACTTTGTCTAGCACACAGTTAAAGCCGCTTTTCCACCGAAATTACCTGGAACAATTTGTCCCAGGAACTTTTTCCCCCCAGACCTGCTGCTGTCTGCATTTCCATCATGGTCTAAAGTACCGTGAAGATAAGTCAGATGAAGTAGGACTGTGCACAACTTTCCAATTCCAGCTGGATTTTGTCCTCCGCATATAAGCTTAATAAAGCCTGAACCTTGTCGTCGGTCCATCAGTTGCATTTTTAAACTCCATTGTTGATTCAAATAGCAAACAACTCTTACTGCACGCACCGAAACAGATTTAAAAAAATGGTGGTTGAAATAAAATGCTGCGTGGTCAACCAATCAAAATGTTGCGTGAACTCAACCAATCAGCATGTTCAGTGCCCAAGTCCTACACCTGAAAGTTCTGGAACTTTGAAAAAGTACTACCTCGCGATCAGGTACTTAATGAGGGGGAAATTTTTACCCCTAACTTCATTTAGACCCTGGTTCCTGCAGTCGAAACACAGAGTACCACCCCAAAATCCCTAGGTCCTTGGGAAAGTTCCTGCTATGGAAACGGAGCTTAAGAGAGTAAGCCTTTAAATTATCCACAATTGATGGTGAGCACGGATGGACATGTTTGGAGTTTTCTTTTTTTTTCTTTTTTTATTCTTTTTTTTTTTTTAAACAATTTAGATTTATAACTATTTACAACAAAGCCCAAGATCCGCCCACATTCATAAGATACAGAGACAAGAGGGGGAGAAAAAAGAAAAAAAAAAAAAAAGGAGAAAGAGGGGAATCATTGTTTAGAGGTATATCCAATACCTCTCAAGATTTCAAGATGTCTGATAAAGTCTCAATAAGGTCCAACCAAAACGGTACTGTCCTTCTGGTGGCACCATGCACCATGCTGTGGTACACTCCAAAAGAGCAATGTCCAGCAGATAGGACATCCAAGTAGACGTAGCAGGGATAGATGGCTCAAACCAAAGTTTCAGGATAACCTTTTTGGCAGCAGTGAGGGCAGCAGACAAAATCCTCATTTGATTGACCGACAGTGATAGTGAGGAATCATCCAACAAAAGAAAAAGCAGTGGATCCTTTTGGATCTGAGTCTTTAGAAGATCAGTCAATATGTCCTGCACCGAGGACCAAAACATCTCAATTCTAGAACAGTCCCAGATGGAGTTTTCTTTTTGAGCACTCAATTACTTGCACATGTGCTTGTAGCCTCACACAAACCTGCGCAAAAGAAAAATCGGGCTTCACATGGACATCAGCGGACTGAAAATTACGTCTCGCACACTGTGAAATGCATTGGGATGTGTCTCTGACAAAAGCGAAGAATGGCCTACTCATTTGCCACCCAGCCAAAATCTAGCCACAAGTGATTATTTGTGGAGTTTGATGTTAATATTTAGATATTCACCGCGCAGACCAACAGAACGATGTTCGGTTTGAAAGTGACTTCTTGTAGTGTGCTTCATACATCGCTACATTATTGACAATGGACCTTTTTTGCCCACAAAATTTCGCTGAAATATCACTAATATGGAAGTATCTTAAAGGGTTAGTTCACCCAAAAATTTAAATTTAAATTTAATAATTTAAATAAATAAATAAATAAAATAAAAAAAATGTATTACTCACCCTAATGTTGTTCTACACCCGTAAGACCTTCATTCATCTTCGGAACACAAATTAAGATATTTTTTGATGAAATTCGATGGCTCAGTGAGGCCTGCATCGCCAGCAATGGTACTTCCTTTCTCAAGATCCATAAAGGTACTAAAAACATATTTAAATCAGTTCATGTGAGTACAGTGGTTCAATCTTAATATTATAAAGCAACGAGAATATTTTGTGTGCACCAAAAAAACGAAATAACGACTTTTTAACAATATCTAGTGATGGCCGATTTCAAAATACTGTTTCATGAAGCTTCGGAGCTTTACAAATAGAATCAGTGGTTCGGAGTGGTAAAGTCACGTGATTTCAGCAGTTTGGTGTTTTGACACGCAATCCGAATCACTGATTCGACACAAAAGATTCGCAGTGTTTTGAAATCGTCCATCACTAGATATTGTTAAAAAGTCGTTATTCTGTTTTTTTTGGCACACAAAAAATATTCTCGTTGCTTTATAATATTAAGATTGAACCACTGTACTCACATGAACTGATTTAAATATGATTTTAGTACCTTTATGGATCTTGAGAGAGGAAGTACCATTGCTGGCGATGCAGCCATCCGATTTCATCAAAAATATCTTAATTTGTGTTCCAAAGATGAACAAAGTCTTACGGGTGTAGAACGACATGAGGGCGAGTAATAAATGACATTATTTTCATTTTTGGGTGAACCAACCCTTTTTTTCCGTGTCGCACCAGTTAGTCCAGGGATGCAACACTCGGCTCTCGGAGGGCCACAGCCCTACAGAGTTTATCTTCAACCTTAATTAAACTCACCCGATCCATCTAATCAAGTCCTTCAGGCTTATTTGAAAAATACAGCTGCATACTTTTATTTATTTATTTATTAGTTTATTTGACAGGGACAATGCAGTCAGACATAGCTACAGAGCAGAGTTTGCAGCCGATGTGATGCACATAGAGTTTATAGCGAGTGCTAATTTTCAACTCCCATCCCTGGATTGGCCTTTCTACAAAAACACATAATAAAACGATATTCAATTCTAAAAAAAAATACACAGTGCAATTTTACATATTCAGATACACTTCCCAACTATATAGTAGGCAAGAAACAGTATGTGACAAAAGAAGTATGTCCGAATTCATAGTACTCATAAAAGAGTAGGCAAAAAGTACCCTGATGACCTACTACTTCCAGTGAGATTCAGAAGTATGCATCTGATGGACACTTTACTATCCAATGAGGCCACAGGAGACGATTTGTAAATGGCGGTGAAGCGACGCAACTGAAGCTGGAATGTCACATGATAATAACAACATGCTGAATATTGTACACCCGGATTAAATTCATACTACACACATTCATACGATATAGAACATACTTTTTAAGCAGTCATGGAGTAATTACTTATTCAAAATAAGAAACTACTCAAGAGAATACACGATTTCAGATGCAGCCTACAGGTATATGTGTTGGAGCAGGTTGAGTTTAGCACCCATCCACATCAGAATGTTATATATATATATATTATATATATATAATATATATATTTTATATTATTTTTTATATAGCTGTACTAAACATCACTTACCATTTGCTTGGTTTTGATTTTTGTCCCTTCCCACAGCAGTTCACTTTCAGTGAGGACATAAAAATGACTTGACATTCATGTCATGCCTAGTTAGGTTCTAGTGTTGCAAGCATGTCCACTGCAACAACACTATCCCTCATTACCTTCTTTCTTTGATGTTTTTTTTTTTTTTGTCTAACTCTACCTCCACTTTATCTCCATTTGCTGAACACAACTGATGCTGTCACATAGTGATCTGCTCTCATTTCCCCCCTATTTCTCTTTCTGTCTTTGCTCTCCTGTCTCTGTTGTAGCTGCAAGGGTTTTGTACAACCCAGTTTACATACAGAAGCCAGTGCAGCCCCACAGAGCCCCTTACCGTACGGTGATTTCATTTTTTTTCTTTTTGAGGCATGTCACCTTGAAATTAGACGAGTAGAAGGTTGCAGTCAATCAAAAACAGCTGTTGACAATTTCTCGTAGTTGACCAGCGATGACTGCATTCCATTTGCACTCTTTGTTGCTGATGAAGTGCGACTGAACGATGTTTTTTAAATTAAGTTGTACAATGTACCTGTTAAATCTTTTCCATCCATTTTAGTTGGTTGTTTATTCAACTTTATAAATTTCCACTACTTTATTGGACAAGTACTGGTATATTATCAGGCATGCAAAGAATGGACAGGAAATTATGAGGGAAAGAATTGAGGAATGGGTTAGGGACATGTAGCAGTGACTCGAACCTGCATTACTGGCATGAGCACTAAAGTCCCCGATATTCTCACAGCAAAGTTCTTTTTAGTTATTCGCTTAGGGGGAAAAAAAACGTTTGAAATACCTGAGCAGCAGTATATTTTTAGCAAACAGCCCAATGCTGCTGAGTGCTGCGTTCAGATGAATATGTAAATATGTGCTGCTCCCTTTCCTTTCAATAACAAAATAAACACACAACAAAAATGGAAGCAGGGAGAAAACAGCAGTTAAGAAAGCTTCTGATCATAATGTGGATATGTGTGCACCAGCTCTGCAATTATGTAAACGCCAGACTAAAGGTAGTTCAAAGATGTTTTCCAGCCAGATGCGAACTTTCCAGGAAAGTTTGGCAAGTTGATTTTGTTCAAACTGATGTCACACCAGTTCGTTCGATTTTGCTTCAAGTATATCAGGGCCTTAAAGGGATAGTTCACCCAAAAATGAAAATTACCCCATGATTTACTCACCCTCAAGCTAATAATGTCCAGGCTAATCCATGCTTTATAATGAGAGTGGAAGGTGGCCCAAATTCTAAAGACAGAAAAAATGCACCCATCTATTATGAAAGAAGTCCACATGGCTCCGGGGACGCAGGCGCAATGTGAGCTCCAGTGAGAATATGCTAGTCTTTGTGTACAGCAAAGGAAATCCACGTGAAGAGGCGAATTGTTTGAGTTATACTCTACATTTTATTAGTGTTAAAATACAGATTTCTTGTGAATATCCAGGTTGCTTCAACAAAGCTAAAGTCTTGAGGTTACGTGTGCCAACATCAAATGGAGATGCACCATTAACACTTCACAAATTCCCTGTAAAGGATCTAGAGCGATGGCTGCTCGATATTCGCTGGGATGTAAATACACCCGTGGAAAAATTATAAACGCGTGCTGTGCAGTGAACATTTCCACTCCGAGGATGGGTGCATATTTTATTATTTAGAATTTGGGCCACTATCCCCTCCCATTATAAAGCATGGATTAGCCTGGACATGATTTAATATAACTCCGATTGTATTCGTCTGAAAGAAGAATGTCATATACACCTAGGATGGCTTGAGGGTGAGTAAATCATGGGGTAATTTTCATTAAAAATTGCTGCACCACAACTGTCTTATCCATACTGTTATAAAAAGGGAGGCAATATACTAGAGCATAGAGGGGTTAAAATTATTTTCATGTTGGGCTTGACTAATGAACACTTTGCGTAATGTTTGCTTGCCGTTTCATTATAGGGCTTTTGGATCATGTGACAGTGCTAATAGGGATTGCTTATGGAGGGACAGCCATTGCTGGAGTCATCAATCAGCCCTTCTACAACTACCAGGTTCAACCTGTTGTTCGAGTCACACGTTACGCTACATTTGGTAGAGGCTAGGGTTGGTTAACCTGTTTTGTTTTTTTGCTCTCTGTTCACTCAGATAGGGGCTGGTGCTTCTTTGGGCAGAACATTATGGGGAGTTTTGGGTTTGGGCGCGTTTGGGTTTCAACTCCAAGAAGTCCCAGATGGTAAAAGAATCATCACAACCACACGTTCCCATAGCAATAAACTTGTGACCGACACAGTACAAGCCATGGAGCCTCATGATGTCATCAGAGTGGGAGGAGCTGGGAATAAGGTGAGACACTAGCCTTGATTTCAAGTCAATATTGGCATTGAAATTGAACTAATCATTCTTCATTCTGGGCCTGGTAGATCATCCAGCTAGTGGAGGGAAAGGCCTCCGCTTATGTGTTTGCCAGTCCAGGATGTAAAAAGTGGGACACTTGTGCGCCTGAGGCAATTCTTCATGCAGTTGGAGGTGATAGTCATTGGTTGCATGTTCACTTTTACAAATGTGCTTGATATTTAACATAAATATAAATATGCTTAAGTGGTTTTTATGTTGTTTTCATAAACAGGCAAACTGACAGACATTCATGGTAATGCATTCAGATATGATGCCAATGTGAAGCACATGAATTCTGCTGGAGTTCTGGCGACACTAAGGGATCATCAGTACTATTTAAGCAGAGTGCCACAGGCTGCCCTACAGGCTCTTCCCGCTGACTAAACCATTACAGGATATGAAGTCATACTCTAAACATTTGTGCCTCAAAGCTGTGATATGTCTTTGCCATAAAATCTCTTTTCTTAGATTTAACTGTTTAAGATTAATAAGATTTTATTATTTACTGAGTACATTCACATGTTTTCATCTAATTTTATTAGGGGACCAAATAAAAATTTGTAAAAACACTGTTTCAGTTTTATTATGTGTAGTAATATAATGTATACTGTAGGTGATTCAAAACAAAACCACTGTCAACATATACATTTATACATACACGTCCTATTGCATATATACAATGGTCATAACTATTACATTTTGTTTTGATTGGAGTTTAATTACATGTTTTGTCATTTACATGGCTGTCTAATTTTTTTAGAGAATATGAAAACATTAATTTGTCTCACAGCATTGATTATTGTCTTTACATATTATTGTCTTACAGAATTGTTGGTAGATGCATTTGAGTTAATTGTTAATGTTTATTTTTGCATCAGGCAAGCAAGACTGAACTACCCCGCTACTGTGAATGTGTATTTTTCATATAAAGCTGCTTGATAGTTTTGCATCACCAGCCATAGCCAAAACATTACAACGGATACACCAAAGTACACTAATATAACAATGTTGTTGCTTTAAAACAACCATGACAATAATGAAATGTGTCTAGGTACAACCTTTACACTAGATTGTGTTGAGATGAATACTGTACCAATCATTTAGTGAGCAGACTGTTATAACATTAAGAATTGATTATGTAGATTGCAAATGCAGTTGGTTCTACCACATATAGGCCTATAAATATTGGTAATCCATCAAGGGGTAATTGAGTGAGAATATTTTATTTTGTTTGTTATATTGTATGTACTATGTATGCCCAATGCATGTTTTCCATTTTTGTCTATTATATGGTAGCTGCTATTTAGGTGGACTGCTTCTATATTTGCATTTTTTTTTTGTTTTTTTTTTTTTGCAGTATGCATTTATAACCCAAAGTGATTAAAAACAAGACCACACGTTGGATGAGAAAAAATCTTTATTTTAAATTATATTTAATTAAAATGTCCAAAAATATGTCTTTAAAACAAAAAAGTGGTAACCATATTTTTATTAATGCATAGTATGAAGAGGCTTACCTGAGGTCTATGCTGTCAGAAACGTCTTCCCATTTTTGATACGCAGATCTAGATCAGCAGTTCCAAGACATGGAGACTTAAAGGCATAGTTCACTAAAATAAATGAATAATTTACTGACCCCTTGTGTCATTCCAAAACCACATGTAGAACGCAGAATCAGAGCTGTTTCAAGAGGCTACATAATTTGACTTGGGCGCTGCATTCCAAGTCCTCTGAAGTCACAATATCTTTGTGCAAGTAACACATCCATATTTAAATCAATATTTACTTAGAACATGGATCCCCTAAAGGGCCATAGTGAGAGAAAAAAAAAAAAAAATAGATGGGATATTGCATTCTCTTGCAAAATTGTGTTGCTCGGGGGAATGCAATACTCTTGAGAGAGAGCTAAAACCACTGAAATATGCTTTTTCCTCCCATCACATATTTTTCCATCCTGTCCGCTTAGGGGCTCCATAAAAATTTAAATAGAATTAGTGACATCATAGATGTTGCATCCAAAAGAGCCATATTTTAATTGGATGGACACAGACAGTGGAGAACAAAATTGTCAAAAGATAAACTAAATATCACTCTGTTCCTAATATCGTAAGACTTGAAATGTCATTTTATGGCTTGTCCTGAGTTATTTCTACATTCTCTTTCATTATGTGAAGAAACGGAGCAGGAACTTTATTCCAAATTTCTCTTTTAGTGTTTCACGTTGGTAAGGAAGTCTCACAGGCTTGAAATGACATGAGAATGAGTCAATAAATTCATATTTTTGTGAACAATCCCTTTAAGTCTTGCAACGTCAGTCAGGACACTGCACAACCTCCTTGAAAAACTGGGCTGCTGTCACGTTATTTATCACCCTTCAAATAAGAAAAGAAACAGATAAAAATCATTATTGTCTATGTACAGAATAACCAAGCAAAAATGTTTCTTTTCCAGAGGCTCCACAATGGGTGTGGAAGAGGAATGAAATGGTGCTCGTTCAATAGGCCTTGATGCTTTATCTATATGAGACAATGAATTGCAAAAAGACAATGTGCAGCATATTACGACACAGAACAGTATGCATATGTACTACGGCCTAAATAGGGCAAATTAAATCACCCATGTGTGTGTGAAATGCATTACAAGTGTGTAGTACAGGGATTCTCAACTCTGGCCCTCGAGTTCCACTTTCCTGCAGAGTTTAGCTCCAACCTTGATCAAACTCACCTAAACAAGCTAATCATGATCTTCAGAATCTAGAGTTACAGAGTTTGGTGCTAAACTCTGGAAACTGGAACTTGAGGGTCAGAGTTGAGCACTTATAAAATTAAAAATAAAAATAATAATAAAAAAAAAATCCATAATACAGTATACTGTATTAATTTGACAATTTTCCATATTTTTTACAGCTGTTTTACATGCATTTAGAATTTTTGAATATTGTGTTGTGATTTAGGGTTAACGTAAATGTCTGTAAAATTACTGGATAATGTCCTGTTAATTTTCTGCCAGTACATTATCTGTTTTTTTACAGTGTGGTGTCATATGGGGTGGGTAGACAATTCCTGAAAGCAAAGAGTGCCAGTTATAGTTAGCATGAAATGGAAGCTGTGATAGGTTTTCTTCCTTATTGTGATGTATATTTAAGTGAATCAGCTTCCAACACAAGAAAAAAATATTTATATAGGACTTGTGGTTTGCTATTGCTGTGATGTCAAGTAAATGACAGGTTGTCCTGCCCTTGCGGCAGTAAATGCATCATCAAAGAAGAGATGTCCCAGCAAATGGGAGGGGAAGTTATTTTAATAATTATAGATTATGAGGGTACATAAAAAAAGGATGTGCAAGCATGGATTATAAATTATTTATAATACTGCAATCTTCATAAAATAAGACCTCTGATGACTTCATGTGCCAGTTAATATAAAGAAACTGAAATATGTTAACAGAAATATTAATGCACTAAAAAAAAAAAAAAAATGTTATTTGCTTATCACAAACCTAAAGTCTGACAATTCAGCTAAGTATACATTTTAAATATGGAGATTTTTTTTCTCTACAAATACAAGATAAAATGAAAATGCACAGCAAATTCAAACAAGAAATCATTGAAAATAGTGAATTTCCTGTTTGTACACAATTTGTACACATTTTGTAACATTGACAAAGGTAAGAACACTGTAAGAATGCAGCAACATACGGCAATTCATTTTTATCAGTATAGAGCAACAGTAATTTATCAGAATATGAATAAAATAAACACCTAATTTATTTTTATTTTAATAGGACAAAAATTAACTAATATTCTTTTTGCAACAAAAGAATGAAAGGAAAAAATGTTTTTGTGTAGTAACTTTTTAATATGCAGCCTCAACTGATACAAAAATGTATACTTTTATGAAAAACAAGAAATGTGCATATAATTAATATAGGAACAACTTACAGTATTGGGGAACTACTATGACAAGTTAATTTAAAGCACTTAAAAGTGCCCTAGAATCAAAAATTTAATTTACCTCGGCATAGTTGAATAACAAGAGTTCAGTACATGGAAAAGATATACGTTGAGTTTCAAACTCCATTGCTTCCTCCTTATATAAATCTCATTTGTTTAAAAGACCTCCGGAAAACAGGCAAATCTCAACATAACACCGACTGTTACATAACAGTCGGGATCATTAATATGTATGACCCCAATATTTGCATATGCCAGCCCATGTTCAAGGCATTAGACAAGGGCAGGCAGTATTAACGTCTGGATCTGTGCACAGCAGAATCATCAGACTAGGTAAGCAAGCAAGGACAACAGCGAAAAATGGCAGATGGACCAATAATAACTGACATGATCCATGATTACATGATATTTTTAGTGATATTTGTAAATTGTCTTTCTAAATGTTTCGTTAGCATGTTGCTAATGTACTGTTAAATGTGGTTAAAGTTACCATTGTTTATTACTGTATTCGCGGAGACAAGAGCCGTCGCTATTTTCATTTTTAAACACTTGCAGTCTGTATAATGCATAAACACAACTTCATTCTTTATAAATCTCTCCAGCAGTGTAGCATTAGCCCGTTAGCCACAGAGCATATAGCCTCAAACTCATTCAGAATCAAATGTAAACATCCAAATAAATACTATACTCACAGGAATCGATGCATGCATGCAGCATGAATGACGAACATCTTGTAAAGATCCATTTGAGGGTTATATTAGCTTTGTGAACTTTGTTTACGCACTGTATAACTGCACTTATAGTTGAGAGCTCGGGAGGGCAGGGAGCGAGAGATTTAAAGGGGCAGCGCAGCCTGAATCGGTGCATAGTTAATGATGCCCCAAAATAGGCAGTTAAAAAAAATAATTTAAAAGAAATCTATGGGGTATTTTGAGCTGAAACTTCACACACATTCAGGGGACACCTTAGACTTATATTACATCTTTTGAAAAGACGTTCTATGGCACCTTTAAACTGCAGTCAAATTACTGTTTTGTATCATAAAATTAGACTGTCTGGAACAGAAACAATATTAATTAGAGTGACATTTATATACAAATATACATTTAATAAAATAAGACCACATCCGATTAATAAAACTGCTAAACAGCAGCATTTTGGAAATCTTGTTACAAAAGCTAAACAGCTGAGCTACAGAAGACAAAATGTACTTAAAGGGTTAGTTCACCCAAAAATGAAAATTCTGTCATTAATTACTCACCCTCATGTTGTTCCACACCCATAAAACCTTTGTTCATCTTCAGAATTATTAATATTGTTAAATAAAGTTGTTACTTTTGTTTTGTTTTCACATCGCTTCATAAAATTAAGGTTGAACCACTGCAGTCATGTTGACTGTTTTAACAATGTCTTTGGTACCTTTCTGGACCTTGAAAGTGTTGGTTCAATTGCTGTCTATGGACGAGCCATATACCTCTCGGATTTCATCAAAAATATCTTAATTTGTGTTCTGAAGATGAATGCAGGTCTTACGGATGTGGAACGACATGAGGGTGAGTAATTAATGACAGAATTTTCATTTTTGAGTGAACTAACCCTTTAAGTTAGTAGTATAGCTACTTTTAGTTGGTTATTCCCCAACACCGCTGGTATACTGTATAAATTATATATTTACATTATATATATGGAACAAAACTTTAGCACAAAAAAACAAAACAAAAAAAACAACAGCCTTACATGGCTTGATGTCCAGGACAAAGGAAAAGCTGCGGCCCAATTGTCCTCTGTAATCCTTCCATCTGTGAAGACATTTTATGTAGTTGGCTGTGCAATTGGGAATGTGGGAGGCTGTCCTTAAACCGAGGTCTGTAATGCCAGGAGAGTCATCCATCCAGTCATTTCCATTTATCTCATAAGGCAGCTGCTTGACTGGCGTAGGACCCAAGCCGTAGGTGATGCAAAAAGAAAATATTTGGTTGTGGTCAAAAAAGTTTTTCACTTCTATCACTGAGATGTAAATTACCATGTGACTAATCACTGTGGAGCGGCAGGAAAATTACCTCATGACAACGCTGACTTGTTGAAGAACATGCACAATCCCAAGACCTTCACTAGATTAGGTGCCAGTTGAGAAAAAAATGCACTGTTTTAACTGTGTGCTTAATTTACAATGGATCTGGAGATTCTAACAGCAGCTGCTGTGACAACGCCTCTTTAATTTGGAAGATGGGTTTTCTTTACTATCAGTGTTAGGGAAAGTTACTTTTAATAATGCATAATATTGTGTTAGTTACTTTTTTGAAAGCACTGCGTTACGTTACTTTTGCGTTACTTTTCCTTACCTGGGCTTGGCTTGCTTGTTTGTTTTTTAATAACAAAAAAAAACAAAAAAAACAAAGTTCTATTTTTGACAAATGTCAAGGCCAAATGTTTCACACCAAAATGAAATTAATATGCCTCAGGCTAAAGGAAATGCAAATTCACGCCTGTAGAGTAGAGGGTGCAGCTCAAACAAATCTTTCAGCAGTGCTGCCATTCTGGATTAGAACACAGGAGAAGAAAGTTCAACACTATTACTATTAGGAGTAGGCCTTAGTTTAATTAGGACATTTAAGTAGCTTTTATAAATGTGCCTTAGAAAAAAAAAAAAAAAAACAACATTACTGGTGAGCATATTGAGAAAAAACAATAGCAATGACATTTTAATATATTTTTTAAATATATTTTTATAATATTACGCAGGTTTGTGCACTATTCTGCATTTGCATTTCACCATTTTTATTTTAAGGAATACTGAATCTGTTTTCGTGCAAGTGAGATAAGTAAATGCCTACTCACATTCAGTCTAGAACTACTATAATGTACTCAGTTACTAATGTAACCTCGATTCAGAGATACGGGAAGAGTACTGCGTCACTAGATGCGGTGGGGAAAACTTTTTCTCTGATTACTGAAGATCATAAGCAGGCATTCTGGCATAGGATCCTCAAGTTAATTTGACTGAAGCGATGAACACCGAGTCGTGCAGTAACATAGCATGGGCCACAACGCAGTACTCGTACCAGTATCTCAGGGAACCAAGGTTACGTAAGTAACTGAGTATGTTCCCTTTCGATACTTTCCTCATATTGCATCAATTGACGCGGTGAAGAACTAGTTCAATCACGCCGTGTTGTGGCTGCGGTATGACTGATATATGACAACTCAAAGCACTAATAAAAGAGCCCAGAGAAACAAAGACATAGTAGGGCGAAACCATCCTAACTAGGGGCTCGGACATACGTCGGAGCCGTCAAGGGGGCATGGTGGGCTAAACTCAGGTCAAGCCCGCCCCTAGACAGTTGTCCCAAGAAAAACCTGTATAGCCTTGGCGCTTAAAGAAGGGCCAAGAGCGTACAAGGTAAGAGAAGGCGAACACCTGAAGCTAGTGGCTTGGATCTAAATCTGAGCCACAAGGAATCTGTAGCAAGTTTGAACTCATCAATGGTAATGCTCAGCTATAGAATTGATCCTGCAACAGGGCATGAGTGTGGGCTCCTAGTGGGTTGAGCTCAGGAGAGGTCAACTCTACTATGCAGAGAGAACCCTAGGTTATAAAATCTGGCAAAAGTGGACGGCAAGGCCCAGCCGGCCACCGCACAAATTTCTCCAATGGACACACCACTGGACCATGCGGACCATGCCCAGGATAAAGCCATGCCTCTGGTAGAGTGAGCTCATACTACAATGGGGCATTGTAGGCCCATCGAGTAGGCTAACGCAATTGCGTCCACTATCCATCGGGATAGCCTTTGCTACGTGACTGCCCTTTGGTGCAGACTCTGAAGCATACAAAGTTGTTCTGACTGCCTGTACGAGGCAAAATGCTCAATGTAAACTCTTAAAGCCCAGACAGGGCAGAGTAAATGTAACTCTTGTTCATCCTCTGCACATTAGGCACACAGCTAGGCACATGTCTTCGTTTAAAGATGACCTTGCAGTCGTTGGGCCCAAATTCAAGGCAAGAAGCGCTCACAGAGAGCATTTGCAAGTGGCCTCGCAGTTTCATTGCGTGATTTAAAAAGGCTTCAGTAATCAGAGAAAAAAATAGTTTTCCCCACCATGTCTAGCGACACAGTACGAGTGAAGTATAGAAAGGGAACCATCATGTTTACACACAACACCTCTGCACTTACTCCTGATTTCTCTCAACATGGGGACAGGAGAGCGGTGTCAGTCAATAAATGGGAAAACAAAGTAACTTGTTTTACTCATTAAAAAAAAAAAAAAAAAAAAACTTTTTGTTTAAAAGTACGTAACTTCCGTTACTTGTAATGCGTTACTCCCTACATGGTTTAGTATAGTCACCATATTGGGAATTCCAATTTCTCCCATTCATTAGCTGCGTCCCAGTATAGAGGCTGCATCCTTAGAAGGCTACACCTTTGAAGTCCATGAAGGTCAAACAGTGCATTGTTAAACGGGATGGTCTAGCCCAGTGGTTCCCAACCCAGGTCCTGGAGTGCCCCCACCAGTATACATTTTGGATGTCTTTCTAATTGGATGACCATTTTAGGTCTAGACGTCTCTAATAACGAGCTGATGAGTTTAATCAGGTGTGTTTGGTTAGGGAGACGTGCAAAATGTGCAGAGCTGTGGGTGCTCCATGACCAAGGTTGGGAACCACTGGTCTAGCCTACAGAGCATTGCTCATTTCCTACCATCTATGACAGCTGCAGTTGTTTGGACTGGAGTAAGATTCTTGGTAAGATGTGTCAACATTTGAACCTCTAAAGTTTTATTTATTTTGTTTATTTTATATTTGTATCACGGGTGTGCAATGGAACTTGGGATAGCCTGGACCATGAAGGAGCCATTTGTTGTATCCTTCATGGTCCAGACTTCGTTGCTCCGTTGTGATGCATTCGGTCTTGGAATGCAGTCTTCGAAGGATATAGCCCCAGAATTGGGACACAGTTATGCTAATACACATCCAACACACTCATGGCAATACATAACAATTTTGCCATATTAGTGCCAAATTCATCTAATCTCATTAGTACATTTTCAAACAATCTGCTTATGCCCCATTAGCGGTTTTGTTTAAGGGTGGACTTTCATGCCTTTTTCCTAAAACTTGAGATGGGGTTAACCTGTCTCTGTTATATACTGCCTCTGATGTGGCCGTCTCTCTAACCTACAGAATGAGTGTTATTAGCCCCAATGACTCAACTCCCTGCTGAGTTAACCTTTTAAAATGAATCACTGGCAGATTCCTGTGGCCATGACAGTGACCAGTGAGCTTCTTTGAAAAGTTATTGTCGTGCTCAGATCAGATGCACATTTTGTCCTTGAAAAGTCACATATCACTGATTATGCTGATTATTAGCCATGGTGACAAGGTAACCTAGAATTCTCCTACACAATTCAGTGTTACAAATGTGTATAGGCAGTTGTTTATTCTGTATCTCCTCTTCCATCCTCAACTGTTAAGTGTAACAGACCTCTCAGAATACGGTGAGATCTCAAAACAGTAAATAGGCATGACACTTCCAGCAAAACTAGAGTTGTTTCAAATTGTCTAGGAAGACCTCTCGAGCCAGATGAGTTCCCAGTGAATAACTTGCAATTCATTTTGAAAGATATACAGTAGTAGAACAATGTCCACTCAAAACAGCTCCAGTAAAATAAGAAAAAGATATGCATAGTATTATTATACCAGAGATTAAGAAAAGCTTTCAGATCCATGGGGGATAAGGTTGAAAAGTATGCAAAATTCTGAACATTCCATAAAGGTTTAACAAATATTCAGATCCAGTATTTGGTGTTAGTGATCATTGTTTTGCCAACTTCGAATGGGAATACAGGAAATATTTAATTCAGTTAAGTTTGTTAATATGCCTGATCCAAACCTTCACATTACATCAGCACTATTTTTTTAAGTATTAAAAGCATTGGTTATTATTGACCATATAAAATTATTTTACCATTATTCTATTGTTCAGTTTGCAGAATATACTGCCTTATTGGGTAAAACACATGGCAAAGTAATATCTCATGTAAAATCAGCTTAAATTTACCAATATGGTATGTTTATGTGCTGCACCTTGAATAAAATATATACCCTTGAGGTGGTTTAAAATGCTACAAAACCAAGAGTAAATGCAAATCAATTCGTTTTTTTTTTCTTTTTAAAATTGTCTCATGATCTGTGTATCTTCATGTATACACTTGTTTTGATGCATTTGTTTTAACATGCCTGCACATTTGTTTAAATATGATTACTGTGCACTTAATGATTACACTGATGACTTAAAATGGTTATAATATAATAAATGCATGTCTTGTTAACAATAATCACAAGAACAAGGACTAATATTTTAGTAGCAATATGCAGAGTTGATAGTGAAAGTCATTTTCCATAAAATGAACAGATAGCAGCCAGTAACTGTTGAGTTCCAAAGACAACAAAAGGACAATAGAGCACCAAAGCAGTCCTACAACTCCAGAACATTCCAGGTCTTCCAAAAAAAAAAAAAAAAAAAAAAAAAGTATACTATAGTCATACTGTATAACCATTGTTATACAGACTTACATTTTTTGAGCAAACTACTTTATATTAAAAAGATTTTAAATAAAAAAAAGCATCATCCGCAAGTCCAAACAAAAAGTGCAATTGTTAACATCCACTGATTGCCAGAAAATGGTGGTACATGAAACAAAAATGAAAGATGCACCCAATAAATACTGATAAAACACTGATAAAAAGTATAGTAGATGCTTACATTGTATATTTATCATTGATTGAGCAGCATGTTTACACTTACCTTTAATGCCATCTCATTCGTATTTGCATCTGAATATTTAGCTGTTGATTCTTGTAGAATGATGCTTTGAGCATTTAATGAACATCACTGTAGGGTGGACCACTTGACAATACAAGTGTAATAATACCCAGTGTGCATTCATTAAAGAACCCAATATTACTGCAAAAAAATAAGCCTTTGTAAATACATTACATATACATTCACTAACCACTTTATTAGGTACACCCGTTCAACACAAATATCTAATCAGCCAATCACATGGCAGCAACTCAATGCATTCAAGCATGTAGACATGATTAAGACTATCCGCTGAAGTTCAAACTGAGCATCAGAATGGGGATGAAAGGTGATTTAAGTAGCTTTGAATGTGGCATTGTTGTTGGTGCCAGGCAGGCTGGTCATAGTATTTCTGGTCTGATCTACTGGGATTTTCAGACACAACCATCTATATAGTTTACAAAGAATGGTCTGAAAAAGAGAAAATATCCAGTAAGCAGCAGTTCTGTGGGCGAAAAAGCCTTGTTGGTGTCAGAGGAGAATGGCCAGACTGGTTTGAGCTGATAGAAAGACATCAGTAACTCAACCACTCAGTCTGCAGAAGAGCTTCTCTGAACACACAACATGTCGAACCTTGAAGCAGATGGCCTACAGCAGCAGAAAACCACACCGGGTGCCACTTCTGTCAGCTAAGATCAGGAAACGGAGGCTAAAATTTACACCTCCTCACCATAATTTGACAACAGAAGACTGGAGAAACGTTGCCTGTTCTGATGTTCCGAGTCTCGATTTCTGCTGTGACATACAGATGGTAGTGTCAGGCTGCTGGTGGTGGTGTAATGATGTGGGGGATATTTTCTTGGCACACTTTGGGCCCCTAATGGTGCTTTTCCACTGTGTGGTATGACTCGGCACAGCTCCCTTTACCTTGACTTGGTTTGCTTTTCCACTGCTGTTTAGTACCGCTTCAAAGTGGGTGGGATTATAGACTTATCGTTATAGTTGCGCTGCCTCTACTGCCGTTTGATTTAGTGTCTCATGTCACAAATCCAATAACACTGGTAGTGACTATTCTCTCTGACCAATCAGTGATCTACAGTGTATACACGTCACATTTTAGTATTGGTATGGTTCACTTGGAACCTCAACCGAGGTGGTACTATTTAAAGAAAACTGTACCGAGCCATACCATGCTGTGCAAAAGTGACCCATACTGAGCATGCAGTGGAAAAGCAACATTAGTACCAACGGAGAATCATTTAAATGCCACAGCCAACCTGAGTATTGTTGCTGACCATGTCCATCCCTTTATGACCAGTTTACCCATCTTCTGTTGGCTACTTCCAGCAAGGTAACACGCCATGTCACAAAGCTCAAATCATGTCAAACTGGTTTCTTGAACATGACAATGAGTTCACTATATTCAAATGGCCTCCACAGTCACCAGATTGCAATCCAATAGAGCACTTTTGGGGTTGTGGTGGAACGGGAGATTCGCATCATGAACGCTCTGCTGAGAAATCTGCAGCAAGTGTGATGCTGTCATGTCAATATCAAAAAATCTGAGAAAAGTTTCCAGCACCTTGTTGAATCAATGCTACAAAGAATTAAGGTAGTTCTGAAGGCAAAAGGAGGTCCAACCTGCTACTAGCAAGATGTACCTAACAAAGTGGCTGTGAGTGTATATTAAGCCAATGTGGCTGGCATCACAATATATACTCTCAGAAACAGACAACGTTGCTGCAGACATGGACTTGGTTATTAATAAAGCTTATTCCTGAATCTTAGCATAACCAGGGTAGATTGTCTATTAAAAATCAAGCATGGAGTTCATATTTGAACTGCATTATTGCAATTTTTAGGTATAAAAAAGCTTTTAGGGTGCATGTATACAAATTCAAATATATAATGTATAATTCAAATGTATACACAAAGCTTTGGTCTAGACAAACTCTATAGGTCACAAGTATTTGTGCAAAATTCCTGAACGTTTGCTGGCAACTTATGTGGCAAACCAAATAGCAATGAGCAGGCCAAAAAAACAACCAATGGAACAGACCTGTCAATCAATATCTGTTGCCACATGAGAAGCCAGTAAACTACTTTGTAAGTAAGATGTCTTGGTCATGTTTCTTGCGTCAATCTGAAGAGTTTCTTTTGAATCTTTAATTACAGCTTCCACCAACCAAAGTTTCACAATTCAGCTTAATAGACCATTTTTTCTAACAGCAACTTAAAATGAAAAATGACTGTATAAGGGTTCTTTATGAGACTGTTTTGTAAGCTTTATTGAGTGTGTACATGTGTGTGAACTACAAGAATATTTCAGGGCCAAATACATTAGATCTATGGAATAAAAATAAAGTAAGGATATCACCTACAATCAAATGAACCACTGCTACAAAACCTCACACATTATTTAATGTCTATTAAAATAAGATTGTGGATAAAACAAAAAGGCATTTACATTACACCAGATATTATACCAAGGCCATTAAGTGTACTACAGGATCGACCAACGACTGAAGAGTCAATGCTCTTTCTTCATCAGGCAGTACAAATTGAAAATGAAGAATTTCATTGTAACCTGCAACAACAAAAAAGACTAGTTAATAAGACATGAAGAGAGAATTTTTAAAACTTGTTTGTATAATGACAGCGGGTTGCATTCACTACTAAGAAAACAACTACTGTCCCAGTCAATCTAAAATTAAAGAAAAAACTTCATATATAAATAACTACAAAAGCTGTTTTTGCTGAATTTTATACCCAAAATGCCATTAAACCTAAGCATGATTTGATGTAAATGAGTAAGCTGATGGAAATCATGTTCTAAAGTTTAGAAAATAGGAAAAAACTCATGTCTCTAGCTTTCTATCCACATAGCGCAATTACTAACAGTTTTGGCTATTCAAAAGAGCTGAATTACTAGAAACTCACCTTAAATGCTGTACAATTGTCATTACAAAATCTCCTAAAAATACTTGGTGCGGTTGAGAGCTCTCTGAGCAAGCTGGCCGCTCTCATCCGTGATTTTCTCCCAGTCTGTCTGACCAACAACAAAACCAATCGCGCGTTTTCTGTCGGCATCCTTCTTCTCTTCGAGATCAGCCCAGCGCACCTGGAAGATCAGTAATTTTAATGAGTGCAAAATGTTTGTTTGAATCATGACCCTGCCCATAACCAAACAAGAAAAGCAATGAAAATTCTAATCAGATGGTCACCAACTGGTGAAAGTCTTATTCAGTAAAATAAAAATATAGACCAACAAGTCTATCATTTTCAAAACAGGGCTCTCAATCTGCAATTCTCAAGAACATTCTAAATAAAAACTGAACAGGTGACCACAAATAGTAAGTGAAAGCAAATACATAAAACAACACGTGCACCACATTACCCTCTTTTTGCCAGGTTCAGACATGCGACTGGCATAGTCATCGGGCAGCTGAAGGAAGTCTTCCATGCCGGAAACATCATTGTCTCGTTTTCTCTTGCCTCCTCCTGCCAGACCATCCAACTTGTCTGGAAGGACAAAGCAACATCTAAAGTCATCATCAATTCTACATCTGATGAACACTTATTTGTTTCAAAGCTACTAAAACCTGGTAAATTACATACTAATCAGGAAAAAAAAAAAAAAAAAAGCTATTATTCTGTTATAATCAATGGCTGTCCAAAGACATATCTTATGCACATTAGGATTAAGCAAAGTTGCAAGGGCTTTTCACACAGTGCTGGGTCAGTGTTTTTTAAACCAGCTAGAGCTGGTTTCAGACCAGTAGTGTTTTTAGACCTGTAGATCATTTGCTTTGTTCTGAAACAGGGATCAAAAATATCGCAACACTGCAATTTCTTCTTGGTTCGGTTCGCTTTCACAAGGCAACATTTGTAACTGGACAAAAAATTGTTACTACAAGTCACATGCTAGTAAACTATTTTACTTTATCATTTTGAGCAAGAATCAAGGCTTCAGTATTTTAATGTGTTTTGGGCAGTTGTTCTGAAATATGTTTGTCGGGTCAAATTTCAAATAGCTATTTTACTTCGTGTTTGATCCAGGTTAACTAATGATTCATTTTGAAAAGCATTAGCAAAACAAACACTGCTGCTTTTCACGCAACATATGTAATAGTCTGTTGGGTCGGATTGCTTTCTCACCACAAGCAAACCACTCTAGAGTTTTTCAAGTGGGCTGAGACCACCTTGTTTAAGTGTTATTTTGTTGCAGATCTGAACATGATTGCCATGTTCATATATGCCTAAACGAACCAAACAAAGAAAGAAAATGCTTCAGGTTCCAAAACAAATGCTTCAAATGAGCCAGGTGTGAAAATGCCCTAAACATACACTTTAATGCAGAGTGTTTAACTGTCTGAGAGCAAAATGAATGTGTTTCGGATGACTTGAAGCAGCCCGAGCAGATCTACATGATGTTATTCTAAGTTAATAAAACAGTTCACATGCTGTAGTTGTCTAATTGTTGTTATTGACCTCAGTAAATGCAAATAAAATGATTTGCATTGTACATTTGTAAATTCATGAACCCAGGAAAATGTATGTAATAAATTACCCATATATGACAATGACACCAAATATTTAAAAAATAATTATATTAAAAAAAAAAAAAAAAAAAAGACAACATCATACAGTACAAACATATACTGTTTTGAATATATTGTGTAAAACTATAAATAAATACCCACCCAGCTTTGCTTCTGAAGTGTCCATCTCCCATTTGCTTTTCGGAAGGTATCCCTATATTACAGAGAGACACTCCAACTGTTAATCCTCAGGGGATGAGAGACAGAGGGGACAGACAGTGTGACAGAGGAAGGACAGGGACAGAATATGGGCTGGGGAGCAATGATGATGCTTTGGATGATGAGGGAATAAGCTTGAAAAAGAGATAATTAATAAGTCACAAAGGCAACAATGAGCTCTCAGCAATTGATAAACAGTCCACAATGAGGAAATGCTTACTGAATACAGAAGAGCATGCATATTTTAATACTACTGAGGTTTTTATATATTCCTACATCACTGCTTTATGCATTCATTTTATTGTAAATCACAAAGCCAAGACACATTTTTGCAGCAGAGATCGGTCATTATGAGATAAGACAAAAAGCCAACAGCACAAACCCACAGGAAATACTCAAGAATGACAGAGGAGTCCAATTTTAAATTAAAATGATTATTCACTGCAACCTTCAGGAGTATTTCTCAATCCTGCCCAAGAGAAACTGGATTTCTGGATTGAGAAGCACTGATCTAAAGGAAGCTCTTCTTTCTTCTGCCAAATATATGGAAAAGTAGGAAGTTCTGTAATTTTTTTAATTGAGAATTTCCATTCAATTATAGTGATACAGTTAAAGTAACTGACTTCACTCAATTAAGATCTGAAAAGTTAAAACTAGCTTAAATGTAAATACCCATATCTTAATTTAAATGAAATGATATTATAATACTGGCTGTGTACACAAAAACCAACAATTAAAACTTTGCTATAAAGTCATCCACATTAAGGCAATCTACACTGTAATAGCACTAAAGTTAAACATTTATTACTTTTTTGGACAATACATGCATTACATTTCTGGATAAGAGTTTCTAATGTTTCTAATGGACACGTTTTGCCTCAATGCATTATATTTTCTATTGTGTATAGAATTTAATAAAATTTAATATTTTCAAGTTTTTACAACCACAAATTACACTGCCACAAAGTACAGATTGCATGCTTGCTTTAGTCCAAAAACATTCTGCTACCAAGTACCAAGTGTAATAATCCATGTAAGATTTATATTTTATAATTAGCTAGATTTAGAACTATAAATGTCTGGTATCATTTCTCAAAGATAAAAATACATAAACATACAAATAAATCAAAAACAATCATTGGTGTTGCAACTTGCAACCAATCATGACAAAGTTTGAAGCTTTAAATATGCACTCTTTGGTAAGTGTGTGAACATTCAAAACACCCTTGAACATTAATCACTGCACAGGTCATAATGGTCATAGCTATAGTTTATAATAGGGATGTGTGAGACTAGTTGACTGTTCGATATGGCTGCTCTAGTTGACATTAATGTAAACATCTAGCTTATCCAATGTTTTTTTTTTTTTTTTTTTTTTTTTTTTGCACATTTATGTTTTGCTTTATATTTTTACAAAGGCTTAGTTCAAAACACTGCCATATTACACTGTTCAAAATAATATACTATTTTTAAAATGTATACTGGAGACCTTACATGCGTTTGTTTTCTCCATGTCTTCTGTCTCCACTTAGAAGATGAGCAAGATGAGGGAGTATTCTTACTTGGCCTACACAAAACTTTTCCATTTTCTTCTACATGTTAAACTGGCATATAAAAATTAGCTTGATTAAAAGATTGTTATACTACTGGTTATAAGGGAAATATGAAATTTTAAATGAGAAACGTTATGAAATAAAACTAAACATGTCAAGCCTTTTTTTTTTTTTTCGATTTTGCTGCCTGATGTGTACAACTACTTTTCATACATGAGAAGCGCATTCAAATCAGGACGTGCAATCAAACTTTTATTTTCTTAATAAAAAGTTTTCTGCTTATAATAGGCTATAGGGTTTGAACTTATTGGTCCTGCACTGCCTATTGATTTAGTTGATTTAATAATAATAATAATAATAATAAATATAGCTGCAAGCAGCAATTATGGGGCCAAGCACAAAAACGGCACAAGAAACCAGCCAACACGGCTGGGAGCATCAGACCAACTGCAACAGTGAACAATTAAAGACGTATTAAGATCATTTTAGGCATAAGAGCTGAAAAATTATCAAAAATGAGGATTTACTGGTTCATAACTTTCGACCAATAGGTGGCGCTGTGTCCAAATTGTTGTGGTATGGTCAGAGTGAGGTGACAATGACACTTCCAAAGTTTGGTGTCAATATGTCAAAGCACTGAAGAGATACAGCTTCAAGAGTCATTTTTGAATCATGCCTCAAATTCTTTGCTCTGGTATACAAAAACGGTTTGACATATGGACTTGAAATCCATAACTTTTTGTCGGCATGGTCTGAAGATGACACGGTTCAATTTTGGTGAAAATCGGAGCAACGGTCTAGGAGGAGTTCGAAAAAGTAGGTTTTTAAAGAAAAACAATATGGCGGACAGGACGTTTAGCTGACTATGGCAAATTTGATATCTATGTTCTCAGCATAACCCAAGGAATCTACAGAGACCAGTTTCATTACAATTGGTTAATATAGACAAAAGTTATTAGCATTTTTGTAAATTTTGTTATAACTTTTGACCACGAGGTGGCGCTGGTCCGAAACTTCTCAGGCTCCTTCAGGGCATTGTCCTGATGACCCATACCAAATTTATGAATTTTGGTCAAACTCATCAGAAGTTATGAGCAAAATAACAATTTTTCATATCTCCACTCCAGTAGGTGGCGCTGCACCGAAACACTGTATAATGCCTCAGGTCATGCTTGTGATGACATGTACCAAGTTTGGTCTAAATATGTCAAAGCATTGTAGAGATACAGCTTCAAGGGTAATTTTTGCATCACATCTCAAATTCTTTGCTCCGGTATACGAAAACGGTTTGACTTATCGACTTGAAATCCATAACTTTTTGTCGGCATGGTCTGAAGATGACACGGTTCAATTTTGGTGAAAATTGGAGCAACGGTCTAGGAGGAGTTCGAAAAAGTAGGTTTTTGAAGAAAAACAATATGGCGGACAGGAAGTTTAGCTGACTATAGCAAATGTGATATCTATGTTCTCAGCATGACCCAAGGAATCTACTGAGACCAGTTTCATTACAATTGGTGAATACAGTCAAAAGTTATTAGCATTTTTGTAAATTTTGTTATAACTTTTGACCACAAGGTGGCGCTGTGCCGAAACTTCTCAGGCTCCTTCAGGGCATTGTGCTGATGACCCATACCAAGTTTTGTAAAGATACGTTAATGCGTTCGTAAAATACAGCATTTTAGCACAAAATTCAAAATGGCCGACGGCCAAAATGGCCGATATGGGAAAATTGGATATCATTCGACTCGGCATGATTCCCCGAATCCAACGAGACCAAATTTATGATTTTTGGACAAACCCATCAGAAGTTATAAGCAAAAATACCCATTTTTCATATCTCCGCACCAGTAGGTGGCGCTGCGCCGAAACACTGCATGGTACCTCAGGTCATGCTTGTGATGACATGTACCAAGTTTGGTCTGAATACGATAAAGCGTTGCGGAGATACAGCCTTACTTCTGTTTTCGCAAGCACTACGTACAATTCGTTCGTGAGTTTTTCGAAAACGGTTTGAGGAATCAACTTGAATTCCATAACTTTTTGTCAGCATGGTCTGAAGATGATCTGATTCAATTTTCATGAAAATCGGAGTAACGGCCTAGGAGGAGTTCGAAAAAGTAAGTTTTTCAGAAAATTCAAAATGGCGGAAAAATTTTCATGACGGAAAATGACGTCATAGGGTGCGATCGATTCGTCTTGACCCAAGGAATCAGAGGAAAAAAGAATTTTGTTTCTAGCCCTTATGGTTCAAAAGTTATTAACATAAACATAAGTGCAACTTTGGACAGCTGGTGGCGCTAGAGGGATTGAGATAGAGACTCCAAATTTGCTGTGGACAAAGGTCAGACTGTCCTCTAACTGTGTGCCAAATTTCACAACTTTCCCGCAAGCGGTTCTATGGGTTGCCATAGACTTCAAGAGCGGAAGAAGAAGAAGAAGAAGAAGAAGAATAAAAAAAAAAAAAAAAAAAAAGAACGCCAACAATAACAATAGGTGCCTCCGCACCTTCGGTGCTTGGCCCCTAATAAAAATAAATAAATAAAAAAAAAAGAACGCCAACAATAACAATAGGTGCCTCCGCACCTTCGGTGCTTGGCCCCTAATAAAAAAAAATAAATAAAAAAAAAAGAACGCCAACAATAACAATAGGTGCCTCCGCACCTTCGGTGCTTGGCCCCTAATAAAAAAAAATAAATAAAAAAAAAAGAACGCCAACAATAACAATAGGTGCCTCCGCACCTTCGGTGCTTAGCCCCTAATAATAATAAAAAAAAAAATTAAAAAAAAGAACGCCAACAATAACAATAGGTGCCTCCGCACCTTCGGTGCTTGGCCCCTAATAAAGGCTATATTAGCTAATGTTGATTAAGTGAATGATTAAGTTTAATATACAATACCAGGGATGCAAACATGTAAGGGGGAAAAAAGGTGAGAACATTGCATGGAGCAGGGGCATGGTCCGCATGGAATTTTTTTTTTTTTTAAAGATATTTGCTTTACATGCTCATTTGTAGTTACTTTAAGGGATTGTTTTTATTTATGACTTTTTTTTAGTTAAAGTCTGAATTTGTCCAAAACTGTAATTTTACGTGAAAAAAAAAAAAAAAACATTTTACATTTTGCAACATTTTTCCAAAATCAAGATCAAATACATTTGGTCAAAGTCTCATGTTATAAAAGATAAAGTGCTATGCAGGCTATTTAAGATAATATTGGCTGATTAGACGGCAATACTGAGCTGAAATGCAAACTGTTTGCCCTCTCTTCACCGTTCCCACATCTCAGACCTCAAATACATAAATTACCCTTTATATACATAGTTTTTAAAGTAAAGAGTAAAGGAAACACTGTACTGTACTTACTGAAACAACCAGTTCTTTATTTACCCTTGTAAGTTCACAACTAACCCCCACCCCCCAATAAAAAACACTTTCTCATTGGATCTATGCAAATCCCATAAGTGAACTATTTTGATTTCAAAAAGCTGAGTCGTCACTGAAAGGTGAGGAATTTGCATCTATGAATACTCATCACATGTACATTACCCATTTTCAGCAGCATTCAGTATGAGATTGGATCTTTTGATTCATATTTCAAAATGGATTGCTTATACAAATGTTTGTTAGACTAGACTACACAATTTCCATTTAAACGTTAAAGACATTAGTCATGGCGCACATCCCTAGTTTAAAAGGACATAATTTCCCCAGTTCCATAAATATAGAATTCAAATTAATTATTGCTGCATAATTTGCAAGGGCAAAGATACTGTTCTTCAACAGTTTAAGATCTGAATAAGTGTTACAAGGTCTGTGTCTGAACAGACAGGTTGGATTAGAGCTAGTTTTCTTACATTCCCAGCTGATCATTAGAAATCTATGAACATTTAAAATGCATATAAATCAATGTTAGCAGTGAAAAGTAAGGAGTACTGAAAATGGTACTGAAATACATAGCATTTTTTAAAGGTTTACATGACTGCTACTGACACCAGCAAAGAGGAATGAACTGATAAAATGTTGAGAC
This sequence comes from Ancherythroculter nigrocauda, assembly GCA_036281575.1. Taxonomy (NCBI): domain Eukaryota; kingdom Metazoa; phylum Chordata; class Actinopteri; order Cypriniformes; family Xenocyprididae; genus Ancherythroculter; species Ancherythroculter nigrocauda. Next base: position 10,998,042 of record VTFQ01000014.1, on the reverse strand, counting down.
AAATTAAAAAAAACAAAAAAAAAAAAACAAGGATACATAGATTTTTCATCTTCATTGATTTTCTTTATGCTTTACTTTTTTTCAAGCCATAATCCATGCATTAAGTTGGATTCTTTGAGTATAGAAAAGGTAAAATGCCTTTGGCATCTGCAATGATAAACACCATGTGCTTTGGCCTTTTCTTTCAAAGCCAGGATTCATTCAGTGCTATTCCTTAACTCATATTATGAAATTTCAGCTTTACATTTAAAAAGCCAGTTTACAAAGGGTCAACTTAATTTTAGAAAGACTGCAAAGAGCAAAAGGGTCCACAAAGCTGGATGTGCAAACATTATATACAAAAAAAGAACTATTTATGAATTTTGTCTTGTAATCAACCATACACAAATGGACAAACTTTGACAGAAAAAAGGCTTGAGTTTGCATAAACTTTTTCCAAAATGAAAGAATCCTTTACTTAAACTAAAATACAGTCATGAGTCTGTGTAAAACGGTCCTGTGTAATGCCAGGTTCAGACTACACAATATTTTTGCCTGTTACGATAGTCACTGTGCCAGATTATGTGATTTTGAGTACTAAATTCTTGTTGTGTTGCAGACAAGGTACATATCAGACTACACATTGTTTTCCGACCATCGCTTGCCATCTTTAACAATGTGCTCGATGTTGTCGAGAAAGCTGAGCTAGTGACTGACTTCCGGAAACAAATACTTAAGCTCCCGAAGCGCCATGTTAGCTTAATGCTAATTTCAGTAGTCACTGGGTTGCTGAAAAACCATTGTCTCTCACTCGTTTCACTATGTTTGAAAGCTGTGTACGGAAGAGCTTCTGTGCTCCTACTGGCTAATGCCACAGATGTGACAGACCTCATTGGGGAGGACGGAAAATAATTAAACATGCTATAGTCTTTCTTTCGTGACATCGTGAAGCGTCGCAAATGTGTTGTCGGTTGTCGTCCACTATGGCACGAGATGAAACAATTGATTCTTGCATCGCGACGGCCATTGTTGTTTACGAATTACCACGACACCCTACGTCAAACGGATTGTGCCAAAAATTGGGCTGATATAGTGTATTCTGAACCTGGCATTTAAAACAAAACAAAAAAAAAAACCTGAAATAGTTACTTTTTTCATATTTAGAAAAGCTTAATTGTCCTCATTTGGTTAGCCATCATTCAGTTCAACTATTCTTTAAAGGGATAATTCACCCAAAATTTTAAATTATCCCATGATTTACTCACAAACCATCCTAGGTGTATAGGACTGTCTTCTTTCAGACAAATACAATCTGAGATATTTAAAAATATCATTTTTACTGCAAGAACAGCTTGTTAGAACAAACCTAGGTAAAGTTATTTTTCTGGCAAGGTTGTTATTTGGTTTAGGTCTTAACAAAAAAAAAAAGTTTCCTTTTAAAAGTAGCTTCATTGAATTAATGGCTCTATTGTGATACCTATTGTGATTTGTCTTTGTGTAATATAAGGCACAAAGACAAAATTGCATAGCTGTGTAGAGCTTCCTACAAGATGAAACTGAAATGCTTTCAGTCTTGCACTGAATTTCATTGTGAATTTTATTGTGAAGTCTCACAATAAAAGGTCTGTATTAGGAATTCAACTACATCAAGTAGAACATAGCGTTTCTGTGTGAAGAGCATACTAATTGTGAGGCCATTTTATATTTGGCTAGATAAAATGAGATTTTCTCAAAACAGCTACATCATGGGAAATTCTTGCATCCATTTGTAAGTCAGAAAACCAAACTGCTCTAAATAAGCAATCAAAGTTTTAAGCTTTACTAGCTGACTTGTATTTTGATGCTTAAATCTTACATTCAAGTGTAGCCATGGAACTGCTTGAGTAGAAAATGAAGATTTCTCAAAAGGGAAATTAACAGATTTCACTTTATACCATACTAATAAAGTTGTGTTTTAACCTCTAAATTTGACACAGTAACGTGCACATTTTAACAATTCTGCTGTGAAGGAGTTACAAGTCTGGTTAACCTGTTAAAAAAAAAAAAAAAACTGTCCCACTGCTAGTTTAAATCAATTAGTAACGTAGAAGAGCAATGTATTTGAAACAAGTTTCAGCTTACATTGTGCAATATTTAAAAGCTTAGCTTACATTTTACTAAAAGTAACAAACTCAGGGGATCAGTTTTGCCAGTGACATTTTAAAAAAATGTACATTGCCAATTACAAGTCTCCATGGACAGAATTATAAGTAAAATATTATTTTAATTAGCTAAAATGTTGTGGATCTTTAAATAAGGATTAAGAAAATATGAAGATTTGGGAGGATAAACAGAGAAACCATTAAAAATTACACTATTTCAAAACATCAAAGTTTGTTCATTTTTCACACACTTCAAAATTAGGTCAAGACAACATGATATTTGCTGTTGCCAATATATTTTCTTGAGAAAGCATTTAATAATCCATATTCAGAATATGGATTGGAATGGTTTAAAATACCCCATGAGATCCCATGTCTCAGGAATATTCTTTTTTATTTGTTTCATCTTGATCAATAATAAGAGTACTTACCTTGTTTAGGTGAGAAACAAGCAACTATAAAGTCAGTTTAAATTATTGGATAAAAAGCATGCATGCAAAGTGAGGTCCTACCAGATCCGTCTCGTCGTCATCCTCCTTTTTCACTTCAGCCTTTATTTCTTCTTCAGATGGGTTGAAGTCTTCCATCTCCACCTATCACAAAAGCAATTTACGTTACTATGAGAAGAGAAGCACAAGGAAAACACATTTTCAATTTCTTTAATGAACATAACAAAAGGCACAAGCCATCAACAAACTTACATCTTCAATTGCCGCATCCTGCAGTAGAGACCTGATATCTAGTCGTATCATATGGGGTGGTGCAGACTCCCAGCCACTGGCCAGCTGTGCACAAAATGCATATTATTAGTCAGGCTCATGAACAATGAACATCATTATAATTCTGGTAATAATCTGAACTAATCATAAAAACAGCAGGTGCCAAACTGTAAATTAAGTTAAAGAAAATACCTTTGTGATATCCTTTAGTGTTCGCCCATGTATGTTTCTCTTTGAACATGTTTGTTGATCAGTGGTGATTTCAGCCAAGTACACCTGATAATAAAAAAGTGAGATATGAGGTAGAGCTACAAAAAAAAAAGTAGATGCTGTTGCTCTACAGAGATGCCTAGCATTTACTAGCAAGGAAATTTACATGAAACACAGAGGAAGCTCACCTCAAATCCTTTTGTCTTAGCAGCACTCCAGAACTGGTCAAAGTACTTCACTTTATCATTGATGGCATCCAGGATTATAAACGGAAAAAATCCATCATCCAGTGTTTTCTTAAATGTCTTCAACATGCTGTTTCGATATGTATCTTCCATCTCTGGTTCATATTCATATTCAAGCACCTAATGAAAGACATGCATGATCAGTTAGGGAAAATGAGTTAAGGTTTAAAATAAACAATAAACACAAAGAATAGTTCAAACCTTGTTCTTGACGCGCTTCCCAGTATCAGGGTCCTTCTCGACTTTTTCCACTTCAGTCATGAAATAGTCATCCAGACCCAGAACTCTGGGTGGAGCACCACCACATTCAACCTCTTTATCCTGCATCAGTAAAAGCATGTTTACTTCATGGATAAATAAATAAAACAAATCAAATACAAAACATCTTACAATAGCTAAAGTGTTATTTTGTTCTTTCCTTTGGTTATATGAATTCTCTTTGGCCCAAAACATCTCCTCACAAGCACTTCTATCTATACAAGCTTGATGAAATCATAATGAAACATAAATATGCACTGCAGTCTCAGTATTGCCAACAGGGGCAGTATAGAGAACATAAGCATTTTTTTCCTACTGCAGCTAGTTTTCTGTTATTCATATTTATGAGCTGACTTAATAATAACATCCAGTTCAGACATTTGAGGCAACTTTATCATCAACCCTGAGGACTTGTCAAATTCTATACCAGGACAAGTTATAGACACAGTAGACCAAGCATACTTTCAGATTGTTTGGGGAAAATAATAATAATAATAATAATAATAAAAATTAAAATATAAGTAAAAGGCACAATAAAATAAATTAAGCATTACCCTAATAAGTTTTGCCACATGACTTTTGCCACTTCCAGGTAAACCACGCATGATGACTACAATCTAAAGAAAAAAATACTGTGGGTAAAGCATAATATTCAAAAGAGCATAATAATAAATATAATAAAATAATTGTGGCATACCCTGTCAGGTCGAGTTGATCGACCTGGGAGTTTGAGGATGTCCTCAGCATTCTTTGTCTCTGGTTTCTTCTCCACACGAGGAGGGGCAACAGGTGCAGGAGGGGGCAGTGATGTGGGTGGCGGGGGGCGCTCATCTGGATAGCTCCTCCGATCACCTGGGTAAGAAATATAGGCATCTTACACAGGTCCCAACTTTATAGTGATTACTCAGTTATTCATGATACATTGACTTCACATTTGATTGGCTTGTGAAACAGGACCATTTTAAAAGGGGACTTAACCACTGGCAAAATGGGCTTTCAATAAATCTTGGCTCCCTATGCAGTAGAAAGGCAAAAAAAAAAAAAAAAAAAAAAAATTAAACTAGTGCAACCTGACTAGAGAAAAAATGAGAAATAAGGCTGCTGTCTTCCCGTTTGCTAAATGGGTAGGAAAACGTCAAAACCCAAAATGTACTGGGCATGTTGCCGTCCAAGGCCACTCCCACCAGTCATACAGTAACCAGGGTCAAATATCGCCTTGCTTTAGGTGGAAATACTTCTTGGCAAACTTTTGGTCATAATGGTGTTGACTTGTATTGTTACCGGGTGCAAGAATTCAAAGATCCAGACAAATACACACTTTTTCGGCCAAGGTAACAGAGAATGAGTAAACATTGTTGATTTATATATATTACTGACATTGTATAAATACAAAGCAGGTTGAAAATTGGCAAAGTTACACATTAAGTTAAAGAGAAATGTATACTTTCTGTGCCACTAGCTGTTTTCAAACAGGTTTCCCCAAAAACTCCTCCCAAAAATCACAACATTAGCTGAGCCAATACTGCTATGTTGGGTTGGTCAGGTTGTTCAAACAAGCCATTGTGTTTACACTTTACAAGGTAATCAACCTACAAGTGTATTTCTTATACTCATGTTTGCATCAAAGACGAAATAGGATTAAATGTTTTAATGTTATAAAATTACACGCAACTTTGAAAGTTGCAATGGATTCTTTTATAATAAACCTACTACCATAGCTTGAGGATCCATGGTCATAATGCTCAAGACTCCTTTCATAGGAAGACCTCTCATAACTTGATCGGCTATAAACCTCTCGGTCCCTGCTCGAACGACTTGAGTGATCTCTTTCCCTGTCTCTGTGTCCTGGACGAGGCCCAAGTGGAGGTCTGAAACCAGTCATACAAAAAAAAAAAAAAACAAAAAAAAAAACATGTTAAAATTCTAGATATATACTGCACTTTTTTCCCCAGTCTGTGACAAACTAATGCTCTTCACAGATATTTTAATGCAGATAATGAAATGTTTTATTAGTAAACCAATGTGGGTAAAAAATACATAAAATATCAGGTGCTACTGTGAGAAATAGATGCAGCGGTAAGGTCTTGAAGCACCTACCGTTCATCTCGTAGGTAACGGTCCCTTTCATATCTGTCTCTCTCATAATCCAGAGGTGGCTTCTCCCTATATGGATCTCTCTCCCAATCCCTGTCATAATCTCTGGGACCACCATATGGGTCACTTCTTCTGTCATAGTATGGGTCTCTGGGGCCAAGCAGTTCTAACAAAGAAAAGAAGTTCATCACACAAGGAAAACACAAAATTAAAATGAACGATTCTAATTTTAACAGAACTGAGCCAACCTTTCTCGTATAGTCGCTCAGATGGCGGTGGGGCAGGCCTCAACACAATCCTCTCTCCATAAGATATCCTTTCCACTGTTGCACCAACATCTGCTAAATGAAAACACAATGTAGTTTGACTAGATACATTTAAAATTATGTCAATTGAGTGGCAGAATATATACTGACCACGACCATGCCCATAGTCCACTGTTTTAGCAATGAATGTGGCTGTAGGGGCAGGTGCTGAAGAATGAAGAAAGTCTATAGATTGATTTGAAGGGGGCAAACCAGCTTCCAAAGGTTGACCGGGAACAATCTGTCCCGTTTCGGACAATAAATTGGTAGCCTTTAAGAAAAACAAAATAGTCATGCAATCTGTGACTTTTCAATAACAAGCTATAGGCATTCGTTTCTGAATCAAGGCGCATAATTTGGCATACCTGCAGAGCACTTTTAACCTCAGGTGGAATTTCCAATCCGAGAATTCCAGGGGGAAGTTCTGAAGGCAACCCAGTTGAATCTGGGTTGGAAGCTTCTCCCAAAGCCCTCTTGCTTTCCTGGAGCTCTCTATGAGGTTAAATAAAATCAGTAAGCTTTCAGCTTATGAAATCTCAACCAGTTGGCCTGTATGACTTGAAGGTTATTTAAATAATGATACACTGTTATTTAATTTTATTGATAAGGTAAATTAATTTTACCTTATCATTTTCAGCTCCTGGGCAGCTTTTAGAATGATCTCGTGCTGCCTTTGAGAAAGAGCAAGTACAGTTTTAGTTGCACTAGGTGAAGACTGCTCAAGTGGGATATCCGGGTCTTGAGGTGCTGGCAGGCCAGCTAGAGACTCTGGGTTATGCTCATAATGGTGCTTTGTTTCACCAGCTGGATGAGAGTAACCTCTTTCTTGTGGGGGTGGAGGTGGTGGCCTTTCCCAATCAGAATGAGAGTGAAATGAAGGCTCCCTATCTCGTTCTTGATAAGGCGAATCATCAGGGTAACAAGGTCGTCTTCGTTCCTCTCTGTATCGATCCTCTTCCTCATATGGGAATGATCTTTCTCTTTCCTCTAACCAATGTTCCTCTCTAATGTGCTCTGGGCGACGATGAAGTGGATAGTCTAGGTCAGGCTGCTCCCTGGCCCATTCCTCACGAGAACCATAATACTCATCGCCTTGCTCATAATCTGGATATTCATGAGTAGGTCTTCTGTGCATTTCATCCTCTTCACCATATGGGTATTCCTCCTCATAATCTCCTTCTTCATGGGGTGGTGGGACACGCCACCTCTCCCTTGGCATTGGGGGCCGAATTGGTGGTCTTCTCATACCTCTCCCCATTTCATGGGGAGGTAAAGAAGGACGTCTCAGCCCTCGACCACGTGGATGAGGCCATGCAGGTTCTCTGTCAATTTCTTCATCATATTCAAGAGGTCCAGCTGGATCCCTTGCCAGGATTTCATGAGGAGGTGGTGGCCGTCTCAAGTCTCGCTCCATAATGTCATGGTGGGGTAGTGGTCCCCATGGGCCTACACCGCGCCTGAATCGTGGTCCCATTCCACCACGTGGTCCCATGAGAGGAGGTCCATGTGGGTTGTGTTGCAAACTTCCAGGAGGAGGGGGGCGCCTAGGGCCATGAAGCATAAATCGAGGATGGAAAGGGGGTCTTCTGGGACCCCCTGGAGGAAAAGGAGGTCTAGCATGCATGGGAGGTCTTCTCTCTGTCCAGTATGGATCTTCTTCCTCCCAATAATCCTGTGATTCTTCTTCCCAGTGTTCGCCTGGATGAGTGCTCTCTGGGTACTCTTCTGGAAAGTGTTCCTCCTCTGGATGCCACATCTCAAGGGGTGCTTCCTGGTCATCTATTTCTCCAGGACCATCTAAAGAGGGGTCTCTCCAAACCAAATCCTGGTCCTCTCCATGCCCTGTATCATCCGTTTCCTGATGGTCATAGGGATCCTCTTCCATAATTTCTCTCTGGCAGTTTGGATCAGATATTTGTCCCCCGTACTGCCCTCGACCACGTGCACGCCCCCTGCCTCGAAGAGGCACTGGCCCTTGGCCCCTTCCTCTCCCTCGTGTCGCCTGTGGTGGAGTCAACATGTGTGGCCCCCTAGAAGCCTCCTTAATTGTATCAGGTTTAAACTTATTTTGAGGAGGCTTTGCTTGTTGCGGTGGCCCATTGCTTGTTGTAGTGGCAATATGACCAGTTTTAGGAGGTTGTGAGCTAGAGTTCTGAGATTTTTTGTTGGTGGTATTTGAACTTTCCGTAGGTAAGGATGGTTTAGTTCCATCTTCTGTCCCCTTATCCTGCTTTACAGTATCAGCACTGATATTCTCAGATTTATTATCCTGAGTTTGAGGAATGGGTCCACTCTGAATAAAAAATCCATCCACTGTGTCCAGTATGTCATCTGTCAGTGACGGACCAGTGGAAGTACCATCTTTTTTGCTACTTTGATCTAAGGGATCTTTGTGTTTTTCTGGGCCTGTTTGAGGTGGAGGAACTGGTGGTGCATCAGGTTTTGCTGATTGTTGCTTTGTTTGAATTCCAGGGACAGGACTGGATTGCTGTCCATGCCCTGGTTGTTGAGGGGGTACAGGGGGTCTTTCAAAACGTGAAGGTGCATTCTGCCTTGGGGGGTTCTCAAGTCTTGCTGGAGCTCCTGGGTGTGGAGGATTACCTCTGGGAGGTCGGCTAAATCGCTGACCAGTGTCAAATCTGGGTGGCCCACTAAACCGTTGTTGGGGTGGCTGTTCAAACCGTGGGCCTCTGGGACCTTCAAACCTGAAAATAAAATAAAGTCAGTAATCTAGCTCCAGAAAAAAATGTATTACCCAATTTATCCTTATTTTAAGTTCAATACCTTGGGCCATCAAATCTTCCATGAGGCCCAGGGGGTCGAACCCCCATTCCAGGTGGTCGAACCCCTGGTCCAGGTGGTCCAGCAGTTTTACATGTTTCAGAGACAGAATCTGGACCAGAAGATGGGAAAGATTCTGCAGGTGATGGCCCCTGTGGAATAACTGGTCCAGAAGGTGGTGGGCCCTGTGGTGAAGGTCTTGACATGGCATCCATGTTAACTGGTGGAGGCATAGATGGTAGTCCTGGGCCAGCTAAATGCATGTTTCCATCTGGTACAGGGAGTCTATGCTGCCCATATGGTCCCATCATGCCTCCATAAGAAGGACCTGTACCATACTGAGGCTGCATGGCTCTTAGAGTAGTGACTCTCTCTTGCAGATGAGCTGAAGTTGAATTCATTTGCTCCTGCCATTGCCTCCACTGAGCTTCATAATCATGCAGCTGGTCTTTGTGTGGGTATGTCTGAAACTGTTCTAACCACAAATTAAAGTGCCTGTCCCATTCTTGGTACAATGGAGCAAATCGCTGTTGCTGCATTTCATAGTGTTGCAACTGCATTTCCAAGGGCAATGTCTGGTGGATATAATTGAACAATCATAAATAATATTGTAACATTATTTTACTTTTTTTTTCTCTAGACCCAAGATATTTTCTGAGCCAACCATGCAAATTAAGAACCACTGAGCAATTTAGTAAGACAAGAGATTGTACCTGGAGGTGCGCTGGCTGTTGAATAACCTGTTGATACTGTTGTAGGATCTGCTGTAGTTGAGCATGCTCTTGCATGAGTGCCTGGTACTGAAGGCTGGCCCTTTGATGCTGCACATGCTGCCAATGGGCAGCTGCCGCCTGCAGCTGCTGAAGACGTGCTGCTTCAGCTGGGTCTCCTGCATCACTGATGCCACTGGGCTGTGATGAATTTCAGTAATCAATTAAATATGATATAAATTAAATAATAGAAAATCAACTGATTCTGAGCCACATTTTTAAAGGTATAAAACTTGAAAAAAAAAAAAAAAAAAAAAACTATGAAAAATAAAATGAAAAAAAAAAAAACTGGATACAAATATTAAGCAGGAGAAATTACCTTTGATTCCTCAGGTGGTGGGGGAGGAGGGGGTTCCTCTTTGGGAGGTGGTGGTGGAGGGGTGCTCTTTGGGGGTTCAACTGGAGGCGGAGGAGCTGAAGCATGGCCTCCATTAGCTGAACTTTGATTCTGCTTTGCTTTCTCATTTTTCAGCTTTTGCAAATTTTGAAGGTGCTGCTGGTACCAATATTCCTGCTGCTCCTGTACACAATAAATATAAAAATAAACAAATATAACATTTTTGCACTGTTTGAATTCAAACACTGTACAAATTAAATACTTTTAATAACGAATAAATATTTCACTCAAACATGAAAATGGATATTTTAATGTCCATGTGTATTAAAAGTAGGGTAGGCAATTTTGAAGAGGTTAGCAATAGCAAGCTAGCTCTCCAAAGCTACACCTTTTCCAAAAAACATGAACGCATGAAGTCTGCAAAGCGTCACGAGATGAGTGATGGCATTAAATTACCTCATGTCACAAAGCACATAACATTATAATAATAATGAATGTAAACAACTTACAGAGCTCTTACTTGTGGCACCTGACTGCAGCAGATTCATTTCAGCATTGATAAGAGTATGAGATGAGATACTGACATGTGTGATATGACGATATATATCATTACCACTAAATAAAATGTCTATCGTTAGAGATTTTGCTATATCATATATTGTAGTATGTAAATATATTGCACCATTTACACTTCAGAGTGATGAAATGCATGACTGAGAATATAAAGAGCGGGACGTGCTTGATGTTAAAAGAGTTATAAGCGGAATAAATCCTGGAAAAAAAACTCGGTGCAACGCTCGTGCTGACTGGCACACTGCCAAAGTGCGCGAGAAGGCGATCACGAATTAGAGATATGATCGATGTTAAAGTGTATTAAGCACCATAAGAAGGGGTGGGCAATATACTGGTAGACACAATTAGCAGGTAGAAATGTGTCAACTGGTAGAAATTTTGGACGATTGTCTCTGTCACGTGAGGTTGCTATGCTGCGCGGTCACGAAAGCTTATAATTTGCATGAGTTAAGCACTGTGGTTTAAAAACATTTTAAGTGCAATTAGCAGCGAAAGACATCTCATTTCAGCATATGTATGCGCTCTCTGAAGAGACTTTCTCAGTGCCGTGTAACCGCTGCTCATAGAGCATGTGAGGACTGAACTGAGTGCTTTTTGATGCCTAATTGGGCTTGAACGGTTAGTGACCATGTATTTGCAAGTAAACAGAGCCATTTATGTTTTAAGTGAAGGTACAGTTGAGAAAGACAAGGCTCGAGTTAATAGATCGGTGCAGTCAGTCTTAAAGGGAAAGCATCCAAATTTACCTGCTAATCAAACAACAACAAAAAAAGATAATCTCTCACTGCTTGCTTTTGTAACTTTAAGAAGAATAAATGTATATTTAATTTACACAGTAAAGACTATGCATTGTTTTTTATACTTTTGATTACTTTATACAATTTCTAGCGCTTGTTCATTAGTTTTTTCATGTAGGTCTATTTTGTCTGTCTTTGTTCTATTGTAGTTTGTTTTCTTTGCTCTTGACTGTTGATCTTTATCACAGTTTATTTGTCTTCAGTAAGCTTGAGAGTTTTTTAGGCTAGTATTAATTTTTTAAATTATATTGAAATTGATGATAATTATGAAATTTCAATGATATGGAAAATTTTGTTATCATAATCTTATTTAAAAGGTAGCATTCTATGGCACCTTTGAAGCAAAAATAACTATATTGTGATATATCGTTATTGTGATATAAACACTTATTTTTGAATCTGAAAGCAAAAGCAAGGAAGCATACTTTTTAAATGAAATTTTGTCAAACTGCTGATTCGACACGCTGATTCATAACACTCTGATGCTTCCTGAAGCAGTGTTTTGAAATCGGCCATCACTAAATAAGTCATTATTTTGTTTTTTTTGGCGCACCAAAAATATTCTCGTCGCTTTAAAATATTAATATTGAACCACTGTACTCACATTAACTGATTTAAATATGTTTATAGTACCTTTATGGATCTTGAGGGAGGAAATGTCATTGCTCCCTATGCAGGCCTCACGGAGCCATCAGATTTCAACTAAAATATCTTAATTTGCGTTCCAAAGATTAACGAAGGTCTTACAGGTGTGGAACGGCATGAGGTTAAGTAATAAATCACAGAATTTTAATTTTTGGGTGAACTAACCCTTTCAAAGTTACTGTCCTGCACTTTGTTTTGTGACCTATGCCTCATCTTAAAGGGTTAGTTCACCCAAAAATGACAATTCTGACATTATTTACTCACCCTCATGTCATTCTGTTTATCTTCGGAACACAAATGAAGATCTTTTTGATGAAATCTGAGAGCTTTCTGTCCCTCCAGTAACAGCTACGCAACTGAATTTTGTGTTTTAGTCCAAATTTTCTGAAGGGACATGATCACTTTATATGATGAACAGATTGAATTTAGGCTTATATATTTACATATAAACATTCATCAACGCACACATCATCTGTGGTAAACGGAAGCTCAAGCATATTTGCATATTTGAGCCTCTATAAGAGGTTTGTTCTCACGCGTTCTCACTTCTGTTTATGTTCGCTGATCAATGTTTATATGTAAATAAGCTTAATTTAAATCTGTTAATCACATAAAGCGATCATGTCTCTTCAGAAAATTTGGACTAAACCAGATGATTCATATGGATTAGTTTTACAATCTCTTTATGAACTTTTTGAAGCATCAAAGTGTCAGTTACGTAGCTGTCAACGGAGGGACAGAAACTTCACCAATTTCATCAAAAATATCTTCATTTGTGTTCTGAAGATGAACAAAAGTTTTACGGGTTTGGAACAACATGAGGGTGAGAAATTAATGACAGAATTTCCATTTTAGGTGAACTATCCCTTTAAAATTACTCGTTAATTCAATGAACTTTTGATAAAGAAGTATAAAGAAATACTCATTGTCATGTATTAAAAGGACATAAAAACGGCATCTATCATTAATACCTGTAAGATAATTAACAAAATATTGTTTGAAAATCGTTTTAGAACGGAGTATGTCATGACACAACAGCACATGGCATGCAATAGTTTTAGGAAGTTTATAATTACCCAAATATTTTATTTATCGGTTATATTAATTATAATGTACTATCGAAATCTACACAAGCAGGAAATGTATGTGCAGTATAAAGTTTCTTTGTTGTTACAGTAAGACAACATTAAGAAGAAGAAAAACAAGAACAATAAGAAGAAGAAATGGAGGAGGAAGAGGAAGAGGAAGAAGAAATGCAACAGAAGCTTGCCTTCTGAGACATCGACGAAAAGTCGGGCTTTTCATCCGCCACCGATGAACCGGTATCGCTAACCTGTGGTACTGGAGCGGGGGTCTTTGCAGCAGGTAAAGAGGACGATGCGGGCTCGGGAGCTGGAGGTTTCACTTCAGGCGGTGGAGGCTGAGGTTGAGGCGGCCCAGTAGGACCTCTCAGAGTTGATGGATCTTGAAAATTGTTAGGTGGTGCACCGCCTGTTTGCCAGTACGGAGAAGGCCCGCTGCTGCTGGTGTTGGTGTTGGTGTTTCCGGAGTGATGCAGCACAGACTGCAGCTGCTTCTGATGGAGCTGCTGCAATTGCTGCATTTGTTGTAAATGCTGTTCGTGTAAACTAGAGAAATTAGATGACGCTGTAATTGACGGAGCGCCATATCCTCCGAATCCTGCCGTTGCTGCTGCTGCTGGTGGTGGGGGCTGAGGTCCCCTAAACTGATGAGGCCGCGGGCCGAAGTGTGGAGGAGGCTGGGGTGCACCTCCATAACCGCCCCAGGAGGGATGCATGCTTGAACCGAGACAGTGTGGGCCAGGCAAGGCCTAGCTGCTTGATCGCATAAAGCCGGTTACTTCGAAACTATCGCTACTGCTAATTGAAAATATGAACGTAGTTATAAACACAGACTCTAACTATCTCATGAAAATAGAAAAAAATCATTTATCTTTACAGAAGTGCAAGAAACAAAACGTTTACATTCATAATTATTGTTTAAATGCTATTTCCTCGCCGAGCCTGTGCGTGTGCCCGAATGCGCCTGCGTCCAAGCGTCGTCAACATGACGCCCACTTGTGTAATACGTCATCACATTTCCTTTACGCTTCTTCTTGAACGTGTTTTGGCGCATTACCACCACCTGTCGGACTAGTTCAGTAACTAACGCCTTGGCTTCTGCCATAAATTTTGAAATCATACATTAAAAAAGTATTGTGCGCAAAGCCACTTTAACTTATCTTAAGGAGACATTTTAGTTGCTAGGATTTTAGTTGATTCAGTGTGTTTTTGTTTGTTTTTTGCCTTCATTCTTCACGCTCCAAATCAGTAGGTGGCGGAAATACACCATAAGCTACTTTGCCAGCCGCCATAAAACAAAAAGAAGATTCTTTTCATTTCATTCAAGAATTCATTTTTTGTTTGTAAACAAAATCAATAAAACAGTAAGAAGCAACGTGTAGCTTATTAACACCATCTGAGGAGAGAATAATGGGTCTGAAAACAGTTCTTTTACAGTATAGCGCGCGTGTGTGTTGTAATTGTATTTTGACAATTTAGTTGAATAAATAAAGTTTCATGGTTTAGTAATTCTGTGTCATTCATCTTATTGAGACCACAATATGTGACACTTAGACGAAGTAAAAACTCAAAAGAATGTTTACAAACTGCATGTAAGTTAGGCTAGGTACTTTTAAAGAATCTACTGTATCTTAATTTCATCAGTTAGGTTCCAAAAATAAGGAAAACATATACTTTTAAATTCTTAAAAATGTACAATTAAATATGGATAGTTTTATTATTATTATTATTATTATTATTCTTATTCTTTTAAGTAAATGTTTGGGTAAGCACAGTAGGCTACTTGGAGTAAATATCAATTTAATATCAATTTTTTTGACTCATATCAATTTAATTTCTCTGTACTTTATACACTCCTATTTCGTGAAGCAACTACAGGCACTGCACAAGTATTGTGCTCAAGGGGGGGGGGGATCCAGTAATTCAGTCCAGAGATCAGTTTAATAAATTACCCTTCTGACAACTTAATCAGACATTTTTTTTTTATTATTAGCCCTGGGGCCTATCATGAAGCTGGTTTAAGAGAGGTAGCTAGGTTTCAGTTTAGTTTACGCCAACCCTGGGTTTTAGGCACTATGAAGGCTCATCAGTCTTACTTTATGGATTCAGTTTAAATCAATCTAACTTTTTATATGTAACTGACTTAAAAATTTATGACCAGTCTTGAAAAAAAATAAAATATTAGACTAAAGGTGATGATACATGGGGCAACTTTTTGAGCAATGTTGCTGGGTAATGTTGTCGAACAATGTTGCTTGGGCACTTTCCCATTGAGAATAAGCAGTTTATGCAATAAAGTCACAAGTTGCCCAGACTAGTCTTTCAAGTTAAGGTGATGATACACAGGGCAACTTTTTTGAGCAATGTTGCCGAGCGATGTTGCTTAGGCATTTTCCCATTGAGAATGGGCAACTAATTTCTATCTGGATAATTTAGACATTGCTCAAAAAAGTTGCCCTGTGTATCATCACCTTAACTTGTAAGACTAGTCTAAGCAGTTTATAAAGTCACTCCCCCAATTTCTCTTGCTGCAAATTAAAGGCAACTATAGTAAATTATTTTTAAATAAATGGATTATTTATTATAATTATTTTATATGATTTGAAGTGAATAGCAGTTGAATAGTGAATAGCAGTTTCTAGGCATGTGATTGGCTGTCCGCTTTCATGTGCACATGCTCTATGAACTCATGAACAAAGCCTGAGTTGACAGAGAAAGTTTATGATCAGCGTCATGGTACCAACAAAGCCTGATTGGGTTGGTTTGGTTTTGTCAAATTGAATCTAATCCCGTAACCCAAGTAAAATCTAAAATTATGTGCAATGTTTTATGAGTTTGATTCCAAACTGATGCCATAACTTTATATTTGCATTATGTTTTGTGTAGTTACTGTTCTTGTTATGCCACACTGTAATCCTGAATAAAATGACAAAACTCAAAATATTTTAGGTAATCAGTTACATCAAAATTTTTAAGTTAAGAAATTCAAAGTTCAAGCAAGCAGAACTGGCAGATTTCAATTTTATACTCATACATTTTAATTGCTCTTAACTTGAAATTTTTGAGTAAGTTCATTCATACATTAAACTTAAAATTATCATGTAATCTCAAATTATATTTTAAGTAGTGGAAATTTAGCTAGCTATAATTAGCTAATTCAGCAAATGCTAATTGGTAACACAATAGGTGCGTCCCAATTCGCATACTTATGCGTTTTTAAGTACAAATAGTGTGAGTAGTGCATTCACACAGAAAATTCCAAAAAGAAAAAGTGCACTTTAAATATCCAGATGACGCACTAAATTAACGGAAAAAAACAAGTGTGGAATGTTGGACTCTTCATGCACTTAACTGTCGCAGCTTTAATTATGTAGCGGAGGGGGAGGGGGTATCAGACTCCATTGTTAAATGACAAAATAACCTTATACAATTCATGCACTACATGGATGAGTACATAGTGCATAAGTATATAGTGTATAAGTGCATAGTGTATAAGTGCTTAGTGTATAAGTGCATAGTGTATAGTGTCATTTGGGACGCAACTATTGCTTTGATAACGTTAGCATAGCATAGCAATTGCTGAAAGAGTACGGCATAAAACATTTATGATGATTTATGTTCTCAAACTAAGCCCATGCTCCACTCGTAAGCGTGATGGTATATTATATAAATATTATAAAGATGGTGGCGAGCTTGTTTCTCTAGCGCATAAGGTAACACTTATTTTTTTGCATTTATTCTCCCTTTTGAGTATCATAGCAAAGCATGCTGGGAAATAAAAATTCCCAGCCCAGTTTCAGTTAAATTGAAGTTTGTCTAAATTAAAAGAAACAAGTGCATAAAACTCAAAACAAATGAAACAATTCGGTTTACTTAAAATGTATCAATTCCGTGAATTCAAAAGAAAAAGTTCTAAATACTCACGAAAGTTAATTTGATTGAACTAATTAGTTTTATTTGAGTTTGCTCTACTCAAACCAATTAATTATTTTGAGTGTTAGGATTTACAGTGCAAGGTCATGAGTTTGATTCCCAGGGATTGAATGAACTGATAAAATATATACCTTAAAGGCAATGCATTTGGATAAAAGTGTCTGCCAAATACATAAATTTGCAAGTTTGAGGCAACAGAAACCAGTTTTTGAGCCCCAACTGTTGTCACATTTAATGAAAAATGGCCAAGATGTGGACAGAGCAGAGGCTGCAGTGTTAATGTGTAATAGCTGGTGGTGTTGCCAAGCGACAGGTTGAATGCAGGTTTTGTAAATGGATGCATTAGTGTTTATTATATTCGTGAGAATCGGATGAACTACAAACAGCACGGATGAAGAAAAACATATTTTCGTTCGTCCTTCTTTTCCTTTATCTTCATCTATTATTCTTTATCTTATTCCCTGTGTTTTTCTTCTTCTAATTACTTGTGTCCGTTCTCATGCCTACTTACATCCGGTTTCTCATGCTTTTGAGTACGATCTCTTTCACATTTGTCCTTCAATCCCACACGCTGTTTCATTATATCAGTGTGTCTTTACCTTTACAGTCCAAACAGCACATGTTTTCATTAAAACAAGATGGACAATGGTTTACACCTCAAACCATGACTTGTTCACACAAAGACATTGCTCATGCTCAACATTTACACAGTCTTATTGGAAATGCATCCTAGCCTGAGCACAAAGGTAGTGAGAATCTCTGAAAGGCTATCAAGCAAGAAAATGTCATCTGAGCTGTGATTATCTGAGCCTTGGGAGAGTATGGGTGACATTTACTCCTACACAACTGCGGTAGTCGATCTGACTGAGCACATGCTGTTCCCTGTTAAAAACACACATAAACATACATGCACATACATAAATACACTCAAGAGCTCACAGATGCAGGTCTCTGTGTTTAGACTAAGAACGCTCTGTGCTTTTGCTCATTAACTCCAGCATGACTCGAGCATACAGAACACATAAACTCCAAGCTGCATGCTAATTATGGTTAAAGAAACATGTTTGTCAAATTTAGCTCTGTCATAAAAATCCACTTAGAGTCTGCATTGTTTAATAAAACACTAGACATGAGTCATAACTTATAATGGCAGCTTGAAAGGGTACAAAAAAAAAAAAATGTCAGAAATGAATAGCATGGGATCTGGTTGTTGACTCATGTAAATCAACTGTATATTTTTAATAAAGAATGTATAGCCTATTATATATTTATTCTACTGTTCCTCTTTAAACCTTCATGGACCATCATATATGAAATATGGACCATAATACATGCCAAAATGGAGCCAGTATCATAGTATACATGAACTGCATATATATTTTCACATTTCATGAATATATACGAAAGTGCAAACATACAACAACATAAAACTGTAAAAGACATTTAAAGGTGCCCTAGAACTTTTAAGGTGTCCCCTGAATGTGTCTGTGAAGTTTCAGCTCAAAATACCCTATAGATTTTTTTTTATTCATTTTTTTAACTGCCTATTTTGAGGCATCATTATAAATGAGCCGATTCAGGGCTACTGGCCCTTTAATTCTCCTGCTCCACGCCCACGGAGCTCGCGCTTGCCTTGAACAGTGCATAAACAAAGTTTACACAGCTAATATAACCCTCAAATGGATCTTTACAAAGTGTTCGTCATGCATGCGGCATGCATGCGTCGGATTATGTGAGTATTGTATACTGTTATATTGTTTACATTTGATTCTGAATGGATTTGCGGCTATGCTCCGTGGCTAATGGCTAATGCTACACTGTTGGAGAGATTTATAAAGAATGAAGTTGTGTTTATGAATTATACAGACTGCAAGTGTTTAAAAATGAAAATAGCGACGGCTCTTGTCTCCGCGAATACAGTAATAAACGATGGTAACTTTAGCCACATTTAACAGTACATTAGCAACATGCTAACGAAACATTTAGAAAGACAATTTACAAATATCACTAAAAATATTATGATATCATGGATCATGATATCATGGATTATTATTGCTCCATCTGCCATTTTTCGCTATTGTTCTTGCTTGCTTACCTAGTCTGATGATTCACCAGACGTTCCTGCCCTTGTCTAATGCCTTTCAGAATATTGGGAACATGGGCTAGCATATGCAAATATTGGGGGCGTACACCCCGACTGTTACGTAACAGTCAGTGTTATGTTGAGATTCGCCTGTTGTTCTGAGGTCTTTTAAACAAATGAGATTTATATAAGAAGGAGGAAACAATGGTGTTTGAGACTCACTGTATGTCATTTCCATGTATTGAACTCTTGTTATTTGACTATGCCAAGATAAATTCAATTTTTCATTCGAGGGCACCTTTAACTCTGCTGTTTGAACCATGTGGTTAACAACAACTGAGTGCCTTATCATACACCCGGTGCAATGCGACGCCAGGCGCAAGTGTTTTTTGTAAGTTTCAGCCCGACGCAGTTATCATTAACACATTGTTTAAATAGCAAATGCACTCGCACCCATCTCTTTGCCCATGGGCGTGTTGGTCTAAAATAGAGGTGTGTTCAGGTGCATTGTTGGCGTGTTGCTATTTTGATGCAACTGAAAACGACTGCAACACTGACCAACAAAAACCTGGTCTAAAGTCCATGCCGCAGTATTTTTTTTGTAATTTAAAGGGCGCGTTAGTAATATGCACCTATAGGCGGGTGCACAAAGCGCATACACTCTGCTTGTTACACACACAGGGACGCGCAGCAGCACACAAACATGCCAAATATTAAAAACAGATGTCATAATGGATAGTCATTGCATGTATCAGAATTACCTATTTGCAGTAATGATGAATGAAAATAGTGAATTATTTGACCGATTGTGACAAAGGTCTATATTTTGCCATGTAAATAGCAATCTGCCATGGTGCAAGCGCACCTGGCAGAAAGTGGATTCGGACACACCCTAAGTGCACCTGCGCCATGCGCTTCAGACCATGTGCTTAGATCATTAAAATAAGGCCCTTAATGTCACATAATGAGAGCAATTCGAAAGCATACAGAGCCATCTGCTCTCTAATGACTCGGTTATTTGAGGTTATTTGATGTCATACACTGATTGGTCTGCGCAGTGCCACTTTAAGTCAAACATACTTTTTCTTAACTCTTTCCCTGCCATTGGTGGTATTTTCCAGCATTCCATGTTTTCACTGCTATATGGTAGGGAGGGATATTATGCATCTTCTGAAAGAGTACAGAATTTCCAGATCAAAACACTGGCAAAAAAAAAAGGAGGGCAGAAACAAGCGATAAAATTGGTCTTGGTTACTAACGTAGCCTTGGTTCCCTGAGATAATGGAAACGAGCATTGCGTCAGTCTTTTAGCTGATGCTATGGGGGAAAACTCCTTTTTCTATGAATGCTAAAGCCTGATGAATCATGTCTGTGCATCTGCATGGACAAATGCATTTCAGCCTGCCAAAATGGGTGGAGCTACCTGCCTATATAAGTCAGCGCTGAATACCAAATCATCAGAATCTTTTGAGGCAGCAAATTATAAGTGTTGAGGCAGCATGCACTCACCGAGAGTGCCTGCAGGTCACCGACTCACTTAACCAATGCCTCCTAGCCTCCTTAAGAAATGTAACTATTAAGTCATTAGCCTCATTTCCACTGTTGAGCCAAAAGGGAGCGTGCTAGTGTTTCCACTGTCACTTCCAGGGCTTGATCAGGCCTCAATGGGTCAATGGCCAGGGGTTTTTGAGATGCTACAGGCTACTTATGATAACCGTTGCGATAATAAATACACATATGTTTATGGAAAATACCAGAGACTGCTAGAAGAATGTAGACAAATCATATATGTGCATAACTGTGCATTTATTTGGTTTCATGTTTTATCTGTCTCTTCCCTGTGTCATACCAAGCAAGTGATCAGCTAGAAATAAAAAAGCAGGAAAATCTGGCCACACCCCCCAAGCCATGCCCCTGGCACTTCTTAAAATGTAAAAAAAAAAAAAAAAAAATATATATATATATATATATATATATATATATATATGTGTGTGTGTGTGTGTGTGTGTGGTGTGTGCATATATATATATATATATATATATATATATATATATATATATAATTTTTATTTATTTATTTATTTATTTATTTAAAATTAAGTGCCAGGGGCATGGCTTGGGGGTATGGCCAGATTTTATATATAATTATACATAAAATACATATATAATTTATATATAATTTAACACAATAAAAGATATATTTTAATAATAATACACATATTAATGTAATTAATATAATAATACATACTACTGTCCTGTAAAAAATAAAAAGCAGCATTTAATAATCAGGAAAATTAATATATTTTTTAATATAATAAAAGTATTAATAGAATTGTTATTATTAAAGTACCTGCCAAAAGTTTGGAAACAATTCAAATTTTAACGTTTTTGCTAGGGTAAACGATATTTCAAAAACGCTGTTTGGAAGTTAGTCGGACCGACACAACAACAAACGCGTAGCCAATCAGCATTAGGGGACGTATGACGGTTGAGGAGAGAATTAATATTATTAAAGTACCTGCCAAAAGTTTGGAAACAATTCAAATTTTAACGTTTTTGCTAGGGTAAATGATATTTCAAAAACGCTGTTTGGAAGTTAGTCGGACTGACACAACAACAAACGCGTAGCCAATCAGCATTAGGGGACGTATGACGGTTGAGGAGAGAGAATGAGCAAGAGGGAGATTTGAAGAAACACTAATGAGACACCATACAAAAGAGAAAAGCTCCAAAGAATATCACTGGAATGTAGGGTTATGAATGGGCAAGGGCTTTAGGACCCATGTTAATATTAGACAAGCATTCCAGCGCTGGAGAGAGCTACGCGGGAAGGCCTGAAAACAGATGCGGAGACTGCTTTGATTCCGCTTCACACGTGAGTAACACTGGGTTTGAATGTCATTGATTGTCTGGAGCTGCTGTGCTGTTGGCGACTAACAACAAAACTCTTGTTGGTATTTACTATTGTCCATTCATTTTTATTTTTTTTTGTGAATCCTTCATTTGTTCATCATCTGCGCTTTATTTTTGTGAAGCATTATTTTGTTGCGCAGCAGCTGTGATAAACAGACATCCACTCTTGCATTGCGTGTGTAACAGTGGCCAGATAGTGAGAGTTGTGAAAAAGGCGAACTGGCGGCCGCTAGAGAATGTGTTTAGCATCATTGTTAGTGCACTCACCTCACATGCCAGCGAGCGGGGTTCTACACCGACTTGGAGCAGGGTGGTTAGGATTGGAGGGTTGGTTTTGGAGGTGGAGCAATGAAGAGAGGGAGGTGTTTGTTTGGGTTGATTTCAAATATCAACCTATGTCCAACAGTGTTTTTGAAATATCACTTACCCCTCCTTTAAGTGAATTTTTGCTTAAAACAAGCAAAATTATCTGCCAATGGGCTAAGAAAAATAATCTTGTTTTCCATTTAAAGGGTTGAGATCCAGGCTGATGATAACATTGATGAAAAATTATTTATTCATTACAATTAAATTTAGCCTCACACGCAAACTTTAGTCGATAGTGAAAATACTTAATAAAACCAAAAGGTAAAATAACCATCATAGAGGAGTAGTCAATAGTTAAAGATAAATTTAGAGTATTGTAAAATCCAGAGTATTGTATCTAATAGATGAAAATCAAAAAGAATTAAAACATTAAGACATTTGCAGATAAGAGAGAAGAAGCAGAAGCCCAGGAGAACAAAGGAGAGAAAAAGCTGTATTATCAACAACTCAGTCCATATTATACCATAAGCATACAGGGAGATTCCCAACCCACTCAAACTGATGTTTTTGTTAAAATGAAAAAGGTTAATTTCACCCATTACGTCGTCCACTGGTCCAGTGTCAAAAATAGTTGTTTTAACCCTTAGGGAATTTTGCAAATGTTAAAAACATCACTTCTGCAGTACTTGGCAGGCGTCCAATGTCTAACCACAAACGTGTCAGTGTGACCTGTCACACTGGAACACTTTGAAGAACAATTGAACATAACGAGCATACATACTCTTAAAGATAAAATAAGAATAACCATAAGGGTACAATAACAAGTAAATACTTGAAAATATGATAAGAATTAATATATATAAAGTATGAGTACATAAATATAGGAAATCAAAAGTGAAACTGATAAATCATAAGCCATAAACGATTAACATAAATATTAATAAAAATGCATGAATATGAATATTGACCATTGGATGCATCATTAGTTCACCCAAAAATGAAAATAATGTTATTTATTACTCACCCTCATGCTGCTCCACACCCGTAAGACCTTCGTTAATCTTCGGAACGCAAACTGAGATATTTTTGTTGAAATGCGATGGCTCCATGAGGCCTGCATAGGGAGCAATGACATTTCCTCTCTCAAGATCCATTAATGTACTCAAAACATATTTAAATCAGTTCATGTGAGTACAGTGGTTGAATATTAATATTATAAAGCGACAAGAATATTTTTGGTGCGCCAAAAAAAAACAAAATAACAACTTATATAGTGATGGCCGATTTCAAAACACTGCTTCATGAAGCTTCGGAGCATAATGAATCAGCGTGTCGAATCACGGTTCGGAGCGTCAAAGTCACGTGATTTCAGCAGTTTGGCGGTTTGACACGTGATCCAAATCATGATTCGATACGCTGATTCATAATGCTCCGAAGCTTCCTGAAGTAGTGTTTTAAAATCGGCCATCACTAAATAAATCGTTATTTTGTTTTTTTGGCGCACCAAACATATTCTCGTCGCTTTATAATATTAATATTGAACCACAGGTGTTTTTAGTACATTAATGGATCTTGAGAGAGGAAATGTCATTGCTGGCTATGCAGGCCTCACTGAGTCATCGGATTTCAACAAAAATATCTTAATTTGTGTTCCAAAGATTAACGAAGGTCTTACGGGTGTGGAACGGCATGAGGGTAAGTAATAAATGACATTATTTTAATTTTTGGGTGAACTAACCTTTTAAATAAGATTATTTTTCTTACCACATTGGCAGATAATTTTGCTTCTTTTACGCAAACACATACTTATTTTTAGGCCCATTTATTTATTTAGAAAACAAGAACTATAATATCTTACATCATTTTACTTATCTAATAAATGCTTCTTGATTTAAGAATTTTTAGATATTTGGATTGGAAACAAGACAAAAATACTAAGTAAGAAAAACGTTTTTTTGCAGTGTGATATGCAAGACAATGACATAGCAAGTGTGCTGCTGGTGCATGGAAATAAATGACGTAACTCACAGTAAGGTAAATCCACATCCATGAAACGGTGCGCTCTGACGCAATTGCCCTTTTTAGGAGACATTCGTTAGATAATTATAATAAGCTACTAGGCCAGCAGCAAATGCCTGTTGCTCTATTGATTGAATTGAAAGAAAAGTGCATGGGCGTGCATGAACTGGAAATTAAACACCGGGACTAATAAAGCTCAACCACGGTAAATCCTTGAATACTACTGCATATAGCTTTGGCGTTTCTGTTTGATGCATCAGCAAATGGGGGAAAATACCATTTAATTTATAGATATTTGGAATGGAGCTATCTGATCTCGCATTTGAACGAAATTGCGTCTCTGGAGGCGAAATCTCCAATTCCATCAGGTGAGTAGCTAATAGAGTTAGGTTAATGAATTCGCATGCTTTTTTTAACCACATATGTACGTACAAACGTACAAACGTTATCTCATTCTATATACAGCATCTTTCTTTTTCCCTCTCCCCTTTTCAGCCAGATCGAAATGCAGATATCCAAAAGCCCTTTAATCGACGCCACTGTCAATGCAGTCACATCGGGGCAAGAGCTGCGGTGGATAATCGAGCCAGTGATGCCCAGTGAGAGCTTGGACCAGACCAGCGAACCAACAGCAACTGAGAAAAGAAGACATTTACAGGTCAAAATACTTAAAATATAAAATATTATTAAGGCATTTTAGTGCATATTTTTCAGGGTTAGTTTTATTTTAGAAGTTTATTTTAGAAGTTTTATTATAGACATACATAAAACGAATAAACAAAAGATATAAAAGTATATATATTATGCTTGCCCTGATAAGTTCAAAAACTAGTACTGAGATATAGCGCTTATGACAACTTTCCAGTTTGACAACTAGCCCCTCTATATTAATATATTTTGGTAATGATCAGTAAAGTAATGAAGGACATAAATAAATGATTCCAATTTTTAAAATACAGTTTGTTTGTTTGTTTTTTGTTTTTTTGTTTTTTTGTTTTTTACAATAGCTAAGACACGTTTCTCAATACTTAGGTCAAAACTCTTCAAAAAGTGAGCTCAATAGCAGTCTATGTGGGCTAAACTGTGGATCATTTATCACTGCTTTGGCACAAAATGTATTCAATGACGACATCTATCAAATGACATGAATACATTTCTCACTTAGACTCTGCCAAAACTCTATGTGTCACGTATCTCTGATCCAAAGAGGCTTGAAACGGAAAACTTGAATACTCAGGAAATAGCAATAAACATAAACTCATAGATGATGACCGAACCCGAACTGAACAAAACAGAAAGAGTTTTGAGTGTACTGAGGGAACTAACAAGCTAATATAATTGACAACAAGTGAACAAAATGAGAAAGACACAGACTACCAAACTAGGTCACAGAAAAGAAACAAACACAAGACATAATCAAGATAGTACCCCCCTCCCGGAAGGCACATCCTCGCGCCATAACTGAACCTCCAACAGGGAGGGGATTTTGAAGGTGGGCGTGGTGATGCTGGTGATGGACAGGGACCAGGAGGAGTCAGTGGAGACAGACACCGTAGTGAAGCCGACGGTGGGAGGAACCAGGGTGGAGCTTTGACTGAAGGGCTGGGCGGAACCCGGTGACGGACTAATGGAGGTGGAACCAGGGTGCAAGGAGTATCCGGCAGAGGAGAGAAGTCGACAGACTAGGGCGACATCCATGGCCCAGAAGCCCAAGGTGGAGCTGCTGGCTCATGGGACTGAGGTGGAGACAGGGGCTTGGCAGACCAGGACAACGGCGGAGGGAATGAGGACGATGAGGAAGCCAGAGGGAAGGGGAAGCCTGGTGGAGCGGAAGGGGTGGAGGGTTGAGGCGCAGCCGGAGATCCGGAAGTCAGTGGTGGAGGCAGAGCGACAACTGACCACAGCTGATCCGCAGGGACGAAGGATCCTGGAGGAGTTCCGGGGCTGGGAGACCATGGTGGAGTCGAGGGAGCACAGAGCCGGGGTGGAGTCATAGGGCTGACAGGCCGAGGTGGACACATGGGCCTGGAGGACTGAGGTGACGCCGAAGAATCCTCATTCTCATGCTAAACTGGTGGTCAGGATGGGCCGAATGGAGTTAGCGGCAGGGGCAGAGCCGAGGAGCAGCACACTTTGACTCTGGGGCGACCCAGGTGGCAGGTTCTAGCGCTCGGTCAGTAGTAGATGTGGGTCCAGGCTCCCTCTCTGCTTCACCGATGTTAAGCTAAACAGAGAGTCGCCCTGCTGTAGCATCCCCCGCCAGTATTCCACTAGCGCCCTGTTCTTACAAGTGATGAGGCGATGCAGTGTTGGTAAGTCCATCTTTAAAAGGCTCTCTAAGCGATCCTGGGTGGAGTAACTTCCTGTTGACGTTCGAAGTGTTGTCAAACAAAACAGAGGCTAGCTAGACCCTCCCTCCTCCTCATCCTGGCCCTCCCCTCCGTGCTTCCTGAAACAGTCATGAACGCGCATTTAAAATGTAAGTAGCTTGCGTATTGACGCTGCTTGTCGGTTATTGGCTGGAGCATGTTTATTATGTTTCGTGGTCCAGGCTGCACCAGTTTGTTTTTGTTGCCGTTTTCGGAGCTTGTGGCGACTACAGAGACCACGTTTTTTTTACAGTGTGTTCAGGGGACAGGCAGCTAGCGGATAGTGAGGAGATGTTTGCTGTATGTGACAAAAAACGCGTGACTTCGCTTAGAGCACCTTTAAAATTTTTATTTGGTTGGTCTATCTGTCACATACCTCTGATCCAAAGAGGCTTGAAACAGGAAGTCTTGCAAAAAGTCTTTTAATAGGAAACTTGAATACTCAGGAAATAGCAATAAAGATAAACTCAACTAACATAGATGATGACCAACCCCGAACTAAACAAAACAGGAAATATTTATACACAAGATAACCGAGGGAACTAATGAGCTAATATAATTGACAACTGGTGAACTAAATGAGAAAGACACAGACTAGAAAACTAGGTCACAAACAAGAAAGAAACACAAGACATTATCGTGACACTATGTACAGACCAATTTGCACGTTTAGATACTCTTTTCAAAACTGTTAAGCTAAAGTTCAAAACCTAACATAATTTACTGCATATCTATAGTAATACCATACTGGAATATATTCTGAATAAAAAAAAATGAAATACTATATAACTATTAGATGTAGCTGAACCCCTACACAGGTATTAGTCTTTCAATTTTATTATCATCTATACAAAATAGACAACTTAGGAATAATTTGTACTGTAATGTAAACATGGATTGTGTAACAGTGAATTGTAAACAGCAGAGAGTGTCATTCTTGTTTTGTAAAGAAACTTTTTCAAAAGAAAACAAAGTATAATGCTATGTGTTAGTGTAATTTAGGTCATTGTTTTATAAGTGACAAAGTGTGTTTGTTTGGTAGTGTTATGGAAGAATGACTTGATTTGAGACATGTATGAAGAAGTGTTTTTGTTGCTTTAGTGAATTTTGGATGTGAAACTGCTGTGCCAATTTGAAAGGTGGTTAGGAGAACTGTGTGAAGAGTTTTTTTTAAAAAGAGAACTAAATATTGAGAAAAGTGTCCTCTAAGCAAATGTAAAAAAAAGAAAAGAAAAAAAGTTATACATAACAATATAGTTATATTGTTACAGTATATTGCTTAACATAGTTATATTGCTCCATTATTAGCTCAGTCCAGATGAAGAGGAGAAGAGAAGACGGAGAAGAGAGCGTAACAAGATGGCTGCTGCCAAATGCCGCAACCGTATAAGAGAACTTATTGACCTTCTGGAGGAGGTGAATAATAGGGCTGTACTGCCATTTTTTATATAGTGTTCAGGGTGGTGAATATTTATGATAATACATCTTGTTTGTCCAGTTTTAACTTGAGACTTAATTGTAATTGTGCAAAGAATCTGTTATGAATGACAAATGAGAAATGAATCATCCAGGTATTAAAGGGATAGTTCACCTCATAATGAAAATTCTGTCATCAATTACTCACTTTCATGTTGTTACAAACCCACAATTCTTTCACTCATCTTCATAAATGAAATCTTTTAATGAAATCTGAAAACATTCATAAAAAAAGTACCACATAAATCAAGCTGCTTATCCAAGTCTTCTGAAGAAACGCGATCACTTTATATGATGAACAGATTTAATTTTACCAAAGTTTACTAAATTTGAGTGCTATGCACATTCGCTGATCAATGCTTGTATGTGAATAAGAGCCTAAATTAAATCTGTTTATCATATAAAGTGATCATGTCTCTTCAGAAGACTTGGATTAAATTGCTAGATTTATATGGATTTCTTTTATGTACAATTTAAAGCGTCAGAGTTGAATGAATAGACTTTCAGTGGAGGGACAGAAATTTCTCGAATTTCATTAAAAATATCTTAATTTGTGTTCCTGTCATAAACACTGTGGTAGTTAACAAACACATGATGCAGGATAACTCAAAGATACTTTAAAGAGTAGAATCAGGAATATACAGTGGTTAAGGTGTGCAATTATGTTCAGGGAAACGCACGCTCTCCCACTCTCTCTCCCACTCAAACTCACAGACATACAGTACATACACACACTCGAACGTGTTGTTAGAGCTGCTCTGATAATTTTATCAGTAAAATAGTTAAACTAGCTAAATAGTTAAAATAGCAACTTAAAAGCTTCAAGACATTTTTCACTAGCGAGGTAACAATGTCGCTGTTCTTGGAACAGATAAACTTGCAGTTTCGCTATTAGTAGAGACGCTGCTGCCAAACACTGTTGAGAGACACCCAGACTTTGGTAATTCACATACGCTTAATCTCTTTCTCTCTCTAACTGCATTAATAACTGCATTAGTCTCCTATCAATGGCTGATGCCTCTGTTACTAGCTCTAAATGACGTTTTGTAATTAGCAACGAATGTTTGGTATTAGATGCAAAAGAAATTAATCCTGCACACAAGAGCTTTTTAAGGACAAAAACAGACACATTTCTTGAAATACAACATCTGAACAATGTTTTGAGGTGTGGTAACTGTAATATAAACCGAATAATTGATGCCAGGCCATTGAATTATTGAAAAATATTTGTTTAATTTGCATCGTGGCCACATTTCCAACACAGGAGTGCATTAATTTTCTAATAATTCAATGGCCCATTGTCAATTATTCCTTACATATAAAATATAGTAAATGAGGGAACTAAACAAGAAACAGGTCAACGTTCTCAGTAACTAAGGAAGCTAACTAGGGCACAATGAAGACTAAACTGAAAGGGTATGCATAAAACCAAGACACATGAACAAAAACACAATGAAACAGAACCCTGACAGTACTCCATTCTCCCACAAAGCATGACCTTGCACCAAAACTAACAGTCCAACAGAGGAAGGAGGGAGGGGGTTTTGGAGGAGAAAGAGAGGCAGGCGAGGGACAGGAAACTTGTTGAGGATTCAGTTGAGGAGAACTCCATGGGAGTGCTGACAGAGGGAGGAGACAAGGTGGAGCCTTGATTGGTCTCTTGACCAGAGCCTGGGGGCCAACAGAGGGAGGCAGAAAGTGGAGACCCCCGCAAAGGGTGAGGATGATGACTTATGGCAAAGCTGCAGGCCTAGAAGTCTGAGGGGACACCGCTGACTTGGGTGACCAATGGGGAAGACAGGGCTTGGCAGAGCGGGGCGAGACCAGAGGGAGTGATGACCAAGGTGGAGCTGGAGGGGAAGAGGAACCCAGTTGAGCTGAAGGGGTGGAGGGCTGAGGCACAGCAGGAGGCCCGGAAGTCTGCTGTGGAACCAGGATGATGATGTGAGTGACCAAGGTGGAGCCATAGGGAAGAGGGAGCCCGGTGGTGCCTGAGTGACACCGGACCACAGCTGAGCTGAGGAAGCTTAGAGCCAGGGTGAAACCGACGGGCTGACAGGCCGAGGTAGAGTCATAGGCCTGGAGGCCTGAGGTGAAGCCAGGGGATTTTGGGGAGTCTTGCAGAGCTTGGCTGATGGAGAGGAGACCCAAGGCGGAGTTAGAGAGTTAGTGGGAGTCTGCGGCGGGGACGGAGCCAAGGAGCTGGTGATTCTTGGGGACTGGTCATCAGTGATGGATACAATGGGGTTGACAGGTGACAAAGTGGATCATTTAGAGGGTTTAAGGGACTAGGCAGAGCCAACAGTGATGGAAACAACGGGGTGGGCAGGTGACAGGGTGGGAGAGAATCATCTAACAGGTTACCAGGAGTGCGTACAGTGGTGGGAACATGGTTGAGAAGTTGATGAGCTCTTGAAAAGACTGCCCCTACGACACAGACTATAGCATGGACCTGGTGATGGGCTCTGGCCTTGGGATGGAGGTTGCATCTGGCTCTAGCTTCGAGATGGACACGTTGGCAGGCCTTGGCTCCATGGTGGTGGCAGGCATTAGCTCAGGCTCAATATCCATGGTGGGTTCAGGAGTCAAATTCAGATCCACAGCAAAGATCTCTCATGCTGTCCCGGACACTCTTGGCTAGGACAATGAGTCCTATCTGAAGAGGGCAGAGAGTTTGCTGCTGTCGATGGAACATGCCGGGGAGTTGGAGAAGATGTTATTTGGAAACCGGTTTCAAAATGCAAGTTTTTGAAAATGATACCGTTATCATCTCCATGTAAACAACAAAAAATGTGAATTTGCATGCGTATTACATGTTCAGTCTATAGGTATGAAGTGTTACTTTACAAAGTGACATCGCCTATTACTGGTCTGGCATGCATAACACAGCATTTTTAGTTGTTTTTGTGGATCCGTGTGAACGAGGTTCATTTTGACAATGTTGTCATCTATACGCGAAAAATGCCAAGGATAAACTTTTCAATTTTTAGTACACCATTGTCGTGTAAACATACCCCAAAGGCATATACAAGAAACCAAGTTTCATTAACAAAAAAAAAAAAACAAAAAAAAAAATTAAACAAGACCCCTAACAGTTCCAAAGATTAACAAAAGTCTTATGGGTTTGGAAAGACAAAAGACTGAGTAATTTTTGGGTGGACTAACCCTTTAAAAACATATAAATGAATGTTTTGATAGTTTCAATTCATAATTTTCAGTCACATGACTGGTGCGGAGACCTGGAGAGCAAAACATCCATAGAACTGCAGCACATGCTTGTCAATTTTTCATCTGTTTCAAGACAAAATATTTAGATTGCCTCTCAAAAGAAGAAACACAAAAATATCTGAACAAGATTTTGGGTCCTTGTGATCCAAATACAGCACCTGCTGCAGTATTTCAATCACTAAATACTGTAGGACATTGTAAAACATTTAACGTGAAAGTAATATTAAAAGATCAAATTCAATATACACCTTACTGATGGTGCATACAATACAGATAAGAAATTGAGCCCAGAATATCAATGCAACACATTATTTATAATGGTTTTCTAAGGAAAAACACTTAATTAGAAACTACATGTTGCGTTTATATTTTTGGCTCATCTGCTTGCCTGTACACAGTAAAATCCCCAGAGTTAAATCAACTCTGCTCAGATTACATATGGTCCCTCTCTAAATAGTGTTAAAGTAACACTGAAGCAGAGTTAAAGTTAATGAGATAATTAAGCAATTAATAAGGCTGTGACTGAAGTCAGTTGTAGTTCTTGTGTTTCTCTTTTCTTCAGTGATTCTGCTTGTTAACAGCAGGTGTTCATCACTAATTCACAATCATCACTTAATTAATTGTTTAATTATCTTGTTAACTTATCTCTGCTTCAGTGTTATTTTAACACTATTTAGAGAGGGACCATATGTACTCTGAGCAGAGTTGATTCAACTCTGGAGATTTTGCTGTGTACATGCATCATCAATAGGTGTATATTGAATTTGAACTTTTAATATCACTGTCTCACTACATTAGTACAAACCTGGTAAAAATGACTGGCAGGCAATGGAGGAAAGCCTTGTTTTGCCCCTCAGGTGGCTGTTCCTATGGGTGTGACGTAACATGAAAATTATGAGTTGAGAAACTGAAACAATAATTATAATTGGCAATCCAGCAGTGTGTTTCAGGGAATCTGGTACTGTTACGTAATTACCAGCAGCACATGCTAATGAGAACCAGCTGTGAATTTGTTTTCAGGAGACTGAGCGCCTGCACATGGAGCAGATCGTGCTGCAGAAGCAGGTGAGCTGCCTGCAACAGGAGAAGGAACAGCTGAAAATGCTGCTGGCATCCCATGCATCCATCTGCACACTGGCACAGGAAAAGCCTCATTCTTTGGACACCCTTCTGTCACAAGAGCTTCTACCATCCAGATTTTCCATCACAATAAAACAGGAACCTCTGGATGATGTTAGTGGGTCAGAAAGTTTGGCGCTCCACCATGCAGTGGAACTGACAGAGAAAGGCCATGACTTACACTAAATTCATTGAAGAAGATGATGCACTAGCTCTTTATAATTCAATATCTGTAAATACCTCATTACCCTAACCTTACGCAAGAGACATTCTGCATTCATCATCCAACTTTTCCTGTGGTAAGAAACCCATTCCAGATGGGACTGTAATCACTTCTGGTGCTCTGGCTTTCTGTTGCCACTTCTTGTGCTCTGGTGTCATCTTTTCCTTGTTTGTTGAGTGACACAATAAGTAGCATTTGTCTTTGACATAGTGATGTTTTGTAACAATGGCTGTTAATGTTTGGTATTTTTAAATGTGGTAAATCTGACTTTAAATGCACTGACCTTATATGTTTATATGATTTCTCATATATACAAGGGCTCGACAATAAGAACATCCCGATGTTGAACATATTGAACATTGTTGCGAATTGTGCTGACTGAGGTATAATGTAACTTTATCTAGCTGGCTCTGAAGTTAATGATTTGTAATAGTTAGGAAGAATCAGTTAAAATGGTTTGAAAATTATAAACCAAATCAATGACTTTTAACATCACATCATATCATTTTCTAACCAACAATGTTCAACAAAACATGTTTAAACTTGTTTTAAGAATAAAGTGAACTAAAATAATTATATTAAATGTATCACAGAAATGTGTCATTTCACTTTTGTGTGTATGCTATACTGTAAATGGTTATCAGCAAATATCTGTTTTGAACAGAAAGGACAATAACTGTTGATTTAATGTTCAGATTAACTTCATAAGAATACAAATGCATTCCAAATTACAATTTATTTTAATACATAAAAATATTAATTCAATCCACTTTTTCATTGTTTTCATCTTGAAAATATTTTATATTTGAGGACAAGTCGAAGGATTAATTGATCCAAAATGAAAATTCTGTCATAAGTTACTCACTCTACAGGATTCAAATAAATATTTTTGAAGAATGTTTTAACTATTATGACTCCATTGACTTTCATTAGATAGGGGGAAAAAAACAAAAAAACATTTTTTTCAAAATATCTCTTTTTGTGATTCACAAAAGAAAGAAATGCATAGGTTTGGAAGACACAAGATGAGTAAATGATAACACAATTTTAATTTTTGTTTTAACTATCCATTTAAGCATTAAGCTTAAAGGGTTAGTTCACCCAAAAATGAAAATTCAATCATTAATTACTCACCCTCATGTCGTTGATTTGTGTTCATCTTCAGAACACAAATCAAGATATTTTTGATAAAATCAGATGGCTCAGTGAGGCTTCCATTGCCAGCAAGATCATTTTCAATGCCCATAAAGGTACTAAAGACATATTTAAAACAGTTCATGTGACTACAGTAGTTCAACCATAATATTATAAAGTGACAGGAATATTTTTTGTATGCAAAAAAAACAAAAAAAAAACAAACAAAAAAAAAACAGCAACTTTATTCAACAATATCTAGTGATGGGCGATTTCAAAACACTGCTTCATGAAGCTTCCAAGCTTTACAAATCTTTTGTTTCGAATCAGTGGTTCAGAGCGTCAAAATCACATGATTTCAGTAAACGAGGCTTTGTTACGTCATAAATGTTTCGAAATTTCAATAGTTCATGTGACTTTGGCAGTTTGATAAGTGCTCTGAACCACTGATTCGAAACAAAAGATTTGTAAAGCTTCGAAGCTTCAAGTCATTTTTGGGTGAACTAACCCTTTAAACTTACAGTACATGCAACAAGACAAAACATGCCCCATGGAGGCTATTTTGACATCTGCAAAGGAGTGGCAATGCACAGGCATGCATGAAGAGTCCCCTTCCCTATCCCATTACAAAAGGAGGAGGATATCCACTACGCTGTTGGCATAAGTTCCTGTTTGGGATTTGGGAATCGACTTTCAATTCACACAGGCTTTTGCGTTTTCTATTTAAAGGTCACAGGATATTGTGAAAAATCCCCCAAACTTTTAATAGCTTTCTTCAGGTGTGAAGAAGGAAGAGTGCTGTTAGGTGTCCGGTGTTCACACGGAGATTAAACTTTGACTCATATTTCCTTTAAAAACAGATCTAGTATGTTGCTCAATCAGTAAGATGGATATCTATAGGCCATATGTTACTCAAGAAGGAGAGAACTTCAGTATGAAGATCTTGTAAACTTTTAAAGACTATTATATTATTTTATTAATATATTTATTTTTGTTTAATTATTATTATTTCAAACCCTGTAAGTCTTGCAATGCAACAGAAAATAAGGTGAAAAGAGAAAATAAAAAGCCTTGACTGAAAGTTGGTCAAACTACCACAGATCTCAGATCTTTTATCTCAACAAAAAGATCAAAACAACCAATGAGAGAAATGTAAATACACTGACTCTAAAATAATTGGAACATTTAGAACTGCATGAATGTCAAAAATAAAAGTTTATTGGCATGCTTCCATGAAGAGCCTTAAACATTCTTGGAAACTTTCCATTGGACAAAAGGTTCTTTATAGTGGAAAAGTGCTCTTTAGATTATTAACCCTCCATGGTACAGAGTTGCCATATGGCAACAATTAATTTCTACTCATTTCCAATATATTGCACCATGGGAATTAAAAGGGTAGGCCTTAAGGTTGCCAATGATGTGCTATTTTTAATTCACATGACATTTAAATGTCCCTCAAAAAACCCTTTTCCCACTGTCACCCTCACACAGAAGACACCTGTTAAAGTGCTCCAGAAATTGCTCTATTTACCTCATTTCTAAACATCTCTTCTCAAGGGGGATTTTTTGCAGCATCTTTGATAAGTAAATTAGAATGTTTTATTCACAAATCAACTTTGTCTAACATAGTTTTACTGTAAATTGAGAAAATATCAATGTTGCCATATGGCAACATTGTACCACTATGGAAAAATAGGTATGTTGCCATATGGCAACGCTGTACCATAGTGGAATTTACAGTAATGTATTTCCCCATTGGGATTTTTTATAGATGGTAGCATCAAGAATATGATTGTGGTTATTTATTTATTTTGAAGTGTTTTTTGTAGTGTAGGTGTGTTTATGTATAAATAACAAAATTATTTCTTCTTTTCAGAAAATGAATACAGCAATATTTTACGGAAAGGGCAATAGGAAGAGTGCAGCGTTAGCTCTTCCATGTGATAAGAGTGAGGATGAGTCAAATAATAGGGAATGATATGGATTAAATGATAGGGATCTACTTATTTTTGGTTTACATAAGTTCCAAGTATATAAATCTATCAATTTCTAAAAGAAATGTGCATTTAAATAGAAAAGAAAATCATAATGTAGAAAGTAGAAAGTAGAAAAACTACTTTTTTGACCATTTTCCATTGTGGTACAGAGTTGCCAAATTGCAACGTTTCCCGAAGCACCCCCCAAAAATCTTTTTTTTTTTTTTTTTTTCCAAAAAATCTTTTTTGATTTGCACAATTGAAGCTATTTCATGTCATAAAAACTTATTTGAAAAAAATATTTCATGGATAGAACATAATGCATACCATACAGGGTTAAATATTCTAGGAAAATGGTTCTTTTGGGAACCTAACATGGTTCTTCTGCATTTTTTAAGTGTGTTCTTTAAGTATTACACCTGTGTGAACTTGTGGAGAACTGACTTCATACATGCATTGAAAACACATTTAAAGTAATCACAAAAATGACTAAGAAGATTAAGTTCTGAGTT
Organism: Ancherythroculter nigrocauda; assembly: GCA_036281575.1. Lineage (NCBI taxonomy): Eukaryota > Metazoa > Chordata > Actinopteri > Cypriniformes > Xenocyprididae > Ancherythroculter > Ancherythroculter nigrocauda. The sequence goes on along the minus strand of VTFQ01000014.1, from coordinate 10,961,816 downwards.
CTCTTTTCATCTAATGTTTGTAAGTGTTCATATACTTGCGTCATTTAATATGTCTATACTTTAAACTAAATTGTATCTCAGAATCTATTAAAGACCAAAAACCAAAGAAAAGCTCACAAAAATCGTAGCCTCTAGCAAATCCAGACAGGCAGACACTCCTTGCGTTCACACTTACAGGCGTGGTTCCGAATTCCACTTCCTCCTTACCGCATCATTACGTTTAAGTAGCACATCACCAGAAACTTGGGAGTCCTCAGCAGTGTTTGTTATTTGGATGTAACCGAGCACAGAAAAGGAAGTACTTCAATATTATGGCAGAGTCAGACAAAGGACCTATTTTGACCTCAGTCATCATTTTCTACTTGTCCATCGGAGCCGCGATATTTCAGATCCTCGAGGAGCCGAGTTTGATATCAGCTCAAGACGATTATAATAACGACACTGACCATTTATTAAAGAAATACCCGTGCTTAAAGCGGGGCGATCTGGATGACATCATTCAGGTAAGCTGTATAATTTGACTCCACAAGTGATGTTTAGGCAAACGGTTTGGTAAACATTTCAGAAACTCTTGAAAAAGTTCCCAAGTGTTTTCAAAGTGTTTATTAAGCATATATTATTGCCGACGTAAAACATTTAGGCTACCGTTCCTATGGTGCTTCTCAAGCTCAAGCGACTAAGAAAGTTTCGTCTGAACTTAATGTGAGTTTTGAATTTTTTAAACACAATTATCTGGTTTTGTTACACAGTTACGCATTCGGAACCTTCATCCTTCAAAAGTATAGGCTGCACGAAACAAAGCGAAACTTTGTCCTAAACGTGTAAAATCTCTGGAGGTGACGGGAGTTCGCGATCCTAAAAAAAAAAAAAAAAAAAAAAAAGACTGAAGCGCTATTGTTTCATGTTTGTGGACTCTTTCCCCTATGGGCAATAAAAGTGGTGAAGTCGTTCTTAGGAATGTGCCTTTGCCAGTCACACATTATCCACTCTCTCAGGCGCGACAAAGTACCACGAGAAAGCCCGCGCCCACGTGCTTTGTGGAACGAATATGAAAACAAAGCAAGCTTGTATGTTTATGGTTGTTTCGCTTTGTTACTGTTTGTACTGAATTTTATCCAGCATATAGTAGATAATACTTAATCAACAAACCAGTTAGTTTATTGTGTACTTTTGTATAGTAGCAACATCTGAATTACGTGTTTGAAACAGGATAACTAGTATTGCCTGCTTATCTCATATGGTAACCACAGATGTTTACCATATATACACCGACATGTGAGCAATTGTAATTTGTCACCAGAGAACTGATGTACCAACAGAGAGGAACCAGTCAATACCATTGCAGAGGCTACCAAATTACTGAAAAGATGAACTATAGTATTAATTCAGTCATACTATGAGAACATTTTATGAAGAACACCAGTAAGTATGCAGGCTATACAGTATACAGTAAATGGAATTCCTGTGTACATTGTGCAAATACGTTTCACAACCCTTAGGATGTCATTTACAGAACTGATACTGACAGAATGGCATATATGGTCTCGTACCTTCTTTCAACTTTAAAAATGGTAATATATTATTTATGTAGAATATTATTCATGCAAATAGTTTGGTTGTATTGTGTGTTGGTTGTGATTGTATGACTGGAAATTTTAAATACTGTAACAATTGTCATTTAGAATCTAAGGTCCTAATTGTTTGATATTGGTTGTTACATTTTACCATATAGCGCTAACATGATTTTCAAAAACTGTAAAAGTCATCATAGGTATGTTTATTGGGCGTGGTGTAACATGATGCGGCAAAGAAAACCTGTTTCTCAGGTTTTCATACTACACCACTGAGGTGGTATTGGCTGTACACTCTTAAAAATAAAGAGGGTTTTCACAGTGATGCCATAGAAGAACCATTTTTTTGTTTCACCAAAGAACCTTTTAGTGAACAGTTCTTAATATTTTAATAATCTAAAGAACCTTATTCCACTAAAGGACCTTTTGTGCAATGGAACCGAACCATAGATGCCAATAAATAACCTTTATTTTTTAAGAATGTAATAGGCTAATACTGATATTTAAATAAGCAAGGATGATCCTCAATAGAAGTTGTTTTTTCTGTAATTTAAAGAGACAAGAAAAGTACATTTTAAATGAGTTGTTTCAGTGATATATATAGAGTCAGAATAAGACTGTAGGGTGTCCCACTCTTAGTCATTTTGTGTAGGGTGTGTTTGTTTGCTTAGCCATTTAAATAGCCATGCTTACCATCTGTAGAGATAGTCTGCATGGCTACAGTCTGCCTAACTAGTGTATATGAAGACAAGGGTTTATTTTGCTGATATCTCCACGCAAACACTAAACACTCTTTTCCTGTTGTTTTGACTGTCTGACGTATGGAAGCCCGTTTCCGTCTCGGAGTAAAAAATAAAACGGTTAACTGTAAGATGAGGTGTAAAATAAGAAATGAAGTTGCAATTGTGAAATAAAATTTATATTATTAAGTCACAGTTGTGACAAAGTCTTCATTTGTGAGATATCAAGAAATAAATTCAGTTACCTTTTTACTCTGAGGTGAAAACTCCTATAGCTACTAATAGGGTTTATTTCAGTTGTGTTGTAAATCACAATTGAAATAAACCCTAAAAAAAGCTGTATCTGATTATAGTTTGTAAAGGTGTAGAATTCTTCTTTCATCCCCATTGTTTATATACAAACATTGTGTATTTCTCATAGTTTCAAACTCTGTTCACAGTATGGTCATTTGGCATTTGTATGTATCCTTTTTTAGTTAATATTTTGTTTTATGTTTTAACATCAGGTTGTGGCCAAGGCGGCTGGAAAAGGTGTGACTGTAACAACCAAAAATAAATTCAACAACTGGAGTTGGGAGAATGCAGTTATTTTCGCTGCCACAGTCATCACTACCATAGGTAGATATTTCTATAGAGACATACTGTTTTGACTGACTATACTTACTTTTTGTAGGCCTGTTGTAAGTTAGAACTAGGGATGGCTTGATACCACTTTTTCTTGTCTGATACAGATATTTATACTGCAGCCTTGTGTATCTGCCGATACTGATGGTAATTCGATACAGTACTGTTTTGTAGTATGTACAATATTTAATAATATGTGCGCTACTCGCCATGACACACCAAGCAGATAAGCACTGTCGGCCCCAGTTCGGGTTTTTTGTATGATTGACTCTTTAATCGGCGTCCGTTGGTGCCGTCGGTAGGAGAGAGGACTCTGATTGGCTGTTCAGCTTAGCGAACGAGTCAGTACATGGGAATAAAAGCAAATGTGATGAAAGCGAGCAAAGTAGTCAAGACAGTACAGACAGAAGGCTGTTCTCATTTTACACAAGCCTTCCAATACACAAATTAAGAGAGTGATCAGCATGATTGATATTTAAAATGGTAAGCAAATGCTTGGTGTGTCAAGGCTTTAAAGGGATAGTACACCCAAAAATTAAAATTCTGTCATCATTTACTTGCCCTTTAAGTTGTTCCAAACCTGTATGAATTTCTTTCTTCTGCTGAACACAGAAAGGTTGATGGTTGATGATAGCCATTGACTTCCATAGTATAGGGGGGGAAAAAATGCCAAGGAATCAATGACTACCATCAACTATCTCTTTTAACAGTGAGTTAAACAGCATTCAGAATCAAATCCAGAAAATTTCTTTTAAACAGTCCTTTAACAGTAAATGGTAAAAACAGTAAAAACCATAATGCACAGTTATTGGATTTGGATTGGTCCTATCTGACCAATACCTGATCCAACAAATAAATATCTATATCAGACGGATACCAGTACTTCGTATTGGATCGGCACATCCCTAGTTAGAAATTGAAAATTTTCAAGCTTATAAGTAGTAATATAAGAAACCCAGCTGGCATGTGACCAACCTTCAAAGTTGAAATGTGGTTGAAATAAAGTCTGTTGTTTCAACATTGAAACAATTTTTAGGGCTAAAGGTTGTGAAAAGGTTAACAAAGTATTTATAAATCAATGTTGAAATTAAAAAAAAAAAAAAAAAAAACTTGAAACGGCATTACATTGATTTAACAGTGAATAACCTGGGAATGTCAGTATCAAGTTTCAAGTTTAAGTTTATTTTATATATATATATATATATATCACATTTAAAACAACCTTGGTTGACCAAAGTGCTGTACAAAGTGCTGTACAAATGTCCATCACCAAAAATTAAAAATAGACATTCAGTAGCCCCTCACTGCAGAACACATGAGATTCAGGAGGCGGAGATGGGTAGGTTTAGGGATATGTAAAGTGGGAGGCATTAGATGTGGATCCAACCTCGCCCCCTGGATCTCATGTTCTGCAATAAGGACCATCTCTGTAATGTTGTCAGAGCACAATTCATCCTTAAAATTATGATTTACAAAGTAAAAAGTGTGTTTTTCAGTGTCAAAGAATTATTATTAGTAGACGATTGAGTCGAGTGTCTTGGATTTGTAAGTGCAATAATGATTCCCAGATCTCCTAATGACGGAATGGCTTTAGACTGGAATACAAATATTTAACATGGACTTGTCTACTCAATGATTTCAGGTTATGGTAATGTTGCTCCGAAGACAATTGGAGGCCGTTTATTCTGTATTCTGTATGGACTGTGTGGCATTCCTCTTTGCCTCACCTGGATAAGTGAGCTGGGTACATTCTTTGGCGGCAGGGCAAAGCGCCTGAGTCAGGTGCTTCTCCACAAAAACCTCAATGTGGTAAGTATATCATGATCAGAGCCTTCACTTTTCTAAAGAGAAAAACAATGGTTTTACATTTCCCTGTTCATGTTTTCTCCTTCACTATAGAAAAAAGTACAGTTCATCTGCACCATTGTATTCCTTTTATGGGGTTTCCTGGTTCACTTGATCATCCCAGCCTTTGTGTTCATGAACTTTGAGAACTGGACTTACTTAGAAGGACTGTACTTCTCCTTCACCACCTTGACGACTGTTGGTTTCGGTGACTATGTAGCAGGTAACTAGATTTGTACATTTTTGCTGAAAAAAAAAAATTGTGAGTGAGGAGTTATATCAAACTGTGGTCCAGAAACCTCCAAATGGCAGGTGTTTGGTGGTCTGTGGAAAATTGAACATTTTAAAAGAAAATGCTAAATGTATTTTTATTCATTTTAACACCAAGACATTAAAAACAATATTTACATCACCACTGTTGCCTTTAACTTACTCACTAATAGTAAGCAGGGTGAATATATGTGAATATATATTTTTTTGGATTCTGTTAATCAAAGTTTCCAGCAAGAGTTTTCTGCCAGGTCCTGTTCTCTTTATTGTATGTCTAATGAGTCAGATTACTGAGATTCTCACCTATTGTCTTTAATGGCTCTTGGAGCCCCTGTCCCATTTATTGAATAGTTATGCTGATTGGATTAGGACTTGCGACACTCTAGAGTCTGGGGCAGGTTCCTATACCTGGATACTTCATTTGCATGCTTTGTTTAAGGTCGTCAGCCAGGTGCTTTGTCTCCTTTTCTAAGCACTGCCCCCTAAAATGTATATAAACTACAATGTACACTGCCTTAGTTAGACTTGATGACTGCAGCTACCGACAGCACGTGTTCTCAATAAAGAATCCTGCTGATGATACATCCAAGTCTCCTGGTCTTCGCGTCTGAAGTTTCCAACAACTGCAAAATGTAACATTTTGTAATACATTTACTTCATGCACAGGTTGCTTTTAACAGTGCTACACGAAGATGCGGGACACTATTAGCATGTTAGCCAGTGTTCACAGCGCCAAATGCGAATAAAAATTGGCATTAAAATGGTGTTACTCGCCAGTTCCCCGGTAAATTTATGAATTTTGACAATGCATGGTGGTGAGAATGTAATATGGCTTAGTGCGATCATCAAATCGCAGTGCTTGTGATGTAATTATATAAATATATAGTCTGATGCACTGCATGTTTCAGAGAACTGTAACAACATAACAGCAATGTGTTTTTTAGTTTAGATTCACAGTAAATGTTGTTCTGTTCTATTGTATACTCAGTAGAACTGCTTTGGAAGATAATTTATTACATAGAGAAATCAAAAATTGATTACAATTTTGGAATTGGATACTTGTATAAAATGAGAATTTGGCTTTCGCTTATCGATTCCTGTGTGTGCATTTTAATGTTATATTTCAATCGGTCAAGTGCAAAAAGATGTGAAAGAGAAATCCATTTGGCATTTCATTTTTCTGCGAGCAAACATCAGAAGCATGCGCACAGTATTCACAGCCGCCTCTCATAGTGAGTGAATACTGAATTGGGTCTTTGGCATTAAAAAGTTAGAAAACACTTGGTATAGCCTACTCTTGGAGCCCAGTGGAGAGGGGGCATACCTTAAAAAAAAAAAGTACTTGCCCCACTATTAATCTGAGATGTAGTGCAAATCTTGGGTTTGCCTCGTCTGCCCACCATACATATGAATCAACTTATGAGTGCCTGATGCATTGTTTCCTGCGATTGTGATTCTGTATAAACTCATGCTGCTTAAAAACAGCTTCTGTGTGATGTAAAAATAGCTCTAAATAGGCAAATTAAACAATTGGCTTATGTTTCTGTATAGGTGTGAACCCAGACCAGCCATACCCCACTCTCTACAGATTCTTTGTGCAGCTATGGATCTTCCTGGGTCTTGCCTGGTTGTCACTGTTCTTCAGCTGGAATGTGCATATGGTGGTTGAGGCACATAAAGTTCTGAAGAAAAGGAGGCTGAGACGTCACAAGCTGCCCATTGATGACGTACCAGAAAAAAAAGAAGTAAAAAAAGCCCAGAAGCCGTCGCATCGCTCTGGCGTCATCGACATCTTTGAGTTCATGTCTGAGAAGGTCGAAGACTACACCGATGTCATCCGAGCTATCGGAGCAGCCGAGAAAGGGAAAAAGAAGCAGGAGGAGGAACTGGCACGGTCCAAGAGCTGCAGTGACCTACTGCAGGGCCTGGTCATCCCACTCGATCACTCTCCTCGTCTGAAACGGCGGTTCAGCGTCAGTGCGAACATGTGCATGGTCATTTCTGGAGAGTCAACGGATGGCCTCAACAACAACCAAGAGGAACAGACACTACTGAAAGAGCACCACAGAGACCCAAAAGACCCTAAGATTGTTAGAGAGGGAATTAAGAAATCTGAGAAGCCCAGACACTGTGCATTGGACACCAGAAAATCTGACCCATCAATCTTTCAGAGCCCTGTTCAAAGCCCTACTGTTACTACCAGTAATAGGGGTTCAAGATTCTCAGTGTCCAAAGTATCAGAAGACCATTTATTAGGGAAGAGAAAAAGCATTGGTTGAAGAAAAGACTGATCTACAATGTCTTCAAAAGCAATTCAGCTCTGCTTTAAATCAGTAGTAGGGGATCCATATTATCCATGTCTAAAGTATCGAAGATTATTTGTTAAAGAAGAGAAAAAGCATTGGTTGAAGAAAAGACTGATCTACAAGGTTGTAGGTCGAAAGACCGACCTTCAATGTCTTCAAAAGCAATTCAGCTCTGCTTTAAAACAGTAGTAGGGGATCAAGATTCTCAGTGTCTAAAGTATCTAGGGAAGAGAGAGAGTATCTAGTAGGGAAGAGGCAGTAAAAACCATAATGCACAGTATTGGATTTGGATTAGTCCCATCTGACCAATACCCGATCCAACAAATAAAAGGTCGCTATCAGACTGATACCAATACTGAGTATTGTATCAAAGCACTGGTTGAAAAAGAGACTGATTTACAAGGTCTAAAAGACTAATGAAAAGACTGATCTGCAAGGTTATAGATCGAAAGACTGATCTTCAGAACAATTAAAAAGTCTTCAATTCACTTCTGCTTTTTTTTTTGTTTTGTTTTGTTTTTTTGAGATCATTATGACTGAGCTGATACTATCAGGACCACTTGAGGAACTAAGAAGATTGTAACTTCAAGACCCAAGAATGTTGCTCTGATATGAAGACAGGTGCATCCTCTTGCTAAGTCAAGCTGCAAAAGTGTTCATTGCTTTTCACAGTGTTGAAAACTATTCAGGTAACACACAGGGTCTTGCAGCCGGTCTGTGACCAAGATAAGGATATGAGGGTTAGCAGAGGAAATGAAATCGATTTCCTTCCACACCCTGGACATTAACAGACATTGGACAGTTTGGGTGTGGGACTGTGGTTTTAATCATGGGTTTTTCATTCTGTCTCTGGATTTATGTTACCAAAATGACTGCTAGGACAAATCTCCAGCTATGTTTAGAACGGAATACTAGCGCATTGTTAAATGTGCAGTATTATATACTGAATATGAACTATTTAAGTTAATACAACTTAAAGGTGCCCTCGAATGGAAAAATTGAATTTATCTTGTCATAGTTGAATAACAAGAGTTCAGTACATGGAAAAGACATACATTGAGTTTCAAACCCCATTGCTTCCTCTTTCTTATGTAAATCTCATTTGTTTAAAAGACTTCCGGAAAACACGCGGATCTCAACATAACACAGACTGTTACGTAACAGTCGGGGTGTACGCCCCCAATATTTGCATATATGCCAGCCCATGTTCGAGCATTAACGTCTGGATCTGTGCACAGACAAGGTAAGCAAGCAAGAACAACAGCGAAAAATGGCAGATGGAGCAATAATAACTGACATGATCCATGATATCATGATATTTTTAGTGATATTTGTAAATTGTCTATCTAAATGTTTTGTTGTTAGCATGTTGCTAATGTACTGTTAAATGAGGTTAAAGTTACCATCGTTTCTTACTGTATTCACGGAGACAAGAGCCGTCGCTATTTTCATTTTTAAACACTTGCAGTCTGTATAATGCATAAACACAACTTCATTCTTTATAAATCTCTCCAACAGTGTAGCATTAGCCGTTAGCCACAGAGAATAGCCTCAAACTCATAGAGAATCAAATGTAAACATCAAAATAAATACTTTACTCACATAATTCGAAGCATGCATACAGCATGCATGACGAACATCTTGTAAAGATCCATTTGAGGGTTATATTAGCTGTGTGAACTTTGTAAATAGGCTGTAATATAGTCGAGAGCTCTTGAGGCAGGAAGCACGTGATTTAAAGGGGCGGCGCTGAAAAAATCAGTGTATAGTTAATGATGCCCCAAAATAGGCAGTTAAAAAAATTAATTTAAAAAAATCTATGGGGTATTTTGAGCTGAAACTTCACAGACACATTCAGGAGACACCTTAGACTTATATTACATTTTGTGAAAAAGCATTCTTGGGCACCTTTAAGCTTGCATGTCATTGCTGGATAGCGACACCAAAGGAATTGCGAAAATAATGACTTTTCAAGCAAGTTTCTCAAACACTACTTGTGGCTTGGTTGGACAACCAGATAGCCCTGCCCTGAACTTATACCATTGGTTGAGCCAATATTGCTGTGTCGGGATGCTCAAACAGAGCAATGTTTTGATACTGTTGCAGTGTTTTACAGGGAATCAATTAAATATTAAGCTGAGATTGTGTCTAGGTCTATATCCATATTTAGTATAGATAGATGGAATAGAAAATTACATCACTTTAAAGTTCTATTGAACCTGGAACCTCTCTTTAAAATATTTTGTGAAACAGCATGCAATATAAGTATAATGCTGTGTTTTGTATAAATTGTATGTATTAATCGGTGAGTTTCATCCAGTTATCGTTTGAGAATTTTTTCCCCCCATTTTATACAAACAAACAGTACATTTTGACAGTCTGAACTATTTAAAGGGATAGTTCCCCTAAAACTTCTGTCATTTACTCATCCTCAAATTGTTACAAACCTGTATAAATTTCTTTGTTCTGCTGAACACAAAGGAAGATATTTTGAAAAATGTTTGTGACCAAGCAAATGTGGGGCACCATTGACCATAGTAGGAAAAAAAATAATACTATGGAAGTGAAGGGTGCCCCAGATCTGTTTAGTTATTAACATCTTCAGAATATCTTCCTTTGTGTTCAGCAAAGAAATGTGTACAGGTTTGTAACAATGTGAGGGTGAATAAATGACAATTTTCACTTTTGGGTGAACTATCCCTTTAAGAAAGAGCTGTTTGAATTTTGTGTTTTATAGTGCTTCCAGTTAATTTCCAGTCAAACTGGAAATTGCATTGTGGGATATAATATTCCACACAGTGTTGTTTCATTGTACTGAACATTTTGGCAAATGTTGTAGGTTGTTTTTGCAGTATTTGCACACTGCAAATAGCATGCCATATAGTTCAAGTATTATGAATTCTTGAGTATACCTTCTGTCTTGAATGCTGTAGCAGTTCTGTGGCTGCTTGCACTTTGGATGTTTAAACATGGGCCTACTGAGGAAGCACCTACTCAGGCTTCCAGAAAATTGCCTCCTCATGAAAGATTTCTTTATGAAAGATGTATTATGGGATGTAACTCAATCTTATAACCTGACTGATTATGGATTTTGCTCAAGAATTTTGCCTTTCATTCTTTTTGATAAACGTCTATATTTTCTATTGTTTTATATGCAACTTTTGATAATAAAAAAGTATTTTTTTGACAGTATGCCTCTGCTGTTGCCAAACCACATCCGGTCTGTTGGCAGAAGTGATGAAATCAGTTACTGTATTAGACTGAGCATGATGAACAACCAAGTTCTTCTTTAGTTAAAGGGATAGTTCACCCAAAAATTTAAATTCTGTCATTTACTCACCCTCAAGTTGTTCCAAATCTGTATTAATGTCTTTGTTCTGTTGAACACAAAGGAAGATATTTTGAAGAATGTTTGTAACCACGCTGCTTTGGGGCACCATTGACTTCCATAGTATTTTTTTCCTACTATGGAAGTCAATAGTGCCCCAAAACTATTCAGTTTCCCACATTCTTCAAAATATCTTCCTTTGTGTTCAACAGAACAAAGACGTTTATACAGATTTGGAACAAGCTGAGGGTGAGTAAATGACAGAATTTTAATTTTTGGGTGAACTATCCCTTTAAGTCCTTCCCATTTGCATTTACATTTCTAAAAGAAAAATATATATACGGTATGTCTTCTCCATAAGATAAGGTATAAAAGCACATTCAAATTCCATTATTATCAGTTAACTGTAAAGTTGTTTTTCCAAGTATAGTAAAGTTCACAACATTACTAATGATAGCATGAGTTTTTCATTTTGATTTTATTAAATGTTTACAGTGTTTAAAGATTAAAAATAAACCCAAATCAGCGTTAACATACACAGTCGTGGCCAAAAGTTGAGAATGACACAAATATTAATTTTCACAAAGTCTGCTGCTTCAGTGTTTTTAGATCTTTTTGTCAGATCTTACTATGGTATACTGAAGTATAATTCCAAGCATTTCTTAAGTGTCAAAGGCTTTTATTGACAATTACATTAAGTTTATGCAAAGAATCAATATTTGCAGTGTTGAACCTTCTTTACAAGACCCCTGCAATTCGCCCTGGCATGCTGTCAGTCAACTTCTGGGCCACATCCTGACTGATGGCAGCTCATTCTTGTATAATCAATGCTTTGAGTTTGTCAGAATTTGTGGGTTTTTGTTTGTCCGCCTCTTGAGGATTGACCACAAGTTCTCAATGGGATTAAGGTCTGGGGAGTTTCCTGACCATGGACCCAAAATTTTGATGTCTTGTTCCCCAAGCCACTTAGTTATCACTTTTGCTTTATGGCAAGTTGCTCCATCATGCTGGAAAAGGCATTGTTCATCACCAAACTGTTCTTGGATGGTTGGGAGAAGTTGCTCTGTGTCATTCTCAAAACTTTTGTCCATGACTGTACATAATGCAGCATTTGCTTCCACAATATGAAAACAGATGACAAAAAAATGAGTTAAATTACTCAAATTTGCATCAGTAACATTTAGACATCAGTTAATTTAGTTACATTTAGACAGTCTTAAGCAGCCCTACTTGTACATTTTCATGTTAAATATTTTGCAACATTGCTGGTGTGATAAAGTCCTTATATCCCTTCATAAAACAGAATTATGTATGTGATCTTGCACTTTGGTCCTATATTTATTATGAATGTTTCTCTTGATGCTTTAGCTGTTACCATGCAGTGCATATTTTGTATTTGCATATTTGCAAGTCAAGTAAAAAGGCAAAACCTCAAATAGTTTGAATGCTTATGCAACTGCCAACGGTACAGTTGTAGTTATACTCTGATGTGAATAAACAATTGGTACAGATGGCAGTGCCAATGGCAGTTGGTCAGTTCTGTATAGTTATTCTTAAGGCGTCTTTTTTCAGTCCGTCACTTTTCTCAGCACTGCAAAAAACAGCAGCTCCATTACTGCTATCCTGAGGAATACAGTCTCAGTCACTAAGAGGTAAACAGCAACTCCAACATGGAGGACTCATGTACAGTTCAAATTAAGGTGTGGTCGCATTTACCTTTAGAAGAAATTCCACGGGCGAAATGTAGTAATCAATGCGATTGAGAATCTAGCTTGAAGAGCACATGACTTGAATTCCCCCACATGGATTTCGCATCGGATTCATATTTTTGCATTGGATGCAGATTTGCCACATTTACCAATATAAAGCTGCTTGTTTTAGAAGTGACTACTAAGCAGTGCTTCATGCATTGACGATGAACAATAGACCTACTTTGCCCGCGCAATTTTACTGATGTTTTGCTAATGTAACTGCGACTTTACACCCACTTCCTTCGAAATAGTTCACTCAAAAATCAAACGTTCTGTCATAATTTACTCATGTTCATGCCATTCCAAAACCAAATTTCAAACTGCCTAAATAAGGCCTGTCCAACTCCAAAAATGAGAAAAAAAAAAAAAAAATAGTATTTCAAATGATTTTTTTTTTCTAAATTAACAGTCTTATGAAGCCCAAAGATAGCTTTATGTGATGAACGGACTGCAATTTAAGTGATTATTCATTGATGATCTTGACATCAACTGAATGATTATTTCATGAACTCGCTGACTCAATGATCTGATCATTCCGGTTGTTATATGACTTTTATACACACAGTGTCCTTTTTGAAGTTTGAAAAGTTCCAAAATCCTTTAATTGAAATCGCATGGAAGAGAATTAACATTCTATAAATTTTCTCTCTTTATGTTCCATGGATGAAAGAAACTGGGGTTTGGAGCGACATGAAGGAATAAATTAGGATTTAATGTTCAATTAAGTGTGAACACTTTAATTTTTACTCATACCAACTCCTACTAAAGTCAGGGATGTCCAAGGTTTAGCTCCAACTTTTCTCAACACACCTGCCTGGAAGTTTCTAGAATGCCTAGTAAGACCATGATTAGCTGGTTCAGGTGTGTTTCATTGGGGTTGGAGGTAAACTTTGCTGGACAGTGGCCCTCCAGGAGCAGGACTGGACACACCTGTACTGTACAGATGGCCAAAAACCACATTAAATTGTTTCACTGCTCCCCCTATGGATCAAGGAGTGTGTGCCACTGGCAGACCTGCTGTCCCTCTGACTCTTTCATTTGGGTCCAGTGCTCCTCTTGTTCCTCTGTGGTGCTGTTGAGGCCCAGAGCAACCCAACCCACCCGCTCTCTCCTCTTCATGCTGCTCCGCCGACTGTATACCGACACCTGCAGGGTGACCTCAGATAGCTGGAATAGTGCCACCTGGAAGACAAATGTCTCTTTGTAGGTTGGGTTTGGCTGGCCACGGCAGACTGAGGTCTTACATTTGGACATCTCTTTCCCTTTGGAGTCCAGCATTGTAAGCTTCACATAAGTGTCTAAAGGAATGGGAAGGGAAAAAGTGAGTTAGCACCACCTGGTGATGATGTTGAGCTCATGCAACAAGTCAAACACAAGGGTTATGTTCAGAAAGGAATACTAGCTTACTATTTACTGAATACTGTGCCATAAACTGCATACTATTTTAAAGTGAAACAGTTGGCAATATTACAAAATAAACATTACAGTGCTATGCTATATTATCACTTGACCTCACAATGTTTATCACAATTACCTCATCACACATTCATTTTCATGCTCGCACAATATACATACTTTATGCTGCAGCAATAGTAATAGTAGTATGATAGTACGCTACTCCTAACATAGTCATGAAGAAATTGGGTGAATCATAATTTTGCGTATATAGTATACCAGATTAGAAGAAATGCCAAATCTTAGCAAATGGCAGTCAATACCCAGATAACAGTGAAAATACAAATTGGACCCTCCACTCAACCACACCAGCTCAGACTACCTCATCCACTTCAACTGTAGTAAACGCTATAGAAAGAATGGGAATATTGGAAATAGTGGAAATATTGGTGTAATTCAGCCATGTTTGAACCAGAAACTGATTCATCAGAAGAAGAGGAAGAGTGAATTACACAGGGTCGCCTACAAGTCAATGTATCAGAATGGTAATGCGTTTTATGTATTGCTACAGTGTCGGACAAATAACGGTAATTGATATGATTAGCCTTTGGCTTGATGTCTATGTTATCAAACAGCTAATAATGTGTTGCTAATGCTACAAAAACCATGTTCCCCTTCACTATCTCAGAGTCAGACAGCTGCCTTCTAAAACCAGCATCCTCAGAAACGCTTTGAACATCATAGAAAGTCAGTGAAGAAAAGCCCCGGTCTGGTTTTTTGGTACAGTGGGTACGGAAAGTATTCAGACCCCCTTAAATTTTTCACTCTTTGTTATATTGCAGCCATTTGCTAAAATCATTGAAGTTCTTTTTTTTCCTCATTAATGTACACACAGCACCCCATATTGACAGAAAAACACAGAATTGTTGACATTTTTGCAGATTTATTAAAAAAGAAAAACTGAAATATCACATGGTCCTAAGTATTCAGACCCTTTGCTGTGACACTCATATATTTAACTCAGGTGCTGTCCATTTCTTCTGATCATCCTTGAGATGGTTCTACACCTTCATTTGAGTCCAGCTGTGTTTGATTATTGGATTGATTGGACTTGATTAGGAAAGCCACATAAGACCTTACAGCTCACAGTGCATGTCAGAGCAAATGAGAATCATGAGGTCAAAGGAACTGCCTGAAGAGCTCACAGACAGAATTGTGGCAAGGCACAGATCTGGCCAAGGTTACAAAAAAATTTCTGCTGCACTTAAGGTTCCTAAGAGCACAGTGGCCTCCATAATCCTTAAATGGAAGACGTTTGGGACGACCAGAACCCTTCCTAGAGCTGGCCGTCCAGCCAAACTGAGCTATCGGGGGAGAAGAGCTTTGGTGAGAGAGGTAAAGAAGAACCCAAAAGATCACCGTGGCTGAGCTCCAGAGATGCAGTTGGGAGATGGGAGAAAGTTGTAGAAAGTCAACCATCACTGCAGCCCTCCACCAGTCGGGGCTTTATGGCAGAGTGGATCGACGGAAGCCTCTCCTCAGTGCAAGACACATGAAAGCCCGCATGGAGTTTGCCAAGATGGTGAGAAATAAGATTCTCTGGTCTGATGAGACCAAGATAGAACTTTTTGGCCTTAATTCTAAGCGGTATGTGTGGAGAAAACCAGGCACTTCTCATCACCTGTCCAATACAGTCCCAACAGTGAAGCATGGTGGTGGCAGCATCATGCTGTGGGGGTGTTTTTCAGCTGCAGGGACAGGACGACTGGTTGCAATCGAGAGAAAGATGAATGTGGCCAAGTACAGGGATATCCTGGAGGAAAACCTTCTCCAGAGTGCTCAGGACCTCAGCTAACAGGACTGACCCTAAGCAAAAATAACGAAGGAGTGGCTTCACAACAACTCTGTGACTGTTCTTGAATGGCCCAGCCAGAGCCCTGACTTAAACCCAATTGAGCATCTCTGGAGAGACCTAAAAATGGCTGTCCACAAACGTTTACCATCCAACCTGACAGAACTGGAGAGGATCTGCAAGGAGGAATGGCAGAGGATCCCCAAATCCAGGTGTGAAAAACTTGTTGCATCTCTCCCAAAAAGACTCATGGCTGTATTAGATCAAAAGGGTGCTTCTACTAAATACTGAGCAAAGGGTCTGAATACTTAGGACCATGTGATATTTCAGTTTTTCTTTTTTAATAAATCTGCAAAAATGTCAACAGTTCTGTGTTTTGCTGTCAATATGCGGTGCTGTGTGTACAATAATGAGGAAAAAAATTAACTTAAATGATTTTAGCAAATGGCTGCAATATAACAAAGAGTGAAAAATTTAAGGGGGTCTGAATACTTTCTGTACCCACTGTACACTGCAGACAATACTCAGCAATAGTGTTGACTGATGGATTTGCACATGGTTTCTCTTGAAGCATATTAAAAACACCACATAGACATATAGGGGTTGTCTATGAAACTGAAAACACTGGCCAATTTCACGAGTTCACACTTACAAATAATTAGATCAGATTAGAGTACAAGGTTATGCCTATTTGGCATGATGTCAGGGGGAGAGCTCAGTGCTCAGAATGTGGCCTGAACCCTGAGTAACATTCTGGCTGGAATAGGAACTAGCCAAGAGTGAGGAGTCGGGGTGGCGGAGGGATGCAGAAAAGACTGTCGAGGAATGGAGGTGAGTCGGCTATCTATATATAGACCTCCAATCGTACTGATTGGGTAGATCCTTTGAATGTGCTTCTCCCGAAATTTGTAAATAAGACATCATATAGTTTTGGAGGTTTCACACCTATATATGCACAGCCTGGTGGCCAATCTTAACTGATTTTACATTCTATCAGTAAGAGCAGAGCGTGAAGGTTGAATTAGAGCAATAGCACAGCTGTACATAAAATATTGCAATCCACACAACATAATGGAAGACATATCAGAGTTCAATCTCTGACCAGGACAGCAAGTCTTTGTGGTGTATTGAGAGCTATGTTATCCAGGGTACTACCACATAGGACAAACCACACCAAAAGGAGTAACTGTTGACGCAAGAGGAAGCTGTCTGAAAAGGATGTCCGGGTACTGACCCAGATTGTATCCAAAAACATAAAATCAAATTTGCCCAACTCAACTCTCCTGTTTCCACCAAAACTGTTCGTCGGGAGCTCCACAGAGTCAATATTCAGTCGGGCTTCTATAGCCAAAACTTTGGTCACTCATGCCAATGCCAAATGTCGGTTTCATTGGTACCAACAGTGCAAATTTTGGGCTGTGGACAATGTGAAACATGTATTGTTCTCCACCTTCACTGTCTTTTCCACATCTGTGGGAGTTACGGTGTGGAGAAGCCGGATTGTTGCATGCCCAGTGTGAAACATGGGGGTGGATCAGTAATAGTTTGGGCTGCAATATAATAGGCCTACTACTTGTGCTAGATGGGTGCGTCACTGCCAAGGACTACCAAACCATTCTGGAGGACCATGTGCACCCAATGGTTCAAACACTCAACCCTGAAGGTGGAGCTGTGTATCAGGATGATAATGCACTAATACACATAGCAAGACTGGTGACAGAATGGTTTGATGAACATGAAAGTGAATTGAACATCTCCCATGGCCTAGACAGTCACCAGATCTAAATGTTATCGAGCCACTTTGGGGTGTTTTTGGAGAAGCAAGTCAGGAAATGTTTTCCTCCACCAGCATCACATAGTGACCTGGCCACTGTTCTGGATGCGGAATGGCTCAAAATTCCTCTGTCTTGGGAATGACAAATACAAGTTCTTCACAGTGGCCAAATTGATGCTGAATTGGCCGCAAAAGGTGGTCCTACACCATAATAATAAATTATTGCAGTCTAAAGTTTCATTGTCCAATCCTGGTATAAACAACATTAAAAACTTGACTTTCATCACAGAGGTTCTTTAACTTTTGTGTTAAACTTTTAACTTATCAACAAATGTGAGTTGAAGCTGCTTTAACAATGTTTCACAAGTTCACACTTACATATAATTAAACAGGTTATGCATATTTGGCATGCTTTCCAAGGGGAGGGCTCTGAGCTCGGAATCTGGCCCGAACCCAGAGTACTCCCCCCATTCCAGGTTGGGATAGGAATAGTTCTAAGTGAGGAGATTGGGTGGTGGAGGGATGCTGGAGTTGATTAACTGAATAAGCTCCTCCTGTGTTAATTAGGTTAATTTTCTGAACATGCTCCTCCCAAACTTTGTTAATAAAACATAATTTAAATGAATGAACAATAAATCATAATGCATTTTTTGGCTAAATGAAGTTAGCAAGATGGTTACTTTACATCAGTATAGTTAGTACAAGTAGAATTTGTACAAGTATGTAAATTATGATTCACCAATGATTGATTTTTAACAACTCATAAATGTCCCTCATGTCTCTATCACGTGATCTCACTGAAATATGTGTCCTGAGAAACTACATTTAATTTCTTTCTATAAATCTCACAAATGTCTTTCTCTTTTGAGTAGAGTAGAATCTGATTGCAGGATCTATGTGCTGGCTAATTAGATAACTGAGAAACCTAGATAAAGCAAACTGTTAACATTCCCATTCTCAATGGTAGTTGCTTGGGATCCTGCAGAAGAATGCGAGTAGAAATCTGCCATCTTTGCTCATGGGCACTCAGGTCTGCAGCCTGTTTGTTAAGAGCCAATCAACTGAACCATAAATGCCATGTGAAAAATTATTCTTAAGCTAGAGCCATAAGAAGATAATGGGTGCTTCTCAAATGGAAGGCTGCAGTGAGGCTTTATCCTTCCTAGGCCAGTCCTTCTGAAGCTTGAAGGTTAGAGTCCTCCTCAACATTAAATGCTAGAACGAGACAATCTAGAAAGTGCACATGCCTACATCACACATGTTCTTACATGGGTTTATGTAAGAAAAATATCCATATTTAAAACTTTATTAACTATAATAACTTCTGGCAGTACGGCCGCACGCATCGATTTTCAGCAGAAGAGTAACCTCTGACCCGACACATGACGTAAGGGTGAATGCAGAAGCACAGAGAATAGAGCAAAACAAAACACTGGTCATGAATTAGAGGTCTAAAATGAGATTTTTTAAAGAGATATGTAAGAGAATTTCAATATAAGAGAAGTGGAGCTTGACTTTGTTGCCCAGCCCTATTTGTTTGAACTGCATCTAAGCTTACGCTACTCCTACATCCAACACCATACATCGCATCAGGGGGTTACTCATTTGGCGACTTACGCAGTATGCGTATCTGCCAGAAGCTAGTTATTTGATTTTATAAAGTTTTAAATATGGATATTTTTCTTACAAAATGCTTCGCTTCAAAAGGCTTTTATTAACCCCCTGGAGCCGTATGGATTATTTTTATGATGGATGGATGAATTTTTTTGGGCTTCAAAATCTGGCCCCCCCTTCACTTCCATGATAAAGCTTGGAAGAGCAGGGTATTTTTTAAATATATCTTCGATTGTGTTCATCTGAAAGAAGATACATCTAGAATGGCTTGAAGGTGAGTGGGATAATTTTCATTTTTGGGTGAACTATCCCTTTAAGTGATTAATTTACACCGAACAAAAGATAACATGTATGAACTCAGACAAGCTCAGTGCCAACTCGTTTTCCATCAGTTATTTTCCGAGAACTGGAATGTGTTCAAAGGACTATGGGTGATTGAAGGATGCTAACGATACACTTGATGCATCCTTCAAAATTAGTTGAATGAAGGACAAAAAAACGAAGGCAGCCTTCCAAGGATCCTTCAAATTGAGATGGCCTTCGGTGGCACTTGATGATGTGGCAGCTGAAATATGCACTTACTAGGACGTAGCCTTCCATTTGAAAAGCACCCAATGTCCAGCAGTAGCTAACAGGAAAATGTTGACTAGCAAAACCTTATAAGTAGTTCATTTACTACTGACCTATGACTAAACTTTTTAAATGTTGGCGTATATTTTACAAGATCTACAGGATACAGCTTGCAGTACATTTGAAAGTTGCCTGAATGCGCATCGGAAGTAAAATGTTCAGGCAGTTGAGCACAGCAGGTAAAGGAGTCTGTTAAATGGGTGGTTTTGACATTTCGACATGGCAATAAACTTACCTCTCATGATATACAGTTGCCCACTAATGAAGTGTTTTACACAACAAAACAGGCCAACTACAAGACAGGACACAGAAAAAGGAATATGATAGAAAATACAGTGACAGATCAAAAGAGAGCAGATCAATTACAAGCAGAACACAGAAAAAGGAAAAAACATTAAGACTGCACATGCATGAAATAGGTTTGCTTTTAAAAGTATTATGCAGGTGGATTTCTTACTAGGCAGTTTATCTGTGGCAGAGTTTTTAAAATGGCTGCCTTTAATAACCTCGGCGGACAGTCTGCCTGTGGTGGAGTTGTAAAGGAGACCCAGCAGAAGCTCCGGAGTGGAGGATTCACCAGTGGAGCGATACGACAGAGCTCCCGCACTCCGAGAGACACTCACCACTGATCCGCAACCCTGAAGAACAGTGACATTACAGGATTACCATTATAAAATGGATTGCTATGACTCTGAAATCTGATTGGCTATTGTAAACTGCATGCACACAAACACTGCTTACAGGAACTGTGGTGCCAGGCTCCAGTGTAACAGGCAGAGCGAGCTTGCCCTGCATATTGAGTTTGGTTAAGTAGAACACCTTCTCCCCTAGGACTTTCTCTTTTTTCATGCGCCGCACACTGTAAAGACGGAACCGGACTGCATAGTCCCCCAAAGCTTCCTGCTCCACACATGAGAACCGAAATGTTTCTGTGAAGACGGGACAGGGTCCCTTCTGCACTCCTGTCTTGGCTCTCTGCTTCTTGGTGGGCAGTAAAACCAGGTGGACCTGCCAGGAAATGTTCCCTGTGCTCTTAAGTGTTGGAATATCTGTGGCAGCGGTCACTGTCACTGCAAGCCGTTGTTCACCAGGGTCATATTCGAAGGCCACATCCAGTGTGCCATATTTCCCCAATCCTTCTGGTTCGTATGTTTCTGGAAGTGGCGGGATTAAGCTATCCTGCCAGAGAAAGGAAAACACAGGGCAGGTTGAATGGAGGGTATGGAGTTTTTTTTTTTTTTTTTTTTTTAAGAATATGTCATTTATGGATGTGCATGTACAAAACGAACAGCTCAAAATTCTTGAGGGTGCCTGTGTTGGTGACAAGGCAAATCATATCATGATTTTTAAGTAATAATTGATTGTGTATGATCGTTTTTCTACCCTCCTGCTTACTCTTAGAAATACAACCCAAATTCCGGAAATGTTGGGACGTTTTTTAAATTTGAATAAAATGATAACCAAAAGACTTTCAAATCACATGAGCCAATATTTTATTCACAATAGAACATAGATAACATAACAAATGTTTAAGCTGAGAAATTTTATACTTTTATCCACTAAATGAGCTCATTTCAAATTTGATGCCTGCTACAAGTCTCAAAAAAGTTGGCACGGGGGCAACAAATGGCTGAAACATCTAGCAACTAATTAAGTTCATTGATATCAGGTCTGTAACATGATTAGCTATAAAAGGGATGTCTTAGAGAGGCAGAGTCTCTCAGAAGTAAAGATGGGCAGAGCTGTGAAAGAGTGCCTAAAAAGTTTGTTGAAAACAATGTTCCTCAATGTCAAATTGCAAAGGCTTTGCAAATCTCATCATCTGCAGTGGATAACATCATCAAAAGATTTAGAGAAGCTGGAGAAATCTCTGTGTGTAAGGAACAAGGCCGAAGACCCTTATTGGATGCCGGTGGTCTTCGAGACCTCAGATGACACTGCATCACTCATCGGCATGATTGTGTCAATGACATTACTAAATGGGCCCAGGAATACTTCCAGAAACCACTGTCGGTAAACACAATCCGCCGTGCCATCTGCAGATGCCAACTAAAACTCTATCATGCAAAAAGGAAGCCATATGTGAACATGGTCCAGAAGCACCGTCGTGTCCTGTGGGCCAAGGCATATTTAAAATGGACTGTTTCAAAGTGGAAAAGTGTTCTATGGTCAGACAAGTCCAAATTTGACATTCTTGTTGGAAATCACAGATGCCGTGTCCTCCGGGCTAAAGAGGAGGGAGACCTTCCAGCGTGTTATCAGCATTCAGTTGAAAAGTCAGCATCTCTGATGGTATGGGGTCTCATAAGTGCATACGGTATGGGCAGCTTGCATGTTTTGGAAGGCACTATGAATGCTGAAAGGTATATAAAGGTTTTAGAGCAACATATGCTCCCCTTCAGACGATGTCTATTTCAGGGAAGGCCTTGTGTATTTCAGCAGGACAATGCAAAACCACATACTGCAGCTATTATAACAGCATGGCTTCGTCGTAGAAGAGTCTGGGTGCTGAATTGGCCTGCCTGCAGTCCAGATCTTTCACCAAAGATGACCACAAAATCTTCAGCAGCTGGAAACCTATATCAGGCAAGAATGGGAACAAATTCCAACACCAAAACTCCAGAAACTCATTACCTCAATGCCCAGACGTCTTCACACTGTTTTGAAAAGAAGAGGAGATCATGCTACACCATGGTAAACATGCCCCCGTCCCAACTATTTTGAGACCTGTAGCAGGCATTTGAAATGAGCTCATTTTGTGCATAAAATTTTAAAATTTCTCAGTTTAAACATCTGTTATATTATCTATGTTCTATTGTGAATAAATTATTGACTCATGTGATTTGGAAGTCTTTTAGTTTTCATTTTATTCAAATTTAAAAAACGTCCCAACATTTCCAGAATTCAGATTGTAGTCTGCCCATTTTTTCCAAATAGTCATCATTGATTTGTGGATAGTCATACTCAGTGTTGGGGGTAACGCATTACAAGTAACTTGAGTTACATAATCAGATTACTTTTTCAAGTAACTAGTAAAGTAACGCATTACTTTTTCAATTTACAACAAAATATCTAAGTTACTTTTTCAAATAAGTAACGCAAGTTACTTTTTCACATTTATTGACTGACATGTTGTCCCCATGTTGAGAGGAATATAGTGCAGAGATATTGTGTGCGCTGTGTAAGCAATGATGGTTATTGTAGTTCTAGACTAAATGTGAACATGCATTTAGTCATCTCACTTGCACAAAATCATTTAGTATTCCTCAAAATGAATAAAAACTGTGAAATGCAATCTCAGAATTTTGCAAACCTGTAATAATTAACTATATTAAATTACACAAATATACTTTATGTATTTAATCTCAATTATTAACCAATGTCTTTGCTGCTGACCTTCAATTCAACCATATTAATAAGCAAAAAATACTTTAGATTAGATTTAGAAATAAGAACTAGAACTTCCTTCTCCTGTATCCTATTCTTCTTAAATCCAGAATGACAGAACATCTGAAAGGTTTGTTTGAGCTGCGCCCTCTACTGTACAGCAGTGTTAATTTTGACAGCAAATTTTGATTTAGTTTTAGTCATAGTCTTTTGACTAAAATGCCATTTAGTTTTAGTCATATTTTAGTCATCGGAAATTGTTTTAGTTTTAGTCTAGTTTTAGTCGACTAAATATCATAAGATTTTAGTCGACTAAATCTACAGTAGAATTAGTCGACTAAAATCTAATTTAGTTAAATTGTAAGCATTAAGCATTTCCAATAAAAATGCTTCCACAGATCCAATACACTGATATAGGCACATCTGATATTCCCCAAACTGTTTATGTTCACCCAACTGTACTTTGCTCACCAAAGCGGACGGTTTTTGACCGTTCAAGTGCAAAAACACGTGAAAGAGCAAAATTCAGTACTTTTCAGGGATTGACACACTTATCATTGAGGTAGGCTACTATTATAGATTACATTTAAAAAAAAAATTATTAGATTTGATTTTTAGTTTTTCCTGCTTTCATTGTAATTTTAGTTAAAAGTTTTAGTAATTTTTTGTGTTTATGTCTGTTAGTTTTTGCTTTTAAATGTCTATAACTTTTTATTTTTTGTTTATTTTAATACCTCAGGTTAAGCTAAAGCTTAGAAACTATTAAGTTTACATTTTTATAAGTTTACATTTTTATATATTTATCTTTTATTTCAGTTAATGTTTATTTCAAGTAATGAAGATTTCTTTGGTTTTAGGTTTAGTTAACAATAATAACCCTTATACTTGTAAAATATATTGAATAATGTGTCAAATAATGTTCTTAGTCTTTCCTTCCTGTGACAGAAGATACAGTAGTTTACTATGAATTAAACAGAAATTAAATTAAATACAGTTTATTGTTTAAACAAAATAACAATAATGACCAGGAAAAAAATAATAATTATAAACCATCCCGAAATACACCGTGACTCTTATTCTGAAATGTCTGCAGTCTGCACTGTAGCAGGCTGCTCATGAGGGAGATAAAATATGCATTCTTACAACCGTCTAAAACATGCTACCATATAAACATCGTGTAGTAAACATTGTCATAATTCATCAACATTAGCTTATAAGCAATCGCTTGGCATAAATGTGCGCTATTCATTAATTGCGCAGCAGTCACATGTCTGTAGAGCCTGTAGAGCGCGCAACAGCGCCGCGTTTCCCGCGGTTAGATCAGCACATTACAGTTCAAATGTGCGCATCTTCCACACAGGACAGCAGTTCTGACTGGATATCTTCCCAAATCGTCCCTCTCTTTCATTTTCGTCTCGTTTTTATTCGTTGACGAAAATTAGAGTAGATTTTAGTCATAGTTTTAGTCATTCAAAACCCATTTTTATTTAGTCATCGTCTCGTTTTCGTCCGTGAAAAAATGTCGTTGACGAAAATTATGACGAAAATTATTCGTCAACGAAATTAACACTGCTGTACAGGTGTAAATATGCTTTTCCTTCAGCCTAAGGCTTATTGATTTCACTTTTGGTGTGAAAGGGCCTTTTTGCCAAAAATAGAACTTTTTTGTTGTTATTAAAAAACAAACAAACAAGCAAGCCCAGCCCCGGTGAGAAAAAGTAACGCAAAAGTAAAGTAACGCATTACTTTTCATAAAAAGTAACAAAGTAACGCAATTAGTTACTTTTTTAGGGAGTAACGCAATATTGTAATGCATTACTTTTAAAAGTAACTTTCCCCAACACTGGTCATACTTTGAAATTATTTTGACATCAGTTCTGAGAGTTACAGTATATAGTACTGAAAAATTATCTCCAAAAATCAAGCAATCTGATATTTGGAGTTGCCTGAAGTACGCTGGCTTCACATACACGAAGTCTATATCCACATTCAGGCTTTCAGTGTCTCCAATCACAAGCAAACTCAAAGGCAAACTTACCAAATGTGGCCAGAATGAACCAAACCCCAAGCCTGAGAATCCATGAACTGTCGTCCTTGCTCCTCATAATTAAAACCATCAGTGATATGACTCATTCATGTGACAATGAAGTGATATTTTAATAAACAGCTGAAAATATTACTTTACAATGGTCTCTAAAAGAGATGACACTAGTGAATGGGAATCCAAACAAGACAGAAATGTAAAAAACAAGGAGAAATGGATGACAGGCATCTTAGTTTATCAGTTTGGCGTTGCATAAGCATTATCATGGATGAACACACTTTGACTCAAAGAAAAGGAAATGGATTTATATATATAAAAAATTAATCTCATGTCAAAAAACAAACTTTGTGAAAAAAGTAAAAAAAAAAAAAAAAAAAAAATTGTCACAGCATAAACTGAAGTGAACAGCTCTCTTGGAGACATAACAACACTGTGTGTGGATTTTGATAGTTTCATTGATGAGTAAGAGCATCGGAGGATGGGGCCAGGTTTCTCATAGAAGAACACACCGGAAACGACGGGACGAGGCGCTCACCTCCGGGCCCAAAACGGCTGTGCTGTCGCTGGGTGCGTCCTCCTCATAGCCCTTATTCAGGTAACTCTCTGTGTCCTCAGGGTCTTCACTGCCTTCACTTCCACTGCCCTCTGCCGAATCACTGCGGCCCCTTGAGCCACACTTGAGATCGTCTTTGTCCCGGTATGGCGGAGGCTGAAGTTCATTCAGGGAACTTGAACCTTTTTTTCTTTTACCTGGTTAGTGAGACAGAAATGCAAACTGATTACATCCTGATTGCAGCATAATTAAAATGATTTCATCAGTCAGACAGTGTACAATATTTACCCTGCTCAGCTGAGGCTTCACTGCTGCAATCCTCATTTTCAGCATCCCTGTTTCTCCACCCACTTCTCTGCTGGTGAGAGGATGAGTCTTTGTGTCTTTTTGGTGTTTCGTCCTCACTCTCAGATGATCCTTTATCTGGACAACCCCCATCTAAGAAAAAACAAGATCTACAGTCAAAATACCCTATTGTAAACTTCTTAAAGATCAGTGGTATGCAAAAGGAGAAAGAGTTATTGTTAATTTTTAATTTCTCACACTCTTGTAATTTAAAACCCATTCAAAGACAATTTTTTGAAGAAACTTTACACAATTCTTCCAAAATAATGACTGCATTTGAATCTAGCATTCAAACATTCCTACTTTTGCTTCAGCAAGGTTTGGCACAACATTGAGGGTTTTTAAAGGTGAAGTGTGTAATTTCTGCGACACTTGTGACAACAAACAAAACTATTGGCACCAAACACAAAAGTATTGATTATTTCCAAATAGGTTTCCCAAACTCTCCTACTCCACACCCCAAGTACACTTCTATTGTTCGAGCAAACAATTAGCCCCGCTGCAAAACTTACATTTTTTTTTAAGATAGATGTTGACAACCAATAAATGGCTCACGTAAAGTTATCGTCAAATGAAAGAATTTTAACAGTGAAAATATTACACTCTTCACCTATAAAAAGGAAAACATCAGTAAAGGCAGGACCATCACTTGGGACATCATTTTTATGGGTGTGTCTGAATCAGCTCCCTAGTTCAGTAGTCAGGGCACTGATCAGGGAGTCGGCCATTATAAGGGCTGTCTTAAACGCAAAATCCTTCCAGTGCACTGGAACATTCACTCCCTAAAGAGAAATTTCACAATGCACCGCAAAAACCAGGGAGCATTGGTGCTCACTATGGTCCCTTACCTGAAATTACGTCACATTATATGCACAAGTCAACTCAATACATATAATGACACATGATAGAAGTTTTTTTTTTATTATTATATGTCTGCATAAACACATCGCTAGACAGGTCATGAACACATCTAGTTAATACTTATAATTAATATTCGGCTGAAAAGTTGTAAGGTTATGTAACAGATTAATGTGTTTAAAAGGCATAACAAATAGTATTAAAAAAGAGGATATATGTCCTGCCTGTTGTTGATTAATATCAGCGGTAACATTCTAATATGTTGTACGTTGGCATTGTACGTAGTCATGTCACCGGAAATTCAGTGATCACTGTCCCATTGTGTAGTAGTGATGTTCGATTCTTGAATGAATCGTTCTTTTTAAACGGTTCTCAAGAAGTAACCGGTCAAGCCAGTTCACTAATCGAACTGAATAGTTCCGGGTTGATGATACAAGACTGACTCAAAAAGAACCGAATGAGCCGGTTCAACCAACTGTCGAAGTTTGCCGCGTATTACCAAGGAATGTGATGAGTGAGTTGATGATGCAAGCCTGAGGCACATACTGGAAATGGAATATTATGACTACTGTTTTGAAATAACATTTTATTAAAGGGTTAGTTCACCCAAAAATGAAAATTCTGTCATTTATTACTCAGGAAGCTTCGGAGCATAATAAATCAGCGTATCGAATCATGATTCGGATCGCTTGTCAAACAGCAAAACTGCTGAAAATATAAAATATCATAATTTGTGTTCTGAAGATTAACGAAGGTCTTACGGGTGTGGAACGGCATGAGGGTAAGTATTTAATGACAGAATTTTCATTTTTGGGTGAACTAACCCTTTAAAGCCTGCAAAAACCTTTCTGTCAAAAGATGTAAATAAATGTAGTTTATTGTGCATGCAGATTATATTTTAAGTTGTTAAGCGAAATCAAGGAGTTTATAAGACTGGTTTATTTTTTCTATATACTTTAGACCAGGGGTGTCCAACCCTGCTCTTGGAGAGCCACCATCCTGCAGACTTCAGTTCTAACCGTGCTCCAACACACCTGTCTGTAATTATCAAGCAACCCTGAACACCTTGGCTGCATTCCAGTTCGGTTTTTAAATGCCCTTCCCTCGCTAACTTCACTCAGTCTCGTTGACTCGGATGTACGTCATTGCTTACGTTGCACGAGTGCCCACTTCTGGCGGAACCTTTGTATGGGCTGAACTGGAACGTCCTAAGCCCTTGATCACTTGGAATCCGCAATGGAGCTGATTTATTATTTATTTTTTCCCCTTACAAAATTGTTTAATACAGCATTCTATATGTATATATGTGTGTTTTAAATGTTTAAAAAATAATTAGAATATCATAGAGTTGTTTGTGGTGGGGTAAATTAAACGCAATATGCGGTGACGTCACAATCGTGTTGCATTGTGGGTTATGGAGCTGCCTGAAGTGTACATATGAAGTAGACTCGCTCCCTCGGTCAAAATCGAGGGAGCGAGGGTCTGTCCATATAAACTTCCCTCGTCCACTTCACGAAGTGGAACGCACTTCAAAATGGCGGCAGGGATTCCCCCGAGGGGAAGTGTTTAGGGAAGTTCGCGAGTGCGTGTCTAAAACCGAACTGGAACGCAGCCCTAGATTAGCTTGTTCAGGTGTGTTTGATTGGGGTTGGAGGTGAATTCTGCAGGATGGTAGCTCTCCAGGAGCAGGGTTGGACACCCCTGCTTTAGACATTTCAAACATATCCACATTTGTGCATCAATGTCTGTAGCTGTAGGTGCAAAACTTTTAGGAATGATGTAGGCTACTCAAGATGTGTCAGTCATATCCGACATAAAAGGATCCGCAAATGAAACTGTGACCACAAAGATAATTTAACTTAAGTGAATGAAAGGCAATAATCAGCAATAGGCCTGTGCCTATCACACAAATAACTTTTAATGTTTCAATGTGTTGACAAAAGTGACTTTATTTGAATGTTTTTTTGATATAACAAGTCACTAAGTTGTTAGAAAAGAAATATGCGTAGTGACATCATTGATTGATGACATAAGGAACCAATGAATCTGTCTTTGAACCGGTTCATTGAAACAAACTGTCCAAAAGAACCGGTTTGTGGAAATGAATCAGACTTTGCATCACTATTATGTAGTGAACCAGTGCCCAGATTTGTGTACATGATATACTGATTCACAAGCTCGATATCTAGGGAGCTGATTAAGATGCACACTATGGCCCGGTCCCAAATGGCACCCTAAACCCTCTGTCCTTTGCGTAGCTCGCAGACTTGCGGGCTCAACTGAAGTGCACATCGAGAGTGTATAGCGGCCGGAAAGGGGGCACTTGTGAGCAACCTTCTGAAACCTACAATGATGAATGGGACACCCTACGGTCTTGTGGACTTAACAGACACGGGCATGCGGCAGCCATTGTAAGTCCACAAGACCGAAAGTGCAAAGAAGTGTGCCATTTGGGATTCAGCCATTGTCACCCTCATCTAACACACCTGATACAACTCGTCAACTCTTTAGAGACTGCAAGAATTGAATTGGGTGTGTTCGATGAGGTAGACATAAAAATGTGAAGTGGGGGTCCCCTGGACAGGTGAGAAGCATTGTCATAGGGCAGTAGCTCCCAACCCTGGTCCTGGAGTAACCCCAACTCAGCACATTTTGTCTCCCTAATCAAACACACCTGAATCAACTTAGATGAGTAGTAGAGACTCCAAGACCTGAAATTAGAGTGTCAGATAAGGGAGGCATTCAAAATGTGTACTGTTGGGGGTACTCCGGGGACCAGGGTTTGGGACCACTGCAATAGTCCCTAGTGGGCCACCCTGGCCACGTGACAATTTTCCTGGTCGTCCTTCCTTTACGACAGCCCAGTGCTGAATTTCTCAAAAGAATTGTGAGGCATATGATCTACAATGCTTTTGAGAAACACAGCCCTTGTCAAGAGTAAAACAGAAATATTATGAAGAAAAAGGTTTTAAAACCTATAAAACACTATCCATTTGCATGTCCTTGGTTAAAACCTAAGTAGAATCAAGGGGTGCAATGAGAAACCAAAGAGAACCAGTGATACAGAACCATCCTGTCAGAAGAGCACAGCACAGCAAGTCCAGCATACAGTCTCACCTTTACCCTGTTTGTTCTTCTTTGCCTTTGATTTTGAGCTCTTTGACTTTGAGTCCTGAGTGTCCTCCTGTTCTTCATCACTGTAAACTTTTCCTTTCTTCTTTTGTTTTGATGTTTTACCTTCTTCACATGATGCTTCATCTTCATCTTCATTTCGATCTTTTCTTCTGCCTTTAGATTGTGTCGTTTTTGTACATCTTTCAGAATTATCATCTTCCTCAACACTACTGTGCTCTCCATTCTTTTCATACTTTGATGCTGATATAACAGGATCACCAGACATTTCTTGAGAGTCCTGCTCTTCCAGACTATCTTTTGGGTGCATCCCATTAGTATTTTCATTGTGGTTGTCACCTTCATTTTTGTGTTTGCTGGACAAGGAGGCACTTTCTTCCTGAGTGGCAGAATCTTCCTTTTGTGATGCTTGGTCACTGTTCCCTTTCTGGTTGTCTGTGCTCTGAGATGAGCTTTGTGGCTGGTTTGGGTCCCTCCTTTTACGATACCATCCTTTAGAGGGGGCATAACACCACTCCCACTCATCCTCCTCAGCTTTTCTCGCTTCTTCTTGTCTTTCTTTCTCTTTCTTTATTTCCTCTTCATCTACTTCAATAGTCCACATAGAGTTCTTTTTTGATTTTCGGCTCTTTCGACCTTCTCCGTCAGTGTCTGCAGCATTAGTTTCTGTCTCCTGCCGCTTCAGCTTGCTGTTTCTTCTCTCCTTTTGGACTTCGTCAGAAGGCCCTTCAGCCTCCTTTTTCTCATCCTCTTCAGTCTGCACTTTATTGATGATTGTATTGACCTGTTCCGTTAGCTGGTCACTGACAGTGTAGGTGACGTCACTCACTGCAGAGGACAAATCGTCCACAGCAGTGGAGACAGTGTTTGAGACAGTGTCCAGAAGGGAACTGACGGAAGGGAGACTCTGTTGGAAGCTCTTGAAAAATGCCATTGCTTTGTCCCTTTGGTGTGTGTCTGCTAACTGACCGCAAGTTCTGTTGAAGAGTCAGCTTGTACATTAATCTTCAGGATATTTCATCAGTAACATGTTGTTTGTAAGCATCTCATATTTAAGGAACAAGGATATACAGGACATACAGGTGTTTTAAAACCTAGTGAGCTAACTTGATATAGACTGCCTATATGGCCACCCTGCTCCCAGACATATTTGCTTTCAACGCCTTTGAGAATTAGTAATATTATTAATTGTAAATCATTTTAAATTGACCTTGATGGTTTTAAATGCTAGAAAGACTGCTCACTTAACCCTCAGGTTGTTTGGGTCATTTTGACCCGGAAAGGATTTTCTTTTTCCCGAAAATGCTAGTTAATGTTATCACATTGGACTAAAACTTACTGACTTTACTATAACTACTTCCCCATTTTTTTTTTTTTTTTGTCATTTTTTTCCCTCTACCTTGTTACACTTGTGGTGTCCCTGGTTAAAATGTGGTGTCCCTGGTTAAAATGACCACCCTACAAAAATAACTTATAAATCTCTCATTACTCTATATTACAACCAAATATTGGATTAAATCTTTTTGTCAACTTGTTTTCTTTCAATCAGGAAAGGTTTTATATTTATTTTTTAAACTGACTGATAGTAGGAGGAGCGAAACAAGGAAAATTAAGTACACCCAAGCCTTTAGATTTGATACACATATATATATGAAGAGTGTACATATTCATTGAAATCTCTTTAAGTATTTACCTTGCAAATCCTTGTTAAAACCTTCAAAACGTGGCAGATCACTGCTTGGGCTCTCCACTGACAGCTTGCTGCTGAGGTAAAGAAAAAACAGAGCGATCACGGCCATGAAGAAAGCAATGGAGGATAGGACACCTAGCAGTTCAGGAGATACTAAAGGAGAAAAGAGAAACAGAGAAAGAGAAAGCATAGGGTTGGAGGATAAAAGCTGAGAAAGCAAAGGTCAAGAGCTGAGAACTTGATATACCTAGATGACAGATAAGCAATGTAGATGGTGATGGATGCTATCATGAGTTACTCAAGTAATGACAGAGCAACAAACCGTGGTTCAATTTTCTTAAAGGAAAAGTTACATTCTCAATGTCAATATGGCACAAATCAAACTGCCATTGCTCTATTTGTTATCTTCATTATTTTATTAACATGGACAGATGACTAGATATAGGACTTTTGGAGATGCTTACTAAACTTTCAAACAGTTTGATGTTCTCCATATTGCATAAGATCAATGAGAGCAAGTTTTTAACTACCATTAAACCTGTACAAATGCAACTCACTTAGAAAATAAATCTTACATTCGTCACTCTTTACAACTGAAAAGTATAGACCAAAAAAATGTGGGCACCAAAAGTTATGACCACTAATAAAGATGTTTCTATTTTGCAAGATAAGAATATTTGAATATAAACATTTAGCGAACCTCATATTTACAGTAGAAACACAAGAGTAAAGCACAGCCTTTCTCTGCTTCTTCAACAGACCATGAAATATACATTGGTCGCAGTTTATTTAAACCTAACAGTGCATTACGATCAGCAGAACTGTAAAAGCACTCAACACTCAGCAAATATTACCACAATCTGCAGGTAACAGGAGTCCATCAATGTCTCTTAAATCCAATGATCTCTCTGTTCAGTCAGTTTGTGGACAACGATATCTTTATATATCCTCTGTCAATGTTTTTTATTCCTCATAGATCAGTTAGTCCAGGATATTTAAAAGGTTTTGCCTTCCATCTCTTGCAGTGAGCAAATCTATAGCTCCTGTTTTCAATCTATCTCTCCCAGTGCTAAATAATTCACTAGTCTAAGGTAATCGGATGCCCCTTCACACTTTGTGCACACAATACCATCGGACCTTCCATTGGAACCTACCCTACATTAACTTGTAACTGGATTGACGGGTATATAAGTGGCAAACATGTGTCCTTATGCTAATTGCACCATAGGTATATTACAAGCCTGACAGACTATTGCATAAAACAAAATACATAAAACGTTAATACAGAACTCTCTGTTTATAAGAGACATTTTCTAGAGATGTTAAAATTGATTTAACATGCAACCACTTGAAACACCACCAAGTTCAGATTATAAAGTACTGTTTTTAGTGCTTGTATTACACTGAAAAGCATTTTGTACTGTACATGTCAAGAACAAATATCTTTTAACATGTACTTAACGGTATACTTCTCAGATATGTGAGTTACCCCATATGTGATAATGCAAGCAAACGCAATTTTGCTAATCCAAATGAACTCAAATCCTATAAGGCAAAGCCATAACACTCAATTTTCGACATTTCAGTCTTAATCTTTCACTGCTGCCAACTGTTATGTAACAAAATCTTCCCCTTTGCTCTGTGGCTGTGATAGACGAAGACAAAGACATGATTATTTAAATATCAGCAACTAAGTAGTAGAAATTGTGTTGTTTACACATAGGTCTTCCGGCTCGTAACATGATTCTTTGCCATGAATTAATAATGCCGCTTGTTTTTGTTCACCAAACTTGATAGGTCATTTATAATTGATAGAACTATAGGATAAGGGAGGTGAAGGGGTACAAAATATTTACTTATATTTTATCTATTAAAAAGTATAAAGCACTAACACTATAAAAATTCAAACAACTGGTGCATGTCATCATGGAACAGGAAGATGCGCTCACCTCGTCTAGCGCAGATGAGTTCATGAACACCACAGCTCCGCCCCCCACCTGAGGACAGGATACAGCTCTTTTAAAATAGCATTCAAGAAAGAGCCTACTGACTCTTTTTGAAGTCATAGCTATGTATTTATGTCACTGACTTTACAAGTCATATTCTACATGCACAGTGCAGTGACACCGTTCAAAATAAGTAGCTGTTAAAATGTTGCCGTGACATTTAGATTAATGAAGATGTATATCTCTCTTACACACACACTCGAGGAGCATCATTTTGTACACGGTGTGCTGCACTACACCTTTCTGGCTCAAGCTCTTTCATTTTCTTTCCATTAATATTGTCACATACTATTCTGTAAGCAATAGTTCACCTAAAAATAAATCATAATTTAATCACCCTCATGTTGTTCTAAACCCATATGACTTTGTTATTTCTTTGGAAACACATAAGCAACCTTTTTGAAGAATGTCCTTGTCTGTCTTTTCTATGCAATGAAAATGAATGGTGACTGAACAGCCTACCACACTGTAAAAAGTGGTAAGATGCAATTGATACCTTAAACAGCTATTTCTTCTTGATTAAAAATTAGTTTTGTTGGTATAAATGTATGTATTTAGGTTGGTTCAGTGATGTTAAATAATATTTGTGGCTTTAATAAAACCAGTTAAAGGTGCAGTATGTAAGAATTCTGTCCGCTAGAGGTCGCTAGAGGCCTGTTCAAAACAAAGGCATATCTTGATGACGCCAAGTTTGCGCGCGGAATCTTGGAACATGTGGTCTTCACCTCAAAGGATGGTGCAAAGAATTGGGATAGGACACGGGAAGAAATCATGTTCATGGATGTGATTAGTAACGTTATTGTAGTATGAAGCAGAGCAGGACCGAGTGTTGTGGGAGCTGAACGAGGCCGCTTGAGCGATTGCGCAACACACGCCTCACGAGCAGCGGAACTTTTATTATGCCAAAGTCGCCGGCGCAATATGTAATATGGTCATGAGTATGAGGTAACATACTTTGTGGCTGCTGTGAGACACTTGTTTGAGACACAATGCAGTAAGATAGATCAATTTTAGAATATCATATTAAATGCTGGATGGCTTGTAATGATAAATGGCATGCAATTAATTTTAAAACATATTGTATGATGGAGAAAATACTGTATTACTGTTACTAAAAATAAAGCTGCATCTGATTATGCTATGTTAACTACTTCACAAAATAGTGTTTTTCTCTGAGGCATAGTAAAGCATGGTACTCGCAAAAAATCAAGAAAATTAGATTTAAACAATAAGACTAAACATGTTGAGCTATATAACAACAATTAGTTTTCTGTCTATAAATATATCAAAACAGTTGTTCCCTTGTCTATTAAAACGTGTATTATATTAAAGCGTCTTTGGTGTTTCCATGGTTTCTACAAAATAAAACCGGAAACCGAGGCAGACCGAGGGTTAACGCGGGTATGACGCAATTGACAGGCGACTCCTCACACGTCCCGGAGCCTTGGTTAAAATTGCAATTTTCTCACGATTTACAAATAGTTGGAAACATTTGAGATATTGTAAGTACTCAAGTGAACAAAATATATAACACTGGCATTCAGATCAGTTTTGTTAAGTTTATCATTGCAAAGATCTGCCTCAGACAAATAAATTATTCATGAGAGAACAGTACGAAGAGAGTTAGAGCGGATGTAAAGAACTTAAGTTTTAGTCTTTTGTGTTGTTTAATTTAGTAAAGTTTAATTTAAAAATTTAAAATAAAAATGTAAAATTTCTAATTTGGTGTTCTATTGAAGAAATTGACAGGACAACATGAGTGGGAGTGATATTTTTAAAGGCATTTTTTGCCTCACTGCTTGTTTCTTTACTTCATACTCTCAGGCATTTCCACTTTCATAAACACATTAAATACAAAGAGGTACCGATGTATCTAAACCAATACTTAAAGGTGCCATTGAACGTTTTTTTTACAAGATGTAATATAAGTCTAAGGTGTCCCCTGAATGTGTCTGTGAAGTTTCAGCTCAAAATACCCCATAGTTTTTTTTTTTAATTAATTTTTTTAACTGCCTATCATTATAAATGCGCCGATTCAGGGTACGCGGCCCTAACTGCCTATTTTGGGGCATCATTAAATATGAGCCGATTTATGCTGTGCGGCCCCTTTAAATCTCGTGCTCTCCACCCACGGAGCTCGCGCTTGCCTTAAACAGTGCCTAAACAAAGTTTACACAGCTAATATAACCCTCAAATGGATCTTTTCGTGCTGCATGCATGCGTCGGATTATGTGAGTATTGTATACTGTTATATTGTTTACATTTGATTCTGAATGAATTTGAGGCTGTGCTCCGTGGCTAACGGCTAATGCTACACTGTTGGAGAGATTTGTAAAGAATGAAGTTGTGTTTATGAATTATACAGACTGCAAGTGTTTAAAAATGAAAATAGTGACGGCTCTTGTCTCCGTGAATACAGTAATAAACGATGGTAACTTTAACCACATTTAACAGTACATTAGCAACATGCTAACGGAACATTTAGAAAGACAATTTACAAATATCACTAAAAATATCATGTTATCATGGATCATGTCAGTTATTATTGCTCCATCTGCCATTTTTCACTGTTGTTATTGCTTGCTTACCTAGTCTGATGATTCACCTGTGCAGATCCAGATGTTAATACTGGCTGCCCTTGTCTAATGCCTTTCATAATGTTGGGAACATGGGCTGGCATATGCAAATATTGTGGGCGTACACCCCGACTGTTACGTAACAGTCGGTGTTATGTTGAGATTCGCCTGTTCTTCGGAGGTCTTTTAAACAAATGAGATTTATATAAGAAGGAGGAAACAATGGAGTTTGAGACTCACTGTATGTCATTTCCATGTACTGAACTCTTGTTATTTAACTATGCCAAGATAAATTCAATTTTTCATTCAAGGGCACCTTTAACCAAACCAATGTATACTTGGAAAAAAATATATACATATATATAGTCAAACACCCCATACTTAAGCAAGCCTATGTATCTAAACAAATATATAATTGAACAAAACAATAAATACTTGAGCAAACCAATATATACTAGAAGAAACCATTGCATACTTGAGGAAAATAATGAAGGCCTATACTTTAACAAAAATGTTATTAAAACTTTAAAATAAAAATGTAAAATTTCTCATTTTGTGTTCTATTTAAGAAATTGACAGGACAACATGAGTGGGAGTGATATTTTTAAAGGCATTTTTGCCTCACTGCTTGTTTCTTTACTTCATACTCTCAGGCATTTGCACTTCTAATTTTCAAGTCTATATGCAAGTTGGTGTCTTGAGATATTTTTAATGTGTTTTATCTGGACATGTAAGTTATTGTTTTTTCATAAACACATTAAATACAAAGAGGTACCATGGTAATCTTTAAACTGCAATCAATGTCTTTTCAGTACCATGCTATATCAAAATACCATATTATTACCACAGAGCATTTTGTAAAATAAAGCTATAATATCTAATGTCAACATCCTTCAGGTATTTTTTTAATGACACGTTGTTCTTGTTTACTAATGTCAAAACTCACAAAAGAGGACAATGTATCAGTAAGTAAGCCATCTTGTAGCATTACTAATCTAACTTTACGTGACCACCTGGCGGGTCAAACACATGAACAACAGATGGAGACCTCACATGCTGTTTTAAACACTGTCATTTTCATAACGCGACGACATAAAAAAAAAAAAAAAACAGACTAAAACTTAAGCACACTATAAATGAAGACTTTAGCTAAAACGCGTTATTGTGTTCTTGCATTTAGCTGTCATTTCAGCAGTCCGCATTGGTGCAGTAGCACATAACCATCTATGGCCACGTCAAAATACATTTAAACTTACACTTAAAAAATAAAATCGCTTACGTTTAACATTCCTAAACGTCTCGCGAAAAGTACGTTCAGACTGACCCTGTTACATGTTGTTAGCAATAAAGATCACGGTGTACTCTACCCACGCTGGTCAGTGATACTCACCCTCAAACGCCATGATGCTGTGAATGGGACGTGATAAGGGGTGGTGTAGAGAGAAAGTGATTCCATGCTGTGAGAGGGAGGAGAGAATGTACTGGGACAGTGATGCATGCTGCAGCACGCGTGACACAAACATACACTGTGAAAAGTGTAATCATGAGCTATTTATACATGATCTTAACCCTTAAAATTACTCAAGTAATGGTTAACTGAGGTAAGCTGGTTGCTATCTGCTAGACTGCTAGGCTGCTGTTCCGAATATCACGGTTGTGATTCATATGCGGGAGGCTACAGGTATGAGAGGCTATTGTTGAGGAAAATAATATTGTCTGAAAGGTTCACTGGTTAAATGCACGGTTCATTGACAAACGCATTGGTTTATAATACACTGGTATAACCACACAGCCTATTGGTTTAGATATCCAATATATCTATATAGCCTATATGGATTTGTTCCTTTCATACATTGGTTTGTTAAAGTATAGGCCTTTTCCTCAAGTATGCAATGGTTTCTTCAAGTATATATTGGTTTACTCAAGTATTTATTGTTTTGTTCAACTATATATTTGTTAAAGGGATAGTTCACCCAAAAATGAAAATTTGATGTTTATCACCTTACCCCCAGTGCATCCAAGATGTAGGTGACATTTTTTCTTCAGGCGATCACAAATGATGATTTTTAACTGCAACCGCTGCCCTCTGTCATTCAAATAATTGCAGTAGATGGGAACTTCATCTATAAGAGTGCATAAACCTTGCTTAGACAAATCCAAATGAAACC
This sequence comes from Ancherythroculter nigrocauda, assembly GCA_036281575.1. Taxonomy (NCBI): domain Eukaryota; kingdom Metazoa; phylum Chordata; class Actinopteri; order Cypriniformes; family Xenocyprididae; genus Ancherythroculter; species Ancherythroculter nigrocauda. The sequence continues at coordinate 10,923,357 of VTFQ01000014.1, read as the reverse complement.
CTGCGGCTCGTGACGACACATTGATGTCCTAAGACACGAAACGATTGGTTTGTGTGAGAAACCGAACAGTATTTATATAATTTTTTACCTCTAATACACCACTATGTCCAACTCCGTTCAGCTTCCGGTGAGTGAGGTCAGATCGCACTCTGACAACGGAAGTGATGTCTCGCGCTCATTGAAGTATATGGGCGAGACATCACTTCCGTCATCACAACGCGTTTTTTGACCTCACTAGCAGGAAGTTGGACATAGTGGTGTATTAGAGGTAAAAAATGATATAAATACTGTTCGGTTTCTCACACAAACCGATCGTTTCGTGTCTTAGGACATTAATGTGTCGTCACGAGCCGCAGGGTTTCATTTGGATTTGTCTAAGCAAGGTTTATGCACTCTTATAGATGAAGTTCCCATCTACTGCAATTATTTGAATGACAGAGGGCAGCGGTTGCAGTTAAAAATCATCATTTGTGATCGACTGAAGAAAAAATGTCACCTACATCTTGGATGCACTGGGGGTAAGCTGATAAACATCAAATTTCCATTTTTGGGTGAACTATCCCTTTAAGATACATAGGTTTGCTTAAGTATGGGGTGTTTGACTATATATATATTTTTTTTCCAAGTATACATTGGTTTGGTTAAGTATTGGTTTAGATACATCGGTTTGTTCAAGTATACATTGGTTTCTTCAAGTATATATTGGTTTCTTCAAGTATATGTATATATTTTTTAAATATATATTTGTTTAGAAACATTTGTGTAATCAAGTATAGATTGATTTGTTCATTTATACATTATGATGTTTTATTAACAAAATTCGGGAGGAGCAAGTGGAGAGCATTCAGTTAATCAACTCAACCAATGTCAAAAGGTATAAATTCAGCAGACTGACTTCTGTTCATCTGAGAGTTTATCAGCATCCCTCCTCCACCCCATCTCCTCACTTATAGTTCTATCTACTTTTTCCACACCGGAGGGGAGTACTCTGGGTTCGGGACAAAATTCCGAGCTCGGAGCCATCTCCCCGAACAGCACGCCAAATACGCATAACTTTACTCTATTTAATTATATGGATATGTGAACTTGTGAAGTAGATGTAAAGCTTGCCTAAATGCCATGGACAGAAAGGTGAACACTGTATGTGTAGATGTGCTGCAAGGACCATAGCTAAACAGCAACATTTGCAGGAATATAAATTTCTCATAAATGCATGATCATAATTCGTTATATTGAGTTTATATATATATATATATATATATATGGAAGTGAACAACTGAACACTTTTAAACAATTAAACGTTTCTGTATAATCCAATACTTAAAAATTTCAATACACTGAAAAAAAAAAAAAAAAAAAAAAAAAAACTGTGTTTTGCATTCTCTTTGTAGAAAACAACAGAATCAAATATGGGTAATTTTAACCCCTTTAATGTATTTATGTACTTCTGGTTCATGCATTCTATGGTTAACATGTAAATATCAATACATTTTATGAAAATGTTTTCCACGACTGTGTGGGAACCCTGTGACTGCACCTGTGTCATTGAGATACAGTACATTAATAATATTCTCATTTCCCTTTTCTGCATCAGATTTAAGAAGACTTTCTAATGTAAGATTATGGGGTTGGGCGATAGACACTGTCACCGTCCATCGGCGATGGCTGACAGACATCACGATGTTGAGCCATTGAACAAACTAATGTATCCTTACCAGTACATATTTGAACAAATAATATGTATTTTGAAAAACCAATGTATTAGTGAACAAGCAAATGTATCTTAAACAATGTAAACATGAAGCAACCGGTGTATACTTGAAAAAAAACAAAAAAACAATATATACTTGAACAAACCCATGCATGTATAGGCCTACTTTATCAAAGCAATAAACCAATATATACTTGAGCCACCCGATGTATCTGTAGAATGTAGAAACCAATGTATGCTTGAACAAACCGATCTACATTAACGGGTAACAATCTGGCAGAGGTTTGAATTCGGCACAATGCCTGTACATTCAGAAAATGTTAGTGGAGCTTCCCCACTGTATAAGCCCCATGGAAAGGATAACACTGCCTTTAAATTATGTTTGAGTTACTTATCCATTTACTGTAAATGTCTCTTGTCAGAAGTGGGATTTGAACCAATGATATCACTTACGTGCCTTTACATTCTTTTGAGTTTTTACTTGTTCAGTTACTGTAAAAAGTGGCTGTCAGACTCAGAGGTAGGATTTAAATCCATGCCTTTATTTGGACACCAACCTCATCATTGTGCGTGTCCATTCTAGCATAAATAGACAAGCCAGTCACACTTGACTATTCCTGCTCCACCAATGACCTGGTCCGTGGAGCATGCTTGTGCGGACTTGGACCTTGGAGCAATGGTGGACCTGGGCCGTGGAGCAGAGGGTCCTGGTGCACTGGCGAACCTGGGCCGTGGAGCAAAGGGTCCTGCGGCCTTAACGTGGAGAGGCTCTGGCGTAGCAGGCATGATGTGAACAGTCTCTGGCTTAGCAGGCATGATGTGAACAGTCTCTGGCTTGGCAGGTGTGACGTGAAGAGACTCAGACTTGGCAGGCTTGACGAGAAGAGAATCAGACTTGGCAGGCATGGCGAGAAGAGACTCGAGCTTGGCAGGCATGATGTGAACAGTCTCTGGCGCAGGAGGCAAACTGCTGGGTTCATGGTAGGTCAAGTATTCTGTAAAATAGATCCACTGGAGGCGAGCTTGAAGAACCCATGTGCAGCTTTATTTAAATCCAAAACATGAACAAAGACTTAGCTTGGCATGGCGTGGCTTGGCGTGGCGTGGCGTGGCATGAACAAAACTCACCAAAAGCAGTGGTTACACAGACAATACTTGACAAGGACGCATGGCAAACATGAGGGCTTAAATACACAAGGACTAATGACAAACAAGGAACACGTGTGCACAATCTAACCAATAAACCAATGACAACATAACACATGAGACTAGGGAAGCACATGACATGATTACATGAGGACAAGGGAATCACATGACAACATGAAACACATGAAACAAAACCAAAACTAGATGTGACAGCTGTGATGAATCAGTGTTTTGAATGCTGAATGAATCAATGTTTATAAATGTTCAATAATTCAGTAATGCATAAAACTGCTACACTCTTAAAAATAAAGTTTCCAAAAGGATGTTTTTGTGCAGTGGAAAGGTTCTATAGATGTTAAAGTCCACGTGAACCGGAAGTTGCAAACGACTTTTCTCCAGTGTTGTGACGTATTTCCAAGTGAAACGGAATTTTGAATAGAGGGCAGAGTTTTACTTCAGTGCTCCTCCTCTCCGTCTCTCACTCATAGCAGACTAACGGTTGGAGAGGGGTGGTTTAAGCAATTTCAGCCCAAGCCGTCAAACTGACGTCATTAGAGAAGGGGCACCGTTGCAGAGGGGAGGAGCATTTTCAGATTTTGATTAAATATTACGAAGCCAAACAATTCTTTTGTGTGTATTGACTTGCACGGATGAATTGTTCACCACAAAACTAGCAATTTGAGCTAACAAAATAAAAAAGGTAAATTTTGATTTCATGTGTACTTTAAAGGTTCTTCATGGAACAATAAATGCCTATAAAAGAACCTTTATTTTTAATAGTACTTATAGTACCTCCTACTGGTGTAACCTGCATAGAGGGTCACTGAAAAATCCCCACCACAAAAGTATAGACTATGGTAGGGGTTTTCAACCTTTTTGACTCCAAGGCCACAAAATTCAAAATCAAAGGATCCATGATTTTCGAGTCGTTTATGATTTACTGGATAAGAATTATCCAGGATATGGATTTTTATATATTTTATTCACAATTTCTACCCAATAAAATACTTTAGAGTTTGTAAAAAAAAAAAAAAAAAAAAAAAAAATCATTATAGAGTTATAAGAGTTATAAGTCACCTATAGAGTTATAAGATGTTATTAATTTAGAAATTGAGAAATCATACTTTTATGTGTGATATTTTTGTATTTATATTTTAAATTTAAATTAGGCAATGTAATTTATCCAGGTTTTCCAAGATAAATAAAAAAAATGAAATTAAAATTATCAAGAAATATCTTGATTTTTTTTAAAGCTTATTTGAATGCTTGTTTTGCCCCTTGGAAGTTTGCTGAGGCTCCTGGACCAGTGAACTATGGGTGAATTTCAAATCATTTGCACCCTTGAAGGGCACTTCGGGAAGGGGACACCCCGGGTGTTCCAAACAAAAGTGAACAACTTACTCCCTTCATGAAGGGTCCGTTAATGTAAGGGAACATTCAATAGTCACTTCAAGGAAGTAATTTTATTGTTTATGGTTAGGTTGGTGAGTTCATTTTAAAATTAGATGGTGGGAAAGTCTAAGTTAACATAAAAAGTTCAAAGTGTTTTCTTTTGTTTGTAATAATAATTCACACATTTTCATCTTGCGTCTTGGATTTAAAAAAAATAATGTGCACAGATAGATTGGAATGGAATGGTTCCATGGAACAATAGATGCCAATAAAGAACCTTTATTTTTTAAGAGTGTAACATTCAACAAATATGTGTGTTCAGATTTACACATTATTATATTATTATTATTATAGAATAACACATTATATTATATTAAGCCCAGAATGTCATGAGCATCATCTTATTATAATTACACAGATAATCATTAGAGTGGTGAATTATAAATAATTAAAAAATATATATTTCAGGTCATTATTATATTATATTATATTATATTATATTATATTATATTATATTATATTATATTATATTATATTATATACCCACAAACAATTAGTATCACAAAAAAATAAAAAATAAAAACCGACCTATATCTAAAATATTTATACAGAAGTTAAAACCGTGGCATGGTTTTGGTGATGGAAAAAAATGCCCGGCTGTGGTGATCTCGGAATAGTCGCTACTGTGAGTGAAAGCACAAACGTCCTGCGTCAAAATAAGGAACTCCTCCTTCTCAGCATCAAACCCCTTTACATTTCCGCGATGTCTGACATCCAGCCGTGACTCAAAATAGGAAGTTCAGCCCGCACACTAATACTATCAGACCGGTTAATAAGAAACAATGAGCGAAATAAAACCAACAGTAGCCATTTCAACGGACAAAAATGAAGCTACAGCAGAGGAAAAAGACTGGGCAGCTGCTAAAGCGCACTTTGAAAGCTTAAAATCAACAAAACCGAGACCCGTGAGTATTCAGTCAAGTTCAATACTACGTTATGTTCATATAGGATTTGGTGCAGCTATCACTGTTTTTGGACGTGTCTTTAACAGCCCAAGCCGAGATATGCAGTTACTATCGGAGTTTCTTCCCGGACATTGTTTGATATGGTGGCGGAGAGGAAGATATTTGAGGAAGAAGGACTAGAGAAGTATGTTCAACATCAACAAGACCACGAGAGTGAGCCACTGAAGCCAGGAGTTGCTTTTCCTTTCGTTAAAGTGAGAGTAACACTTATCAACATTAAAACAGCATCCTCAAATTAAATGAAAATATGTATGCTACATTGGACTCTTCTATTAGCTATTATTTTTGCTATAAAGGTTGTTTCTCTGTCACACCCTGTCACGCCCCTATCTATCAACACTGGATAAACAACTCGGATCTTTTTTAATGACTCGATTGATTCTGTTCACAAAATCGGTCGGACTCGGACCTAATCCGAGCAGTTCTCGACCCATCGACTCATTAAATAGAGAACCTTTTGGACATGTCCCATCTTACTGGAAAAAAGCATTAAAAACATTTGAAGCTTACCAAGGATTTGCCTGACAGGGTAAAAATTAAGTTGCTTTAATATCTGAATAGCAGATTTTTTTTTTTTTTACAAAAACTGGAAAATATTTATGACTTCCATGATCAGCACACATTAGTTCATTTAGCATCAACAAACTAAAACAAGTTACTAATTAAAAATGATATAGGCCTATTTATGTTCTAAATTACATTACATTTTTGTGAGCTGAATCATGACTGCATAAACTGCAGTACATACAAAAAAAATTAGGGTCCTAGAAATGATCTCATGTATTGCAGGATCATACTCTCCATTTATGTCACAATGTTAGTAAAGATTTTCTGTAATAAATTGTACACAGATATATTCTTGCTTTCTTATGAAAACAAAAGCTTCTTCCATGTAATGTGCACACAGGCATTGATGACTGTAAATGAACGGCTGAGGAAACTCTATCCAGACAGTGAAGAGCTGTTTGACATTGTTCTCATGACCAATAATCACGCCCAAGTTGGGGTGCGACTCATTAACAGCATAAATCACTATGGTAGGTGTGCAATTGCTCTCTGCATATCTATTGTTTGGATGTTACATAAGGCTGGGTGTTACTTAAGCCTGGACAAATTGTCATAATTCTGAGCAACCCCTACAGTTTAACTGAAAGTTGACTTTGATGTTTATTGGCCAGTTAAGTTTGCACATATAAGTAGTTTCTCTTTGTGAAATACAGCCAACATTAAACACAGTACAATGTACAACATACAAGGGAGAATATATAGTCAATAATACACAGTGGAATGCAATGAAATTCTACTAGAAGATAAAGTAGCTAGTAGCTGAATGGTAATATGAAAATTCCCCTCTTACAGATCTGACGATAGAGCGATTCTGCATGACTGGAGGTCAGAGCCCAATTGGCTACCTCAAGGCCTACATGACTAACCTTTACCTCTCAAAAGACTCCAAGAAAGTTCAAGAGGCCATTGAGGAAGGTAAATTGATGACAAACACACTACTGTAATGTAATAACTACAGCATGCAAATTGAATTAAAATTAAACCCTGTAAATATTTAACCCTGTAAATTGACTTTTTCCTGTGTTTAGATCACATAGATTAAGGGTGTTTTCAGACCTGTAGATAGTTTGATTTGCTCTGAAACAGGGATCAAAATTGTTACAATGTTGCAATTTTTTCTTGGTTCGGTTCGCTTTCACAAGGACCAAAAGTTGTTAATACAAGTCATGTGCGAGTAAACTGTTCTCTTATTGGTCAGAGTGCACCTGTTTATGTTCCGGGATTCTGCTCATAGCAGTCATCTGTCAGGGTGTCATCTCGTTGAGACTTTCTCTGAAAATGTTGGTATTTTTATGTGTTTTGGACAGTTGTTCTGCAATATGTTCATCCAACCATATTTCAATTAGGCTCCAGGTTAACCCACAATTCATTTTGAAAGGTATTCGCAAAACGAATATTGATGCTTGCGTACATAATTACCCATCATACATTGTGATACAGCTTGGTTCATTGATCCGTTGGGTCTAAGGGAATTACTTCACAGTCTGTTTTCAAGGCGATCTTGTACAGTTTTTTTTAAAGGTGCGGATCCAAAGTGAAATAAGTGAATCGTTAAATTAGTGAAGTTTAGTGAAAGTGACCTGTAGCCAACGGAATTTGTGCATTGTGATTTCACTTATCTAAGTGCATAGGGAAGCGATTGGGGGTTAGGTGTACCTGCCAGTATTGATACTCGAATCCACAACCTTTGGGTTACAAGTCTGACTCTCTAAGGCCACAACTGCCACAACTGCGCACATATAGCCAAAAGTATCTGGACACCCCTCCAAATGATTGAATTCAGGTGTTCCAATCATTTCTATGACCACAGTTGTATAAAATCAAGCACCTAGGCATGCAGGCTGCTTCTACAAACATTTGCGAAAGAATGGGTCGCTCTCAGGAGCTCTGTGAATTCAAGTGTGGTACCGTGATAGGTTGCCACCTGTGCAATAAGCCCATTTGTGAAATTTCATCACTACTAAATATTCTATGGTCAACTGTTAGTGATATTATAACAAAGTGGAAGCAACTGGGAGCAACTCAGCCACGAAGTGGTAGGCCAACTTTCTGCAGAGTCAGTAGCTACAGAACTCCAAACTTCATGTGGCCTTCAGATTAGCTCAAGAACAGTGCGTAGAGAGCTTCATAGAATGGGTTTCCATGACTGAGCAGCTGCATCCAAGCCTTACATCACTAAGTGCAATGCAAAGCGTTGGATGCAGTGGTGTAAAGCACGATGCCACTGGACTCTAGAGCAGTAGAGACTGTGTTCTCTGGAGTGACGAATCATGCTTCTCTGTCTGGCAATCCGATGGACGAGTCTGGGTTTGGCAGTTGCCAGGAGAACGGTACTTGCCTGACTGCATTGAGCCAAGTGTAAAGTTTGGTGGAGGGGGGATTATGGTGTGGGGTTGTTTTTCAGGGGTTGGGCTTGGCCCCTTAGTTTCAGTGAAAGGAACACTTAATGCTTCAGCATACCAAGACATTTTGGACAATTTCATGCTCCCAACTTTGTAAGAACAGTTTGGGGATGGCCCCTTCCTGTTCCAACATGACTGCGCACCAGTGCACAAAGCAAGGTCCATAAAGTCATGGATGAGCGAGTTTGGTGTGGAGGAACTTGACTGGCCTGCACAGAGTCCTGACCTCAATCTGATAGAACACCTTTGGGATGAATTAGAGCGGAGACTGCGAGCCAGGCCTACTCGCCAACATCACTGCCTGACTTCACAAATGCGCTTCTAGAAGAATGGTCAAAAATTCCCATAAACACACTCCTAAACCTTGCAGAAATCCTTCCCAGAAGAGTTGAGGCTGTTATAGCTGCAAAGGGTGGGTGAACTCCATATTAAACCCTACGGATTAACAATGGGATGTCATTAAAGTTCATGTGCACATAAAGGCAGGCGTCCCAAAACTTTGGGCAATATAGTGTGTGTGTATATATATATATATATATATATATATATATATATATATATATATATATAATATTGTAGCCTTATAGTTAGAGAGTCAGACTTAACCCAAAAAAAGACTTAACCCAAAAAAGTTAAATGCTCCAAACAAGACAGGTGTGAAAACACCCAAAGATAAAACTTTACACCCTGACAGTACATTTACAGTAATGATGGATTCTAGGAATGTTCCTCATTCTTTATTAGCCAGTATTTTTTGCATCGCATTTAAGAGGATGTTATATTGTTTTGTTTATTGTGATAGGTATAGCAGCAGCCATCGTGTTTAAGCCTGAAATGGAGACTCAGCTGTCAGAGACTCAACTGCGTGTGGCCTTCGATGGGGACGCCGTGCTCTTCTCTGATGAGTCTGAGATCATTGTAAAACAGCACGGCCTGGACACGTTCTTCGAGCATGAAAAACTGAATGAGAACACACCGCTTGCAAAGGTATGCCAGGTATTTGGGCTAGGCATGGATCACATGACAGTTGTGCTTCTATACATGCCATCTAGACATTGTGTATCAGAGATTGCCACCTTGAGGAATAAAGGAATTGCACTTATTGAGTCATCAGAGATTCAAAAAAAATATATTATTACATACCTTGGGTCACTAGCAACCCTATACACTTTTTACAGAAAATAAATTAGAAAACATTCTTTTATAATTAATTTTTTTCTTGTTATATTGTTTATAATGAATAGATTGAGGAATACTAAGAAGGTTGATGTCTAACTTTAAAAAAAATGAATGAGGAAGAGGGTAGTGAAAGACTTTCTGGGTCAATAAAGTCCCAAGTTATGTGTTTAAGAGTTAAGACTCTTATCTTATGTTGTTGCTCCAGCATAATCAGCTCGCAATAGATCATCAGTTTCTCTCTAATCCCATTGGCTGACACACTGGTCCCCTCTTTTTCATCTTCAGGGTCCTCTGAAGTGCTTTCTGGAGGCTCTAGGGAAACTCCAGAAGAAATTCTACGCCAAGAATGAGCGTCTGAACTGCCCTATCCGTACCTTTTTGGTGACAGCCAGGAGTGCGGCCAGCTCTGGGGCCCGTGTGCTGAAGACACTCAGAAGCTGGGGCCTAGAGATTGATGAGGCTTTGTTCCTTGCTGGGGCTCCAAAAGGGCCCCTGCTGCAGAAAATTCGCCCTCACATATTCTTTGATGATCAGATGTTCCACATTGAAGGGGCCAAGGATATGGGCACTATTTCTGCCCACGTGCCATATGGGATAGGACAGAAATATAACAAAGGGAAACTGATTGAACCAGAAAAGCAGCAGAAATAAGAGGTGACACTCTTGATGATGTTACAGGTCAGCCTTAGTCACTAAGGGAGTATTATATAGTTTAGATAAAGATATCTACCCTTTTATGAAATGTAAGGAAACATGTCAGAGGAGCTGCTGTGTTCGTGTAAACGGTGTAAAAAAATCTGAACATATATTGCTGTTCGCACACAACTTTATTAGCAATAATGCTGGAAAATCATTTTTTGTTTTTTTTGGACATATAGAAGGCCTCATGTTGGATACTTTTATAATAACTTTTTATAATTCTTGATATAGATTCTTAGATCTACCTATCTATCCGTCTATCTATCTAGATCTAGACTTTTTGTATATCTACCTATATGGTATATTTATATGGAATGTTTGAGAATATTTATTTTACTTTTTATGGGGATGCATATAACTAAAACTTTGATTTATAAATTAATAAAGGGTTATTTTAAAAATAGACAATTAAATAAACACTTCACAGAATCATTTTGAAATGTATTTGGTCAATGGATTATCATAACAGTTATTATGTGTCTGTTCTGACTTATGCACTGTTCTTATTTTTGAGGTTCTACAAGTTTCACTTTAGAATTCATTAAAGTGAGACATTCATTATCATTTAGTTTTAGTTTTTTTTTTTTTTTTTGCAATTCAGGCTGATCATCTGCCTATTATGCTACTTCTCATCAGTGTTCTCCGGGGTTAATTTGCTTTCCACACACTGCTTGTTTTGCAAATTAGAGTTACATAATGTGTTGATGTCTCTGCTTGTATTAAAATGATAAAAAAACACTATTGATTGATTTTAAGGTTATGTTGCATGTCATTGAATTTCATAATCATTTTGTAAAGCTGTTATGTGATGTTGGCATAAGCTCCTAAACTCTAGAAGGAAATGCACTGCTATTTGTATGTGTTTACAGATGTTATCAGGCAGTTTCACTAAATGACATTTTATGCTGCATTGGTTTTGTCTTAGGCTGCTGCATAGAATTGAATTCCAGACTTGTAATTGGGATAAATAAAGGTTTTTAGATGAAAAAAAAAATAAATCTTTGAATGAGTCAAGTTAAAGGAAGAGTTAATCGATATTTTCATGTCATTCCAAACCTGTATTGCTTTTTACTGTGGAATACAAAAGGACATGCTTTGAAACATGTTTCTGCTGTTCTTTTAAATACATCAATATAGCATAGTTACCAGGAGCTAGAAGAGAACCATAAAATTCATCCATAACACTTGCAAAGTGATATGTTCCATGTCTTCTAAAGCCATATGATAGCTTTCTGGGATGAACAGCTGAAATTTTCAGTCATTATTGGCTGCAAATTCTCCACTGTAGTTCTCAAATCGGTGTTATATTGCTACTTTATATTGAGTGACTTATATTACACACACTATAGCCAGTTACATTATCTGTTTTTGTTCACTATTTACTAACACTATTTGCGACAGTCTTTTGACTATCAACATAGGCTTAGCAATGCCCAACTTCCTACAATCTAATCAATTCCTAAGGATGAAATCAAATCAACACTGGGTCCGAAGGCAGCTGACTTTGTTGTATAATCACTGGCTGTGTCCGAAATCACCCCCTATACCCTTAAGTAGGGCAATATTTGAGGGGACAGCCATTTGTAGTGGTGTCCGAAACCATAACGAGTGTACAACCAGTGCATGCTCAACGGCTAAAGAATATCTAGTCTCAGCCTCAGATGTCACGCTCATGGACCGTTGGCTGAAGGTCTGATGCATATATGGCACACTTAACTGGAAACACTTCAGGATTTTCAAGTCATCATCTGGTTGTTTGAATTCTACAGTATGTCCAGGAGATGTGCGTGTCAAATTCTTTAACGATCAGCCTGGAAACAAATGCCGTGATGCCAAACCCCCTCATAGAAGAAGACGGTGTCGTGTTTACAACTGACAATGAGTGCTTTCCACGATTCAACTAAATGCGATATTTTCAAAAGCATGTGAAGTTCACGGCTTCATTGTTGCAGTAAACTTGCACAATGTTCTTGAATTAATAATTTATTAGATGCACACCAATCTGTTATTGTAGGGACATCGGCTTTACATTTTCACGCCACTAAACATGAACAAAAAGAACTGTGATTGGTTGCGTTACATGTCAGTCAAACATCCTCTTGGGCAGTCCTTGGCCAATGAAAGCTGCGAGAGTGTTCAGACCTTCTACCGTCAGTCAGAAAGTTTGGCTACACGAGACTAGAGAATATCCATAATGCACTATGATGGTCGCGCCAAATGAATTCCCGCATCTGACCAGAAGATGGCACCCACTGCTGAATCATCCATCCATCCATTTTCCAAACCACTCGTCCAAGTTACAAATAGCCCAATTATAAAACAGCAAGCACAAACTATACAAAAGCAGCAGCCCTTCCAGCGTACTCAGCGCCCAAATTCGCTCACTCGTTTTCATTCACTCCTTCAAGAGGACTATATTTGTGAACTAATGTTGGGAATAGTGAATGAGGGTTAGGGGGGTCACTGACTGCATCCAAAATTGCATACTTTCCCACTATATAGTAGGTGAAAAACAGTATGTGACAAAAGTAGTATGTCTGAATTCACAGTACTCAAAGAGTAGGCAAAAAGTACCCGGATGACCTACTACTTCCGGCGAGATTCTAAAGTGCACATATGATGGACACTTTACTATTTCATGAGGCCACGGGAGAGGATTTGTGAATGGCAGTGAAGCGACGCAACTGATGCTGGTAGGTCACATGATAATGACAGCATGGCGAATGTAGTACATCCGGATTACACTCTACACACTGATACTATAGAACAGGGGTTTCCAACCCTGCTCCTGGAGAGCTACCGTCCTGCAGACTTCAGTTCCATCCCTGCTCCAACACACCTGTTTGTAACTATCAAGCAACCCTGAACACCTTGATTAGCTGGTTCAGGTGTGTTTGATTGGGGTTGGAACTGAAATCTGCAGGATGGTAGCTCTCCAGGAGCAGGGTTGGACACCCCTGCTATAGAACATACTTTTGTAGCGGCCGTGAAGTAGTTATTCAAAATAAGTACCTACTCAAGAGAGAATGCAATTTCGGACACTGCCACTGACTTGTTGCTTCAGCCTTGAAAAGGAGTAAGTGGGAATGCTTAGGTAGCTAGCTTGAAGCCAGTGGGGCTGTCTGTAAGAATAGGTCCAGTCTAGTCAAATCAGGTATAGCAGTCTATATGTGCATGTGTCTGCGTGTGGTTTCTACAAAGGAACAGAGAAATACAGAGTTTTAGTTTACCAATAAACAATGGTAAATCAGTACAAGGCAAGTACAAATATCCCATTGAATTCACAGGCAATGAAGTGATATAAACAATACATGAGGCCATCTACTCATAATATAAGCTAAATAAAGCACATGCCTAAACAGGAAATAAAACAAGCTTTAAAATAAACACTTTAGGCCAAACTTAAGTCATACCAAATAATCTTTGAATATCAAACAAAAGCACTTACATAGTCAATTACGCACATGCAGGAAAAACAAAGAAAGGAGTAAGACACAGTCCTCTGCACAGAACAGCCACATGCAACAGAAAGGGAAAGCTGTGGGCACAGGTGCAGTTAATAAAGTCTGAGAGAGTCCTAATTGGTTTGAGATTGGGTGGGTGGAGCTTGGGGCTAACAGGGAAATGAACAAGCTATGAGGGGTGTGGCACTTGCCTCGAGGCTGCAGCTTAAGCCGAGTTCAGACTGCACGATTTTAGCCCCGATTTTGGCTCGCCGACAGGTTTTGAGAAATAGCCGACAAATGCCCGAAATCACAGGCAAATCGGTGCTCGTTCACACCAGTGACAATCACACAGTGTGAATGAGCAAAGACGCGATCTGAAAGAATCGCCGACAAGTCGCCGATGCCCATGAGATATTTGGCATGTTAAATATCTGGACCTGTCGGCGATTCAAAATCCTGCTGTGTGAAAAGAGTTCTGGCTGAAAACTACATCGGCAATGACCGACAGCCAATGAGAGAGCAAGATACAGAGCAGCGGGGAGTTAGGGGAGGAGTTATAGACCACATTATCAGCAAGCATGGCTTCGTCTCCCCACCATTTCCTCCTCCATATTCTTCTTTTCTTTTTCTTGTTTTCGCTGCAAATCAGCGCACAGGCAATTCGTATTGCAAGCTTCTTGCGGGCTACCATTTTTAATAATAATCCCAGTCTCACGTGAGAACTCCAGTCTTGCACGCGTGATATTGCGTTGTTTCCTTGTCACATCTCACGTGTGTTTGGTTATGAAACGTAGTTTGCGTGCCAGACAGAGTTGTCGGCGATTCTTCCTATTGTAAATTCATGCAGTGTGAAACATTCTGCCGCCGATCCATCGTGCAGTGTGAACACAGCAGTGACTGAATTCTGGCCAAGATAGTCATGCTGTGTGAAAAGAACAGTGACCTGACTACTTTGAAAATCGTGCAGTCTGAACTCAGCTTTAGGGACACAAAACTTCCCAACAACCCTACTGATCTCATGTAGCTACTTTTCAGGGCTGCGCTCGTTGTGCGTCTGGTTTGTATTTCCACAGCATGAAGGTAAGATCTTACAGATTTATGAATAAACCACTCGTTTTAAAATCTTCCCGGACATTTGTTATGACATCCGCTTCAAACATTACAACGCCGATGATAACTTTCGTTAACTCTACAATAAGTAAATCCACTTCACCAGCTAATTACAGCGATGCTATAAGGATCTACCATAAATGGAATTTCAAAGACAAAATTCTAAAGGAATGCGCTTTGAACCAAGCACCGGGAGCATCATCTATGATAGGGAGTAACGGCACTCTTAATTTTTCCAATTCAACCACTGCACATAAGGTATAACCCAATGACTTATGCGTCTACATTTCCGACTTGAATGCGTAACGTCGTAATAATGAGTCACTAAATATTCACCAATGCGGAAAAAAAAAAGAAGAAGAAGCTGCAAGCAACGATGAAAGGGCCCTCGCACCTGGGGCCACCGCCACCTGGTGGCCTTAGGAAAAAGGGCCATACTTCCTGCTGCCAACAGGTGGCACTTTGACTATAACTGAATATTGCCATGTAGATGTCTTCAGGCCAGGACTATTATCAAACATTTGAAGTTTGGACCAAATCGGACATTGTATGCCTGAGTTACAGTAACTTCCTGTTTCATGGAAGTTAATGTTGCATGATTTAACGTGTTTTTAGCATGTTTGACACTTCATGGCATATACAAATATATTATTGTTTCTGGGAGTGAATTACAGTGCATGCCATTTCCTGTTGCCAGCTGGTGGTGCTATGACAAACTGAATATTGGTATATAGATGTCTTTAGGCTAGGACTCTTATCACACATGTGATGTTTGGGGCAGATCATACACTGTATACCTGAGTAACAGCTTCATTTTTCACAGCAAAACAACAGACTTTGTCAGGCTGCCACGGACACGCCCTTCAGTGAAAACTCAAGACCTTCGCAATTTAACATTGCTAAGGCCTTATGATTAGACAGTCCAAATATGAAGTTGATCTGGTTAAATCTCTATGAGGGGTTAATCACAGTGTAAAACATGACATTCCTGTTGCCCACAGGTACGTAGCGATATGACTGCAACTGAATATTGTATGTAGATGTCTTCAGGACAGGACTCTAATAAAACGTGAAGTTTGGGGCAGATCGGACTTTGTATGCCCGAGTTTCATCAACTTCCTGTTTCATGGCAAAACATCGAAATATGTCAGGCCGCCACGGACACGCCCTTCAGTGAAAACTTAAAGGGTTAGTTGACCCAAAAATGAAAATAATGTCATTTATTACTCACCCTCATGCCGTTCCACACCCGTAAGACCTTCGTTAATCTTTGGAACACAAATTAAGATATTTTTGTTGAAATCCAATGACTCAGTGAGGCCTGCATCGCCAGCAATGACATTTCCTCTCTCAAGATCCATTAATGTACTAAAAACATATTTAAATCGGTTCATGTGAGTACAGTGGTTCATTATTAATATTATAAAGCAACGAGAATATTTTTGGTGCGCGAAAAAAAACAATTTAGTGATGGCCGATTTCAAAACACTGCTTCAAGCTTCGTAGCATAATGAATCAGCGTATCAAATCATGATTCGGATCGCATGTTAACCGCCAAACTGCTGAAATCATGTGACTTTGGCGCTCTGAACCGCT
This sequence comes from Ancherythroculter nigrocauda, assembly GCA_036281575.1. Classification (NCBI taxonomy): domain Eukaryota; kingdom Metazoa; phylum Chordata; class Actinopteri; order Cypriniformes; family Xenocyprididae; genus Ancherythroculter; species Ancherythroculter nigrocauda. The sequence goes on along the minus strand of VTFQ01000014.1, from coordinate 10,907,084 downwards.
GATTCGACACGCTGATTCATTATGCTCCGAAGCTTCCTGAAGCAGTGTTTTGAAATCGGCCATCACTATATAAGACTTTATTTTCGTCACTTTATACTATTAATATTGAACCACTGTACTCACATGAACCAATTTAAATATGTTTTTAGTACCTTTATGGATCTTGAGAGAGGAAGTGTCATTGCTCCCTATGCAGGCCTCACGGAGCTATCGGATTTCAACAAAAATATCTTAATTTGTGTTTTGAAGATTAACGAAGGTCTTACGGGTGTGGAATGGCATAAGGATAACTGTAAGTAATAAATGACAGAATTTTCATTTTTGGGTGAACTAACCCTTTAACGTCGCAAAGGCCTTTACTGTAGATTAGACTGACCAAATATGATGATCTGATTAAAGCTCTAGGAGTTTGTTAAAGTACAACATCTGGAAAATTCTAAATATCTCACTTCCTGTTGGGTTTTCAGATTTTGCACCCAGGGACTTTTTAGTAGGTATTGGGCTGTTACATGTGTCTACCGAATTTCATTGTCCGTGAAACGTAGCACGAAGGGCGCTTAATTGAAATTTTGTAGGTGGCGCTATCGATCCATTTTGCCACACCTAATTCTGAAACCTATTTCAGACGTAAATTTTCACTACTTCTGACGCATGTGCAAAGTTTCATGAGTTTTCGAGCATGTTTCGGCCCTCAAAAATGCGATTCATTTTGGAAAAGAAGAACTGACCGAGCAATTACAATAGGGTCCTCACACCATCAGTGTGAAAAAGTAGAAGAAGAAGAAAAACAAACAAATGGAGTAATACAGTGGAAAGTCCCAGTGTGTTTGAGCAACACATAAGCACTCTTGAAACACTGCTTATCGAAACTACTTATAACATTCTTCAGAACATAATTTTTTGTGCTCCACAAAAGAAAGATATATGGGTGAATAAATACTGACAGAACTTCAGTTCTAACCCTAACCCTTTAAATCATCATTGCTTTAATAACAATCCCTTAACTAATCAGAAGAGGGCACTATGAGACTAAAGTATGTTTGTGCTATTAATCCAAAATCCTTAATATCACCATAGGCCACTCTATTTTTTCAAAAAGAGTACATTTAATGAAAAATATTTTGTATTTCGTGAAATATTTCAAATCAGAATTGTAATGATATTCCAAAGAGTGAATATAACCAAAATTCTAACACAAGGGGCCTATGTCCCTTCCTAGCCTCTTGAAACATTTGTCCGTTCTCTTTCAGTTGGGCAACAGACTGCCTCTCTTTATGAGCTCTGCCTGTCCTCCAGTTTCCATGGATACTTCAGCACTGACTCCAGGAGAAGTGAGTGGGCTCAGTATGTTTGAGACATAATTAATGACAATGGATTACAGTCAGTGAGCGCCCTGAGCTCCTGCAAAAGAAGCTTAACCTCACATACACTATAATTAGTGTTCATGAAAGAGGACTAAACATAAAACATAGACTCACAGTTCTGGCTGAATTGCACTATCCTTTCAGTCAGAGGTGATATTTTTTGCGGCTGAGGTGATGTGTGTATGTGCCAGTTTGCACGTTCTGGGTATTGGGAGAAGTGTGGCTGCGACACGCGTGGGTGTAATGGCATTAGAAAGTCATGCTTGGGAGCTTGGATATTTCAGAGTGTAACTGAGACTATATGTGAAACATGAATTTTGGTGTTATTGGTGATGTTGATACAGCGTATGTTGCATTCACGGTTTCATATTGTGATTATAAATCAGTTTTAGATTTATATTAGCTCAACTCATTGTAGATGTTATTATAAAACAAAATATCCAAACTAAAAACGGATTCAAATGATCCAGTTCTCAAACTGCTTTGAATCTGAACACCAAGTGGATTTTTAGTGTTTCACTGAAAGATGATGAGGAACCATCTTTGAAAACAGATTTGAAATACTGTTTCTGTGAGCCCTTGAATATTGAGTATGTTTACACTGTAAGCCAAACCCACAGATTGAGCAGACTAGTGTTTTTCCCTCGCATTTTCTGTAATGTAATGTAATGAAATGCATTCAGGTCAGACCAACCCTCGTCTTGCCTGTGGGACTCCCAGAGCACAATGGTTTCCAGGTCAACAGGAACTAGAACCAGTAGTCAGAAAAACACCATGACAGCATGTCTTTCACAGTGAAGCATTTAAAAGATTCATAAAAGTATGATTGGCAGCTCTAGTTTCACCCACTCTGTGAGTTCTCCTGAATTATATTTAAATCTGTCCCAGTGCGACACATTGACTATGCTGCTTCATGGCTTCTACAAAAACTTCATGCCTGGTCCAATAAGGCCATCTCTCTGCTCTCCACACTGTATGATGAGAGATAAGCAGTGCACTAAAAGAATAACCTTCTGGGATTTTTCTTTTCTTTTTTTATATTCCAATTTATAGAGCTTAGTTATACTATGGAAGCTTGTTTCTGCTTCCATAGTATAACTAAGTTACAATATAAAATTGTAATATTTAAACACAATTATGAGTTACAAGTCCAATTCTGAGGAAAAAAGTCAACTTACAATTCTGACATTTTCTTGCAATTGCAAGTTTATATCTCACAATTCCGAGAAAAAAGTCGCAATAGCGAGAAAAAAGTCAATTATTATTCCATATGATACAATTTGAAGCATAAGAAACATGACTTTTTTTATACAAAAGAAAAACTGTATGTCCTCGTATAATGCAGAACATGGTAAGATGTTTTTCATTGACAAATCAGCATTTTTTACAGTAAAAATGTTAATGAAAATATTTTAAATTTTCTTCTTTAATGTCCTCTGTAACAATGGATACACTAAAGAGTTGAGTCAGAATTCCTTCAGTACTTTTCAGAAATGCCAGCTTCCATTACATGAACCATACCTCTTTAGTTAGTACACGTTTTGGGCAGAAATTAGTATTTTTTTCCAAAGTAATAAATAGTGTGCATACATGTACATACACACACACACACACACACACACAAACAGGCGCACCTATCTTAGTGGGGTCTCTCCATAGGCGTAATGGTTTTTATACTGTACAAACCGTACTTCCTATCCCCCTACCCTACCCCTATCCCTAAACCTAACCATCACAGGAAACATTCTGCATTTTTACATTTCACAAAAAACATCTTTTAGTATCTCTTAGTTAATCCATTTCCCTCGTGGGGACCGCTGGCTGGACCCCACAATGTAGGTGATCTCAGGTTTTTATTACATCGTGGGGCCATTTGGTCCCCACGATGTAATATAAACAAGAACACACACACACACACACACACACACACACACACTACACTACTGTTAGGGGTCAGTAAGATTTATTTATTTATTTATTTTTTTCAGAAGAACAGCATTTATTTGAAATAGATTTTTTTGTAAAATGTAAATAATGTCTGAATTCGAAAAGTCAAAATGAACTAATTTTGTTCAATTTAATGTATCTTTTTTGAATAAAACTGTTCATTTCTTTCAAAAACATACTTTTCTGCATTTACAACCCCAAAGAAACATTTAAAAAAGGCAATTAAATATAATTTAATTTTTAGCCATATTTTCTTAGTTAAAGGTGCAATATGTAAGAATTTTGCATTAAAATATCCAAAAACCACTAGGCCAGTGTTCTATATTTTGTTCACTTGAGTACTTACAATATCCCAAATGTTTCCAACTATTTGTAAATCGTGAGAAAATTGCAATTTTAACCAAGGCTCCGGGACGTGTGAGGAGTCGCCTGTCAATTGCGTCATACCCGCGTTAACGCTCGGTCTGCCTCGGTTTCTGGTTTTATTTTGTAGAAACCATGGAAACACCAAAGATGCTTTAATATTTACATGTTTTATTAGACAAGGGAACAACTGTTTTGATATATTTATAGACAGAAAACTAATTATTGTTATATAGCTCAACATGTTTAGTCTTATTGTTTAAATCTAATTTTCTTGATTTTTTTTTTTTTTTTTGCGAGTACCATGCTTTACCATGCCTCAGAGAAAAACACTATTTTGTGAAGTAGCTAACATAGCATAATCAGATGCAGCTTTATTTTTAGTAACAGTAATACAGAATTTTCTCCATCATACAATACATTTTAAAATTAATTGCATGCCATTTATCAACACAAGCCATCCACCATTTAATATGATATTCTAAAATCGATCTATCTTACTGCAGTGTGCAACAAGAGTCTCACAGCAGCCGCCGAGCGAACGCACAGAGTAACGTTATAACATCATTTTCAACACACTCAAATGTATCTAATTTGTTAAACAGAGCTGTGTTACCTCATATTCATGACCGGAAAAGCGGAAGTAGCTCCGGCTACTGTGACATAATAAAGTTCCGCTGCTTGTGAGGCGTGTGTTGCGCAATCACTCCAGCGGCCTCGTTCAGCTCCCACAACACTCGCTCCTGCTCTGCTTCATACTACAATAACATTAATAATCACATCCATGAACATGATTTCTTCCCGAGTCCAGTCCCGATTCTTTTGCATCGGCTGTGAGGTGAAGACCACATGTCCCAAGATTCCACGCTCAAACTTGCCGTCATCAAGCTACGCCTTTGTTTTGAATAGGCCTCTAGCGACCTCTAGAGGACAGAAAATCTTACATATTGCACCTTTAAATCCCCCAGTCAGGTCTCCAAAGAAAAACAAATGTCTTTTCTGGAGGACAAATGGAATTGCTGGGCCCCAAAAAGATAAGATCTCTCCAGACTAACCAAAGGTAAAACTCCAAAGGGTAGAGCAGTTTGTCAGATGAAGAAAATGTACAGCTTGTCAACACTTAGCTTTGAGTAAATAAAGTTGATGTTATGGTTACTGCAGTGCACTGCAGAGAGCAAATTGTACAAGTGAAGAATATTCAGTCATTTTTAGAAGTTGGAAACTGAATCCCAGTCAAGGATTCTAGACCTGCCTCTTTCAGTGTATCTCCTAGGCTATCGGGGATTCCTGATGGTGAACGATTGGACTATCTGTTGGAGTAAACAGAGAGCACATTTTTGCCAAGCCATCACCAATTATCCCCGCTTGTGCTGTTGTAACAGGAATCAATTTCGCAGCTAAGACCTCCCAAGGGTCCTATCACCTCATCGTCTTCCTGTCAGAGGATGTGGGGCTAAATTTGCCTGTGGCACCATCAGAATATCGAGAGATTATTAAAGGCATTCATCATAGGGGAATCTAAAACTGTCCACTTTATTATGAAGTACAGTTCATATAATAGAGATCCACAGCACTTGTGGGATAAAAGGTCCCCTTTGCTTGGGCTCTTCCCACACTTGGCAGAAAGAAGGAGTCCAGAAGGTGTTGTTTGCATGAATGTGTGCAGAAGGCTGGGCTTGTAGCACAGCACCAGGGGGAACTCAAGAGAATGCCCTCAAGCCAAGGCTATATTTAGTAATGTCCACAGCAGTAAGTAGCACCATGGGCTTGGGGTAGTTCTGGGTAACCATGGCAGGTATCTTAAGGCTATAGCCTACAATTAAATAATTGCATTTTGTGACCATGTTTCCTGCCAATGCAACATTGTTTTTTGAGGTCCAATGACAAAAATGCCTTGCTGGATATATCAGTTATTTGCAGGGTCAGTTTACTAGCCACTGACAACCCTTTGATAAACCTTCGATAGCAACTTGGCCTTTTTTTTTCTCCCTGTAGCTCAAACAGTAGAGCATGGAGCTAACAATGCTAAGGTCATGGGTTCAGTTCCCAGGGAATGCAAGAACTGATAAAAAATGTAAATGTGTACCACGAATGCAATGTAAGTCTCTTTGGATAAAAGCATCGGCCAAATGCGTAAATGTAATCAAATGTAATGTCAAAGAAGGAAGGGAAAAATGTCTATCTTTTATGCACTCAATAGCCTACAGAAGCTTTGCGAGCACATAAATGTAGCTGGATCATCTAAATCTGTTGTTGCTCTATGTTAAAGGGGTCCTTGATTATGATTTCACTTTTTAAACTTTAATTAGTGTGTAATGTTGCCGTTTGAGCATAAACAACATCTGCAAAGTTACGATGCTCAAAGTTCAATGCAAAGGGAGATAATTTTCTTTTACAGAAATGGCTTTTTAAGGACTACAACAAACGACTACTACGAGCTTCTTCCCAGGTTAGTGACTTCACTAACCCTAAAATTTACATAAACCCTGCCCTAGAGAACACGTAACAAAGGGGGTGAGGCCATGTTGGCCCAAGAAGAGGAAGAGTTGTAGTAGAGAGCGTTGACATGCTGTCATTTTACGCTGGACTGCTTCACAAAAGAGGGTCAATTCAATGCTGGATTTGTACAAAAGATTAACATGATGGCACATGCTAGTCGATGAGTTGAATCAGCTCCACAGAAACTACATAAATTTATATACCCTAACATTTTCATAAACATCCAGTTGCATTCTAAAAGTTGTAACTTCTTCCTGAGTCTCCCCGTCAGTGTCCGACTCCGGTTTGAACAATGTAAGGCTGAACACCATTACTGACAATCATCATTTTGGCTGTGTGAGATTCTCCAGTTTTGTTGTTGTTGAGCAACCAAAGCCAGAGCTGTTAAAGCTCTGCCCTCTTTTGGAAAGCGGGCCTGGAGCAGCAGCTCATTTGCATTTAAAGGGACACACACAAAAATGGCGTTTAACTTTTGTAAATGGGCAGAATATATGTATTGCTGCCAGTGAGAATAAGTTTCTGTGAAGCCTATAAGGGGAAAAAGTGTTGGAACCAAATATAAGATGGGTGGAAAAATTAAGACAATCTCGTGGCAATTTGTAACCATTTTACATTTTGCAAAATTGGTGGCTAATTCATATGAATTCGTACAATCTCATTCGTACATTTTGGTACGATCTGTTTACACCCCACTGAGGTTCTGTTTAGGAGTATGGTTAAGGGTGGTCCTTCATGATTACTAAAAAATCCTAAAAATCGTTTGATTTTGTATGATTCACATTGTACAAATTTATACAGAATTGCCACCTTGTAAAATAGTTAAAATTTTTCCATGAGATCAAGTTGAAAAATTATATGTTAATGCCTAGTTCTGTCATGAAATTCTAGATGGCACAGACTGATGGTTCCTTTACGCAAACTGATGATATTCACAGCGTTAACTACTTGGCACAAGTTGGTTCCTGTCGCATCTGCAGCATATGAGCTTGCTGCAGTGTTTAAATGGCTGGTTAGTATTACCTATAGCAGTTTGCAGCACACTTTTAGAGTTCCTCCGAATCCCTCCACCTTCCCCAGCTCCACCTGTATAGATCTGGTATAGGTAATTATATACATGCTATTTATGTAGCAGCATTATGCGCGCACTGCATATCAGCATATGTATGCATCAGTGGCGATTTCTTTAAGACTGCAAGGGAAGCTCGGCTTCCCTTATAATGTCACAAAATTAATGGTCAAATATGTACTATTGTATTAACATTTTATTGACTAAAAATGCGTTAGAAAACGTTCATCTCAAAGACGAGTTCGTTCAGAATCAGTTACATATAGCAGGTCGGCTGACTCGATTTCCTCATACATTCCCGCAGCGTCACAGTGCATTTCCCTATTGAAGCCCAGCGTCCATTGACTTCAATGGGGCTGCTTTGAACGTTTTTTTTCAGCACTTCGAAGTAGACGGTCATTGGATAAACGCTGCGATTATGTCCCGCCCACGGACGCTCAGCGTCTCTGGGGGTGAATGGGGAGTGGGCTGGCCCGGACTCCGAGCTTCTGCGTGATGATTGGAGGGTCTGTCGAAAGACTGCATCTCCTTTTGACTGACAGCGATTCTGTACTATAAGGAATCACTGAAGCTATTCGCGCTCAGTCCCATCACGGATTTCTCAAATTCAGTCGAAATAAAAACTGCTGCAACCTATTTCTTTGATATTTGCTTGGCGAAATTGCTTGATTTTCATCATACATTTCACACAATTATACACCACATTCCTTGTTTCAGTTTTACAGAGTTTAATATTTTTTTTTAGATCGTTCATTCATTCATTCATTCCTTCCTTCATTCATTCATTCATTCATTCATATAACGTTACATGGCCATCCTTGATAACATCTTGGAGCAGATTCCTCAACGTTTTTCAAATTTGGAAAGCATGCTCTTCTTAGAATTAGTCAATCCAGGGAAATTTGATGACATGAGACAGATATTTCCAGAGGAGGCCTTCCAAAGTGTCCTAAAAAATTATGGCCATCACTTTGATTCAGGAAGACTGAGGTCAGAACTTCAAGTCCTGTATTCAGATCAGGACTTGCAGGGTAACAGGGGAAAGCTGTGTGATTACTTGGTGTTCCTTAAAGACATGAAGTTGGACAGTGCAATGCCTCAGCTTTACAAACTGTTCTCATTAGTGGCAACAATTGGAGCTACATCTGCAGGTGTAGAAAGGAGCTTCTCCTGTTTAAAGCGACTCAAGTCCTACACCCGAAACACAATGGGCCAAGGCCGTTTAAGCAGCCTAGCTCTGCTGGCCATTGAGAGGACACTGGTCAAGTCACTTGAAAAGATTCCTAGTTGGTACGACAGGGTCACAGACCATTTTCTTGAAAAGGAACGTAGGGCAGAATTTACTTTTAAATAAATAGACAATTTTATGATGTAGGCCGAAAATGAGCTTCCCCTCTCTGACAGACCAGTAGCCGCCACTGGTATGCATCAGAATACAGCATTCCTGTACTTGCTCTGCAGCAGCAGCATAGCAGATTCTGCCAAGACCACATACATTAACATTGTCATATCCATTACCATGCTAAAAATATTCCTGATAGAAATGCTTTTATGTTCACTCATTTGAAGTGGTGATATTGAGAATTATGATATCTATAAGGTTTTGGTTTCAATTTATAATATTTTAGAGCTAGCTACATTTTGGTGTGTGTGTGTAGCTTCCCCAACAATGGTTGCAGTAATGATGTAGGGTGTAGAAAGAGTCAGCACTGATCAGCACCACTTTTACTGTGTTCTTTCTTCTGTAACAGTTCTGCTCAATAAAATCAAAATACTCATGAACAGGCCCTCTGTAATCATCTAGTTTAGCACCATTATTTCCCTTACTCCCTTCTCATTTCCAAACCTCCTCTAGTCCTCTTCCCCTCTCATTTGGATAAATATTCACTATCACTATTAAGATTCAAGTCTGTGTAAACTAAAGACACAGGGCAGTAAAAGTAATTTGCATGGTGGTTTAGATAAAATGTACTGAAGGCATGTGAGGCACAGCAGAGGGGGTGGTTTGTTCTGATCATTTGTTCAGATTGCATCTGGGGTGTTTTTGCTTGAGAAACTTCACAGATGTAACATCACAGAGGGCCATCTTTCATTGGGTTGAACTTTTGGCACAATTATTTGCCACACAAGCAGCCTAATTAAAACTAGTCATCAGTGACTCATCACTTCACCGTCAAACAGTGGAGGGAGGAATGGTCAATAATGTGTAATGGTGATATTATCTGGAAAAAATGAATTTCTATTTACACACCTAAACAAGAATAAATCTCATTCTTCTGTGACAGATGCCCATATATTTGATGAAAACGTTACACTCTCAGCCATAAAAAATGGGTCTCTGTGCCGTCATCTGATCAATGTGCAGTAGAAAGCATTGACCTGGAAGAAAGAAGTTCGAAAAAAAAAAACCCGCCCAGTCTGTTGTGCTATCAATAGATGTCCTAATTAAGGGCAAACTTCTAAAGCAATTTCTCTCATGACCTGACAAACACATCACTTCATAAAATTTACTAATTTGATCTGCATGTGCTTGACTAGCTTTGGTAAATTTGTTGAATACCGACTTCATAAAATCCAGGCCTTCTATACTTGAATACATCTCTTCTATGATAAGCATGTTTTTACTTTCTGAATTTAAATTTTGATATCCTTTGGTGACAAAGTCAGAAATGTCAGTGGAACACAGCGGCAGATAAGAAGGGGCAAGGATCCAATTGTTTACTTTAGAAAACACATAAACAGAGACAGTAAGTCTGAACAAGGAACATAACATAAATCAAAACAAGGCTGAAGAAATCCAAGCAAAAAACAAAACAAAACAAAACAAAAAACACTAATGCAAACAAGGCAGAAGCAAACACCACAATTTTACAAGGGGGATGTAAAGACAATGACCAACAAACAAAGATTGAAACACAGGGGTATATATACACACACAAGATAACAAGGGGCTAACAAGGCACAGGTGAAGGTGATTAATCGTCATGGAAACAAACAAGAGTAACTACAGTATGGCAAGAAGCAAGGTTAACTATGGGAACAAACAAGGCAAAAAATGGAAACAAAGGAAACAGGAATAAATCACAGGGATGAGACACTACATACGTCTGAATCAAATACTTCCCTAATTTATAGTATGTGAGAAACGGTATGCTAAAAGAGTAGTAATTTTGAATAAATAGTATTCGAAAAACAGTAGACGAAAAAGTACCCAGATGACCTATTACTTCATCTGAGATTCGATGGACATGCACATTCGATGGATACTTTACTATCCCGTGAGGCCACAGGGGAGGATTTATGAATGGAAGTGAAGCGACACAATTGATGTTGGTAGGTCATGTGACAGTAACAACATGGTGGATGTAGTACATCGGAATTTCATTCATACTACCCATATTTCTACTATATAGAACATACTTTTTGTAGTACCTATTCAGACAGTATGCGATTTCAGACGCAGCAACTGAAACAAGAGGTGCAGAAAATACACTTCAAAATAAAATTCCTACAACACAAAACCGGGGAAACAAGACAGGAATGTAACACAAATCCTCATCAAAATGTTTTCTTTTCCAAAACTTCATTCAAGTATGAGCAGTTTTGTTGAAATTTGCTACTGTTAATATTTAAAACACAAATCAAAGTCATGTGGTGCAACCAACATGCAGAAGAAAAAATAAATAAAACAGGAAATGATATCACAGAGAGGACTCCTACAGACCCTCATGACTATTTTAGTAAGTATCCTAAAATATCAGATTATTTAAATTTTTTTATGACAAGACGAGATTAGCTCAGATTGCAAAATGCTATGGAAGCTTGTTTTCGCCATAAATAAAAAAAGGTAATTGCAACTTTTTATCTCACAATTCTGACTTTTTTTTTCTTGCAGTTACAAGTTTACATCTCGCAATTCTGGCTTTTTCTCAGAATTGCATGATATAAAGTCGCAATTGCAAGTTATAAAATCAGAATTGTGTGATATAAACTCGCTATTGTGAGAAATAAAGTCAGAATTGCGAGATGTAAACACACAATTGTGAGTTATATAGTCAGAATTGTGAGTTATTAAATCAGAATTGTGAGATATAAACTCTGAGGAAAAAGGTATTTTTTTCCCCTCAGAATTGGACTTTATAATTCGATTTATAATTGCGAGTTTATATCTCACAATTCTGAGAAAAGAAGTCAGAATTGCAAGACATAAATTTGCAATTGCAAGAAAAAAAGTCAGAACTGCAAGTTGCGAATTGCAAATCTGACTTTTTTTCTTGCAATTGTGAGCTTATATCTCGCAATTCTGACAATATAACTCGAAATTGTGAAAGAATGCAAGATTGCAAGAAATAAAGTCAGAATTGTGAGATAAAAAGTTGCAATTATCTTTTTTTCTTTTTTTATTCAGTGTTGGAAACAAACTTCCATAAAATGCTACATGGGCTGTCTCTCTAAAAAATAAATAAATAAATAAACAGATTGACATTATCTGTATGAATTTATGATGTTTGTCAAAAATATTTAATTGTATAAAATAAATAAAAATAAATGTATACAAAAATGATACTGATTTTTAAAATAAAGATGTGTACATGTGTTCAAGCTGTAAGGATTTTTTTTTTTTTTTTTAAATTGACAGTTGGACCACTTGACATTTGCAGAACCATTAAAATGAAACCTTTCTTGAAAATGGTATAAAAGTTTTTTTTGTAATTGTTTTTTTTTTTCAAATCAAATATAAACAACATGAAGAGTGCCTTTCTAAGAACATTTCAACTATTTTTTTTTTCTTTTAAGTTTTCTTTATCGTGGAGCAAAATACTGTATTCATAACAGTGTGTATGATAGTGTCACCATTTTTGTTAGTTAAATAAAACCGGATTCTGATCTGGCTGAGATTGCACTCCTATATACATTGCAGCCAGAGGACTGAGTGATTCTGTGGCCTAAATATTGAGTTTTTCCCAGCCGCTAATGCAGACGGTGGGCAGTGATTGGGGCTAAATGCTTTAAAAACTGGGTTTCGTGCTCATTATTTGTCTAGGCATCAGATCCTGTGGACATTTCCTACCTTCTGCTTAGGCTAGCAGGAGTTTCATGGGATGATGGATCCTGCTTGCAAAATGTACAACCAGCTACAGTTAAGGAGAAGATCATGCAGCTCCACGACCTCCTCCAACTCGTCCACCTCGCCTCAGACCTTTTATTCGTCTCGAGGATGTGGAGGTTGGTATCTTGCAGCTGGACACACCAGCTGGAAGTCATGCAGCCTCACCTCCAGTCCCAGTGGAAGGAGTACCAGCACCAGCAGCAGTCCACGGGCCTCTAGCTGGGATAGTATGAGCTCAGAAGCAACCACCTGCCTAAAGCTCAACACCAACAGATGCCATGAAGCAGAGCAGCGTTGTGATCAACCAAGAGGCCGCAGCTCCCTTAGAGAACTCAGGTCCAAAGCAGGGAGCTGCCAGCAGGGGGCAGTATTGACTAGTGGGGAGGAAGAGAAAGGCTCCAGTAGGGGTGTCAACGTGACCTCTGGTCCGGCCCTGTCACATCTAGCTGTGTTACAGCATCAACTGGAACTAAAAATCGAAGCCAAACTGAAGTTCTCGCAGTTCTTGGATGAAGTGAGCAGCCAAGTCCTTTGCCCTACCAACCCATTCGTGTTGTCCAGGCAAACGGAGTCCTCTAGGTCTAGCTCTTCCATCTCCAGTCACAGTAATAGCAAGTCCAGGACTCCAGACCCCCAACAGCAGCCAGAGGACGTGGACTTTTCTCAAACCCCAGGTCAGCTGCAGAACATCCAATCAGTGGACGGGATGCAGGAAGAACAGGGTGCACCAGAGACTATAGGAAAAGCCTACCTCGAGACGGACATCGACTGTGTGCGAAGGGAGGATGAGATAAAGGAAGTTAAGACCAAGAAAGAGACGGCCATTACATTTGAGAGCAATGAGAGAAGAGAAGTTAAGACTCCTCCAGAATGTCATCCAAATCCCATCCAGAGAATCAGACCCTCAAGCCCGCTACTCTATAGAGAGGAAACCCTCTCTAGAAACCCCTACCGATCTGTTTCCCTTCCTAGGGACATCAATATGGTAAGTTATTTCTGTCCGTTTTTTAGTTTTTTTTTTCCCAGTTAAATTTTCTAATTTAGTTTCTAATGCATTTTGATCAATACATACATATAGGAAAAGGTATGGAATCACAAATCACATCCCTTTATAATATATCACTTGTTTCTCCTTGACAGCAAATACATTTCTTTGATTTTTTTCTCCTTCAGAATTTTGGTAAAAATATCTAAGTTGATTCACAAATAAAACAATGAAGTCCATAAGGTCTCCTGAGAAGAGCCTCTGAGCAATGAAACTTTCCTTTAGGTAATGCTGCCATCCAAAAAAAAAAAGGGATTTTAACAACTATCAGATTTTTGGAGATATATAAAGGCCTGGCTGTGTAGGATGCGTTATCATACAAACCGTAGCAGTAGTAAACAATGCAGTCTGTCCCTGACTCATATCAGAATCGCATTGCGATTGAATCAAGCTTTTAGTCAAGCTGAGCTCTGAAAGGATAAGAGTGCCAGAACTCACACAGAATTGAGCCATGGCACTTTACTGTCCATATTAAACTAAAACACAGTGTGTGAGCTAATAGTCTGTTCCTCTGCATGTGAGCTAATAGTCAATAGTCGTATATTAAAGAAATAGAAGAGATGCAGAGTTTGTCCAGTTCTGTTCTTTCTGTTTTCAGCAGACGAAACAGTATGTGTGAAGGATAATCAGATCAATAACTAATCTAGCACTAAGGGAGACGGGTTTCTCATTAGCTTGTGGATCACTTACTGTATCTGCCAACTAATTGGATCGATGTAGCTTTACATAACTGTAGTGTAGATAAACGTGTGCGGTTATGTCATGTCATGCTGAATTGTGTGATCGTACACTTTTTCAGCACAAAATGCTCATTATTTATTAGGTGTCATTTTTCCAGATGTGCTAGTTGAAACTGTTAACTTTTAAGTGTTTTAAACATGTTTACCTGTTCAATTCACAAAGCATTCATTTGTAGAACACGCACACAAAAAATCGTTGCCTTAATTTATTATCTTATTAAAATGCAGTCTTTGCCGTCACCTTAGCAACTGCTTGAAAAAAGGTGGGCGGTGAGGGGGCAGAGAGACAAGTCTGTGTGTGCCTGAGAAGAGAGAGAGAGAGTGCCTGTCAAATGAATCTTGCTGTGCTCCCTTGCCATTTGTTGGAAAGTGAGATTTCCAGTCGTTGCCAGAAACAACCTTAATTTGAAAGAAGAGGCTGATCTTTATATTAGAAGATTGAGTCAGTTTCCTGGTTTAATAAACACTGCAGATAACAAGTCAACCATCACGTCATCAACTACAGTAGTACCAAATTTGCATATAAACGTGTAGTTCCTCAGAACTACAAAGAAATCAAATTTGGAAAATTGCTATAATTGAAGAAACACCCACCTGCACCATGTTTGTTTATTCATACCACCTGGTCGAAAACTACAGCTTCATCTTCATTGTCAGATTTATTATTATGTTGCCTCTTAAAAATGAGCTTGTGTTGCTTTTTATTCTGTTTTGCCCTGAAACCTGAATTTATTTCTTAATTTATTTGTACAGCGCAAGTAGCCAGATGGTTTGCTTTGAATAACTTTACCCATAGACATGAAAAAAAGTAGGCACGTGTTCTGACTTTTTTTTTTGTAAGAAATATATAAATTGCAAAAATTATACTATATATTTTATTAGAGCAGATGCGTAACATTTTTGAAGATCTCTTAACAGTGGACAATCTATGGCCCGTTCATGGTATTTATAGTCCAGTTGATTAGCTAAAAAATATTTCTGAGTCTTAGGGCCCTATTATACGTCATGTTTTTTGCTAGTTTCAGCCCGACGCAGTTATCATTTTCATGTCCAGCGCCCACATTGTTTAAATAGCAAATGGGCATGCTGGTCTGAAATAGAGGTGTGTTCAGGCTCATTGTTGGCATGTTGCTATTTTGAGGCAACTGAAAACGACTGCGCCACTGACAAACAAAAAACTGGTCTAAAGAGGGTGCGTTAGTAATAGCGTTAATATGCGCCTATAGGCGTGTGCACAAAGCACGAACACTCGGCTTGTTACGCACACAGGGAGGCGCAGCAGCACTCAAACATGCCAAATATTAAAAATAAAAGAATTACAATGTAAAAGATTATTATTGTGTAATGTGTACATAAAGATAAAAATGCCTACATGTCATAATGGATAGTCATTGCATGTTTCAGAAATACCTATTTGCAATAGTGATGAATGAATTTGGCTAATTATTTGACCAATCGTGGCAATACACACATCTAGGCCAGTGGTTCCCAACCACATTCCTGGAGGCCCACCAACACTGCACATTTTGCATGTCTCCTTTGTCTGACACACCCATTTTAGATCTTTGAGTCGTTACTAATGAGCTGATAACCTTAATCAGGTGTGTTTGATTGAGGAGATATGCAAAATGTGCAGTGCTGGTGGGCCTCCAGGAATGTGGTTCGGAACCACTGATTTAAGCTATTTCAACTGACTCGTCAGGTTGAGGATGTCTATATTCCGCCATGGTGCAAGCACACCTGCACTGTAAAACCCAATAAGTTCAGAATACTCAAAACATTTGAGGAAACTTATTACCTCAAAACATTTAAGTAAACTAACTCATTTTTTTTTTTAAAGGTGCCCTTGATTCAAAAATTGAATTTACCTCGGCATAGTTAAATAACAAGAGTTCAGTACATGGAAAAGACATACAGTGAGTCTCAAACTCCATTGTTTCCTCCTTCTTTTATAAATCTCATTTGTTGAAAAGACTTCCGGAAAACACTCGGATTTCAACATAACACCGACTGTTACGTAACAGTCGGGGGATCCACCCCAATATTTGCATAATGCCAGTGTTCAAATGCATTACACAAGGACAGCCAGTAACGTCTGGATCTGCACAGATGAATCATCAGACTAGGTAAGCAAGCAAGAACAACAGCGAAAAATGGCAGATGGAGCAATAATAACTGACATGATCCATGATATCATGATATTTTTAGTTATATTTGTAAATTGACTTTCTAAATGTTTCGTTAGCATGTTGCTAATGTAGGCTACTGTTGGTTAAAGTTACACCGTTTATTACTGTATTCACGGAGACAAAACTATTTTCATTTTTAAACACTTGCAGTCTGTATAATTCATAAACACAACTTCATTCTTTATAAATCTCTCCAACAGTGTAGCATTAGCCGTTAGCCACGGAACACAGCCTCAAACTCACTCAAAATAAAACGTTGACATCCAAATATATACTTTACTCACATAATTCGAAGCATGCATGCAGCATGCATGACGAACATCTTGTAAAGATCCATTTGAGGGTTATATTAGTTGTGTGAACTTTGTAAATGCGCTGTAATATAGTCAACAACTCATGTGGCAGGGAACACGCTCGCTCTTAAAGGGGCGGCGTCAGTGTAAATCAGTGCATTGTTAATGATGCCCCAAAATAGGCAGTTAAAAAAATTAATAAAAAAAAAACTATGGGGTATTTTGAGCTGAAACTTCACAGACACATTCAGGAGACACCTTAGACTTATATTACATCTTTTAAAAACATGTTCAAGGGGACCTTTAAAGTTGATAGAACTTAAAATTTTTGTGACAAGTGGGGCGGGGCTGAGAGCCATGGAAGCGGATCAAGGCCAGTGTGGTGCACAGGTGTCTCTCACTAACAATCCCGTCACCAGCATCCATTTCACAACTCATCATAATGTTAATTACATACAGTTAATTTACATAAACATCACATTCAGATCTTGGTTAAATGTTACATAGCAAATAACACATGCTATTATAACTATCAGAGAGACTGTCATTACATACTTGCATATATGTAATCAAACAACATATGTGGTCTTAAATGTTTTGCAGCTCATCCTCAACGTAACCACAGGCTCTACTCTTCACCACAGTGGTAACCGTACAAAACTAACATAACAGAACCCCCCTGAATCCCAACATAACACAACATTAAACATTAACTTATATCTCCATATGTTAATCTTGTGCAAAAACACACAAAATAACACTTAATTTCAACAGTTATTTATATGGTCTGACGCAAAGCATAATGGGAATTAGAAATCTGCTGCAGCTCAACTCAATCATATTAAGTTCAGCTTACTACAATGAAATTTTGAGTTCATGCTACTTTTTCCTATTAAGTACAATGAACTTTCATTATTATTTGAGTGAAACAAACTCATTTAATTTAATTAATTTCACTGTTCGGTTTTACAGTGTGGCTTTTAAAGGGAATGGGAGACGACACTCTGATTGGTATATTGCATGTTAAGGCAGGAACAAACCAAGCTGACGGTTGGCCATCTGGCAGTTTTTGTTCGTCGGCCGACTAAGTTTTCTCAGTGTGTTCCGCACCGTCGGCTGAAGTTGGTCCTCGTCGCCTTTTTTTTGGCCGATTCGAAATGTTGAATCGGCGTCGGAGCTCGTCGGTCCATCGGGCCATCTGATCATTCTGATTGGCTGTTCATATACTGCCACCTGCTGGTACGGAAAGGCATTTCATCTCACACAGGCACAAAAACTGACATGCTACTTAGCCTGTCTAGCATTGGTTTGGTGTGTTAGGCCAACGTGAACCAACCCCGCAGTCTGCTTTCGTTGACACTAGTTCGTCGGCTTGGTGTGTTCAGGCCTTTATGCCCAAAACACACCCATTTAGGGCTGCAATGATTAATCACGATTAATCGTTTGCAAAATAAAAGTCTGTGTTTACGTAATATATATGTGTGTGTTCTTTGTATAATAATTATGTATATATAAATACACACACATACAGGTATAAAATTTAGAAATATATGCATGTATTATAAATATATATTTATATATATATTTTATATTACATATAAACATAAATATTTTATATATAAATATAACATTTTTCTTAAATATATACATGAATGTGTGTGTGTGTGTATTTATATATAGATAATTATTATACACAGAACACACACATATATATTACGTAAACACAGACTTTTATTTTGCAAACGATTAATCACGATTAATCGTTGCAGCCCTACACCCATTATTCATTAAGAGACTAGGTACAACACCTTTGGACCACGTGTCTGGCGCGCCGACCATTTTTTCTGTCATTAAACTAGCAAAAGTGGATTTGGACATGCCCTAAGTGCACCTGCGCCATGCGCTTTAGACCATGCACATAGATCATTAAACAATAGGGCCCTTACTGTTAAAGGTTCAGTATGTAATATTGACAGCTAGTGGTTGAAATGGGTACTTTCTTCCAAATTCAAAATATTGGAAAGAGCTGTTTCCCCACCCCCCCCTCCTCCTCAAACAGGTCGCTCACACTAGTTGCCGGATT
Organism: Ancherythroculter nigrocauda; assembly: GCA_036281575.1. NCBI lineage: Eukaryota > Metazoa > Chordata > Actinopteri > Cypriniformes > Xenocyprididae > Ancherythroculter > Ancherythroculter nigrocauda. Next base: position 10,888,385 of record VTFQ01000014.1, on the reverse strand, counting down.
GAGGACATGCAACAGGAGCGAGCACAATTGACAATGGAAGGAGACTTACACAATTGTAAGTTGATGAGTTGATTTATCTGCGTTTTAATATGGTCCCATTCATAGAGCTTTTTAGATGGATGCCAATGCTTTTTAGGTCAGGTAGAACCTGCGTTCTGTGACCCAGTTTGTTTGCTGGCTTTCATGGCTGCGATCTGCTGTGTTTTCCGCCAATTGGCAACCCGGGGTGTCAAAGTACTGTTGGGTAATTAGGCAGAGGGCGGGATCACAGAGACCAAAACAAAAACAGACATTCCGACATGGAACACACATTTCAAATTAGAATAACTGGTGGTAGCATTGTTTTTTGGACAAACAAGCATGTAAATTTGGTATCTGCACAGTGAATTTGGTATCCTAAATATCCGCAAACATATATTATGGTATTTTTATGCTGTAGTACAGTCAAAAAATTACACGCAGTACCTTTGTAGAGGCAAAGATGGCAAAGATCTTCCGGGGCTGCCTGCATCAGCCAAGCAACTGTCTTTGAGATGAATGGGAATGCTGGGAATATTTTTACGTCTTGTTTGGTGCTACAAGAGTTATAGGAGATATTGACTGTGTATGCAACACACACACACAAAAAAAAAATCTTATTAAATACTTAGCATAATATAAACATATCATATTGGTTTTATAATTTTTGGTTTTTAGATTTGCCTGCACAGTATTAACTTGAATGTCTTATATTACACTGGATTATATACTTCCTGTCTGGTGTTGAATTAATAGGACTGCTGGAACGGTCCTTGGTCACTGCTGCACACTAAATCTGAATGAGAATGTGAATTCCTCTGACATAATCTCACTCTTGCATTATTCATGGGGCGGCAGAGAGACAGACCAAGCAAGAGAGAAAGCTGTAGCACGCAGTGGATGTGAGAACCGAGAGCCTCCCCTTCCCTTCCTCAGGTTCTTTCATCAACAGATGAGCCCACCTGTTTCCCTCCTAAACCTCACTCTTCCTCTCACACTATTTTTCTCACCCTCTCACTCTCTCTGGTCTGCTGTCTGTCCACACATCCTTTGGATCTTCGTGAAGCTTATGAGTGAGTTTCTCTCAGGGAGGAGGAAGGAGAGGGGGCGGCATGCATGATGTTGTGTATCTGCATTCTGGCTGCAACTGTGCTTTCCATTCGCACTTAATCTGTCAAGATTTCTCCCCTCCTCACACATGAGATCGGTGCAGAAGTATACTGGCACTGTTGGGTAGAGAGAGAGTGAGAGAAAAGGGAGAGAGAGTGCGAGCGAGAGAGGGAGAGAGAGGCTGTATGTGCCTCAGACTGCGCAGTGATGCCTTGGCAGCTTCGGGAACCAGGCGCACGTTCGTTTCAGTAATCTCCTCTTATTTCTTCTTCCAGGCTTCGGAAGAGGAGATGCAGACCATAAGGTAAGCGACTTCACCTTTCTGTCATTTTCCATTCCTCTACCCCTCGCTTTCTTTTCCTTCCATCACTGGTGCTCTTTAAGTGCCTGTTAAATCAGTTTAAAGCAGGACTGCAGCAGGAATTCACCCGCGCAATGATGTAGGAAGCAGGATCAGCCCGCGTTCTCCACCAAAAAATAGGGGTTTATCTAGTTGAAAAAGCTCCAGCTTCTGGAAGCTCAGTTGTTTTGGTTGGTAATGTGTCACAGACCACATCTAGTTGACTATGTACATTTGCATTTCAGAATGTGCATGTTTCTTTTCCCTCTTTCCCAAGCAAATACATTTATCAGAGAAGACCTGTAGAGAGGTAACAAGGCACATGATGGCCATTCCCAAACTGAACTGCACCTTTCCATTGGCTGGAGAATATTCAAGCTATGCATGTGCTGTCATCAGTTCGCTGTTCCCTAAGGCGACATCAGAGATGGAGCTTGGGAAATTATTTATGAGCATGCTAGGTGTTCACTGCTGCTGTATATTATAGTATAGAAGTCATGTGGGGGAAAAAGGGATGACTCAAGCTCTGTGGAGGAGGCTGGACTGATTTATTGGGGGTTCCCCCTCCTTCGCATGAATTATTAATAAATTACAGGGTGAAACAGAAATGTTTTGAGTCATGCTGATGGATTTCATCTTACATGTCTATGTGTTGCTAAGAGAAATGAAAAACTGCAAAGTAAATGTACGTGTAAGGACTCAGCATCAATGATGAAGAGCCCTTGTCACAGTGGATCGCTACGATTGGCAGAGAAGATGTCGGTTTGCAGAACAGTAGTCCAACATTCATTGTCTAAACATTTCCTATCTGTTTAAACATGCATATTCAATCTATTTACAAATTTAATTTACTGCAATGAATACATTAAAATGCAATCAAACATTAAGAGACGGAAGAACAACATTGGTAGACTCAATCATCTATGTGGAATCACAGTAAGAGATGCAGTTCTCATGTACTTTGTGTCCAGTCTAGTCCAATGCTGGGCAATTCTCCCTCGAGTTCCACTTTCCTGCAGAGTTTAGATCCAACCATTATCAAACTCACCTGCCTGTAGGTTTCTAGTAATCCTGGAAAACCTGATTAGCTTGATCAGGTGTATTTGATTAGGGTTGGAACTAAACTTTGCAGGACAGTGGATCTTTAGGCCCAGAGTTGCCCACCCCTGCTCTAGTACAGTGGTCCCTGGTCTTGGACTTAAAGTGTCCCCAACACTACACATTTCGGATGACTCTATTATCTGACACACCCATCTGAGGTCTTTACTAATGAACTGATGAGTTTAATGAGGTGTGTTTGATTAGGGAAACATCTAGGGGCACGTTTACACGACAACAATGTATTAAAACTGAAAAGTTGTTCATTTGCATTGTTCACGTAAAGACGAAAATGAGCCCCGTTCACATGGATCCGTGAAAAACGATTAAAGATGCTGTATTATGCTGCCAGGCCAGTACTCGGCGATGTCACTTTGTAAAGAAACACTGTGCACATATGCATGCGCATGACTTCACCCTTTTCACATAATTTGCGTTTTTGTAGTATACACAGAGATGATAACGGTATTGTGTTTAAAAACTTGAACTTTGAAACTCCTTTTTTAAAAGTCTGCATTTTCAGGCCCCAAAAATGCCATTGTTTTGTTAATGAACGGCCAAAACGCACAACATTTGTTTCAGTTTTTAGTTGAAAAATCTGTTTTTGTGTAAACGGACCCAAAAATGTGCAGTGCTGGGAATACTCCAAGACCAAGGTTGGGAACCACAGGTCTAGTATATGCAACGTTTTAAGTTAACAGTGCACCAAATTATAATCTGTCAATTTTGATCCTGCCTGAGCTGGATTGAATAATTAACAATTAATTTGAATTGATTAGGTATGAAGCAGCTGTTGGATAACTTTTTGAAGTTGCTGCATTGTGTGGAATAAGCATATGCAAGTATGCTAAGGTCTGAATTTTTGGTCGGCAAAGATTCTGCAAAGGTAATGCATGAGGTGTGGTGAACAGAATATGCAAACATAAGGTGAAACACCAATTATCATCCCAATTTATTGAAAATGGCCAGTGTGGTCTTGACCCCTCAGTGCAGCAAATCTGATGTAACACACTGAAATCGCTCCTTCTTGGTCCTTTGCTCTTCTTCAGTAAAAAAGGATTTGAGATCCATTCACGTTTATATATATATATATATATATATATGTGTGTGTGTGTGTGTGTGTGTGTGTATATATATATAAAAATTAGAATAGATTAGATAAAGTACAACAAACACTACCATGATATATAAATAATTAGCAATTTAAATATAGCATGGCATTTTAAAAAAATATATTACTGTATATTACATTAATGAGAATTAGGGGGAATGTGCGCATATTGCAAAAAAAAAAAAATCTTTATTCAAAATAGGCTTTTTTAATTTTGGGATAAAATATGATTCAGACATGATGTAGTGAGATATATCTGTAAAATGGATGCATGCATGGCTAGCCATTTCGAAACATTGTTTATATATTGTTTTGTAATAGAGTTTGCAATATATGATATGTATAGATCTATACATACAAGGATGTGTATGAGACTATTGGAGTTAATTACAATATCTTAAGTTAACCAATACCAGTCTAACAGAAATTTGCTTAATGTAATCAAGGGTTTTTGAAAAGTATGTTTATTTTGCAAAATTTTGAATGTTATCAATATAGTATTAAAATAACTTCTGACCATACAGAAGCACAATTGGTCTACAAGACTGTCCAAAACTGTTGCATATGATGATTCTGTTGATTTCAGTTTTTTTTTTTTTTTTGAGTGCGTGTGTATTTATTCCATCAGTTGAATGATATCCACAGTGACGTAGCTGAAAACAATCCATGTTTTGCAGCCTTAGGCTCAGATTTTCTCTGTCTGTTCAGAAGAATCGTTTATTATAACATGTTTTAAATCAATCAGCGCTGCTATTTTTAATACATGTGAGCTCGTCTGTTTGCTCTATTATGTGTACATATCCCCGCATGTTCAGATTTTATCCATACCATTCAGCCTGCCAACATTCAGCCTTGCAGGCTTAATATTTTATATACTAGCAGATCCCTGCCTCTCAGGGGTATTGTTGGTGTCTGCAGGTGTATTTTCATTTGTTAAAAAATACAAGGAATGTATACATCAATGAAATGGTTGAATCTCACGAAACCTGGCAAGAACATGCACAGCTTATATTTCTCACCAAAAGTAATAATAGTGAAAAAATAATGAAAAAACATTATATTTAATACAAATATTTTGCTTAAAGGTGCCATCGAATGGAAAATTGAATTTACCTTGGCATAGTTGAATAACAAGAGTTCAGTACATGGAAATGACATACAGTGAGTCTCAAACTCCATTGTTTCCTCCTTCTTATATAAATCTCATTTGTTTAAAAGACCTCCGAAGAACAGGCGAATCTCAACATAACACCGACTGTTACGTAACAGTCGGGATCATTAATATGTACGCCCCCAGTATTTGCATATGCCAGTCCATGTTCAAGGCATTAGACAAGGCAGTATTAACGTCTGGATCTTTGCAGGTAAGCAAGCAAGGACAACAGACGACATGATCCATGATAAAATGATATTTTTAGTGATATTTGTAAATTGTCTTTCTAAATGTTTCGTTAGCATGTTGCTAATGTACTGTTAAATGTGGTTAAAGTTACCATCGTTTATTACTGTATTCACGAAAACAAGAGAGCGGTCGTTATTTTCATTATTAAACACTTGCAGTCTGTATAATGCATAAACACAACTTTATTCTTTATAAATCTCTCCAGCAGTGTAAACATCCAAATAAATACTGTACTCACATGATCCGAAGCATGCATGCAGCATGCATGACGAACATTTTGTAAAGATCTATTTGAGGGTTATATTAGCTGTGTGAACTTTGTTTATGCACTGTATTATAGTCGAGAGCTCGGGGGCAGGGAGCGCGAGATTTAAAGGGGCCACACGCTGAATCAGTGCATAGTTAATGATGCCCCAAAATAGGCAGTTAAAAAAATTAATTTAAAAAAATCTATGGGGTATTTTGAGCTGAAACTTTACAGACACATTCAGGAGACACCTTAGACTTATATTACATCTTGTGAAAGAACGTTCTAGGGCACCTTTAAAGAAAATGATTCATATCTTTAAGACCAGTAGGATTTATTATTATTATTATTGCCATTCGTTTTTATTATGGTCCTTAGACTTGAGTTGCTGATATGACCTGTCCACCATTCTTAGGGTACGTTTACACAACAACAATGTACTAAAAATGGAAAGGTTTTTCCTTTGTGTTTTTGAAATGTTCACGTACAACATTGTCAAAACAATCTCCATTCACGTGGAACCATTAAAAATGACTAAAAACGCTGTACTTCCAGGCCAGTAGTTGGCGATGTCTCTTTGTAAAGAGACTGAGCACGTAATATGCATGTACATGACGTCACAGTTTTTACAAATTCGCGTTTTTGTAGTTTACATGGAGATGATAACGGTATTGTTTTCAAAAATTTGCACTTTGAAACCCGCTTTGAAAATTTTGTTTTTTCAGGCCCCCAAAATGCTTTTGTGTAAATGGATGGCTAAAACGCATAAAAAGTTTTCTGTTTTTAGTTGAGAACGGTATCATGTAAACGGCCCCCTCGTTATGAAAATACAGAACTGCAGGAATTAGGTATTTGATGAAAACCTTAACCCAACCGAAACATTCCTCTGGGACGACACAATCCATTCTCATTCAGTCATGACAAGATGACGTCCCAGCATACTTTCCTATCCTAATTTTCAAGTAATTTTTCACAAAAATTAATCTAAATCCCACAGCAAAAATGACTCCCAGTTGATTTGCTGGGCACCATGACACATTTTAACATGGCCCTCGGCGCAACGTGTTGCTGCTGCTTCTTGGAATCCCATTCCACCCATCAGATTTCCGTTGCTCATCCTCAATTCTGCCCGGATAGACAGTCCTGATTCTTCTCCTTTTCGTTTATCTGCCATCTGCAGGCCGCATAATCCACTTAAGCCATAATTATTCCCCGCTGTTTGCAAGTGGGTGGCTGGTGGAAGGAGGGATGATGTGAGATTGAAAGTGAGAGTGAGAGATAGAGGCGAGAAAGACAGAGAGAGTAGCGACAAATCAAGTCACTGCAGATAATTGAATGGATTGTTCCAGTGTGCCTTGTGTGAGCTTTTGGCTTTTGTTTTTAAAGTCAGAATGAAACAGCATTCACAAATTGTTGTACTTCTATAATGTGAATATTCAATGAAAAAAAAAAAGTAGGACAGGACTTAATTGTATTTCCATTGGGAACTGAGTGCATTGTAAAAAGTGGGTGTTTCATGCTAGAAAAGAGCCAGACCTGAATTGGAGTTTACAGTTGATTGTGGAGGAGTACTTCCGTCTTGACTTTTGAGGAGGCTTTTTGGCTGGGAATGTGGAGACTGAAGGTCTAGGTAGTATTTGCTAAAACAGTATACTGAAGTAATACGTAAATGGCTGTTTATCCAGGCTTTTATCCAAAAGAAGCTGTTTCATAGTTTCATTTTTGATCTTACAATTACATTTACAAGAAACTTTCCTTTAGAAAGCTTTTACCTGTAAAAGTTTTTTCTTCTTCGGAATGACATGAATCATATGCTTTATGAATGTGAGAAATTAAATAGGTCCTAACTGTGACAAATATTGTCAGATTTCAAAAATTCAATATACATTTTAAAATACCAATAATCAGACTACAGTTACTTTTCTATTGATCAAATGATTACTTAATATTCACAAAATGGCATTAAATTGATAAAAAAAGTAACATTTTAATCAATATGGTACATGATTATGCTATTCAAATCAATGTGATAAACAAGTTAGGTCAAAAGTAATTAAAAAGTTGTACATGTTCTTCAAATTATCTTCTTGTATCTTCAACAGAAGAAAGAACATCATGCAGGTTTAGTACAACTTGAGGGTAAATGATGACAGAATTTTCATTTTTGGGTGAACTATCCCTTTAAGCACCAGAACAGCATATTAGAATGATTTCTAAAGGATCATGTGACACTGAAGACTGGAGTAATGATGCTGAAAATCCAGCTTTGCCAACACAAGAATAGAACAGTTATTTTAAATTGTAATAATATTTCAAAATATTGCTATTTTTACTGTATTTTTTTTTTTTTTTTTAAATCAAATACATGCAGCTTTAAGGAATTTCTTTCAAAAACATAAACCTTAAACATTACCCTCCCCAGACTTTGGTTTGTGAGATTTACATCTTTAATCTATTTACTGATTTTGTTGTTCCTATGACAACATGTAATTAGAGATACATATTCACAACATTTCAAAATGATTGGTGTTAATGTAATTAATGTTATTGTTTATCATATGAGATCTAATTGTAAATTTGGTGCATTTTGATGCCATGTTGACTCTAAAACTCACACAGTCTGACTGTTGTTTAGTTGATCCACGAGTGTCTGTGTGGTGCATCTTGGGGTCTATGTCTATGCAGCAATGTGTGCATCTGTGATGAGGGGGTTTCCTGGGAGATAATCTCCCTGCGTTGAGAGGCACAGAATACAAAGTAGAGGTGAGACGAGAGGCCGTTTCACACCTCTTGTTTTTCTGTCGCACTCATTCCTTTCTTCCGTCTCACTCCTGCCCCTCTAATCTTCCAGCTCCACTTGTCTTTCATTCCCTCCCCTCGCGCCTCTAAAATGTCAGCTGCTCTTTCTGAAAGATCAAATGCAGCCAATGCAGTGGATGCAGCCCCCCGTGATATGAGACGCATTGACTTCCGTGGCCTGCTGTGGGAGTATACTTGCCCCTCGTGATTTGGTAAATGTTCGTGGAGGAGGATTTAGGGAGATGTGTTATATTGACGCCCTGCAGTGATTCAGATGGGAGAGAGAAAAAAAAGTGAGTGTGCGATGAGTCAGAGGTGGGGTAAACGAAAGAGAAATGCATGATCAATTGTCACAAATATCTCTCCATCCTCAACCGATGGACTACATGGAAATAGAGACAGGAAAACAGGAAAAATGCTGTCGTTCATTACGAGTATTTGTTCACAAATAAAAACAGACAAGTAAAAAAAATGCATAAGGCACTTTCCGTGAATAGGAAGTATCCAGTTATTAATTTTTTGAAGCACTGGAGGCGCAAATCGTCACAGGGCTTTGTAGATTAGTCCAAAACAGAGAGTGTGATGCAGAATGATCTAATTCAAGTGAACTTTAATGAAACACAGAGCAAACACTACATATTCACATACATTAATGTTAATGCAGAACACAGAACTAAGGGTACGTTTACACGACAACGATGTAGTAAAAACGGAAACGTTTTTCCTTTGCGATATCGATTGACATATAGATATATTTAAAGGATTAGTTCACTTTCAAATTAAAATTACCTGATAATTTACTCACCCCCATGTCATCCAAGATGTCCATGTCTTTCTTTCTTCAGTCGAAAAGAAATTAAGGTTTTTGATGAAAACATTCCAGGATTTTTCTCCATAAAGTGGACTTTACTGGGGTACAACTGGGTCGAAGGTCCAAATTACAGTTTCATGCAGCTTCAAAGGGCTCTACATGGTCCCAGCCGAGGAATAAGGGTCTTATCTAGCGAAACAATTGATCATTTTCAAAAAAAAAAAAAAATTACATACTTTTTAACCACAAATGCTTGTCTTGCACTGCTCTGCGATGTGCCACGCTTTAAGGAAAACACGTTGGAAAAGTCTTGCGTGACGTAGGTGGAAGTACCAATCCAGTGTCTACAAAAGCGAACATGCAATGATTAAGTCAAACGGACTTCACAAAAAAAAAATAGGTAAAACAACAATGTCGGACAATTTTGAAGTTGGAGGAGAAAATTAGTTTTTCACCCTACCGCAGTACTACCGTCTACGTCATGCGTGACTTTTCAAACGTGATTACGTAATGCGTGGTGCATCGCAGAGCTAGTGCAAGATGAGCATATTAAAAAGTATATAATTTTATATTCTTTTTTTTTATAAAATGACCGATCATTTCACTAGAAAAGACCTTTTTTCCTTGGCTGGGATCGCTTTGTAGACACTGGATTGGTACTTCCACCTACGTCACGCAAGACTTTTCCAACGTGTTTACGTAAAGCGTGGCATATCGCAGAGCAGTGCAAGACAAGCATTTGTGGTTAAAAAGTATGTAATTTTTTTTTTTTTTTTTGAAAATGATCAATTGTTTCGCTAGATAAGACCCTTATTCCTCGGCTGGGACCATGTAGAGCCCTTTGAAGCTGCAGTGAAACTGCAATTTGGACCTTCAACCCATTGAACCCCAGTGAAGTCCACTATATGGAGAAAAATCCTGGAACATTTTCCTCAAAAACCTTAATTTCTTTTCAACTGAAGAAAGAAAGACATTAACATCTTGGATGACATGGGGGTGAGTAAATTATCAGGAAATTTTAATTCTGAAGTGAACTAATAATTTAATGTCAAGCACTACCCATGTATACTTATTTTGTGTTTTTTTTTCCATTATATATATATATATATATATATATATATATATATGTGTGTGTGTGTGTGTGCATTTATAATCATTTATTTATTTAAAGGGGCTATGTAGAATTCAGAAACCCTTGTTATTAGCGACACCGGTGGCCATCAAGTGAACTGCAGCCAGAAACGTATTGTTTGTGCTCGCACTCGTACACACATAATGTACAAGAGACTGAATGTGATCCAAGGCCCCGATATACTCATTGCACATTTCTTTGCTTTGAAGTAAAAAGAAGTTAGAAATACCAATTTGCATTGATATTGTTAACAAACATCCCGACATCGCCAGTGCTGCTTAGAGTGACATTTAGATGTGTTAATATGAGCTTTCTTTCACAGAAAAATCAGTCTACAAGCTTTCCTAAACAACCTAGGAAGTCGGGGAAAGTTAAGTTTATGGTTGTTTATGGGTCAATGACGTGATGGATCATTTTTTTGTCCGAAGGCCTTAAAGGTGCTAAAGAGGATCTTTTCGTCGACTGAGAAACCAAAGACTGTTACTGAGTTTTTGAAATGAGCGCATGCGTAAGAACAACCCCCCCTCCTTTCGAGGGAACGCCTCCCAAAACTCGTGCACGAGTATTGGAACACGAGTGTTTACCACCGGAATTCGCTGTATCGTGTTAGTGGATTCATTATGTCGGACTCACCGCAGGTAACTCATAATCTGCAGTTGTTACTCCTGTCTCTGGACAAAAACATTGCATGCGGCGCCTGTGGAGTAGTGGAAAGTTACTGGAGCGTGCAGCCGCGCTCGTCTCTCACAAGGAACGTCATGGCAGTGATTGACAAGCCAGAGGGCCAGTCCGCGCACGTCTCTCACAAGGAACGTCACGGCAGTGATTGACAATCCAGAGGGCCAATCGTTTACGCGATGATCGCATAAACGATTGGCTGATGTTTTTAAGGCCCTACCTCGTGCACAGATGATGTATATTATATTATTCCTTTCAGTGGACCTAATAAATAGTCTTTTATCAGTTAGTAAAGACAGTTTCAAGTAATATTGCAAAAATGTATAAAACAAAATATCCTCTTTAGCACCTTTAACAATAATAATAAAAATACAAAGATATGACATACAATGTATGACATCCTCTTTTATTGAATCCAAAAGGTTTTAATTATATTTTGCTACAAGATATTTTAAAGATTTTGAAGTGTCAAATGTTCATTTGGTTTAACTGTCCTAAAGGCCAATACAGCCATTTCATTTGTGATTAAAATATCTGAAAATGTAATAAATGTATACATTTTTTTTTTTATTCTGGCATGATTTTATAACATCATGCAGTATATTAACATTGTGCAAAATGGTATAAAATTATGTGTAGAAGAGAAAAAATGTCCGGAAAAATTAATTTCATTGATGTCATTCGAAGTAACCAATATAAAGGGACCATTTTGGATCAAGTCATGCGGTCAATATCATGTGACAAGATGTGACATCATCAAAGGGCCACATGGTGGTAGAAGCAAACTAACTAACTCTTTTTTAACTGTTTGAAAAATTCATGTTTTCACTTGCTCATATGCATGTCCTGAAACATCAGATCATTCGGTACAACTGCTATAAAACATGGAAAATGTTGTAATATTTCAAAAACATGTACTAAATATAAAATGTTTGACTGTCCTTTTGTTAGTTAGCTAGCAAGCTAACTTGCTAACTCAGCCTGTTATCATTATTTGAAAATCTCATCATTCGGTAAAACCAAATTTTAGTTAGACTTTTTTGATGACAAATTTTGTCCATCTTGTAAAAAATGACAAAAGCAGTGTTGATTGATTATAAAAACCACATAACCTCATTGTTAACACTTAATAAAAGTTCGAAATTAATTATATCTACATTGTTTTTTTACACTTTTAAAAACCTTATTCGTCAGTGACCCTTATACATTGGCAATGAAAAAAAGAGTTTAATATATGAAAATGCGTACATATAGCCCATTTAATATTTATTAAAATAAAATAACAAAAACACCTCAGTCAGGGAATTAAACTGTACTTAGACAAGTTTTGGTCATTTTGGTTACCCAAATTGTGGTAACAGGGTTGCAAAAATTTCAAACCTCATAAAAAATAAATACAATAGCTCATATAAGATTTAGTGAGGTAGACAATCCTTTTCTGAAGTTTAAGCACCTCCTTTCAAACTTTTTAAGAGTTTCAGGCCTTGTTTCAAACCTTATTAGTGGAAAGTGTCATAAATGTGTGGTATAAATATTCCCCAAGCAGCAGTGCTCTATAGATTAACTAGGTGGATCTACGTGCACAGAAGGTTGTGCATGCGAATGATCTTTTGATGAAGTCGCAAGCTGTCTCATCGCATTCCTATCTTAATTCATCTCGTTGCTCACGAACGCACCTGTGTGAGGGACCCCCAGTCACACGAAACATCAGCGCAGTGGCATCGGCCCAAAGAGGTTAATTACGCCTGTCGCTGCACGCTCATTCTCACCGTGACAGTTTCATGCATGAAGCTTCAAGATGTTCGCAAGTTTGATGACACTTTCTTAATTGCTGTCGCTATTATTTTGTAACATGATTGCAAGCGCCACCCGGCACTCTCTTTGCTCTGTTGGCAGGATCTCCAGCGGTCTGTCAGGGCTGCATGGGAAAAGTAACCTCAGACTCAAGCAGGAATAAGTGGAATCCCTGATAGGGAGCGGAGAATTTATACACTTACCCTCATGAGAGGTTGCCTACTGCGAAAAACCATGAAAAAGATATATATTGGGAAAACGGCCCTTAAAACCTCTCGAAATGGTTGTAAACATCAGAAAAAGAGGTAAGATACTCTTCTCAACCCCGCCGTCCGCCCACCACAGTCATCCCATCAACCATGTGCATCCGTCGAGTGCTGAACTCATAGTGCTGTGACAGATTGGTTCCACCCTTACCATCATGAGTGCTGCTACTGCTACAAGTGTTGACCAATGAATGTGCTATTGTACACACTACATACAGTACGATAATCATGCTCTCCAATCCACTTGTGACTATGGAAGTGTTATTGGATTGCTAAATAGGGCTGTTTAAAAAATTAGTAAACCAATATATGAACCAACACTTCTCAATATATATACTGGGTAACAAGTGAAGAAAATTATGCAGTTTCATATACAGACTATGACCAGTGTAGACATCTACTTACATTTACCTCCACCTCGTGTCCTTCGTATGACAAATTCATATGAAGTAGAGTCCGGGCTAGTTGTCACAATATAGGGCTTTTCACACTATGCTTAAGCCCGGGTTATTGTCGTTCTAAACACCGCTTTTAACCCTGGGTAAAGGAGCGTTTCACACTTAGCACCGCTTCTTACCCGGGGTTATGAAACCCTGCTCTCCGTGCATCATACCCACTTTACCCTCAGTTTCTGGTTTTATTAATATTAAAATACATTATGTGTTTTATTAGCAACTGTTTGGATGAATACATTCATCGACAGAAAACTAATCAAGTTATATAGCTCAACAAAGTAAGTTGTGTTGTTTAAAGGGATAGTTCACCCAAAAATGAAAATTTGATGTTTATCTGCTTACCCCCAGGTCATCCAAGATGTAGGTGACTTTGTTTCTTCAGTAGAACACAAATGATGATTTTTAACTCCAACCATTACTGTCAGTCATATAATGCATGTCAATGGTAACAAAATCTATGAGAGTAAAAAAAAACATTAAACCCTGCTGCTCGTGACGACACATTGATGTCCTAAGACATAAAACGATTAGTTTGTGTGAGAAACCGAACAGTATTTATATAATTTTTTAACTGTAATACACCACTATGTCCAACTGCCTTGAGCGCGCACATGGCATCTGGTGCGTGAGGTGTGTACGTGCTCTGACGTAGTTTAAACATGGTGTCTGTAGTACAACAGTTGTTATACAAATGGAAGTAAACCCCTAAAAAACATGGTTTTATTACATCAAAACTTCATTTTATTTTGTTAGTTTTCATAAGGGCATCTTTACAAATAAAAAGCACACATAAAAAGATCTTGTTCACATACCTTAGTTGGATGTGGAAAAACCACAGGCACAGCTGATGGTTTAAGTCGTACATGGTCCTCTCCTGGGTATGTAAAATCATCAGGGGAAAAATGATCGCTGCAGACCCTCAACAACTTTAGTACGTTAATGGGTGTGTTGATATCCAGCCAAAGAGCAATCAACCATAACTTCAGGCGAGCAGGCTCAGAAGTTGGGAATACGTGGAAAGTCACCAGAGAGAACGTAATCTTTTAGTTTTAAGCCGGTTTGAACAATCCGGATTAGCGCAAGTAAGTACCATTTTGATTAGCCGTTGTACCTACAATGTTTGTGCGCTGAGTAAACAATGAGTGATGTATACGCGTGAGAGATCACTTCCGGCGCTTGCGTAAACTACGCCAGAGCGCGTACACACCTCACGCACCGGATGCCGTGTGCGCGCTCAAGGCAGTTGGACATAGTGGTGTTTTAGAGGTAAAAAATTATATAAATACTGTTCGGTTTCTCGCACAAACCGATCGTTTCGTGTCTTAGGACATCAATGTGTCGTCACGAGCCGCAGGGTTTAATTTGGATTTGTCTGTGCATGTTTTTTTTTTAACTCTCATAGATTTTGTTCTCATAGATTTTTGTTGGAGTTAAAAATCATCATTTGTGTTCTACTGAAGAAACAAAGTCACCTACATCTTGGATGCCCTGGGGGTAAGCAGATAAACATTAAATTTTCATTTTTGGGTGAACTATCCCTTTAAATCTCGTTTTCTTGATTTACAGCGGGTACCATGTTTTACCATGACTAATATTGATCTAGCTTACTGCAGTGTGCAACAAGTGTCTTATAGTAGGGGGCGAGTGAATGCAGAGTAGCACTATAACAACTTTCAACACACAAATGTATTTAATATGATAAATCAGTGCTGCTTTACCTCATATACACTTGACCGGAAGAAGCGGCGCCGGCGAGTGCAACATAATAAAAGTTCCGCTCGTCTCTCATTAGCAATCACTCCAGCGGCCTCATTTCTGCTCGTACAGCATTCAGTCCTGCACTGCTTCATACTACGGTAACATTAATAATCTCATTTATGAACATGATTTCTGATCGAGTCCCATCCTGATTCTTTTCCACCGGCTGTAGACATGAAGACAACTTATGGCATATGGCTTAAATGTTAAATATAAAATTAAAATACTATATTAATGTTGTTTCAACAGTAGACCTACATTAATTTGGGATTTAGTGTGAAATTATATTCATGATTATAATTGAATGCTTCATGTGATTATTTGCAATTATTTACAGAAATCTATTTGATTAATTTGTCGACAACCCTAGTTTTCACTATTTAATTTTATGAATTTTTGTTTATTTTTAATTCACCAGCTCACTTGCAAACACAAAGTGAACACTATTGCAATGAACCCACTCACCCTCCCCAATGTGATTTCAGCAGAGGGATCTCCAACTGCTAACCCCATCCCCCAACAAACGTGTTTTCGGATTGTTGTAATAAATTATTAGCAGAGTGTTCTCTGACATTTCTTTGAATATCATAAATAACATGATATATGAATTATAATGGTAATTATTCATCATAATATTACCATGGTGCTTACTATATTTTGTAAAGAGAATCCAGCTTTCATTTTAAGCCGGGCTTAATGCTTTGGCTTAATGCGTCTCTATGATTCTACGAGTCTCTATTGAGGCAGCACAAGTGATAATAGTGTGTGAATCTGTGCGGTGTGTGTTTCGCTGTACATGTGGCCTGCTGAGAATTAGTGTGAGCTGTCTTGCATGTGTGTATCGATTGTCAGTACATTTATCTCTCAGACATGTTACATTCTCACTGCTTCAGACACATGTTGTCTAACCGTCTAATCAAGCTTGGTTTGTGGCATGCTCAAAGCCGCCAGCTCTATCAGCAGCCAGAAAAGTCATTATCGTTCACCACATATCTGTCCATCAATACTAAACCATTAAGAGCTGTCAGTGGTTCTCTTACGTATCGCAAAAAGCTACGTTTGGTTCCATCCATCTCTCTCACCCCATCCCCGCTTGTGTGTTTGATCTATAAATAGACTGTCTGTACATGGCATTGGTCATGTGACTAAGGATCAATGTGGGAAATGGGGAAAAAAATGAGTGTTGGGGATTAAAAAGGTCAGTAAACTTGATTTATCAAAGCACTCTTGACACGAGTGTGTTTGAGTTACATTAAATGTGATCAGTGGGTTGTATGACAGTTATTGATCACGTCACTGACAATGAAGCGAAATGCATTTGTAAATCTGGCCCAAACTGAGGTTTTGCTGAGATTGATTTCTCAATGAAGTTCATCCAAAACAGCTGTTTTGTTTTTACAATCCCATTATTGATCTTGAATCTTTGCCTGATCCCTGTAAAAAGGATTCATGGACTATTTTTGTGAAATTTTGTCATATGAAGTAAATGTAATCATGTGCGTATCTATATATGTAGCTCTCTGCAGGAACAGAAGGAAGACCTGCGGAAGCGTCTCTCATACACCACTCATAAGCTGGAGCTTTTAGAGCGTGAGTTTGACTCCACGAGGCAGTACCTGGAGACCGAGCTGCGCCGAGCCCAGGAGGAGCTCGACAAGTTCACTGACAAATTACGCCGGTAGGTAGAGTATACACAATCGCATCTGGCTTTAAAACATTGGGGATTTCCATCCACATATGGTAACTAACTGAACAATTTTTCAAACAGGACAATGAACTTGAAACTTGGATATTGTCATCCCAATTCGCCTACTTTGTTGGTGAAGGAAAAGAACATACTTTTGAGTGTGTAGCAAAAGAACATGACAGTATGTTAGCAAGTGTTAGCATCTATTTAAATTAGGGCTGTCAAATAATTAATCATGATTAATCAATACAAAATAAAAGTTTGAGTTTGCATAATATATGTGGGTGTAGTGTGTGTAATTAATATGTATATATAAATACACACAAATTAATGTATATATTTAAGAGAAATATGTTATGTACAAGATATTTTTATTTATATATAATATATAAAACTATAAATTAATACATATACTTGTAAATATTTCTCAAATATATACATGAATGTGTTTGTATTTATATATACATATTAATTACACACACTACACCCACATATATTATGCAAACTCAAACTTTTATTTTGTATTGATTAATCATGATTAATTATTTGACAGCCCTAATTTAAATTCAACAGTATAAAAATGACACAATCTTAAAGGGTACATACATACAGTTTCTGCCAATCTCATGTTAAGTGAGATTTGTGGAGTGTGGAAAGTTACTGGAGCGTGCAGCCGCGCTCGTCTCTCACAAGGAACGTCACGGCAGTAATTGACAAGCCAGAGGGCCAATCGTTTACACGATGATTGCGTAAACGATTGGCTGATGTTTTTAAGGCCCTACCTCGTGCACAGATGATGTATATTAATATTATTCCTTTCAGTGCACCTAATAAATAGTCTTTTATCAGTTAGTAAAGACAGTTTTAAGTAATATTGCAAAAATGTATAAAACAAAACATCCTCTTTAGCACCTTTAAAGGGTTAGTTCACCCCAAAATGAAAATAATGTCATTAATTACTCACCCTCATGTCGTTCTACACCCATAAGACCTTTGCTCATCTTCAGAACACAATTTAAGATATTGTTGATGAAATCCGATGGCTCAGTGAGGCTCTATTGAGAGCAAAGCCATTCAAACTCTCAAGGTCCATAAAGGTACTAAAAACATATATAAAACAGTTCATGTGAGTTCAGTGGTTCTATCTAAATATTTTAAAGCGACAAGAATACTTTTTGTTTGCCAAAAAAACAAAATAACGACTTTTCGACAATTTCGACAAGATTCGGAGCACAATGAATCAGTGTATTGAAACATGATTCCAAACAACAGATTCGACACGCTGATTCATTTGTCATGTTCCGATGCTTCCTGAAGCAGTGTTTTGAAATCGGCCATCACTTTATAAGTCATTATTTTGTTTTCTTTTGGCGCACCAAAACTATTCTCGTTGCTTTATAATATTAATATTGAATCACTGTACTCACATGAACTGATTTAAATATGTTTTTAGTACCTTTATGGATCTTGAGAGAGGAAATGTCATTGTTCCCTATGCACGCCTCATGGAGCCATGGGATTTCAACTAAAATATCTTAATTTGTGTTCCGAAGATTAACGAAGGTCTTACGGGTGTGGAACGGCATGAGGGTAAGTAATAAATGACAGAATTTTCATTTTTGGGTGAACTAACCCTTTAACAGTGTAAATAAGTCAGAATGCATGATATAGCATTAGACATCCCCTTTAAGGGTAATACTGTGGTGTGAAAAGGTATTTGATTTTGTCTTTTATTGCATGTTTCGCTCACAGTATCCGAACATGCCTGCTTCCCTACTATATGGTAGACTAAAAACTTATTGTGAAACTTATAATGAAATTAATAGTATGTCCAAATTCGTAGTATTCATAAAACAGTAGGTGAAAAGTGGGTTATAAATAACCCACTACTTCTGCCTAAATTTCTGATTTTGGATGGAACTATATATTTTAAAGCATTGTTTGTTTGTTTTTAGTAGAAAAAGTCAATTATCCATACTGCTGAAAAGAGTTTTGGCATCATATTCTGTAGACAAAAATCAAAACAGAACTTTTGGGAGGTTGGCATATTTGGTCCAAAATGAATACAGGATGCCACTGCAACAATGTCAAATTACTTACAGTGAAACATGATGGCAGCACTGTGATTGTACATAGATATTTTGCAGCTGTTGACCTGGACGACTTGCTATCATTGATGAAAGTATAATTTCTGCTACATACCAGACCATTCCTAAAGAGAATGTCTGACTATTTGTGTGTGAGCTGAATATAAATCGTATGTGGTGCTGCAGCAGAACAATAATTCACAGAATCCAACACCAATGCAGAATCATGTCCGCATCTGAATGGCTAAAAACAAACAAAATTAAAGTTATGGATTGCCCTATAGTCAAAGCCCTGACATTAATCCAATACAGAATATTTTTCACAAGGTGAGTGTATCATAAAGAGTTTCATCATTAAAAAAGTTTTATCCCAAAGGAAATAAATGTAGTACTTTGGAAAAATATTTCACTAACTTGATAAAAGCCGTTTTATTTTATACAGAGGAGGTCAACTCACTGGGGCCACCATGTAGAACTCACATGACCTGTCAAATACGACTTACACTATAACAAAATTAAGTAGGGCTGACTGGCGATAGCACATTTATGCAATGTCATCACTAAATCACAATGTTTGGTTTTCCTGCTTCCACACCACTTAGTGTCAGTATAATGAGATGACTTGCATATATTAGCTAGAGAAACAAACTGAGTGCACCTTTAACTATTTTTAAGGAAAGAACAATATAAACCTAGTACAATACTGCAATTCTTTTTACTCATGTTCTCTTACACTCTTTGAAACAGTTGCGAATACCATTTAGCTCCAAATAGTGAATAACAGTGTATCACTGACTTGTTTAGACAATGTACTTTTAAAAAATGCTGTGACAGGGGGTTGTGGACAATATTAGCCAAAAAGAAACTTGCATGGATGCACACTTCAGAAATCCACTGGAAAAACTACAAACCCGATTCCAAAAAAGTTGTGACTGTACAAATTGTGAATAAAAAAGGAATGCAATAATTTACAAATCTCATAAACTTATATTTTATTCACAATAGAATATAGATAACATATCAAATGTTGAAAGTGAGACATTTTGAAATGTCATGCCAAATATTGGCTCATTTTGGATTTCATGAGAGCTACACATTCCAAAAAAGTTGGGACAGGTAGCAATAAGAGGCCGGAAAAGTTAAATGTACATATAAGGAACAGCTGGAGGACCAATTTGCAACTTATTAGGTCAATTGGCAACATGATTGGGTATATAAAGAGCCTCTCAGAGTGGCAGTGTCTCTCAGAAGTCAAGATGGGCAGAGGATCACCAATTCCCCCAATGCTGTGGCAAAAAAAGTGGAGCAATATCAGAAAGGAGTTTATCAGAGAAAAATTGCAAAGAGTTTGAAGTTATCATCATCTACAGTGCATAATATCAAAGATTCAGAGAATCTGGAACAATCTCTGTGCATAAGAGTCAAGGCCGGAAAACCATAATGGATGCCCATGATCTTCGGGCCCTTAGACGGCACTGCATCACATACAGGAATGCTACTGTAATGGAAATCACAACATGGGCTCAGGAATACTTCCAGAAAACATTGTCGGTGAACACAATCCACCGTGCCATTCGTCGCTGTCGGCTAAAACTCTATAGGTCAAAAAAGAAGCCATATCTAAACATGATCCAGAAGCGTGTGTGTGTGTGTGCAGAAGCCAGTGCGTGTGGCATGGGCAGCTTACACATATGGAAAGGCACCATCAATGCTGAAAGGTATATCCAAGTTCTAGAACAACATATGCTCCCATCCAGACGTCGTCTCTTTCAGGGAAGACCTTGCATTTTCCAACATGACAATGCCAGACCACATACTGCATCAATTACAACATCATGGCTGCATAGAAGAAGGATCCGGGTACTGAAATGGCCAGCCTGCAGTCCAGATCTCTCACCCATAGAAAACATTTGGCGCATCATAAAGAGGAAGATGCGACAAAGAAGACCTAAGACAGTTGAGCAACTAGAAGCCTGTATTAGACAAGAATGGGACAACATTCCTATTCCTAAACTTGAGCAACTTGTCTCCTCAGTCCCCAGATGTTTGCAGACTGTTATAAAAAGAAGAGGGGATGCCACACAGTGGTAAACACGGCCTTGTCCCAACTTTTTTGAGATGTGTTGATGCCATGAAATTTAAAATCAACTTATTTTTCCCTTAAAATGATACATTTTCTCAGTTTAAACATTTGATATGTCATCTATGTTGTATTCTGAATAAAATATTGAAATTTGAAACTTTCACATCATTGCATTCTGTTTTTATTGACAATTTGTACAGTGTCCCAACTTTTTTTGGAACCGGGTTTGTATATCATCCAGACACCTTTGCCTTCTGTTATTTGGGGATGCACTATTTCTTACCTTGGATACTATTTCAGATGGATAGTAAGTGAATTGGGAGACAGAAATTGTTTCACTTAGGCATCTGCTGGCCAATGCCAAGTGTGTAGGAGTCAGTTGTACAGTTATAGCTTGGCCATGTGTTGGGCTCGGTCCATTGTAAAACAAATGTTGTGAATTGATATTGCAACAGATACCAAAACATAATGCGGAAGATGAACAGGTGCGCTGGTGAGAGTGTTGGCAACTGACTTAAAAAATAATAAAAAATAAAAATAAAATCTGGGATTATCTAACAGAAGTGTCTAAGGAAGGCATATAAGACCATCATATGGATTTGAAGCAAGATGTTTTGTTCATGTGTTTCCCACAGAATACAAAGCAGTTACTCAGCACTGCAGAGGATCAACCAGGACTTGGAGGATAAAATCCACCGAAATGTGAGCGCACACATTGGCCACACTCTAAAAAAGCACAAATTAAACAAGAGGTGCCTGGGCGAGCACACACGCACTGCTTTTTGTTTTAATGTGCGAATGCTTTGTTCGCATATGTGTTTACAAGTACTCATCTCCCTCTTTAAGTGTTTTCCCGTGTAAATGGGTTTTTGGATGAGTGTTTACATCGCTGTCCGCACTTCTGTCCATGTGTGTACGTGTTTTGTGGTGTGACATATTAGTGAATGTGTTAAGCATGTACAATAGCGCTGAATGCACTAAGAGTCTATTTGAATATCAATAAACTTCCACTGGTGCGCCTGACATTAATTACAGTCCATTACAACAGCCTGTCCGCCTTCACATGACAGTGTGATAGTGAGTCTATTATACTGGCTGAATCTGCATCACAGCCTGTTTGTTAATTTGAAGTTCGAAACAATTAAATTATAATTAGCCTGCCTGCCGCAGAACATTGTATGACCATTACATGTATTAGGATCCACCCCTTAGGGTTTACTCTGAGTTTGTTATAGTAAACAGGTTTTTTTAGCAACATATTGCATCAGTGATGACTCTGAAGGATATGGGTCCAGGTATGAAAGAAAAATGATGTGAAAATCTGATATCAGCCTTCAATTTATGCTTCTTTGAGTACGCCAATTAATTCCCATCTGCTGCAGGAATATCCTAGAATGACTTAACACGTGCACTGACTTCTCACGGTCTGAACTTGTCTGTATTCCTACTGGTGGCCTATTAGGGCCTATATCATCGTAAATGCATATCATAGAGGTTTTTTTCTGAAAATGTGCTCCTTTCATCTAGTCGCAGCACCACGATGATGAGAAACGGGCTCTCAGCCGAGAAATCATCGTCCTTAACAATCATCTCATGGAAGCTAAGATGACCATTGAGAAACTGAGAGAGGATAATGTAAGAGAAATAATGACAATCTGATTTCTTTTACACACTGAGGCTTAATGGCAGCCCTTTGGAAGACTGTGTATTTGCTTTGGATTATCTAATGTTCCTTTTCTACCACTCTCAATAGGACTTGTACAGAAAAGACTGTAACCTGGCCGCACAGCTCTTGCAGTGCAATAAGTCACACTACAGAGCCCAGTTATCTGAGGTAAGTCAGCAGCATGCATGCAATTTTAACAAAGAACAGCAGTGGTGTCATAAATTAGTGTCTGAGCTGAGTTATTTTGTACATACTTAAAGGATTAGTCCACTTTTAAATAAACTTTTCCTAATAATTTACTCACCCCCATGTCATCCAAGATGTCCATGTCTTTCTTTCTTCAGTCGAAAAGAAATTAAAGTTTTTGATGAAAACATTCAAGGATTTTTCTCCTTATAGTAGACTTCAATGGGCACCAAACAGTTGAAGGTCATAATTAGTTTCACTGCAGCTTCAAATTGTTCAACACGATCCCAGATGAGAAATAAGGGTCTTATCTAGTGAAACCATCGCTCATTTTCTGAAAAAAATCGAAAATTATATGTTTTAACCTTAAATGCTCATCTTGAACTAGCTCTCTTCTTCTTCTCCTCTATTAGAATTCTGGCAGTGTAGACACTGCTAAGCATAATACTGCCCTCCACAGGCCAAAGTTTGAACTAATTGTTATATACTATTGAACTAGCATATTGCATATAAAAATTAGTTCAAACTTTGGCCTGTGGAGGGCAGTAATATGCTTAGCAGCGTCTACACTGCTGGAATTATAATAGAGGAGAAGAAGAGAGCTAGTTCAAGATGAGCATTTCTGGTTAAAACGTATATAATTAATTTTTTTCAGAAAATGAGCGATGGTTTCTCTGGATAAGACCCTTATTTCTCATCTGGGATCGTGTTGAACAATTTGAAGCTGCATTGAAACTAATTTTGACCTTCAACTGTTTGGTGCCCATTGAAGTCCACTATATGGAGAAAAATCCTGGAATGTTTTCATCAAAAACTTTAATTTCTTTTCGACTGAAGAAAGAAAGACATGGACATCTTGGATGACATGAGGGTGAGTAAATTATCAGGAAAAGTTTATTTAAAAGTGGACTAATCCTTTAAATTACAACATAGGCTTTCATTAAAAAATGTACTTACCATTTTTTATGGACTTCCTTAGTTTTCTTTCATTATTACAGATAAGGTATCTGGTTTATTGTATTTGCTTATTTTAAAAACATTCTTATAACAAAGGATGCCAACAGGTGATGAAAAGAATATTATTGCTTTTATGTAAAAGTAAAAATGGAATATTACATTCTGAAATATAATCTAATATGTCTATATAACAATGACGAATAACAATAGAACAGTCTGTCAAAATCCTGGAGAGCCACAGTCCTGCAGAGTTTAACTCCAACCTGATAAAATCTCATCTTCCTGTAGCTGTCTAGTAACCCTTAAAGGGAACCCCTGGTATTAAGACTTGTATGCTTAATATAACATAAATGATGTCTCTTACTGAAATATGTAGTTGAAACCCCATGAAAGATTTACATTATTTAAAAAATCCATCACATATTTGGACAATGGGTGGCGCCATTTTGTTTAGGTGCACAGTGCGTTCTATGTCGATGACATCAAATGGTTGCACTCGGTGAGTCACTGGCACTGCCCTGTTGTTATTTTTACCGCAACACAACTCGGAATATAATATATGATGCCACATTGTGCTGCTTTTGGTTGTAATTTCCAGTCGAAGGACAACAAGCAATTCAAGTCTTCGCTGCTTTACTAGTGATAAGAGGAGAAAAGAATGGGAAGATGTGAAGAATATGGACGAATAAAACTTCCTAAAGACCTGTGTCTTTGTTCTCTTCACTTTAGACCTGATGCCTTTGAGGGTTTTAGTAGACCACAGCTACTGAAAGAGCTTACAGTTCCCGATGGATATAAGTGCATTTAACCAAATGCCGCACCTGTCATGGAGACTGACGAGGGCAGCCTATAACACATCTCGATTGAGACAGACTGCCTCAAAGCTTGCGTGTGCTGTGATGCACAAGATATCTGTGATTGCATGAAACAATAGCATCTTCTCAGTACGTTTAACTGTGTGTAATGCATTCAGGTGACATATCAGACGATTTTTACACGTCAATCATACAACAGTAGTTTGAATAGCCACGGACACATTGCACGTCTTCGATGATTTCATCCTCACTAATTTTGTGCTCTGGCTCAAATTGAAAAGGCTGATCGGGTTTTAAAAGGAACCCCACGGATATTAAAACTTGTATGCGTTACTAGATTACCATTGTACCAAAACATACAGATGAAAATGATCAAAGGCATCAGGGCTAAAGTGGAAAGAACAAAGACGGAGTTAGGAAGTTTCATTCGTCCACATTCTTCACAACTTCCCATTCTTTTCTCCTCTTATTGCTAGTAAAGCTGTAAAGACTTACATCGCTTCTCTTGTTGTCCATCGACTAAAAATTACAACCAAAAGCTGCACAATGTGGCGTAGTGTCAGTAGCTCACCGAGTGCAACCATTTGACGTCATCGACTTAGAACGCACTGTGCACCTAAACAAAATGGCGCCACCCATTGTCCAATTATGTAATGGATTTTTTAAATAATGTAACTCTTTCATGGGTTTTCTACTACATATTTCAGTAAGAGACATCATTTACGTTATATTAAGCCATACAAGTCTTAATACCAGGGGTTCCCTTTAAAGGGTTAGTTAACCCAAAAATGAAATTTCTGTCATTGATTACTCACCCTCATGTCATTCCAAACTGGTAAGACCTTTGTTCATCTTCAGAACACAAATTAAGATATTGATGATTTTGATGAAATCCGAGAGTTTTTTTTATCTCCCATAGAAAGCAATGAAATTACCACATTCAGTGTTCAGCAAAGTAGTAAAGACATCGTTAAAATAGTCAACGTGACTACAGTGGTTCAACCTTAATGTTATGAAGTGATGAGAATACTTTTTGTGCGCAAACACAAAACAAAAATAATGACTTTATTCAACAATTTCTTCTCTACCCTGTCTAAACAGTTTACGTTGAAGACACATTGCAGAGCTTCCGTGTTCTACGTCAGAACGCAGACTCTGTATTGGCCAGCTCCTGCATCAGCATCACGCGCGTCATAGTGCTCACGTGAACAGCATCAGCCAATACTGAGCTGCCGTTCGGATGTAAACACGGAAGCGCTGCATTGCTTCAACTGTGTAGGAGACAGACAGGGTAGAGAAGAAATTGTTGAATATAGTCGTTATTTTTGTTTTGTTTTTGTGCACAAAAAGTATTCTCATTGCTTCATAACATTAAAGTTGAACCACTGTAGTCATGGTGACTATTTTAACGAGGTCTTTACTACTTCTCTGGACCTTGGATGTGGTAATTTCGTTTCTTTCTATGGTAAAAAAAAAAAAAAAAAACGTTCGGATTTCAAGTAGGTTATACTGTAGGTTATAGCAAGTAGATTATACTGCTGTATAACCTACTTGCACATGTGATCCACATAATACCTTTTCCAATAGATATTTCATCTAAATATACCCAACCATCCCCTGTTAGCTAAAAGTTTTTGGACTGATATAAATGTACCAAATCAAGAAACAGGATTCTTTTTTATTTAATGTGATATACTAGTATTTAGGTCAACTATAGTAAATCAAGTCATTGTTTAAAGAAACATTGAGACTCTGTCCCAATTAAGAATGGGCGACTATTCTGGCAGGACGAAAGTGGTAGGAAGTTTAAGTAATAATAGTGTGCCAATAAACTTGGCAGTTTATTTATCGAATCTGCTCCAAGCATTATGCCAGTCCCATGATGTCTAGAGCAGAGACTTATGTTGGCATGCAGCCTGCTTTAAAAACCTGTTCATACTTGGCAGATATACCTGAATGGAAACATCAATGTGTCTGTTACACAACGTACTCTGGGAATTCAGCCTTGAATAGTGTTTTATATGAGAATGTCAAAGAATTGGCACTAAGCATTCGTTAAAATAGTCAGTTGGACATAACTGAAGGTGTCTCATGTGGTTATGAGGAAAAACTGAGTTTCTGTATAACCATAGAGAAATTATTTAAAAGCAGCCCAAAAAGTCTGAAAAGCAAGAATTGGATTTGTTGAACCAAGACCAACCCTATTGGTTTTGAAGGACTACAATTTTTGCTTTGTCTTGGCTCCTCTTATCATGTTTCTATAATTAGTCATGTTCTGTTAGCTAATTAGCTGCAATTTACTTTCTTCTTGTTGCTATGGTGAAAGTACTGAGAGGTAAAAAGAGTTGTGATATTGGATTGATGCCTAGTACTCTGTGTGTAGTGTCAGTGGCAATGAAATCTGTGGTTCTTCCCTCTGGCCAATTTTCACTCAATGAAAAACTAAAAACCATGTACTTACGTAGACCATTAGTACAGATTTGAAGACTTAATATCTTTGGCTGTCCGCTTTGCAAATGTATTTCTGTACTCATTCGGGGCTTCAGTTCCATTCACCAATTTTGTATGTTTCTTATTGCATCTTAAGGATATTGACCTGATCTAAGCTATTATTTCCCTTTTATACCTGCCTGATAGGTTTCCATAGCAGCCTACCTTTTTCTCTTTGTGTGCGAATCTCTCATTGTCCATTGGGTACATCTAATTGAAATCTGTGTTTCGCTCTCTCTCAGTTGCCTGCAGATTTTCAGGAGCGTGTGAGCTTGCACATGGAGGGTTCTTCCCTTTGCCACTCCCCATATGCCGACACAGTGCCTGCCTCTGTCATTGCTAAGGTCCTGGAGAAACCAGATGAGGTCTGCAGCAGTCAAGCCTCTCGTTCACCCAGCCCACAACCCCAGGAACGCCAGGGCTTCCTTGTGGGCACCAGCCTTGTGGGTAGCACAGAGCGCCTTGGCCTCCGAGCTACGTACAAGTCAGACCTGTACAGCAGTGACACAGCACTTTATTGCCCAGACGAACGGAGACGAGAGCGCAGACCCAGCATGGACCTCCACGGACAGCGGAAGGTTTATGAACCCCAGAACTCCACTGACAGCAACCCAGAAGAGGGATCCATGTCTCTGCAGCCTGGCTTCTCACAGGACCACTTCAGAAAGTTTACAACCTCCCTGGGAGGCGGCTCCAGCTCTTACTCCAGCTTTAGTGGAGGAGGGTCAGAAGACAAGGGTCAGGATCCTCCGAGCAGTGCTGCATCTTCTCCTCACCACCATGCCCTTTACATGGACTGGAGGGATGGGGCAGAATACGAGCACAAAAGTGACTCTTCCTGGGAGAGGGAGAGTCCAAGCGCCTTCACAAAGGCTCATGCTTTCCAACCACCTGAGACCAGCCACCATCAGAATGGTAGCTCACCCATCTACAGCAGAACAATGTCCTCCTGTTACAGTGAACCTTATGAGCCCCTGCCAACTTCCACCTCACCTAGCATCACCTATGGTGATAGTCGCCGTGGAAGTGCTTTTGCTCCTGAGGAAGAAGAGCTGATTGGTCGGTGGAGGCAACTGAGTGTGGAGGATCTGAGCGCCCACTCATACCGCAGTCCTGGGCGGGCCTCACCTTACAGCTTCTCTGAGCAACACTTCTCTGTCCGGCCTGCAAAAATTCGCCTTGGTCCTCTCTACAGTAGCTTCCAGGAGGGCACTGATGTGTACCACCATCATGCTGGAGTAATAGACCCCTTCTCCAGCCCCAGCCCTGATTGCAGCCCAGGCCTTCGGCAGCAGCAAAGCCAGCCTCACCTATACCGCTCCAAGGAGGATAGCCAAGAGTCCGAGCACAGCCTCTACAGCCCCAAGGACGGTGTGGTGGCAGCTGGGGGCCAGGCAACAGAGTATGTTGACGTAAGTCCCAACAGTTCAAATGAGTCACTGGACCATGGATCTCTGGAGATGGCTGCTGAGCTGCAGCATTATCAACCTGAGAGGCACAGCGTGTCCCCTCAGGGAACCACCCCACCACCTCCTCCACAACAACCGTACCAAAAATTTGGCACACTAGGGCTGTCACGCAAGGACAGTCTCACCAAGGCACAGCTCTATGGAACTCTACTAAACTAAGAGCAGGGTTTCCTGGTTACCCTTTTACAGCTCTGTGGTACTCTACAAAACTAAGAGCAGGGTTTCCTGGTTACCTGCTGTTGTCAGTAGGCTTTGAATGTTAAGCTACAGTTTGAGCCAAACACATGATGGGATTTTCTGTTGAATATTTTCAGTCCATCAGCTCTCTTATCTTTTTTCTCTCTATTTCTGTATCTGTTACAGTGTTTTCTAAACATCAAACATGAATTGCTCATGTTTCTACAGTTGATATGAAGCTCTAACTCTCAGCACTATTTGTATAGCATATTTTGAAAGTTTATTAATGGTTCTGTGTGGTTTGTGAGAAAGTATTTTAAGTGCATTAAGTGCATTATGAATTTTTGGAAACTTGTCTTTAGAGAGAGGTTATCTTTGTTTTACCAAAAGCCTTCTGGGCTCAAAAGGGTTTGTGAATGGACAGCACATGCTATGTAAAAAGAAATGCTAATTTTGACAAGAAATTCAATCTTTTAATATATAATTTATGAATAGCTGTATTTATTGTTAAGTATGCTATATCTATAA
Source organism: Ancherythroculter nigrocauda (assembly GCA_036281575.1). Classification (NCBI taxonomy): domain Eukaryota; kingdom Metazoa; phylum Chordata; class Actinopteri; order Cypriniformes; family Xenocyprididae; genus Ancherythroculter; species Ancherythroculter nigrocauda. The sequence goes on along the minus strand of VTFQ01000014.1, from coordinate 10,859,221 downwards.
TTGTTTAATAAATGTAACACTATGGAGAGACTGAACAATCTATGTAATTGTAAATTATTTTTATTGCTATAAATAAGGCAATCAGCACAATTATACACGCTGCAAACAATTAAAAATGCCTCAAACGAGTTAAGTCATGATAACAATTTGCGATTTAAAACTGCAGATAGTTCCACAGATTTGTAAACAAGACTTTGTGAAAATAATTTTAAGGAATAATCTCTGCATGGATTCATATTACCCTAAATCAGCCCTTCAAGAGCAAGTCTCAACCAAAGTGATACTTCTAATCTATTTCTATTCCAAATAGATTTGATACTACTCAAATCTATTGCTTCATCAAGCGAATACAATATCTTGAAAGCACTGGGCATTTTATAACTCCTGATGTGTTTTGTTGGGCGATGGAATTTCTAAGGTGATTGTTCTTTTCGATGTTTTCTCTCTTTTGTTCCTCAGTGCTGTAAGCCCCCTCCCTCAGGCCCTCTCTACCTCACGATTCAATCCCTCTCTTCTTTCTTAATCAGCTGGGATCCTGTGTCAGTTGACACAATGATGCATGACTCTGTTTCTTCTGTTTTGCTTTCTATATCTAATAAAGCACAATAGTTGCACCATGTCTGCCTCTATAACTCCCTTTTGTTTCCTGTTCTGCTCCTGTTGGAGAGTGAGGCGTGCTGCTGAGGTGTATTGGGGAGAATTTATAACTTAGAATTCTGTTTCCTAAGTGAAATGTTTCCTTGTACCGTGTGAATGACAGCATACAAAGGAAGGACCTTGGTCCTCCTCCACAAACGACCAACTTCTTTTTCAGCATTCAATTTATTCAGTCTTTACAGAGGCACTGCATTTACACTCAAAACATTCATGTTAGTATGTGTGATTAAGGACTGTAGCCAGTAAACTCCTTACAGCTCCACTGTGAATGAAATATATCTAATAATGGCTAATGCACAGCAGTATATAGCAGAGGTAATGAAGTTTAAACAGCAATTACTGTTTCACTTTTTTTTTTTTTTTTTGAGTAGTGACACCACACTATCTGCAGTGCCACAGAATACGCATTTCCTTTTTTTATTTTGTTTGGACACTGGGATGTCACAAACAATTTCAAATATATCTTGAAATAAGTCACAGGGTGGGAGTTGCGCGGTCTACTGTACAGCATTATGATGAAAAGGTGATATTCTGAAGTGGCTAAAGTGTCACTAATTCACTTCATAAGCCTGTAAAATAAATTGCAGAACAACATTCAACAATCTTGCTCTTTAATCTATGTTGAGAGATATGCAATAGTTCTCATGTTATTCTTTATTCATCTCAGCTCTGAGGCATGTGTTTCTTGGGCACGTTGTTCCTGTCATTTGTATTCAAGGGATATGTTGGACTCGATACTTTCAGGCTCTCATTCAGAGAGAAGAGTGAGTCACAAGCCTGAGGCCATCTCTGAAAACACTGCAGCAAAGATACGGGGAACAGATGGACATTTTAATTTCCTGTCTCTTATCCAGTAAGTCCCTCAGGTACTTGGCCAAAAAACACCCCAAAAAATCCATTTCACTAATGTTCAAGATTTGAAATTGCCACATTTGTGAAAGGTAGTTCTGCTTCTTCCCTTCACCTTCTAAGACCCACCATGCTTTCACTCAGGTCCCACAGCCGTTTGGCAGTATGGTCATCTGTGGCTTTAGATAGCAGTTGTTCTTCTTTACAATTAGCAAAGCATTTTCCAGACACACCCTCAACTTCAGGCGAGCATGCCAGGTATAGTGGGGTCTGAGCACCCTCCAGTGGGCTTTTGAAGAACAACCAAGAGACCAGCAAGAAAAGAGGCTTGATCAGCACGGGGATGTTGACGTGCCGGCCCAATCTGGTCCTTACGATACCCGGAGTGAGGGCATTTACAGTTACCCCAGTCCCATCCAGCCTGCGGGCCAGCTCGCGAGTGAACAGTAGGTTGGCAAGCTTGCTCTGGCTGTAGCAAAATGCTTTGTTGTAATTCTGTTCGCTGTTCAAGTCCTCGAAGTTGATGCTGCCATACTTGTAGAGTTTGGAGGAAACCACGACGATACGGCTGGGAGCCGACTGCTTCAGGAGGTCAAGCAGGAGATGTGTCAGAAGGAAGTGACCCAGGTGGTTCACTCCCAGCTGCATTTCATAACCCTCTTCTGTCCTACTGTAGGGACACTGGTAGAGACCAGCATTGTTGATAAGGACATCAATCCTTGGCTCCTCCTAATATTGTAACACAATCAGGAGTTTAGAAATTTTGGTTTGTACACATCACACTTTATTAATATTGCATCTACTGTAAAAAATGCAATACAGAAAACAAACAACTTAAAGGATTAGTTTACATCAGAATTAAAATTTCCTGATAATTTACTCACCCCCATTTCACCCCCAAAGAAATTAAGGTTTTTGAGGAAAACCTTCCAAAATTTTTCTCCATATAGTGGACTTCACTGGGGTACAACGGGTTGAAAGTTCAAATTGCAGTTTCAGTGCAGCTTCAAAGGGCTCTACACGATCCCAGAGGAGGAATAAGGGTGTTATCTAGCGAAGCAATCGGTCAATATATACACCCTAAACCGTCACGGATTTCCTCTTAGTTCGCACTTTTGTGACGTAATGCCACTTTGACTGCCGAAGTCTATCGCATGCGATATATCGCCCAGCCCTAATAGCAGCTGCAAAGGGGGCGTTCGTGAGCAACCTTCTAAAAGCTAAAATGATGAATGGAACACCCTACGGTCTCGTAGACTTAACGGACACGTGCACGCAGCGGCTATTGTAAGTCCGCAAGACCAAAAGTGACATGAAGTGTGCCATTTGGGACAGGACCTGCGATGCGCCATGTATTACTTAATCACGTTGGAAAGGTCATGTGTGACATATAGGCGGAAGTACCTATTCAGTATCTACAAAGCCAATGTGCAAAGACTAAGTTAAACAGCCTTTACAAAAAAAGTTAAAACAACGATGTTGGATGATTTTGAAGTTGGAGGAGAAAATGAGATGGAGTTTATCGCCCTACCGCGGTACTTCCATCTACTTCACACGTGACTTTTCCAACGTGATTTTGTAATGCGTGCCGATTGGCAGAGCAGTGCAAGACAAGCATTTGTGGTTAAAAAGTATAGAAATTTCTTCTTCTTTTTTTTATTTTGCTATTCCTCTTCTGGGATCGTGTAGAGCCCTTTGAAGCTGTATTGAAGCCGCAATTTGGACCTTCGACCCGTTGAACCCCACTATATGGAGAAAAATACTGGAGTGTTTTCCTCAAAAACCTTAATTTCTTAAACCTTAAAAGACATGAACATCTTGGATGACATGGAGGTGAGATTTTTAGAAATTTTAATTCTAAAGTGAATTAATCCTCTGGCAGGCTGTTTCAAAGGCAAGAATCATGGATGGTGAAAACACTAAGCTCAAGGAGGCCTACAGGGATCAACTTGGGATGGAGGAAAAATGCTATTCTATCCAACCAAATTTTTTGTATGTAGTCATTTACACACTGCAAAAAATGTAACTAGAATGGCTTCATATAAAAATCTAATTTAATACACATGCTTTAAAGGGGTCATGAATTGAGAAAACAAATTTTCATTGATCTTTTGACACATAAGAGGTCAAATATCCTCCAAATTTCAGAACTAACAAAAACAGTTTTTATTGAAACCAAGCTCCCAAAACGACTCTTTTCGACACCGATTTGCGCATGTCATGTAGTAGTAAATACGAGAGAGACAAAAACACAGGATTACTCCAAGGATTACAAGACGTTTTGAAGTGCCAAGCTTTGGAAAAACAGTCTTTGCATTGTGGATGAACTTTATTTTTAACTGTTTGCTTCATTTTACTGTGGATTAGTTATTAAACAAGACACAGTTTGACACAGGCTTTTTAGAGACTGAAAATAAAAAGATGATGCAGTGCTGACTATATTGGTTCTGACAGTAATGTCGCAACATACAAGTGTGAGTGACAATGTTTTTATCATGTGTCATTATTGCTTTGTCTGTTACCGATCGTTTCATATGTATTCACTTTACAGAAAATGATCAGTGACAGTGTTAAATTCATTTGCCACAACCAAGACTTATTAAGCATATGTAATATGCGTAAATGTTTCACAGATGGCAAATGTTTCAACTATGTCATGCGGAGATGTTGAAAATTATTTTAATATGCAAAACTGTCATCCAATCATAGAAGTAGGTGTTTACTTCCAAGTCTTGAATGTTGCATGCCTATCAAAAGTGTTTCAAAGAGAAGGTTAGAATAGAAACAGGATAGAAAATAGCCTACTACTTCTAAATTAAGATGTTTTTTTAATGTACAAATCTTGCTAACATTATGAATGGACCTCATATATTAAGAAGTTTATGACACCTTTAATAAATATAGGGTTAGTTGTTACATGAGCTGTATGTCAACTAAAAGGTTTTGAGCCAAAGTATACGGTGACCGGGAGGGGACATGTTCGGTTCACTTAGTTTTGTCGTGGCCACAACATGTTAACTTGTGGGAACAAGATAATATGTCGTGGCCACGAGATCATTTTGTCGAGGTAAGGACATCCTTATGTCATGGCCACGTGATGTAAAGTCGTGGCCTCAAGATCATATGGTGAGAGAACGATATATTTTTCTTGTGGCCACGACTTCATTACATTGAGGGAATGACATTATTTCTCATGGCCACGAGTTAAATGTGTAAATGACCTGTGCAACCATGGCAACCTGGAATTATCAGAGATGGATACGCCTAATAATATTTATTTTTAATTAAGAATGATAAAATAAGGGCGAAATTAAGAAATTATTATATTAATATATTATTTGAATGCTGTCTAAATAGTCAACATCGCGCACAATGTAATAAGCTATAAATTGTTATGTTACCAAATTATGTTATGTTACGATGTTACCAATAGACAGCATTTAAATTAAGTTATTATCAATTTGATAATAACATGTATGTTAGCTATATTTTGTAAAATATTATATCTTAACTTATATTATAATATAACTTTAAATCGGGCATTTAAAATATTTACAAAATATAGCTAACATAGGCCTACAGAAAGGTAAAGAGATACAGGAAATGAAGGGGAAAATAAAGCAAATAGGGCTACATAACAACGAATAAAAAAATTTAACCATTAATGATGACAATAATAATAATAATAATAATAAATATAAAATATGAAATTAAAATGAACAATAAGTGAATGGATTTAAAAGACTGTGATGTGATAAAAATATGCACGGCATATTCTAACATTTATTGATAAACTTCATTCGAATGCTGCTAAACTGTATTCATCGCACACAACACATAGGCAATATTAATAATTTCTTAAATCCGCGCTTTTTCTTAATTTAAAATAAATATTATTAGGCCTATCCATTTCTGATAATTCCAGGTGCCATGGTTGTGCAGGTTGTTTACATATTTAACTCCTGGCCATGAGAAATAATGTTGTTCTCTCAAAATAAAGAAGTTGTGGCCATGAGAAAAATATATCGTTTCCTCACTATATGATCTCGAGGCCACGATTTTACATCGCACGGCCATGACATAAGGATGTCGTTACCTCGACAAAATTATCTCGTAGCCACGATTTATCACGTTCCCACAAATTAATATCTCATGGCCACAACATATTATCATGTTCCCACAAGTTAACATGACAAAGGTAAGTTAACCGAACATGTCCCCTCCTGATCACCGTAAAAGTAAATCCATGTTGACATGCACTATTTCAGCTAGGTCAGACTGAGGCCTGTTGACACATGTGTTTTATATGTCGTAATTTCATGCAATTCATTAATTACAATTTCTGTTGGCCAAAATAATGGTTTGACAATTTTGTGTAGCCTATTTCGTGTTATTTTTTTTTTCTGATATTTGCTATTTCACTTCGATGAGTATTCAAATTTTATTTTTTGTAGGCAATGATGTTGGAAATATTCAACTAACCTATGTGTCTCCAATTTTCCATTTATGTATGCAAAAATTTATCAAGGTAGCAAGAGTTACTACAATGTTGTTATGTAATAATTATCATAATAATATGTGATAAGAATAATATGCAATCCCATTAATGTCCTTCAAACATTGTAAGAAGTAAAACTGTCTATAACTGTCTAATTGATAATACTAAAGTTTAACTGTGCTAATAACTGTAGTAACAATTGTAGTGATATATTTCAGGACACTGGATAGCTCATTTCACTGAGAGACACACATGCTCACTGCTTGACCTTTACTTACACAACATCTAAACGTTAGCACTCCTCATGGTTGATGTGGACTAATTCAGACATTTTCTCAATAAATTTTGCATGGTTTGTGCTATTTCTGCGTTAATTAATACATAATCCATGGTGCAGTAACCTATGTCCATTCAGCACAGTTTCAGGGACTAAAAGTGAAGGAGATGCATGTAAACAAACCCTGATAACGTCCTCGCAGAAGCTGTGCACGGACTGCAGCGATGCGAGGTCCAAGTGTTTGATCACGATCTCTCCCTGATTCGGACCGGCTTGATTCTTGATGTCCTGGGCCGCCTCCTCAGCCCTCTGCCTGTCCCGACAGGCCATGATGACACGGGCCTGCAGCTTCAGCAGCTCCGCTGCCGTCGCCTTCCCGATGCCGCAGTTCGCCCCGGTCACTATCACAGTCTTTCCGCGCATCAGACCCGCTGGGTAACTCAGTAATTTCAGCGCTTTCCGCCTGCAGAATATTCTCCGGGCAATGAAGAGAACCCCACCGCCGAGGACAGCGGCTAAAACTACTGCTGCCGACATCAGTGCAGGAATACCGAAGTGTTGAATGACAGCGTGTGTGAGGCGAGCGCTGTTGAACACATTACCCAGAATGCACTGCTTTGTTATTGTTGAACATATATTTCCTATTTTTGAGGTTGACAGTTAAAGCTTACTAGTTTATTACACTAATTACATATATATGTAATTATATATATATATATATATATATATATATATATATATATATATATATATATATATATATATATATATATATATTATTATTTTTTTTTTTTTAAGAACATTTATTTGTTTGTTCGACTGTTTACAGCAGTGATCTAAAAATTCATCTATCCATACTCCAAACCACTTCTTTTTATGTAGGGTCAATTAAAGGTGCCATTGAATTGAAAATTGAATTTACCTCGGCATAGTTGAATAACAAGAGTTCAGTACATGGAAATGACATACAGTGATTCTCAAACTCCATTGTTTGCTCCTTCTTATATAAATCTCATTTGTTTAAAAAGACCTCAGAAGAACAGGCGAATCTCAACATAACACCGACTGTTACGTAACAGTCGGGGTGTACGCCCCCAATATTTGCATATGCCAGCCCATGATCGAGGCATTACACAAGGGCAGCCAGTATTAACGTCTGGATGTGTGCACAGCTGAATCATCAGACTAGGTAAGCAAGCAAGAACAACAGCGAAAAATGGCAGATGGAGCGATAATAACTGACATGATCCATGATAACATGATATTTTTAGTGATATTTGTAAATTGTCTTATTGTAAATTGTCTGTAAATGTTTCGTTAGCATGTTGCTAATGTACTGTTAAATGTGGTTAAAGTTACCATTGTTTCTTACTGTATTCACAGAGACAAGAGCTGTCGCTATTTTCATTATTAAACACTTGCAGTCTGTACAATTCATAAACACAACTTCATTCTTTATAAATCTCTCCAACAGTGTAGCATTAGCCGTTAGCCACGGAGCACTATCAAACTCATTCAGAATCAAATGTAAACATCCAAATAAATACCATACTTACATGATTAGACATGGTGCATGACGAACACTTTGTAAAGATCCATTTTGAGGGTTATATTAGCTGTGTGAACTTTGTTTATGCAATGATAGAGTCGAGAGCTCGGGAGGGGGCGGAGAGCGCGAGCAATTAAAGGGGCCGCAGCCTGAATTGGCGCATTTCTAATTATGCCTCAAAATAGGCAGTTAAAAAAAATAATAAAAAAACATCTATGGGGTATTTTGAGCTGCAACTTCACAGACACATTCAGGGGACACCTTAGACTTATATTACATCTTGTAAAAAAACGTTCGATGGCACCTTTAATGTAAAAATATACAAATGAAATTTGGCAACATTCAACATTCTGTAAAATACATTAGACCCATCAAGCCCAAAAGTATTTTTTGGTTATGAATGTTACTGGTGGGATTAAATGTATAGAGATATTATAGATAGTACAGCAATGACTCTAATGGTTTGTTTTAGCCTTTGATATGACTTGTGGCAGGTCCTTGTAGGCTATTTTCTGTGCAAACATGGATATTAAATATTATGTTAGGTCTGTAAAAACATATTCATTATAACAGCATCTTTCCCCATCCATTTAACTTGCCACAATAATGTTATTTCTACTCAATTTCTATTTTTTTATTTTATTTTATGCTATTTTATTTTTCGATTTATTTATTTATTTGAGATTTTTTGAGTTTTCAGTTTTAAAATGGTCAGTGTATTGAATGGGCAGTGAAATTATTGGCACCACTTACACATTTAAGGCATCAGCTAAGCTTTCTTTCTTTCTTTCAAGTGAAATTAAACAAAACAATTAAATACACTTAACAATATTTTTTTAATTACAAATACAATTTTTTAATACATAAACATATCTTAAGTGCAAAGTTCAGAAAAAACATACGCTGTCATAATAATATAAGTATAATAAATAAGTGTGCTAAAATGCTACACAACTAATCACATGTTAGTACTAATGACAAAAACATTTCATTCTAAGCTAAATTTTGTTGTTACCTGTCATTTAGTCACAGTCAAAAAAATCAATATGTTAACTACATTCTTAAAAATATATTTAAAAAAACAAATACAGCAAAAAGGCTAAACACATACTTCTGTTAGTAATTAGTAATACTAGCTCATTTTGAGTGGAATTAGTATGTAAGTGGCACTCCATAGATTAACAAGATCAGTGCAGACTCAAGAAAAAGAGGAAGATTTAAACGAAGCAGACAAAAGGCTTGAATCTAAGGTTGCTAATACTGCTGATGTGGTTGTGGTTCTTAGGACTGGCTTTCAGTGTTTGGGTCCTCGTATATGTAACTGCCAACACCTCCGGTATTAACTCCTGAACAAAAACAGAGAGATAACATCATGCTCATATCATGATGAGCATAGTGCATATATTATTATATATATATAATATATATATATATATATATATATATATATAAAAACGTACCTTTTGGCCCAAAGAGAACAGCATAACAGGGTTTATGGCAGTAGGGCTGGCCATCATGCTGTAGTTTAAAACAGAACACAGGTATACTATTAAATAATACTTGTTTTCACATGTCATTTTGAATCTGGGTGCATTGCGCAAAAACATTTTAAAAGCTGCACCATTATGATATTACAAAGTACTGAAACAGGACATATACATTTCCATGCAACCCATACAGATTTTATTCTGACCTAATTATATTTAAAATATAGGCTGAATTTAAACAGCATGGTGAGGCACATATATTTTTCAAATTGAAAATATATTTAATTGAAACTTACAAATGCTTGAATATATCGCAAAAAGTACTTAAGGAGCATATAATTACAATTTTAAATCATAAATTACATTTTGAGTAAAGGCATAAAATATATATATTGCACAATATACAAATATTTAGATTGAAAATATATTTTAAAAATGGCTGAAAAATATTTTGGCAATAACATAAAATAAAAACATAAAAACTAAATAAATGCATTATGAAATTCTAATAATTCTCAAATTATATATATATATATGTATATATATGTATAGCAGTCAACATTTAAAAAACCTTTCATCAAAGTTGTCCTAAAACCTTCTTCTTAGGACAACTTTGAGATTATGTAACCCCTCACCCAGGTCCTACTCGCCCCAGTCTGCGTGGGCCTTGAACCTGGGTCTCCGGTGTGGGAAGCGGACTCTCTAACAAGGAGGCTAAAGGCTGCAACCTCTAGTGTCAGTCACTAGAGCATCTCTTGAGATCAAAGGAGTGAGGTTTACTCGCACAGCAACTACCGTTACATACATACAGCGGGTACGGAAAGTATTCAGACCCCCTTAAATTTTTCACTCTTTGTTATATTGCAGCCATTTGCTAAAATCATGTTCATTTTTTTTCCTCATTAATGTACACACAGCACCCCATATTGACAGAAAAACACAGAATTGTTGACATTTTTGCAGATTTATTAAAAAAGAAAAACTGAAATATCACATGGTCCTAGGTATTCAGACCCTTTGCTCAGTATTTAGTAGAAGCACCCTTTTGATCTAATACAGCCATGAGTCTTTTTGGGAAAGATGCAACAAGTTTTTCACACCTGGATTTGGGGATCCTCTGCCATTCCTCCTTGCAGATCCTCTCCAGTTCTGTCAGGTTGGATGGTAAATGTTGGTGGACAGCCATTTTTAGGTCTCTCCAGAGATGCTCAATTGGGTTTATGTCAGGGCTCTGGCTGGGCCATTCAAGAACAGTCACGGAGTTGTTGTGAAGCCACTCCTTCGTTATTTTAGCTGTGTGCTTAGGGTCATTGTCTTGTTGGAAGGTAAACCTTCGGCCCAGTCTGAGGTCCTGAGCACTCTGGAGAAGGTTTTCATCCAGGATATCCCTGTACCTGGCCGCACTTATCTTTCCCTCGATTGCAACCAGTCGTCCTGTCCCTGCAGCTGAAAAACACCCCCACAGCATGATGCTGCCACCACCATGCTTCACTGTTGGGACTGTATTGGACAGGTGATGAGCAGTGCCTAGTTTTCTCCACACATACCGCTTAGAATTAAGGCCAAAAAGTTATATCTTGGTCTCATCAGACCAGAGAATCTTATTTCTCACCATCTTGGCAAACTCCATGTAGGCTTTCATGCGTCTTGCACTGAGGAGAGGCTTCCGTCGGGCCACTCTGCCATAAAGCCCCGACTGGTGGAGGGCTGCAGTGATGGTTGACTTTCTACAACTTTCTCCCATCTCCCGACTGCATCTCTGGAGCTCAGCCACAGTGATCTTTGGGTTCTTCTTTACCTCTCTCACCAAGGCTCTTCTCCCCCGATAGCTCAGTTTGGCCGGACGGCCAGCTCTAGGAAGGGTTCTGGTCGTCCCAAACGTCTTCCATTTAAGGATTATGGAGGCCACTGTGTTCTTAGGAACCTTAAGTGCAGCAGAAATTTTTTTTGTAACCTTGGCCAGATCTGTGCCTTGCCACAATTCTGTTTCTGAGCTCTTCAGGCAGTTCCTTTGACCTCATGATCCTCATTTGCTCTGACATGCACTGTGAGCTGTAAGGTCTTATATAGACAGGTGTGTGGCTTTCCTAATCAAGTCCAATCAGTATAATCAAACACAGCTGGACTCAAATGAAGGTGTAGAACCATCTCAAGGATGATCAGAAGAAATGGACAGCACCCGAGTTAAATATATGAGTGTCACAGCAAAGGGTCTGAATACTTAGGACCATGTGATATTTCAGTTTTTCTTTTTTAATAAATCTGCAAAAATGTCAACAATTGTGTTTTTCTGTCAATATGGGGTGCTGTGTGTACATTAATGAGGAAAAAAAATGAACTTAAATGATTTTAGCAAATGGCTGCAATATAACAAAGAGTGAAAAATTTAAGAGGGTCTGAATACTTTCCGTACCCACTGTACATACATACATATACTGTATATATATATATATATATATATATATATATATATATATATATATATATATATGAGAATCAACCATTTTCATTATGGATTCTGACTATTAACCCTTAAATGCATCTCCAATCATTATTACATATTCGGATCTATCGCTAATTTTAATAATAATTACAAAAGAATAAAACATTAATGAAAAGCATATTTCATTATCTTTTGGAACTTGGAAGGGTTCAATTTGAGTAGATGCTTTTTACCATCATGACTGTCATCATCAGAGTTCATTTCTCCAGTACATTCAGCATCTGGCTCATAGTCGCCATCTCAACCGTAATCACAAAACTATATTTTTAACGTCTTCAAAATCAACATTTTGATCTCTGACAGCTTCTTCACCAGATCCACCACTGAACGACAGTGACACTATGTTTGATTGCGTTCAGTACTTGCTCTGCAGTAAATCGCTAAGCCATTTCAAGTTTTGCTGATGATACTTGTTATTCTTTTGTTTTAAGACTGCAGTAATTATGAGTGAAACACCAAGTCATCATTGTGTATCAGACATTGCCACCTTGAGAAATAAACGTGAATTGCACTTATTGAGTCATCAGAGATTCAATTATTGTTGCGCAGAAAAAAATATACTTACACTATTACATACCTCGGGTTGCTATTCTTTTATAAAACACTTTTTTCCCCCTTGTTATTTAGATGGTTTATAATGAATCGATTGTGGAATGCAAAGAAGGTTGATGTCTAACTTTAAAAAAAATGAATGAGGGTGGGAATGAATGACGTCCCGGGTCGATAAAGACCCAAGGTATGCTTTTAAGGGTTAAAAGCACAGCAAGAAGGCTGCAGTGTGTTTCTGTCCTCACCTCTGCATGGCTGCCTGGAGCCAGAGTCTTACTGCACCTCTCACAGCGCAGACAGGGTCTGTGCCAGTCTTTACCCAGGGAACTGACCTTTTCAGCTGAAACACAAAGAACGAAACACAGGCCCTTCTGTAAGCATCAGCCATCCTCAAAAAATGCTAATGTATGTCCTGGCGCTGCTAAACATACACATCCCCACACAAATCCATATTTGGTGAACTTTAATGTCTGAATGTCAGAGCTTACCAAAGTACACTGTTTTGTTGCACCTTGGGCAGATGTTCGGCTCACCAGAAAACGAACTGAAACTTGCAGCTGGAGGAAATGAGGTAAACAAATATTCTTACAAATAACATTAAATTAAATAATATTAATATTGTTACGGGTAGCTGTAGTAGCAAGCACGATGCAGACGAAGATGACGATTAACAATACTTTAATGGGACACAGGAGATTCCAAACAGGGAGATGACAGCATACACACGTGTAGACAACAACGAGAACGGACAAGGAGTGAAGGAGAACACAGGGTATATATACAGGTGACTAACAAAGGGAGATAAACAAGGTGACTGGATAATTAACAAGACACAGGTGGATCAAATGAACTAATAAACAGAACGGGAAACTAGGTCACAGGAACATGACATGTAACATTTCGCCCCCTCCCGGATAGGCGCGTCCTTGCGCTGTAAGAGTCCAGAGGAGGGAGGGAGGGGGTTCTGGAGGAGGGCGGAGTACAAACAAAACAAAAGAAAAGAGTCCATAGAAAACAACAAAGACAGTCCAAGGGGGAGTGGAGGGTGGGAGGAGCCAGGGGGAAGCCAGGAGCAGGAGGAGCCAGATGTTACCCCAGAAGCCAGCCAGGACGAGGCCCCAGGGTAGAGTCGCAGGTGGGAGGAGCCATGGTGGAGTCAGCTTGGGGGCAGACGACACCCTGGGGATGACCAATGGAGATTCAGCTGGAGACCCAGATGGAACTGCAGAGCCGACGTGCCCACGCGCAGCCGATGGTCCTGGAGACCGAGGAGGAGCCATGGTGACGAGCGTCCGAGGAGGAGGCGGACATCCAGAGGGCAGAGGCTGAGCCGGTGGGACCGAGGAATGTAGGTGCAGGCCGGTGGACGACTGACCAAGGCGGAGCCGGAAAGACGAGGGAGCCTGGAGAAGCCGTATGGCCGATGGTGTCCGGTGGAGCCGAGGGAGGGAGGAGCCAGGGTAACACCGAAGTGTCGACGGGCCGAGGTGAAGCAGGGGGCGTGGAGGCTGGAAGTGGAGGCAGGGGATCTTCTTGAATGGATGGAGTGGAGGGCCTGAAGATGCTTGACATCCCCACCTGGCATGTGGGAGATGTCAAGCGGCTGAAGGGCAGAAATGATGGTGGGGCTGAGGAACTGGCTGTGAGACTGGGTGACGGAGGAGGCGGGAGAGGGAGGCTGGGTGGGCAGACAGGGAACTCAGGAGACGGAGAACTGGAGAACACTGGAGATTGGTCCTCTGGAGGCTCAGGAGATTCATTAAAAACAGGAGAATCAGGGGAATGGGAAGTCACCTCTCCGAAAAAATCGATTAAATCATCCGTAAAAACTTATTTTCCTCAGCATATTTGCCAGTGTCAGTCATTGTTTCCATCGTAGTGGTGTTGTAGGCGGAGCTTTCCTCCCAGTCCTCGAGCTCCACAAGCACTCCCACGACGTCAGATGATGTAACCGGCTCGCGCACCTGGTCAGAACCTTGCTGTGAGGTTGGCTCCAGGACGATGGTACTGTCCGATCCTTACCTTGGTCCAGGCTCATCCATCGTGACAAGGAGTGAAGGAGAACACAGGGTATATATACAGGTGACTAACAAAGGGAGCTAAAAAAGGTGACTGGATAATTAACAAGACACAGGTGGATCAAATGAACTAATAAACAGAACGGGAAACTAGGTCACAGGAACACAACATGTAACAAATATAGAATAAACCAAACTTTAAAGTTTTATTCCCATCTGAAGGTTTTTACAGAGGGGTCTGTTCATATGTCATTTGCCAATTATATATATATATATATATATATATATATATATATATATATATATATATATATATATATATATATATATATATATGTGTCAATTATACATTTTATTCTTAAAAACAGGCTTGATTTCATTTTTTTCTGGCTGTTGACAGTAAGATAAAAACAGATAATCAAAATCTTGTCTGTAAAAACCTTTGACTCTAATATGTCAACAAAATAAAACAAAAACCTGGCTGGTTTTGAACCTGGCTGGTTTTGAACCTGGCTTTATGTTCAGATGTTCTGGAAATCTATGCAAATTAGTATTTATTTAAAGGTGCAGTAAGCAATTTCTGAGAAATGCTATTGAAAGCGGATCAGACACAACACACTTGTAGCCAATCAGAAGTAGGGGGTGTGTCCACTCATAAAGGGGGAGGAGAGAGAGTGAGCAAGAGGGAGATTTTCAGAAAGACTGTACATTCTAAAAAATGCTGGGTTGTTTCACCCCAAATTTAGACAAACCCAACTGTTGGATTAAAAATTTAACCCAACGGCTGGGTTTGTCCATTTTTGACCCAAACTTGGGTTGAAACAACCCAACACTTTTTAAAGTGTAGAAAGAGATATGACTACACTTCTGGAGGCCCTAAGAAATACTTTGTGAAGGGTCCCCTATCGAAATGACGATGAAGTGTTCAAGGTGTTGCCCTGGCCTCCAAATTCTCCAGATCTCAATCTAAATGAGCATCTGTGGGATGTGCTGACCAATAAGTTTGATCCACGGCGGCTCCACAGGACACTTTCAGGGGTCTTGTAGAGTCCATGCCTCAGCGGGTCGGCGCTGTTTTGGCAGCACGCGGAGGACCGACAGCTAATTAGGCAGGTGGTCATAATGTTTTGGCTCATTGGTGTATCAACAGTGTTTGTCAGAAATCACTTACTACACCTTTAATTAGGCAATGAGCCATTTGCATAGCCTATTTAAACAAAGTTTCAGAAAACCTTGTTTTACATACAAAAATGTTTGCAATTCAGTGTCTTCAATCAACTGGGAAGTATTGTATTTGCATATCTATGTTACATTATTTACTCACTTGTGTTGTAAGACTATAATAAAAAAAGCTTTGAATTTAAGTCTCCATTATGATCTACAGTAGTACAACTGATATTTCATACAAACTCACCCTTCACTGGACCCCTGGTAGCCTTTTTCTCTTCAGTCTTGGGTTTGGTTTCCATGGCAACAGGGGCAGTATCATCGTTGGCAGGTGTGTCATAGACATATGATCCCGCCCCACCAATATTCACACCTACAGAAAGAAGACAGGCAGTGCAGTTGCTTCTTTTCTGATTCTGTTATATGGGTGGTATTTGAAGCTGCAGTCCATAACCTTTGGTGCTCTAATAAAGAAAACCGCATGCATCTTGCAGAAGAACATTGTAGCCGGAGCCACTTCTCTCTGTTTATGTCTATGACGAGGTACTGGGCTACTCCACAGCGGTAATGACTGAGCAGTCTAAAACTGAGAATATATATATTTAGTGATTCAGGATAAGACAAAAACATGGCTTGGAAAATGGATTCATGATGTACTCGCTCATTATATAAAATCTGTACATTTTGAACACCAAAAAGTTATGGACTGCAGCTTTAAACATTTCAGTATGTAAAAATTCAACATGGGCATGTAGCGTTAATCCATATCTCAAGATCAGAGATTTAAGTGATGAAGCTGCTCCTGTGCAGGCTGTCTCATTAAGAATCTGTAGCATCAAAGCAGAAAGTGTCCTACTTGCTGCAAGCCCCACAAATTATGAATAGATGGATCCAAGACACTAATTAGATACACTGTACCTTTTGGTCCATAGAGGGCAGCATAGCATGGCTTGTGGCAGTATGGCTTCCCATCATGCTGTTAAAAGTGGATAAAGCACATCACTGAGATTAATTAGGCATCTAGTTCCTGCCATCCTTGTCTGTTGTCATCAAAAATTTACACTCATGCTGTCCAAAGATTAGAGTATGAAATATTCTCAACATTGAAAGAGCAAACAACTGCACCGGCCCTTGTGAAAAAGATGTACACTTTAGCACAGTTTTAAAAAGAGTTCTTATTATGGAAATAATATAGGCTACTTTAAAGGTGCCATCGAATGTTTTTTTACAAGATGTAATATAAGTCTAAGGTGTCCCCTGAATGTGTCTGTGAAGTTGCAGCTCAAAATACCCCATAGATTTTTTTTAATTAATTTTTTTAACTGCCTATTTTGAGGCATAATTAGAAATGCGCCGATTCATGCTGCAGCCCCTTTAATTGCTCTCGCTCTCCGCCCCCTCCCGAGCTCTCGACTCTATCATTGCATAAACAAAGTTCACACAGCTAATAAAACCCTCAAAATGGATCTTTACAAAGTGTTCGTCATGCAGCATGTCTAATCGCGTAAGTATGGTATTTATTTAGATGTTTACGTTTGATTCTGAATGAATTTGATAGTGCTCCGTGGCTAACGGCTAATGCTACACTGTTGGAGAGATTTATAAAGAATGAAGTTGTGTTTATGCATTATACAGACTGCAAGTGTTTAAAAATGAAAATAGCGACGGCTCTTGTCTCCGTGAATACAGTAAGAAACGATGGTAACTTTAACCACATTTAACAGTACATTAGCAACATGCTAACGAAACATTTAGAAAGATAATTTACAAATATCACTAAAAATATCATGTTATCATGGATCATGTCAGTTATTATCACTCCATCTGCCATTTTTCGCTGTGGTCCTTGCTTGCTTACCTAGTCTGATGATTCGGCTGTGCACAGATCCAGATGTTAATACTGGCTGCCCTTGTGTAATGCCTCGATCATGGGCTGGCATATGCAAATATTGGGGGCGTACATATTAATGATCCCGACTGTTACGTAACAGTCGGTGTTATGTTGAGATTCGCCTGTTCTTCTGAGGTCTTTTAAACAAATTAGATTTATATAAGAAGGAGGAAACAATGGAGTTTGAGACTCACTGTATGTCATTTCCATGTACTGAACTCTTGTTATTCAACTATGCTGAGGTAAATTCAGTTTTCAATTCGATGGCACCTTTAAAAGAACATTGTTAAGTGTGAACTGAATGTAATGTTTTTGGACACTGAAAGGGTTACTTCACCCAAAAATGAAAATTCTGTCATTTATTACTCACCCTCATGCCGTTTCACACCCGTAAGACCTTTATTCATCTTTGGAACACAAATTAAGACATTTTTGTTGAAATATCTATTTAGTTTTGTTGACTCAGTGAGGCCTGCATAGCCAGCAATGACATTTCCTCTCTCATGATCTATTAATGTACTAAAACATTTTTAAATCAGTTCATGTGAGTACAGTGGTTCAATATTAATATTATGAAGCGACGAGAATATTTTTGGTGAGCCAAAAAAAAACAAAATAACGACTTATATAGTGATGGCCGATTTCAAAACAATGCTTCGTGAAGCTTCGGAGCGTTATGATTCTTCTGTGTCGAATCATGATTCGGATTGCGTGTCAATCCACCAAACTGCTGAAATCATGTGACTTTGGCGCTCCGAACCGCTGATTCAACACAAAAGATTCATAATGCTCCGAAGCTTAATGAAGCAGTGTTTTGAAGTCGTTATTATAACCAAAAATATTCTTGTCGCTTTATAATATTAATATTGATCCACTGTACTCACATGAACTGATTTAAATATGTTTACATACATTACATTAATGTATCTTGAGAGAGGAAATGTCATTGCTGGCTATGCAGGCCTCACTGAGCCATCGGATTTCAACAAAAATATCTTAATTTGCGTTCCGAAGATTAACGAAGGTCTTACAGGTGTGAAACGGCATGAGGGTGAGTAATAAATGACAAAATTTTCATTTTTGGGTGAACTAACCCTTTAACTGCATCTCATTTACAATTAAATGAGTATTATAGTTTGAATTTATATTAAATGCAATTAGTTTAACTTAATAGTGCTTTTTTGACCCACATAAGTAGGACTTAAGTACATCTTTATGTGTAATTTCATAATTACTTCTATTGTCTTTGAAATACGGTTAAAAGTTGATTGCCAAATGTACTGACAAGCATTTATGGTAAATTACAACATACTTTAATGTGATTTATATTGAAACTTGTATGTCATGTATTTTAATATATTTGTTAATATACTTTAAACTAAAACTTTTAATTTGACAATTTTTGCAAAGTGCACTTAAAAAGTGTACTTAAAAGTGTGTGTTAAGAAATAGTGTCTTTTTAAGTACACTTAAGTGGCCTTGTATTACTGTATATCATCTACAAGTGCACATTTTTCACACTGGGAATTATTTTTTTTTCGCAGCACTTAAGGCTCTTTGCTCTACTGTCAGCATTATCTAGAACAAACACTGCAACAACCCTTTAAATGTGTAATTTTTCATCATAATGTAAACTTGGTAACATGTCAGTGCTCTTTCTTAGAGTCTTTAATAAGAGTTTGGTGATTTTTAGTTTGTGGCTGTTATCAGATGTAGAGTCTTCAGGGAAATTGTAGGCTACAAATACAGTTTTTATCCAATCCAATCAAATGTTCTCTAGAATGAGAATATCCCATAATGTGAATCATGAGGTGTGTTTGACATCAACTACACCCAGCCAAAATACCTTTATGGCCACGTCACTCGCTAACACAGGGTTGCATGCGCATATAATTTCCCATTTTTCAGTTAACCTTTCTGCAGGTTACATTAACCCACCAGCAGTTTTGGGCAAAGTTACTTTTAAAAGTAATGTGTTATTCCGTAAAAAGTAACTAATTGCATCATTTAGTTACTTCTTATGGACAGAAGAATAGGATGCTGGAAAAAGTTCAACACTTCAGCAATAAAAAAATAACTATAAAAAAGAAGCACAAATGTGATGTTTAAATAAAGTCATTTTTGCTTATTAGTGGTTGAATTGAATCTTCGAAGGTCAGAAACAAAGACATTGGTTAATAAAGGGAGATTAAATACATAAAGTATATTTGTTCTGTTTAACGTTTAATTATTGCAGGTTTGTGTAATATTCTGAGTTTGCATTTCACTGCCTTTATTCATTTTAAGGAATACTGAATATGCTTTTGTGCAAGTGAGATGAGTAAATGCATGCTCACATTTATAGTCTAGAACTAAACAAGAAGTAGAGCGGATCCGTCTATCAGGGGATATACTAGGGATCCGCTGATAGACGCCTTCTTTCAAACACTCCCGTGTGTATCTGTGTAAGTGCTCGGGTGAAGAGCATCAAAGATGTCTATTTACAACATGTTTTTGAAGCGTTGAGTATTTATCCTGAGTATTTAAAAGACCTGTTAATTTCCTATCAGTCTCAACGTCATCTGCGCTCCTCTCAGAGTATGCTCTTAACCGCCCCACGTTCTCGATTGAGGCGTATAGTGGAGACCGTGCTTTTTCTGTTGCGGCTCCTACACTCTGGAATGTGCTTCCATTATCTATAAAATCCTCATCAAGCATGGACATTCTTTCAGAGTTTTCGGAGTTTGATTAGGTCAACTGTGAGTGACTGATGGAATGATTTTCTTTGTGTTATGTTTGGTTGTTATTTTATGTTTGTATTCATTTTATAATTATCTACTATTTATGGACAGCACTTTGGTCCATTTTTATGGTTCTGAAAGTGCTTTACAAATAAATATTGAGTTGAGTTGATCATTGTAGCCAATCACAGACATATCTGTTGAGCATGTGAACACAATGGCCAATCAGAGGTGTTTAAGAATCCACTCGACAGTGCTCAAAATGCTATAGGGGAAATGCTGGTATCATCACGTTTTTTAAATTTCAGTACTGACTTGGTACTGAAGTCGGTACTTTTAACAACACTAGACTAAATTGTAAGTTAATCAATATTAACTAATTGTTTATTGAACTGTTGAATTAAAAATGCTAATGGATGGACCTGCTATGGCTTCAGTTCTGTTGATATTTGGAACAGCACTCTTGCTCATGAAATATTGCTTAATTTTATGAATTTAAATCAATATTGTGACCACATCAGATACATTATTTTCCAGATAAACATGCATTTGAACGTCACACAGCAAATTCCTGTTTAGTAGAAAATACACAGGAAGGAAAAAGGGGAGTTTTATGTTTTTTTTTTTTTTTTATGGTGTTTTATCTTCAGCACTTTCTTTTTCTCTGTTTTTTAGCTGTCTTCCTCTCACCTCTGCATGTCCTCCTGGATTCAGGGTCTTGTTACAGCGTTCACATTTCAGACAGAATTTGTGCCAGTCTTTCCCCAGAGATGTCACTTTCTCCGCTACAAGACACAAACAGATTTATTCCTTTTACAGATCATCATTCATTTGAAGATGTACATTAAGATAATGGTTTAAGGGGCTCTTTGAATAAAAGTGTTAAACTCTCCCCTGAAGCAACTATTTTCATTTTAACAATTGAGCTGAAATAGTCTCTTACTGTAATGGTGCCTGGCAAAGATCAGAGCTTCTATGAAATGGTGGTTTGAGACTTGTCTGAGACTGTCTTGTTAGAAAAACAAAAAACTGTCTACCAGGCTATGAACCACATACATGTGTTTATCTATTTAGATAGTTATCTTGCATATCTTAAAGTCACCATGAAATCAAAATTGACAATTCTTATATTTTAAATGTAATATTGCAGTGTTTATTATAAATAATTTATCCATGCACATCATTTTTTTTAATCAATTCATGTGCACTTGTAATCTTTAATGAAAGTACCTTCCCCTCCCTTTTTGCAATGACATCTCTTCTCTTCTTGTTTATTGGCGTGAGGGCGGGACAATCTGTCACTCACATGAGATAGAACAAAAGCAAACCACAACCATCCAATCAATTCCAGCTTGCAGCTACCGCAGCTTCTGTTTCATGCCGACTTTAATGCATAAGAGTCCACTAAGATGTAATATGAATATTCCTAATGTCCATCTGTTTACTGTCTCATAGATTATTTCAGGGGTATGTGGATGACAGTGAAACACTATTATGGAGTGAAAGGTTCTTATCAAATCCGACCCCTTCATATCGAGGCCGGAATATTCCAGGCACATGCCTGAGGGAGCACAGAACACCCTCATGAGCCGTTCTTGACAGAGCAGACATCACATCACGTCAGTGTGAGTCAAGAATAAAGAACAGCACAATAACATTTTAGGTCAAACTTTGTGAAATCCATTCAGGGATGCTTGGTATGTTTATTTTTATGTGTTCTATTGCAGGATGTTGCCTCAGGTTAGCAAATCCATTTTCTTCACTTTGCAAGCACATGATGCATATAAGGCAATAAAACAGCTAATAAAGAAGGGATGACTTTGAAGAATAAACCAATAAAAAGGGTTTCTTTTATTACACTACATTCTAGTGATTATTTATCTTTAAAACAATTTCTCTGGCATGGCACACCCTGTGAAAGGCACATCTCTCTCTCTCTCATTCATGACGCTCATTTAGGGATGTGCAACGATTAATCGCGATTAATCATTAGCAAAATAAAAGTCTGCGTTTACGTAATATATGTGTGTGGTCTGTGTATAATAATTATGTATATATAAATACACACACATACATGTATAAATTTAAGAAATATATGCATGTTTAAATAAATATATATATTTATATATATTTTATAGTACATGTAAGTATAAATATTTTATATATAAATCTATCATTTTTCTTAAATATATACATGTATGTGTCTGTATTTATATATATATAACTATTATAAACAGAACACACACATATATTACGTAAACACAGACTTTTATTTTGCAAACGATTAATCACGATTAATCATTGCACACACACACACACACACACACACACACATATATATATATATATATATATATATATATATATATATATATCACAAGTATCACATTATAAAAAAATATTAAGCAGCACAACTGTTTTCAACATTGATAATAATCAAATTGTTTCTTGAGCATCATATCAGCATATTAG
This sequence comes from Ancherythroculter nigrocauda, assembly GCA_036281575.1. NCBI lineage: Eukaryota > Metazoa > Chordata > Actinopteri > Cypriniformes > Xenocyprididae > Ancherythroculter > Ancherythroculter nigrocauda. The sequence goes on along the minus strand of VTFQ01000014.1, from coordinate 10,836,584 downwards.
AATGATTTCTGAAGGATCATGTGCCACTGAAGACTGGAGTAATGATGCTGAAAATTCAGCTATGCCATTACAGGAATAAATGACAAGTTAAAATATAATAAAATGGAAAACTTTTACTTTACATTTTAATAATATTACGGTTTTACTGTATTTTTGGTCAGTGTATAAATGCAGCAGTGCGTACAGCATCTAATTAAATGCATCAAATTGAATGGTATGCAGTTGATATGGATGCAGTAAATACAGAGATATGTATTTAACTTTTTAGTGCATTTAAGTTAAATTTAATGAAAATTGTATTATTAAAAACTTGTTAGCCAGTTCTATTTTCTGGCATGTAGCAGTTTGGCTTCTTCCATTGTCATGTAGTGCTGTTTCCAGGCAACTAGCTAAAATGGAGATATATTTATTAATTATAATATTATATTATATTATATTATATTATTACTGTTATTTTAATAACATGTTTTTCAGTATTTATTTTTGCTTTTGATCTCCATTTCATCCTAAATGTATGCAATAGTCTATCACTTTCTGTCTTTAATCTTATCTGTTTCTTTCTCCATCTTTCTCCTCACAAACAGACATACCCACACAGCAAGAAATTAACAAGTTTAAAAACTGAATGTTTTGTGGTGCAGACAAATGTGCAGAGAGTTGAACACAGTAATTAGTCCTTGTCTCTAGACTTGCTGTTTCATGATGCCCTCTTAACCTGAGTATCAAATGAGCTGTTTCCATAGTGAGGATATGCATGGCAAATTTCAGTCTGACAGAAAGTTGCAGAGGATGCAAACACTTTAGAAACAAAAGAGAAAAAGAGTTTTAGATATACCAATAATCTAAGTAATCTAATAACTTAAAGTTGGCATAAAACAGAAGTTGCAATTGTCTTTTCTTTCCTATTGTGATGTATATCCGAGTGAAACAGCTTTTTGGACAAGAAAAAATAGGGAAGGACTTGATTTTGTCCATTGGGACAAGATTTGATCACTGAAAGTTTGTGGTTTGCTATTGGTTGATCTCATGTGAGTGACAGGTTGCCCCACCCCCACCATCATAGAAAAGAAAAGATATCACTGCAAGAGGGGGGTGTGGCCAGCAAGGGTGGGGACGACAGCCGTGGGAACCTGTGAACCTTGAGTCTCACGGAGGAGCTAGGAAGGATAAAAGGAGGAGTGATGACAATGAAGGACGAGTGAGGACCGGGCCTGGGACTTTATGTTGTTGTTTTATTATGTTTTATGCGGAAGTCGTCCGTGAAGGGCTGCCGCTTTACTTTCATTTTGTTCGCTAGTCCGCTAGTTCCTGCCTCCTTCTTCCTTGAACCTTTAACTTTGCTACGTTGGTGCCGAAACCCGGAAGGAAGGAGGTGCCATCGAGCTGAGCAGACTCTACTGCCATGGACGCTCGAGGCGGTAGGTTGGAGTTACTTGACGGGGGGGCAGATGAAGTCGCTGCTATCCGCCTGGGTAGTGAAGGGGCGGCTGCTGTACTAGAGGGAGCGGAGGAGTCGCCACCGTTTGCTGAGGCTGAAGCCTGTTGCCGTCCGCCATAATGGTGGAGGAGCAGGGAATGGGGGACTCACTACCAACTAGCCAAAACTGGAGGATCCGTCCACCAGGCGGAGGAGTCAGAGGGCCATCCACCAAAGGCTATCCAGGGCCACTGCCAGGCATTGAGGAAGACTTCACCAAACTGGTGGAAGACCGGATGGCAGTGCATTTTGGGAACTGGACCAAGATTTTTTCCCCCTCTTTCTTATCTCTCATCTTCCCATCACTCGTCTCTCATCTACCATCGAGCTGAACAGACCCTGCTACCATGAACGCTCGATGCGGTGGGCTGGAGTTACTTCCCGGGGGGACTGACGAACTCGCTACACAGCTTTTAAGGATAGATTTTTTTTCATCCTTCCATCTCTTTTTCTCTCGCCTTGTCTATCCTTACCCCATGTACTGCGGCCGCCATGGCTGGAGTGGGGGGAGGAGCCGGTGGAGTAGAGCACAGTCTCGAGGGTACCTCTCCAGCCTGCGAGGGGTGATGGGGGTTTGTGGCAAGCAGGGCGGGGCCAAGAGCTGTGGGAATGAAGTGAGTCTCATGGAGGAGCTCGGAAGGATAAAAGGAGGAGTGAGGACAGTGAAGGACGAGAGAGGACCAGGTCTAGGACTTTATGTTGTTTTTTTATTATGTTTTATTCAGCAGAAGCTACTTTATAATCATTTTGTTGTTTGTTTATTTTGGAATTTAAGTTACTTTGAATGTTTGCCGAATCCTGCCCAGTTCTTCCCTGAACCTTTAACTTTGCTACAGAGGGGAAGCTATTTTGATTAAAGATTACGAGAGCATGTGAATTAAAAAAAAAATATGATGTGCATGGATAAATTCTTTATAATAAATATTGCAATATTCCATAAAAACAAGAATTGTCCATTTTGATTTAATGGTGACTTTTAGGAACAAAAAAGGTTATTAACCAGTGACTGAAGAGATAAAGTCCATCACACACACCAGAATTTTTGCTATAAACTTTTATGGCATAACTGCACAATTATGTGGGCAAAAAGCGTGTTTCTCCACTGAAAGCCATTTAAAAGTAGCCGTGTGCCAGGTTGTGTACTTAAAAGCTGTGTGCGATATTCAATTGAATAGGAATGCTTTCTTCAGGTCACACAGCTGTTAAAGTCTCATGAGAGCGAGTAGCAGCCAGAGACAAAGTAGATTCTCACATGTTAATTATTATAGTGCTCAGTGGGAGGGAGTCAGTCAGCTCAGCATATGATATTAGCACAGACAAATTTTTAATCTGCTAATCATACATGTTGATCGTCTGCCTTTTTTCAATAAGCGTCATGGTGTGTGGCTAATGCTGTTCAGTTGCAGTGAGAGCATGTTTTAGTATGAAAATGAAGCCTTATAGGAAGTTTCACAAAAATTAATTTTAGCTGACAGCTGTTAATGATAAATAATAAATTAATATAATGACTAATTACTCTGTAGGGACAAATGCCAAATGACACCTGCAGTTTGAAATAATTTCCACCTAGTTACATTTAACCAGAGTAGATATAGAGGAAGAATAAAGCAGAGCCCTCTTTAACATTCCAATAAATCAATATGTGGCACACACCGCATTCACAGGAGTCTTTTTGAGAATGAAAAGAAAGGCCCATAAATAAGACTGGACAGAAGAGTGTAGAAAGTAGTAACAGCACATAATAAATAGGTCAAATCAGATTAATACTGACTGCTCAATCTAGCTATGCATTTCAATTTGTGGTGGTGTTGTATTGGTTGATGCCAATTATTTCACTCATAGCTGATCATATTTAAAAATGAAAAGGTACATAAAATAATGAATAAAAACCTTGATTTCGATATTGAAAATCCTCCTGATTAGTATATTTGCTTATTGTATAGTCACCCGCTTTTAACCAAAGAATATAAACTAGTGCAATGGGATTATGAGCTCTAAGTATCATAATACAGTCATATACTTTCATTCATCCTAATTCTGCATTTCATGCGTCATGCATTATTATTTCAGTAATAATCAGAAAACTCTCTCTCTCTCATATTCATATTGGTTATTTTCATATTTATTTCACTGCACCACTTCAATATTCATGGTATCTCAAATCTCAGCAGATAAAATAGTTTGATTAGCTGCAGCGTCTGCAATCAGATGGACAAATCTTAATCACAAAACGTAATTAATGTGCACTCGTGATTAGCCAGTAAATTATCAAGCGCACACTGTGTGGTTTGCAGACGTTATTTATAACGCACACCACGATAAATGAGAATGAAAGTAGGCTTTCATAGACATATGCGTTGCAGACAGCGTGTGCATTGTTTTATTCATGGAATTGCGAAAAGGAAGCAAAATTGACGACTTACCAAAATAAACAGTTTTGTCACATTTGGGGCATTTTGATGCCATGTTCCGTGCAAAGCTAGGATTTCCTTTGATTTGAGCAAGTTCTCTTTAATTTAGATCTGATACAGTAAATGCGACTCCCTCGTTCTTAGCGATGCTCAAAGCGCGAGCGAGCGCATCGTCTCTTTCAACATTGCCAGCGCGGATCCTCCCTCGATGACGTCAGGGGGGTAATGAATGTGCTTACCCTTCATTTTTAATAAACTACTCGTCTGCTCACTCCCCCTATGTCTACAGAGCTACACAGCATAGGCATAATGACAATTATATAAAATATTATATAATTTATATAATAGGCTATATAATATTATTATATTAGGCTATACAAATTTTAATAAATATAAATAAAATCGGATCAATACATATTAATTTTTTTTATTATTATTTTATTTTATTATTTGAACAGCCCTGGCTATTTAATCAACCAATACAACACCACCACAAATTGAAATGCATAAACTGTAAGCAAATATCTCATTTTCAGGAGTATGATGCTTGCACTTTTGAAATTTAGATCTCAGGTATGACTGAGACCTACTGAATTATTTAAATTTTTTACTGCATAATTAAATGACATTTAAACCCCGTTTCTTTTTCAATGTTCTTAAATCAATGTGCTAATTCTGAATCAAGAATATCAGATAACATGGCTGCATCCTTTTTTACATGATGGTGTATATTATGTGTGAGGAACAATTTTTAGATTTTTGTCATCTTAAATATAATATTATTTTTTAAAATATATCATTTTTATAATTTATATTGAACATATATTATGTTATCTTTTGTTTTGGTGTAAATGAATCACTTAACACTAAACTGCCAATAATGTAAGCCGCTATAGGAGACCACAGACAGTTGTCATTCACTGTACTGCATTAATAGAAAGCCAGTTAAAGGGTTAGTATTGTCTGGCTATCACCAGACCAAGCTTAATTTAAAATTGAACATTGGTCTGGAGAGTCTGCTATGTATTTTCTACTGCACAAGAGGTGTGATCAATGAGCATTATTCACGCAATTGGACAGTCCTTCAGCCAATCAGATCAACGACCCGGGTGACGTACTTTGCAGAGCGACGTGAAAACTCCAGACAGGTTTAGCTTGTATTGGTTTGTAGCATTGATCAGCGGTTTGCAGAAGCAGCAATGGCATCGAGTGATTTTTGCAGGTTGTGCAAAAAAAAAACATGAAAGTGAGTGGTATTTACACCCACTCGAGCGATTTGTTTGCTAAGTCATTCAGCATCGTCGAGAGGTTAAAAGGAATTGGATTGACGGTCGTGCTTGCCGTCGCTTCTCTATCGTTATCGTGTTATACCCGCCAATAGCGAGCAAGGTGGATGAGCCAGTTTGTGATTGGTTCCCGCAAAAGTGTAACAGAAGCAGTAGAAATGAATGTACGGGTTTCCAGACTGAGTTGCCGGGCAAAATCAAATCGCCGGCAGATCAGGCTGGGTTTACCCAGTCTAGGGTTAGTTCACACAAAAATGAAAATTAACTGTGCAATATGTACGATTTTTGCAGTAAAATATCCAAAAACCACTAGGCCAGTGTTATATGTTTCCAACTATTTGTAAATAGTGAGAAAATTGCAATTTTAATCAAGGCTTCGGGACGTGTGAGGAGTCGCCTGTCAATTGCGTCATACCCATGTTACCCTCGGTTTCCGGTTTTTTTTGTAGAAACCATGGAAACACCAAAGACGCTTTAATATATTACATGTTTTAATAGACAAGGGAACAATTGTTTGGTTACGTTTCTATACAGAAAACTAATGTTATATAGATCAACACGTTTAGTCTTATTGTTTAAATCTAATTTTCTTTATTTTTTGCGAGTACCATGCTTTACCATGCCTCAGAGAAAAACACTATTTTGTGAAGTAGCTAACATAGCATAATCAGATGCAACTTTATTTCTAGTAACAGTAATACAGAATTTTCTCCATCATACAATACGTTTTAAAATGAATTGCATGCCATTTATCAACACAAGCCATCCAGCATTTAATGATATTCTAAAATTGATCTAGCTTACTGCAGTGTGTCTCAAACAAATGTCTCACAGCAGCCACCGAGCGAACACACAAAGTAACATTATAACATAATTTTCAACACTCTCAAATGTAACTAATATGATAAACAGAGCTGCGTTACCTCATACTCATGACCGGACCTCGTTCAGCTCCCACAACACTTGGTCCTGCTCATACTACAGTAATGTTAGTAATCACATCCATGAACATGATTTCTTCCTGAGTCCTATCCCAATTGTTTCCACCGGCTGTGATGTAAAGACCACATGTCCCAAGATTCCGCACTCAAACTTTCCGTCATCAAGCTACGCCTTTGTTTTGAATAGGCCTCTAGCGGACAGAAATCTTACATATTGCACCTTTAATTACTCACCCTCATGTCGTTCCAGTCCCGTAAGACCTTTGTTCATCTTCGGAACACAAATTAAGATATTTCTGATGAAATATGAGAGGTATCTGACTCCTCCATAGACAGTAATTTAACCACCACTTTCAAGGTCCAGAAAGGTACTAAAGACATCATTAAGGGGGCTTTTATGCTGACAGTTTAGTTCGAAACCTTAATGAGGTGGTCTGAGTTCAGTTGCACTCGAACTGTGCCACGGTTCGCGTGAATATGAAAGCAACACGGACTCTGTGTGCACTTGTTCAGGATGTAAAGTAACCTGCGCATGCGTTTTCGCCGATTATAATGTATTTACTTCAATAAAACATGTAAGAGATGATAGCGTTGATGATTTACCTTGGATTCGAGCAGGAGTGAGCCTGCAGTGCATTCGTGCTTTGCGAGTGCAATCAGAGTGGCAAATTAATGGCAATCAGCTGTCTCCTCAAAATAGGCTGCTTGCAAGCAGCGAAAAACGTCTACATGCGGCGTACATACAGTAAACACAAATGTTGTTTACTCTGCTGTACAAAATAGCACCAAATTAATAAAAAAACACAATTTATTGACCCTCATTCTGTTTTCTATCATGCGCCGTGTACGTCTGTGATGACGTAAGATGAACGCAAACGCACCAGGGTTCGATAGAATGACACAGAAGAGAAGATATTGTTGAATAAAGTCATATTTTGCGCACAAAAAGAATTCTCGTCACTTCATAAAATTAAGGTTGAACCACTGCAGTCACGTGGACTGTTTTAACAATGTCTTTAGTAGCTTTCCGGACCTTGAAAGTGGTGGTTAAATTGCTTTTTATGAAGGAATCTCCTTTCGGATTTCATCAAAAATATCTTAATTTGTGTTCCGAAGATGAATATAAAGATTTGTAATGCAAAGTATTTTCTTGCTGTAACCGTGGGGGCAGGATGTGTGATGTAGCCATTACTAAAGCATCTCATTATAGAATTTAATGCTGAGGAGGACACTAGCCAAGCTTCAGAATGACGGGAAGGATGCAGCCTTCCGTTTGAGAAGCACCCTGAGTTTTTGAGACCATCTTTGGTACACTGCTTGAGAAAATACTCAACAATGACTGATGAATTTGAACATGGTTTGTCTTAAAGCATATTTAAAACACCACATAGACATATAAACAACATTAAAAACTTTGTTTTTTACCACAGAGGGTGTTTAAAACAATTTGAAGTGACTGAATAGGCCTAAAAAACATGTACATGCTGATTGCTGATTTTTGACCCTCTCCTAAAAGATAAAGCAAGAGAGTGAATATGGCATATGTGTGAGATACAAATGAAGAGAATGCACTGACAGTTTTCAAACTGTTTGCATTTATCCATTTTGACCCTTGTATGCCATTACAGTGCTGTTTACAGAACTAGAATAACAAGTGAATAACAAGGAAATCAATAAATGAAATCACTGATAATGAAGAACAAGGGCCATTTACTAGACAGAAACAGGTGGATCATGTCATTGAGCAAAAAAAAAAAAAAAAAACTTTAAACATTGGTTCAGAAGGATTGATTTTGTTGAGAATGTTGAAGCTTTATAGAAGTCCTGCATGTTGTATTTCTGTATTTCAAACAGTTGCTGAAAATTGATGAAAATGCCTTTTTTTTTTTTTTTTTTTTTTTTTTTTTTTTACAGGGATGTACTTAACAATTGACATAATTATGTTTTGAGTTCTGTTGCATTAAATATTTTCCTAATAATATATTAAGTATTTTATAATATAATATATGTATATTTATATTGGCCAGACTTATCTGCAGTAATTCCTCTTAGTCTATTTTAACCAGACCCTGGCGGTGGATCTTTTGCCAAGTGTCATGGACAGACGGTGCTTATCTCTATCAGGTACAGAGATAGTGAAAGACAGGCCCGATACTTTGTCCATACATGGACCTCCTGTGTGTCCCAGTCAAACTTCACACCGGCCGTCAGATGCCATGAGAGCATTCTCAAATAGTTAAACGTCTGACGGGTCATGTGAGTTTCTCTAGAGCATGTCTTTCCATTTAAAAAAGCCATTTGAGGCAGTTTGATTTGATTTTAGATGTTAAAAATGTTTCTGGTGCTGATTTTGTCACAATGATCTCTAAATCTAATATGTCCTCAAAGACCTGGTCATCTGATTTGGCAAACATTATGCACTCTAAAAAAAGCAACTTTCAAAAGCCACAATGTCTATTTTTTAGGATGGATTCCCAATCCTCAGAAATAGAGCCCCCACACATTTATCATGTTGAAATATTGTGAGAAATGGTTTGTCATCTCCGTTCCCTTCCATTTTTAACCAAGTGGAAAGTTGAAACTTTTCATTTTTAGATCTTCTGACAGTGTTCTTTCTCTTCTCTTTGTGTAGACCCAGTAATTGGTTGAATCTCACCACACCTTGCTTCTCCTCCTTGCAGGTGTAAATTAAGTCTCTTCTCAAGAAAATCCCCTAGATTATTCAAATGAGGAAATCATAAAAAGACATCCGTCGTACTGACGTCAAGAGGCCTGGAGTTGACAGCGAGGCATGACAAAAATAACTTGGGAGGATCACCAAGGTTATCAAAACATTAAGAGGTTGAAGAGGACAGCATTTAATCAAGCCAAAACAAACAATAAATATGGTAAATAGGATTATGATTTATTTTCAGCTAGGTTAAACCATAACATTCTTTAGTAGATACTTAAGTAGAAAGAAAAATTATTCTCCTGTATATGCCAGAATATTTACTGTTTTAACTTTTGAGTCCTTTCAATTTTAAATCTTGCTCCTTTTTCATAGTACTAAGTTTTTTCATATTAGTTTTTCATATTAGCTTCATAAACTACATTACCCATAATCCACATGCGCTGTATTTTTTGTTTGTTTCCGGGCGCGCTTCGCAAAACTCTTAACGGTTTTTTCCCCATGGAAAAACTTGATCCTAAAGCTGTTTGTATCATGTGTAGGCTACAGTCGTTACCGAAGGTTGTCATTTATCATAGTTATATCACAATCACATAACTCTTTTAAGGTTTGTGTGTCAATGGCAAGTAAGAAGTTGCGGAGGACGGGCGTCTCAGCTGATCTCTGCGAGCGACTCAAGCGGCATCAGGTGGAAACCTGCCAGGTAAGAGAGTTCCGACCACTGACTCAAACAAGTATCCTCTTTTACCGTACTATTGACCACCTCTTGGAGGAATCATCGTAGAAAGAAGACTTTTGTTACTCTGACCTATAGGATGTTCTGTCCACCACGCCCGTTGAGCTCATGCGCCTGGCTGGACTCAGTTATCCAGCTGCTCTGGAGCTCCTGCGTCTGGTCAGTAAAGCTTGTGTACCGGCTGTGAGCACGGTAAGTCACGTACCCCATCAGGTCCTGTTGATTTCACGCGTCTTTCATTAGTAGTGATGTTGTTTTTGATGCCAGGCACTCGATTTATGGAGGAAAAAGGGAGAGCTGTGTTTCTCCACATCACTTCCTGCCCTGGACAGATTACTGAAGGGAGGTCTGCCACGGGGTGCTCTCACTGAGGTACAGTAGTCTACTTTTCTATCTCATTTAAAGGGTTAGTTCACTCAAAAATGAAAATAATGTCATTTATTACTCACCCTCATGTCGTTCCACACCCGTAAAACCTTCGTTCATCTTCGGAACACAAATTAAGATATTTTTATTGAAATCTGATGGCTCCGTGAGGCCTGTATAACCAGCAATGACATTTCCTCTCTCAAGATCCATTAATGTACTAAAAACATATTTAAATCAGTTCATGTGAGTACAGTGGTTCAAAATTAATATTATAAAGCGACGAGAATATTTTTGGTGCGCCAAAAAAACAAAATAACGACTTGTATAGTGATTATAGGCCGATTTCAAAACACTGCTTCAGGAAGCTTCGGAGCATAATGAATCAACTTGTCGAATCATGATTCGGATCGCGTGTCAAACCGCCAAACTGCTGAAATCAAGTGACTTTGGTGCTCCGAACCGCTGATTCGACACGCTGATTCATAACGCTCCGAAGCTTCATGAAGCAGTTTTTTGGGTGTGGAACGGCATGAGGGTGAGTAATAAATGACATTATTTTCATTTTTGGGTGAACTAACCCTTTAAGTAGTAGTTCACCCTAAATTAACATTGTCATTTACTCCCCCCTCATGCTGTTGATGCACATTTCTGCCACATTAAAAAAAAAATCATGCTTTTGTAAATCATAATTATGAGATGAACAGTTGAAATTATGACATACTGTATGATTTTGGCCACGATTTGGCAGTCTGAGACAAATTTTGTGAATCCTAAAAGATTCCTCTGATCCTATAGGCCAAAATCTGAAGTCTTTGATCACTACCTCTGGAAGTGGTTGAAAGTGGACAAGCGTTGTCAATGTAATATTAAATATACATACTCGTTCTTTTTCTTTTATTCTTTTAAATATGAAAGACAGGTTCTTTTAAAGGGTCATGAAACCCCCCTGTTTTACCCTGGTCGTTCACACCTCAAAGCTCAAAAAACTCTGTTAAAATGGGTGTGTAAAGCTCTGGAAAAGTGGGAGTGTAGAGGGGGAGAAGAGGGGAGAGAACAACCAATGAAGCACAGACATACAACACACTCATTATACAGAATAATGAATATTAATATATGAGCATGGAGAAAATGACAACAAACTCCCAAGCACAAGGGAGAAATGCGAAAGAATATTTAATAGGGCTAATAATAGGCTACTTTACATTTACGAGCACTGCAGTCTCAAAATCAGTCTTTTGTCTATTAGAGTAATCGTCACGTTCAGATAGGCTACACCACTGTTTCAGTGTCCAGTTTGCACATATAATTCATTTGAAGAAGACTTGATGAAATATGTGTGCATAACTACACCATGCTGGTTAATGTTTGGTGCAGGAGAATGTGTGAAATAAAAACTTTAAACACAGATACTTTATTCTGTATGAGCTATGAGCCACATGGCTAGTGTTGTTAAACACGACGCGAAGCTCCACGCTGAAACCGATCATATGCAAGCTCTGCGTCTATATCATAACAGTCGTATTTTTCATGTGTTCGTATTCAAACTCCAGTTCTGATCGCATCGCGAGCAAAATACAAACAACACGTGCTGCTGTACGGCTTCCGTGTTTGAACGCAGCTAGAGCAGGCAGAGGTGAATGAGCCGCACTTTTTTGACATTTGAATTCTCCGCTGTAATGCGATCTCACGCGAACATATTTTCCATTTGTGTCACTGATAAGCCACGCAAATATCGCGTTCATTATCGAAGGCGATACATCTGCGATATGAACGTGATATTGCGTGGCTTATCAGGGAACTACGGTTCTGTCTGTTGAATGGCGCTCCATTTGAAAGCAGGTGATGGCGATTTAGCGGTAATCAGGGAACCGGCTTTACTGACGAAATGCGCGTGAGAATCGCATGCGATATATTGCCCATCCCTACAGCCTATACATATCTGTTCACAGCTCAAAAAAAGTGTTTTGGGGTTTCATGACCCTTTAAATATGCCAATAAAAAAGTACTGCAGGCTTTCTCCAGGTATTGGAACTTTATTAAAATTGTGCCAAACAAAACAAAAAATGAGTATTGTTTTGGACTTTGGAAAAATTAGTATATGCCATGTTTTGGACTTCTTATGTATAATTATGATGTTGGCAGAAATAGGGTTCCATCTCATGATGTTCCAAAACCATGATGTTATTTTCTTCGTGCCACACAAAACACTGTCCGAAATTGCGTACTGTCTGAGTACTGTAGGTACTACATTTGAATTTACTTCGCAACCGTTAAAAAAAAGTACGTTCTATATAGTATGAATATGGGTAGTATGAATGAAATTCGGACATACTACATCCACCATGATGTTAGTCACGTAACCTACCAGCGTCAGATGCGTCACTTCACTGCCATTCATAAATCCTCTCCCTTGGCCTCATGGGATATTAGTGTCCATTGAATGTGCACTTCAGAATCTTGTCGGAAGTTGACCATCCGGGTACTTCAGTAACATCAAACGTCATTGGTCATGATGTCAAACTTGCACGATAGTTGATTAAAGGGTTAGTTAACCCAAAAATAAAAATCCTGTCATTAATTACTCACCCTCATGTCATTCCACACCCGTAAGAACTTCGTTCGTTTTCGGAACTTTTTTTATTTTTGATAAAATCCGATGGCTCAGTGAGGCCTGCATTGCTAGCAAGATAATTAACACTTTCAAATGCCCAGAAAGCTACTAAAGACAGTTCATGTGACTACAGTGGTTCAACCTTAATGTTATGAAGGGACAAGAATACTGTTTGTGCGCCAAAAACCCCCAAAATAACGACTTTATTCAACAATATCTAGCGATTTCAAAACACTACTTCATGAAGCTTCAAAGCTTTACGAATATTTTGTTTTGAATCAGTGGTTTGGAGCGTGTATCAAACTGCCAAAGTTACGCCCCCCTAGTGGTGAACCATTGAAATTTTGAAACACTTGTGACTTAACGAAGCCTCGTTTACTGAAATCACGTTACTTTGGCAGTCACGTGATATTGTTGAATAAAATTGTTTAAAAATCTTTTTTTGGTGCACAAAAAGTATTCTCGTCGCTTCATAACATTAAGGTTGAACCACTGTGGTCACCACTGTTTTAACTATGTCTTTAGTAGCTTTCTGGGCATTGAAAAAGGAAACGATCTTGCTGGCATTGCAGGCCTCACTGAGCCATCAGATTTTATCAAAAATATCTTAATTTGTGTTTCAAAAATGAACAAAGGTCTTATGGGTGTGGAATGACATGAGGGTGAGTAATTAATGACAGAATTTGAATATTTGGGTGAACTAACCCTTTAATAGCTCCAGCGGAGGCAAAGTTTATCAGTAAAAGACTTCAATTACATTTACAAAAAAACTGTTAAAATGCAGTTGCTTATGGCTTAGATGAAGGTAAATGATTGAGAAAGAATGTGGATGTGTTTTTTTCATATCGCAATATACAGTATATCGCAGAAAAACAAACATCAGTGTTTTTTCCAATGTCGTGCAGCCCTAATTTTTTATGTATAAAGACCCATTTGTACTGTGTAAAGTATTATCTGAAAATTTTATTAAATAATATGTAAATAATATACTAATAAATAAATAATAATAGAAGAATAATTTCTGACCAGTTTTTAGAAAGCAAAATGAAAAGAAAAAAAAAAATGATGCCATCATTGGTAATTTTAACATGTTTATTTATTCATTTATTTATACATTTCTCTGAACTGAGAAGTTGTTGCCATGTTTTTTTTAAGCTGCTGCTTTGAAACAGTGTGCTCTCTCTGGACTGTAATATTTTGGGTTAACTCTAGACCACAAGGCTAATGAGACGGGCTGCTTTAGGCAGAGACAGACTTGTTAAAAATCATGACATGTACCAGCACTGCACCTCAGACAAGCTGTCAGTCAGGGTTTCTGAAAGAGACTTACATTTACATTACTTCTTGTTCAGTTCCTTTCCGTGCACTACATTAGCAGTTTTCCAACCTTTTTGACTCCAAGTGCCCTCAATTGTCAAAGACAGTATTCAAAGGCCCCCAAAGATATTTCTGCTGTACAAAGCTGCTCATTTTAAGAAACTAGGAGTGAAAATATATTAAAATAATAAATAATAAATAAATAAATAAATACAAGTATTAAATTATAAACACCTTTTTTCAAGTATCTTTTTTAATTTCTGTTAATTATTATTATTTTTTAAATAGGAATTTCTACCTGATTAAAATATTTTAGAGCTTGAAATAATTATAAAAAAATAAAAAAATAATAATTATAAGAATGTCAATGCTATTGTTTTGTTTCATTAATATTTTTGGTAACACTTTACAATAAGGTCATTTGTTAACATTAGTTAATGTATTAACTAACATGAATGAACAATGAGCAATATATATGTTACAGCATTAATCTTTGTTAATGTTAGTTAATAAAAATCGAGCTGTTCATTGTTTGTTCATGTTACTTCAGTGTATTAATTAATATTAACAAATACAACTTTTGATTTTAGTAATGTATTAGTAAATGTTGAAATTAACATTAACTAAGATTAATACGTGCTGTAAGTATTGTTCATTCTTAGTTCATGTTAACTAAAGTAGTTAACTGTTAACTTATGAAACCTTATTGTAAAGTGTTATATATATATATATATAGTCTTCATAACATTGTAAAGGTTTGAAATGACATGAAAGTAAGTAAATAATGGCACTTGTCATTTTGGGGTGAACTGTCTATTTAACTAATCAGGACACAGTCTGTGTTGTTTCTCAGGTGACCGGTCCATCAGGCTGTGGAAAGACTCAGTTCTGTATTATGCTCAGTGTTTTGGCTACACTGCCAAAGAGTATGGGAGGTCTGGACAGTGGAGTCATCTACATCGACACAGAGTCGGCATTCTCTGCTGAAAGGTGTTCAAAATGTTTACACACACTCTATGATCTGCACTTTTTGTGTTTCCTCTTAAACTAATCATCTTCCTCTCTAAGATTGATAGAAATGGCACAGGCCAGATTCCCAGAGTTCTTCTCAGCGAGGGAGCGTCTGCTGGAGATGGCATCTCGTGTTCATCTCTTCAGGGAATTGACTTGTCAGGATGTCCTGAATAGGTTAGAACACATCCCAAACACATATAGTATTTAATTCCATTTCTGTACTTCATCAAGAATAGTTAATCTAAACATGACACTTTTCATTTTTTCCTTTTATTCATGAGATTCATTCATTCAATTCATGAATCAAATTTCTACGCAGAGCTTTTAAGTGATCAGTTTCCTGTATCTCTAACAATAGAGTATGGTGCTTGGGTTTGTTTCCAAGGGAATGCATGCCATGAAGTGATAAAATGTACACTACCAGTCAAAAGTTTGAAATAATTACATTTTTGAAAGAAGTCTCTGATGCTCGCTGAGGCTGCATTTATTTAAAATACAGTAAAAATGGTAATATTGTCAAATATTACAACAATATAAAATAACTGTTCTATTTAAAGGATTAGTTCACTTTAAAATGAAAATTACCCCAAGCTTTACTCACCAAAAAGTAAAGCTTGGAGTAATTTTCACATGAAGTGAACTAATCCTTTAAATACGGAAGAGGATTAGGGCCAAGCAATAATAAAAAAATAAAACCATCTTGAGATTAAAGTTGTTAAATTTCGAGAAAAAAGTCGAAATAAAATGTTGAGAATAAACTCATTAAATTATGAGAAAAAACACGTTAAATTTCGAGGAAAAAAAGTCAAGATAAAATGTTGAGAATAAAGTCATTAAATTACGAGAAAAAAGTCGTTAAATTATGACAACAAATTCATAATTTAATGAATTTGTTCTCACCGTTTTATCTCGACTTTTTTCTCGAAATTTAACGAGTTTATTCTCAACATTTTATCTCGACTTTTTTCTTGAAATTTAACGAGTTTTTTCTCGTTATTTAATAAGTTTATTCTCAACATTTTATCTCAATCTTTTTCTCGAAATTTAACAACTTTAACACTCTCGGGTCGGCGGTCACGCTGGCGTGATCACCGCGTTTTTTTTCTAACCAGTGTGAAAGAGACTCAAAATACTCTGTCAGTGTTGCACATACAATTAAGAGTTATACACCATTTTAATCTGTGGAATATCTTCTTTTATTTGTGTACATACAGAGTAACAACAAAATGTTGTGCTTTTTGTAAAATAAAGAAAACTAACAAGATGCGTGATCTCTCCTCTCCCTCTGAACGAACTCCAATCTGATAGTTCTCAGAAAATGAACTGTAACTTAGTGAATACTAATGACAAAAAAATTATACTTATGTCTAAAAAAACGTTGAAATGTCAGGTTTTAAATCGTGTAAGTCAACTCGAAAACAAACCTTCTGTGTTTATGTAATCTGTATGAAAAGAGAGCCATGTCAGAAATCCATGATTCAGCTCATTACCCGCTAATGCGGCCACGCCCACGGAGCCAGCGCTATTCAGACGCAAATTCAGAGTCAATACATGCATTCATAGTCTCAATCGTGTATTTATTGTCTTGAAAAGTGTTTTGAATAGCCATAGTTAGCTTTCTCTGTCCTCTGTTAGTTCGGTTAGTTCCTGGATTGCCTATTCTTCTTTAGTGCTCAGGCATTTGTGGACTAAAAGTGCACAGAGCGCCCTCCGGCTGCAAAGTATGAATTCAAAACACAGTATCCAGCACTCATAGTAATGACTATAAATCCTGAATAAATGTACTCCTCTGTATAGAAAATTGACAAACATATGAGAATCCATCAGTATTTCTCCAAATGTGCATGCTTTTAAGCTAAAAGCCTATATGAAATGCCATAGAGGTAACATAATTGTTCAGACACTTTGCATCACAGAAATACATTTTATTTTAAAGAATACAATGTAATACCATTATTTTAAATTGTAGTAATATTTCACAGTATTGCTGTTTTTTCTGTATGTTTGATTTACATTATGATGAGATTTGAGACATGATCAGCAGAGGGTTTTTTCACAGCCTACCTGACTGAAAGAGCTCATTATTTATGCAGCTCATTAGAGCTCTTATGGAATTCTTTTGTCTTCTCAGGTGAGAATCACCCATTATACATGAGGATTCCCGCCTCCACGCATACTGTGTTTCTTGACCAAAGATGTTTTAGAAAATTTAAATCTCTCTATTGTTTTATATGAACAAGCAGGCAGCATAATTTTTACCTCATTTTGAAGCAAAAACTCTAGTCTACAACCTCAAATACCCAGAAGTCTTGTGAACAAAGATTTAATATATATATTTTTGGCCTTATTTCAGTGACTTAAGGTTTTTGTTTTTTCAATAACCACGCATAAACGTTATTCCTTCAAAAACACAAACATGTACATACATGTTCCTCACATATTATTGTAGCCTAGTTTGTGCTGAATACAGTGTAATGACACTTTTTCCATTAATCTGTTTATGAACAACTGAAAAAAGCACAAATGTCAGGGCATGTCAAAACTTCTCCAAGGCCCCAAAAATCCTCAGACCCCTGAGGGTTAATCTCGAGATGGTTTTATTATTTTATTATTGCTTGGCCCTAATCCTCTTCCGTATTTAAATTAGCATTGTAATACAAAAATGACAGTTCAGTACATATCTCGTTTTTGAAGTCATGGTTCTTTATTTTTTTGGTACAGCAGGGGGAAAAGAACACATTTTTTTTTTTTATTATGAAACAGTGGTTTACTGCCTTTTATTGTATATCTGTCTGTAAAAAAAAAAAAAAAAGCCAATATTACTGCAGCCAGCAGTAACACACACTGCAGTTTACGCTGGGGGAATATTTGGAGAGTTTGGTTCCAAAACATGATAAACACCATTTAAAAAAAAAAAAAAAAAAAAAAGAGTTCTTGCCAAAATCAGTATTGCATCTGGTCGGTATTGAAAAGTCAATTTTTCATTTTACTCAAAATGTGATATCCGCCGTGTTATTCTTTCATGTTTTCTCCCTATTTTTACAAACTGCGACAAACGCCAGTCTCCCTTCTCTGCAGAACACGATACATCCGCTCAACCAATCACAGCGCACCATTCCATGTAAACAGTAATGGCGGTGCTCTGTTTTCCTTATCTACTTTGTACTTTGTGATCAACAAAAACAGAAAAAATAATAATTTTGATGGCATTGACAAACATGTGGTGGTTTCTGCAGTGGGTAAGACACGTAAGCCATCGAAATCTAATCATTTACGTGAGGAGATTAAGAAGATGAGGCCACTCGGGAGGAGGAAAACTGCCGGCTGTTGCTTTTCCACGACAGCATCAAACTTCTGTCACGGTCCGCAAAACTGAATCATGAACAGTGTGTTGTTTTTATTTTAACCGTGCGGTGCCGCCAGATACTCTTTAGTCGGTAATGACAAACGAAGATTGCATTATAGCATTAACAAGATGACCCGTTGAATGCATTTTGGGAGCGATGACTGAATGTATTTTTAGTCCAGTGCATGTTTATATAAGATTAGTATTGACCAAGTTCAGAGGCTGTCATATATGTGAATTAACTTACTTTGTTGTGTATTTTCAACAGTTTCAATATGAAAAATAACTTTATGTTGATTCAGTGGATTAAATGCATTTTAATTGCATTTTGAAAAAAAAATCTGTTTTTATAATAAATCTGTAATTAGAAAATAATCTGGATTAGTATAAATAATAAATAATCTGGATTAGAATTTTTAATGTTATTATAACCTAAAGGTGCTATGTGAAAGTTTGAAACAGAAAATAGTGGTTTTCATCTTGCCACTTTCTTGGTAAAGAAAACACATTTTTACAAAATGGATTTATAGCGTTTTGGAACCAAACTCTTCATTTGTAGTGCTTACACTTTTGGATGCAAAATATGTTAGCAAAGTATTTTCAAATAAGGTTTAAATGATTGTGCTCCCATTTTATTTCACTCTGTCTATTTTACGTGAATGCAAAGTCTGTGCAGTTAAAGGGATAGTTCACCCAAGAAATGAAAATTATCCTCACCCTCAAGCCATCCTAGGTGTATATGTCTTTGTTCTTTCAGCCAAACACAATCTGAGTTATATTTAAAAATATTCTGGCTTTACCAAGCTTTATAATGGGAGTGAATAGTACCCGAGATTTTGAAGCCCCAAAAAGTGCATCCATCCATCCTAAAAGTGATACGTTTTTGTAAAGAAATATTCATATTTATACATTTATAAACTAGAATCACTGGCTAGAATCACAAATCGCGGTTACTATTCACTCCTATTATAAAGCTGAGAAGAGCCAGAATAATAATAGAACTCCAATTAATAGAACTCCAGTTGTGTTTGACTGAAAGAAGAAAGTCATATACACCTAGGATGGCTTGAGGGTGAGTAAATTATCATTAAATCATCATTTTTGGGTGAACTTGGGTGAAGTTTCTGCCAGGATAATCATTTAAAAGTAAGTATATAACCAGATGTAAGTAGGGGAGTAAAAATTT
Source organism: Ancherythroculter nigrocauda (assembly GCA_036281575.1). NCBI lineage: Eukaryota > Metazoa > Chordata > Actinopteri > Cypriniformes > Xenocyprididae > Ancherythroculter > Ancherythroculter nigrocauda. The sequence goes on along the minus strand of VTFQ01000014.1, from coordinate 10,817,219 downwards.
CATGGGGAGTGAGATTTTGGTACAACACGGTACACATGCGTACCGAATTGAAATACCCATACTGAAAATTTTTGGTACGAATATGTGTAGCGTTACATCCCTAATTTTAATATATTTTAAAATGTACTCCTGTGATGACAGCTGAATTTTCAGCATTATTACTCCAGTCTTCAGTGTCACATGATCCTTCAGAAATCATTCTTATTTGCTGCTCAGTTATTAATTATTAATGTTTTTTTTATCAATGTTGACAACACTTTTTGCTGCTTAATATTTTTGTGGAAAACGTAATGCGTTTTTTCATGATTCTTTGATGAATAGAACATTCAGAAGAACAGTATTTATTTGAAATAAAAATCTTTTGTATCATTTATAAATGTCTTTACTCTCACTTTTAAGCAATCCTTGTTAAATAAAAGTATTCATTTCTTTCTTTTTTTTTTTTTTTTTTTTTAAATCTTAACACAAACTTTTGAATATTAGTGTTTAATGCTTTCCACAAAAATATTAAGCAGCAAAAACTGTTTCCAGCATTGATAATAATAAGAAATGTTTCTTGAGCAGCAAATCAGTATATTAGAATGATTTCTAAAGGATCATGTGACACTGAAGACTGAAGTAATGATGCTGAAAATTCTGCTTTGCCATTTGAGGGCAGAAGTTGTTGAAATGCTGTGAATTTCAGTTTATCCTTCATTCTAACTTATTTTGCATCACATAACTAATGGTAAAAATAAGTTTCCATTAAATACAATACTACTTAAATGGATAGTTCACCCAAAAATGAAAATGTTCATCATTTGCTCACACTCATGTAGTTCTAAACCTATATGAATTTCTTTGTTGAATTTCTCTATGGGAGGCGAGATCTGTTTGGTTACAGACATTCTTCCAGATATCTTCTTTGTGTTCAGCAGAACAAAGAAATTCATACAGGTTTGGAACTACTTAAGGGTGAGTAAATTTTTTGACAAAATTAAAATTTGTAAAATTTGACAGAATTTTCATTTTTGGGTGAACTATCCCTTTAATCTTAAATAGCATAAGTGTTTTTACATGTAAATAACATTCAGAAACTGTATTTGAAACAAAATTAATAAGGATCAATAAATACTGTTACAGAAAAAAACAACATTCATGATTATGATGCACAACTCACAGCGATGGGACTGATGCACACAGTGGCGCACTGTTTAGGATGGGTTTGTGTTGAAGAGCCGCTAACAAAGTAATCTTTTCACATAATGTTATGAGAAGTGCCATGGGAGTTTTAATAACCACAGAGGGACAAAACCTTGGTTTAACAGTATAGCGTCCCCATCACTATACTGGGGCAGGACTCACACAGACCACAGGGTGAGCACCCCCTGCTGGCCTCACTAAAACCTCTTCAGCAGCAACCTATAGTTTTCCCAGGAGGTCTCCCATCCAGGTACTGACCAAACTCAAGCCTGCTTGACTTCAGTGGGCATCTAGTCTTGGGATACAGGGTAATCTGGCTGAGGCAAAAGAAATGGCATTAAATTTACATTTTAAAATGTAATAAAACAGGAAACATTTTTAAACTTGTAATACTATTTAGACAATATTACTGTTTTTACTGTACTTTTTTTAATCAAATACATGCAACCTTGGTGATCACAATAGACTTCTTTCAAAAACATAAAAAAATCACAATTATTGCAAACCTTTTATCAGTAGTGTATACAACTGAATTCTCTTTGGATAAAAGTGTCTGCTAAATGCATGAATGAAAAAGTAAAATGTAAATGCAATGAATACAAATCCTGATTTTAAAATTGACTACAGCATTAATGCATAAATGAACTGTGAGATCATGATAGCCTCTTATGCTAGGCCAGGCTGTATTTAATCTTGTGAACACACATTAGTGGGGCGTTTTATTGCTGCTCTGATGTTGCACAGGCTGGAGCGTCTGGAGGAGGAAATAATTGCTTGTCGAGTAGGGCTCCTTATTTTGGATTCTGTGGCCTCTGTTGTAAGGAAGGAGTTTGACACATCGCTGCCGGGCAATCTAACACACAGGAGTAACTTACTGGGCCAGGAAGCTGCTGTACTGAAGTACCTCTCGCAGGAGTTCCGCATCCCAGTAAGATTGTTTACATGCTTGTGTACGTCTGAATTTTGCAAAATTGCACACTTGCAGTGCATACGATCAACCACAAGGTGTCGCTACACATTTGTTTATGCGTTTCAGTGCTGTGTTTTATGTCACCTCTACATTTCGAACACCAGAGGGCGTGAGAGAGCGCAGATGAATTAGAAAAACACTCTAGGCCCGTTCACACAAAGCCTGCTGCTTTTCCATGTTATCTGATCTTGGGAATTTCCGCACTACTCTAAGATCTTAAAAGATACATACGTGAAACCTTTACCCACCTCCTGCATCACCAACACATTTATCTTGAAGAGGAAAGGTAGGATTGCACCGGAACGTGGTTTTCCGCTTCCTGCTCATGAAGAGTGTAACAGCTGGAGGGCTGATCCAGGATCAGGTTTTGCTCTGTCTGTACTCCACTTATCCGCTAGTTTACAAGTGAATACATACAGTGGGGTCCCAAAAGTTTGAGTCTGTGTTTTTCTAATTTAATACATATTTTTAGCAAATTCTTTTTCTGAATCATGTCAATTTTTATGATTATTGTATACAGCAGTATAAAATGATAGGAAGTTTACTTTTGTAAACTTTTTGTTAGAAAATATAAAATACTAAGAAAATTTGTTTTGTTAATTTTATTTAATGTTAATTTATTTTGATTGCTTTTGTATTTTTATGTATTTTCTACTTAATACTTGTTCCAGCTAATTATATTTTAAACTTAAAAAATATTATTATTATATAGGAACATATAAAATTCTAAGACATTCATATTAATGTGTGTTAATTGACTGTTATTCACTTTTGATTTTATTTAATACATATTTCCATCAAATTAATGATTAAACATTTAAATTATTATTATTATTTTTATTATAGAGAACCATATAAAATACTTAGAAATTCATGATAATTTGTGAATTGCTTGTTTTTTTCAGTTAATACATATTTTAATATTATAATCACAACAACTTAAATATAAAAAATTGAATTTTCACTTCAATTATAACATTTGCTGAGAATGCAAAATAGAAGCAATTAACATAAATGTCTTAGTATTTTTAAAGTCTTCCTCATGCTTTAATGATATGTTTTTCTATAATTAAATTTGATTTCCAGACTTAAGTTTGTACCCCACTGTATCTACAAACTTATTTAAAGGTGCCCTAGAATTAAAAATTGAATTTATATTGGCATAGTTAAATAACAAGAGTTCAGTACATGGAAATGACATACAGTGAGTCTCAAACTCCATTGCTTCCTCCTTCTTATATAAATATAATTTGTTTAAAAGACCTACGAAGAACAGGCGAATCTCAACATAACACCGACTGTTACGTAACAGTCGGGATCATTAATATGTATGACCCCAATATTTGCATATGCCAGCTCATGTTCAAAGCATTAGACAAGGGCAGGCAGTATTAACATCTGGATCTGTGCACAGCTGAATCATCAGACTAGGTAAGCAAGCAAGGACAATAGCGAAAAATGGCAGATGGGGCAATAATTACTGACATGATCCATGATTACATGATATTTTTAGTGATATTTGTAAACTGTCTTTCTAAATGTTTCGTTAGCATGTTGTTAATGTACTGTTAAATGTGGTTAAAGTTACCATCGTTTCTTACTGTATTCACGGAGACAAGACTGTCGTTATTTTAATTTTTTTAAACACTTGTAGTCTGTATAATTCATAAACACAACTTCATTCTTTATAAATCTCTCCAACAGTGTAGCATTAGCCGTTAGCCATGAAGCACAGCCTCAAACTCATTTAGAATCAAATGTAAACATCCAAATAAATACAATACTCACATAATCCGACGCATGCATGCAGTATGCATGACGAACAATTTGTAAAGATCCATTTTGTGGGTTATATTAGCAGTGTAAACTTTGTTTATGCACTGTTTAAGGCAAGCGCGAGCTCCGTGGGTGGGGAGCGTGAGCATTTAAAGGGGCCGCAACATGAATCGGTGCATTTCTAATTATGCCCCAAAATAGGCAGTTAAAAAAATGAATTAAAAAAAAATCCATGGGTTATTTTGAGCTGAAATTTCACAGACACATTCAGGGGACACCTTAGACTTATATTACATCTTGTAAAAAAACGTTCGATGGCACCTTTAATATGGGTTGCATTACAAATGCTGTTACAGATCATGTTTATAGTTACTTGAGGCAAATTAGGATGGATCTCTCATTTTATTGACTATTTTTGTACTTTGTTGACATTAGGATCAGGTTTAAATGTTAGTGTGTTACTACAAAATACTGGGCATTCCCTTATTTCGAAATGACTAGTCAACTATTCTCAGAGGACATCCCAGGCTGTAACCCCAAGCTCATCTGATCTGCAGTTATTTGCCTGTGGTCCCCCTGCAGCCATGCTCATTTTAAAGATAGCTTTTGTGTTTTAAATCAGTGCAGTAAATGTCTGTGCTTGACACTGCCAGTGGCCACAAGTGAGTTTTAATACAGCTTTCCACGGCAGTAGAAATGAGCCTCAACATGAAACCACATGGTAGATAACTCCTAGAGGTAGGTAACTATGTTATAGCCCCCCTCACACACATAAAAGCTCATAACCGTAAAATAGGTCAACCCATTAAGTTTCCAAAATAAAACCTTACACTTTAGCACCTGGAGCCAAACCGTAATGAGGTAATTAAGTTTGTTCTCCCAAGCTTTAAAGATATAAAGGAATGTTGAAATGTTTTAGGTTTTGGCTGATTGTTTTTATTTGTGTAGGTTTGAGTAAGAGAGCCATGTAAGATATACACTTGTGCAGTGGTTCACTTTAGGCCACTTTAAGGACCATGTTTGATAAAATCAGAACATTGATCTAGTTCCAACAATCTTAGCTTTTTGAGTGCAGCTTTAAGTACTGTGAATGACATACTGCTATATTTTAATTAACACCAAGTATTCATGTACTTAAGATAGATCATGTTGTCAGGACCTCAACAATCCCTTGTTTGACCCCTCTGCAGATTTCTGGAAGTGCCTTATCAGAAAAGCCTCTTAAAAACTCACACATTTCACAATAATGACATTTATTGCAATGTCATTTCGTGTAAATACATTTGATATTACTTATTGTAAAATAGTATAAAATTTGACCTTGAAACTGTTACTGCACAATTTCTGTTGTCATTTTTTGGGGGGTGAATTTCAAAAATATATTTAAATGTGCATTTTTTGTTCTTTCAGAATTTATATATACAGAACACACACACACACACGCACACATATATATAACTTGACATCAAACAAAATTGACATCTTCACCCTTTACTCAACGCATGCAAAAACAAGTGAACCTGCAGAATATTAATAAGATTTTTCTATGCATTTATTTTGCTTCGTAAAATAAAATCTGCAGCTAATGTTTGCTTTCTTTTTTGCCAAATAACTTTGTCAGATAAATACCTTAACCAAGTTTAGTGTTTTGTTTGTCCTTCATATTTAAAATATTTAAAAAATATAATATTTAATCTTAACTTTTTAAGGTCATTAAAAAATATCCCTTCCGGACATCACTTTTGGCCATTATTGTATATATAAATATATACAAGTTATCATCATACCAAATCAGCACAAAGGATCATGTGATACTGAAGACTGGCATAATGATGCTGAAAATTTGCCATCACAGGAATAATTACATTTTAAATAATAATTAAGGAATAGTTTATTTTTAAAATGTTCAAATATAATTTTTTTTTTAAATATATATATATATATATATATATCAGTGCTTCCCACAGGTTTGAAATATACTTGCGGTGGTAGCCCGGCGAAAAATCCTCCTATTACCCACACCACAAATATGGTCTACTACATGTGACAAACAAATAATGTGTGATTTTTTTTTTTTTTTTTTTTTTTACAGTATTTTTATTTATTGAAATTAATTTTAATTACATAGCATACTATTACATTTAATTACATACTAATATTATGCATTGTAAATTATGCAAAATTGCAGCATTTAAATGGTTCTCCTTTTCCTATGTTCTCCTTGCTGTCATATAGTGTCTCTCTCAGTGAATGGGACACAGATTTTACTAGTAAAATTTATAAAATGAATAATATATGTGTCAAATAATGTTCTTAGTCTTTTCTTCCTGTGGGGGAGACTACAATAATTTACTATGAATTAAATGGAAATCAAGTTAAATACAATTTATTGTGTAACCAAAATACCAATAATGCCCAAAAGAAAAAGAAAAAAAACTTTTAATTACTTTGACTTTTGACTACTAGACTTTTAATTATAAACAAGCCCGAAATACACCGGGACTCTTATTTTGAAATGTCTGTACTATTGCAGGCTGATCCTTCAGATTCTTACAACCGTATAAAACATTTTATATAAAGGCCATGAAGTAGACATTGTAATAATTCATCAACTTGAGTTCATCAGCAATCGCTTGGCATAATTCTGCGCTTTTCACTGATTGAGAATCACTTTGAAGCAGTCTGAACATAGAGTCTGAAACGCTGTTGCGCGAGCTTGTAGAACGCGCAACAGCGCCGCCTTGTGACTTTGCAAAATGCAGCGCCCGTGGGAATGTCAGCGGGAGTAAACAGTTCTGACGCACACATAACGAGCAGGTATGAAACGACTAGCTATTCGATCGTGGATGGTTTCATTATCTTGCACGGATATAAAAGTATAAGAGGATAAAAATAATAAAAGCAAAAATGTGTCTCCATATACTTGGGCGGCCGTTATTATACGTGGGCGGCCCACCCAAGTAAAGTCTATGTGTGGGAAGCACTGTATATTATACTCCAATTCCCACTGTTAACTATCGCCTCAAACTGCTAATTACTGCTAAGTTTATGCATTGGGTAGGATTAAGGGTATGTTTACACGACAACAATGTACTAAAAATGGAAACTTTTTTCTTTGTACAGATGACAACGTTATCAAAACTATCCCCGTTCACACGGGTCCGCACAAATGACTAAAAACATTGTATTACGCATGCCAGACAAGTAGGTTTACTGCACTCTGATTTTCTTCTCATTATTTCCCTATCGCGGCTAATAATTCGGAAGTCTCGCACATTCACAGAAAACACCTTACCTTCGCATTGAAAAATAAGGTGGATAGACTAAACACGTAATATGCATGTGCATGACGTCACCGTTTTCACAGATTCGCATTTTTGCAGTTATACCATATAACAATGGTATCGTTTTCAAAAACTTGCACTTTGAAACCCGTTTTCAAATGTTTGCGTTTTCAGGCCACCAAAAATGAACGGCCAAAACGTATAAAAAGTTATAGTTAAAAGTTAAAAGTTATATAAGGGATGTAGAATATGGTCATGTGGAATAAGGCAATAATACGTGCTTTATAAGTATTAATAAACAGCCAGTATCCTAGTAATATGCATGCTAATAAGCAACTAATTAATATTGAGAATTGGACCCTAAACTATATGCCTTTGTTTAAAATTTACTTACCACATGGCCCAATAAATAGCATTATGTAATGAGTTATGTCAACAGTTGTTAAGTATTGTGATGATGCATTCAATATCCGCTGAACTTGCATAGTGTAAGCAAACTGTTTATTCTCATCTTTGTGTGATCCAGTTAAACTTGACTAAACTCCAGTACAGATGTTTCCCTTCTGTCTCCCTCAGGTGGTTTTAACTAACCAGATCACCACACATGTGGGCGAGAAGGTTCGCTGTCCTCAGTGGAATCAGGCAGATGGTAAGAACAGCCTTCCATCGTCTGTGCTGGAGTCTAAACTGATTTTTGAGGAGAATGTTTTTGTGTAAAATGACCTTGTGTCGTGATGCGATGGTGGAAATTTAGACAGAAATTCCCGTCAAGAGGCTGGTTTGTTTCATCCATCCCTGATGAGCCGTTCTCTGATCTGGCTAATGGAAGGTATCGTTCCGAGCCATTCCGAGATGGTATGTGGGACAAATGAGTGTCAGATATGACCTTCCACACAAGCAGCTGTTGTAGGTTCTTTGGAACTACATCATTGACCCTGGAGAAGATGGTATTACTCTAACCAGGGGGCTGAAAATGCGATCCTCTCGCTCATCAAACCTGTCTGGGCCTGCGAATCCCACGACATCTCTGATTCCACGGCTGTGCAGTGACCTGTGTCTTCTGTCACTTTATATATGGAATAGTGCAATTATCCTCTGGCATGCATCCAGGTGTACAGTTGGAGAGGGTCTTGTTTTGGGGCAAAGCTTTGAGGAAAGATATACAAGCTCCTTTCTCATGTTATCTAACAGACACATTTCTGTCCTGTAACTTTACCCCATACACCTCTTTCTTTACATCTCACTGTTCCACTCTGCAAGGTGGAGTTACCAGTAACTCTTTCTCCCACTCTGTATCTTTCTCTCACACATGCACACAATCTCTTGGGAATATGTAGGGAAAGAATGGCCCTTATACAGCCTCACCCTGTTTATCTCTTTCTGCTTTTCTCTCTCCATCCTTGGTCTTATCTGACCTCTCACTTAAAGTGATTGTTCACCCAGAAATTAAAAAAAAAAAATGTCATCATTTACTCACCCTCATGTCTTTCCAAATGACACGACTTTCTTCTGTATAAACACCAAAGCAGAAGTTTACTAAAATATTCACACTGAACTTTTCCAGCAAAAGATTGGTCAAGTTCCATTAAAAAAAAAAAACATTAAAAAAGCACAAACAATTTATTCATGCTTGTGTTCAAATCAATCAATGATCAATCAAATCATGATATCTATAGAAAATTTTGAAAAGAAAAAAATGACATAAGTCCAACGCTATGGTTTATGTTAACAATATTATCACAATATCTATAGAAATTTTGAAAAGAAAAACACCATAACTAAGTCCAATGATTTATGTTAACAATAGGAGATTTCATATTTATAAAAAATTTGAAAAGAAAAATGACATAACTAAGTCCAACACTACGATTAATGTTTACAATATTATCGCAATATCTATAGAAATGAAAAAAAAGAAGCCTTAACTAAGTCCAGTGCTATGATTTAACAATATTATCACGGTGTCTGTAGAAATTTTGAAAAGAAAAATGACATAAGTCCAACACTATGATTTAAGAATATTATTGCAAAATCTATAGTAATTTTGAAAGCAAAAACAACATAACTAAGTCCAATGATTTATGTTAACAGTATTATCACAATATCTATAGAAATTTTGAAGAAAAAAAAAAAAAAAAATATATATATATATATATATATATATATATATATATATATATATATATATATATATATATATATATATATAAATTTTGAAAATAACGCCATGATACTAAGTCCAATGCTATGATTTATTGACAATATTATCGTGATATCTATATAAATTCTGAAAACAATAAACTAAGTCTAATGCCATGATTTATGTTAACAGTGTTATCAAGATATATATAGATATTTTTGACAAGTATAAATGCCATAACTTAGTCCAACCCTATGAGTCACGCTAACAGTATTAAAACAATATCTATAGAAATTTTGAAAAGGAAAAACACTGATAACTAAGTCCAATGATATTATTCACATTAACAATATAATTGCTATATCTGTTTAAATTCTGAGCGCTATAAGTCATGCAAACAATATTATCGTAATATCTACAGAAATTTAGTTAGTTACTAGTGCTGGATTATTTACGATATTATCGTAGATGTAGTATTGGCGTTATTTCATTTTTTTTTTTTTTTAGATAACAATTATCATCAATATCAATATTTTGCAACACCCCTACTTTAGAGTCTCTCTTTTTTTGTGTGTTTCATGAAAGAAAGTCATATTTTCATTTGTAGCTACATGAGGGAAAGTCAATGATTACATAATATTTATTTCTGAGTGAGCTTTGTTTCTTTAAATGTCTATATTTGCATAATATGTAAAATTAGTTTAAAAATACTGTTTGCAATTTGGATATCTCTTAGGCACCTCAAATAAGGATGTCTGCATTTCAAGCTGTTGTTGTAGCTGAGAGGAACTGACTAAGACCAGGGATGTGTGCCACGAATAATTTCATTGAAGTTTAATCAGAAATTTTGTAATCGACTGTAGGCTAACAAACCTCCAGTGGAAAGTTAAAAAAAAGTCTGTATAAGCAGTCCATTTAAAACAGCCTACTTAATATGAATTAAACAGTCAAATTCTGTCGGAAAATATTCGCAATATTTATATCAAAGTCCGAGGTAAAATTAAATTATTTTGTTTTCTGTTCCAGATATACAGTACAATAAGGCCCAATCCCAATTCTATTTTATACCCCTTCCCCTTCCCCTTACCCCTACGCCTACCCCTTCCCCTTGCCCCTTGAAACAGAGTGTCAAGGGGTAGGGCTGAAAATATTCCCCAAAGAAATGGGACACCACTACTAGACCGTTACACGTCATCATAAGTCGTCGCTAGCTCCTACGTCATAGATGCGCCGATGTTTATCACACACTTCTAAAGGCCAATTCACACCGCACCGACAACACTCATCTGTTGGAGTTTGTTGGATCGGTGTGATACCCCTGTTGGCGTCTGTTGGAGTCGGTTTTCACCCGACTGAACATGTTTAATCGGCGTTTGTCGGGTCGTGGAATGTCTGCGCGGTGTGAACAGTTTTCCAACAGACGGCAACAAACTGAAGTAATCTGACCTGGCCACTAACCGTTGCCATGACGATGAGGCAAGTCCCCTGCAAAGACAGCTGTTTGATCGCGCCCGCGCCTCACACACACACAACAAAGCAGTGGAAACCTGACATCGCAGCTTGTTCATTATAAAAAATAAAATACTGTTAAAAAAAATAAAATATACAAAAGGTACAATAGTCCATAGTGCAATCCGTGCCATTCAGCAAGAGCAGCTGCTCCACTTAACCGAAAGAGAGAGGTAACGTTAACCATGAGAGCAACGCAGGTTTACCTTCAGTTTCGTTTTTAATAATTCGTTTTGGCTTGTTTAGCTACATGGTTGTATATGCTTATGGGTCTCGTTAATAAAAAGGGTCGCGCTAAAAAAATTGTTTGTTGGTGCGGTGTGAATTGGCCTTTTAGTCCCTGGTTGATACAGAACATACAATACTGATGAATAAGCACGCAATCTGAATGCACTTTTTGTTTATATCATGTAACGTACACGTATTTATGGACGTAACCACAACAAAACAATACATTAATCAGGCATGCGGCAAAAAGACAAGTTAGCTGCCACCGGATTTGAATTTATGTTGTCAAATCAACGCGGGTTTCAATAAAATATAAAAAAATATGTTGTGGAACTATCATAAAGTAAAAAAACATTAGCGAACTGTTTTCATAGCGATTTTAACAAATCTTTTTTCGGAGAACATAACCGTATACATGAACACAAGATTAAAGGCAACATAAAACAAGTGATTATTTATTACTAAAATACTGTTTACCGTAAAAAAAAATACTTACATTTATGGGTCTCTCTGCTCGCTTGGTCGGCCATGTTGGAAATTTATCATACCCCTTCGTCTGAAGTGTGGTCCTGAAAAATCTTCGTTTGAAGGGCTACCTGGCCCTTCCCCCTACCCCTTCCCCTCCAACCAAATGAGAATTGGGACACCCCTACCCCTTCACGTGAACGCGCGAAACAAAGGGGAAGGGGAAAGGGGAAGGGGTAAGGGGTAGAATTGGGATTGGGCCTAAATAATGTGTTATATTAAAATGTAATATTAATACAACAGTAATATACATACCTTTTGTAAAAATATAAAGCAAAACATTGCAAAAAAAGATTTAGTAAACAACTAGTATTTCCAGTGTCGACCAGCTGCAGTATCGTTTGGTTGACTCATCTCACACATCCCTAATTAAGCCAGTTCTTGAGAAAATGTGTTTTTCTTTGGCCTTGGGAATGGAAACTCCTTTTGAGGTCTTTTGTTGAAGTTGTAGACAAAAGGCCACACCTTAGCAGTTTGTATCTGCTTAATCTGAGATGTTGACCATAGTTCAGAATAGGCTCTCGGCTACAACTGGCTGCTGCTTCAAGCTTGTTATTTAGATGAGGCCAATACACATAAATCATAACAGACCTCAGCAGATTTACTGACCATTTCCGCTTTAGTTACCAGTCATTGGCTTTAGATTGCTTTTGGGGTCAGATTTGATTCCAGCGCTTGTAGTGTAAGGTCTGTGTGTAAAAGAGGCTACAGAGATTTAGTTCAGAGTTCCTCTGAACATTGATAAGAAGGCTATTTTGTATAGTACGATAGGAAAAAAGCAAGATAGAGAAGGTTTCCATTGTTTCATTTTGTTCTCCTGTATTTCTGAAACTTTCTAGGGGATTTTTTCCAGCTCAAATCAGGGGTTTAAAAACTGTGGCAGCTTTAGGTAAGATTTATTGTGCAGCAGCTACACTAAAAAGAAAATCCTATTTAAAAAAAATCCAATTATCCATTTAACAGCATTTTACAGTCAGATAACATATAATGCAATGTTGAATCATTCTCAGCATTGTCACTGTATATGGTAAAGTAACTTAAAGCAGTTAACAGGTTTGTACTGTAGCCTTTTTACTTTTTTTCTGTAAAAAAACAAAACATTTTTACAGTGTATCCTAGCCTGGCATATGCAAATAGTCATCTTGAACTCATGCACAGTGCAAGGGTTTCAATTTGTTTGCACATAAATGTCTATTTCTAAAGACATTTTTCTTTTATTCAATGCAATCAAAGTTTAAAGCCGCTTTAATTTAAATACAAATGTACTCACCCCATGAGAAACATAATTGATCAATGTGTGCTAGATCTGATCTTAAATCAATGTATTTAAATGGACCTCCTTAAAACCAACTAGTCATTCAAACAACCCACCACTGAAAGCATATAGTTTTGTGGATTCTACTTGTATATGTAAAACAAGTAGGCAGGTGAGATTTATAAACATTAATGAAACATTCACAAATGTCTTTTTTTTTTCTTTTTTTTTTCTACCCCCCCCCCCCCCCATTAGATGGATAACATTACAGAGAAAATTGTATGAAAAATGATTGCATAATTATTGCGTTATTATTGCCAAAATTCAGCTTTTAAACCAAAACATTTTTTAACCACATTATCTTTGAATCTACATCACCACATGAAAGCCATTCCCTTGTCTATGTCCAGCCCAAGTCAACAACTCTCCCATTCCCCTGTTTGACAATCCATCAATAAAAACATTTGGACGTGCTGAATTTGGTGCAAACGCAAATTGGATCCTATAATAACTTTTTTTGCAGGCTATTAAAAAAGACAGCTGATTGAATTCTTTGAATAGCCCTGCTGTCACAGTGTGGGAAAGCAACCATCGCTTCTGTTGGGATCGGAGAGAGTAGGCGGATTATACTGAAACCCAGAGCATTGATTTAAGAAGCTGGGTCTTAACAGGGCGTCACATTTGTTTAGTCTGGCCCTCTCCAACCTTATTACCATGAACTCGCATTAAGTCACATGGTCATTAGTCTGTGTTTCTTTCAGACATTGTTGGGGAATTCACTCAGAATGAGTTGTTCCTGTTGATAGCGCTGTATATTTGCACGCGGTTTTAGTGTCGTGTAATTATGCAAATAAAGTATCAGTGCAGACGTGCTCACAAAATCTGTTGAACGCAATTCACAAGATGCAGTTTCTCATCTTGCAGGTCAGTGGAGAAAATAGCAGACTACCACTTTTTTTGGTATATTTTACTGGGGCTCATCTCTTTAAAATGTGCTCATTTACACACATCGGCATGTAAGTGTTTATTTTGCAATAATGACTGGCTGACTGACTGTACATGATTTCACTTATTACTCAGCTACTCACCAAATAAATATGTGTACATGAAGTATTGGTTTGAGTTTAAGTATTAAGTACACGTTTATTTTGTAAATTCTCTTAAAGCTAAGAAAACCCCCCACAAAACTATCAACCTAGTAACAAGATCAGCACCACAACAATATTACAAGGTCATTTTCACTACAGTCCTATAATAAATATAACAGACGCAAGATGGTGGGGAAATGAGGAAGTGAGTCTGTGGCATGATACTAGACACAATAAAGGGTTATTTCAAAAAAAAAAAAAAAAAAAAATGAAAATTCTGTCATCAGTTACTCACCTTCACATTGTCCAAACCCATGAGACTTTTGTTCATCTTTGAAGCACAAATGAAAATATTTTTCATGAAACCTGAAAGATATCTGTCCCTCCATTGAAAGTCCATTTCACCAAAACTTTGATGCTTCAAAAAGTTCATAAAGACTTTTAAAAACGAATCCATATGAATGGAGTGGTTTAATCTAAGTCAGGGTATCACAGGGAACTGCAGGGGGCTCATGAGTTTTTGAAATGCTAATAATTAATAAAATGAAAATGAAACCCTTATTAAAGATATTTTATGTGTACCTGCATGTCATGTGACCATTAACCAACAACAGAGAACTGCCAACATGCAAATGTGTTGAAATTGAAATATTATATAAATTATTGAAATAAATCTATTCATCTACATCAGGGGGTATTTAAAATAAATATTTTAGGTCGAAATGGTTCAAAGTTTTGGGAATCCTTAATCTAAGTCTTTGATCAACACATGCACATAGAGCACACCAAATATGGTAAACAGAAGCTCAAGCGTACTTGCTTGACACGCAGAACAAACCTCATTGGTTCATCAAACGAGCATGTTTGAGCTTCAATTGATCATATTTGATGTGCTCTGTTTGTTGATCAATGTTTATATGTGAATAAAAGAATAAATCTGAACATCATATGAAGTGGTCGTGTCTCTTCAGAAACTGCTGAGATACAGAAATCTTTAAGGTTTCATTAAAAATATTTTCATTTGTGTTTTATAGATGCGTTAAAGCTGTATGGGTTTGGAATGACATGAAGGTGAGTAAATGATGACAGAATTTTTCATTTTGGGTTGCCGGTTTGAGTTGCACCAAATGAGCAGTAGGGCTGCATGATTTATCGCGATAAAATCGCACGCGATATGGCAAAGGCTGTGATTATTTAATGCGTGGCTTGTCAGAGCTTTACGGCTCTGTGATCAGTAGTAAATGCTTCTCCATCTGAAAGCCAGAGGGCGCTCTTGCGCAGAAAATCAAAATATGCCCTGCAGCAGAAGAAGATAACGAGCACTGTAGCTGAATAAACAGAAGATTGAAATGCTTTGATTGATTAAACATGACTAATAAACACACGACTGCCTTATTCTGTGTAAGAAGCCACATCATCTCACAGAAGGACGCTCAACTGTCTTTATGAAGTGAGTTTGGAGTAAAAACATGTTATTAAATGTTGTCTTTTGTTAAACAAGATGTTAATAAATGCTTTTCATCTCTGGAAAGATTTTTGACGCGTGCTGCTTTTTCAAATGTACATTATAAGCGACTCAAACTCGCAGTGCTTTCAGATGGATTAGCATTTGGAGCCATAGTTTATTGACAAGCTGCGCAAAAAAAATAATCGCAGCCTTTGCGATTTCATAATCGCACTAAGAATCGCGTTCAAACGATAATCGCGTTCAAGTTCAATGTTATTTTTCATATCGTGCGATATATCCGATATATCGTGCAGCCCTAATGAGCAGCCTTGTATACATGGATTTTGGTGAATATTAAGAATGCCAGAATCAGAATGAAGTTCTCCAGAAGAGCTGTTAAAATATTGTAACACTCTTCTTATTTTGATTAATAGAAAATATACACAAATGTCATTTTTAAATGAAATTCAGATTACAAAATTTTTAAATGGTAAACGAAAATTTAAATGTAGTTTCACTTGTTTGCTCTGAAAAGAATGACAGAATGACTTAATTCTTAATGACTTAATGACTTAAATACAGCAAAGTTACTTTTAAAAGTAATGCATTACAATATTGCGTTACTCCCTAAAAATGTAATTAATTGCGTTACTTAGACACTTTTTATGAAAAAATAATGCGTTACATTACTTTTGCATTTCTTTTTCACACCTAGGCTGGGATTGCTTGTTTGTTTTTTAATAACAGCAAAAAAGGTTATATTTTTGCCAAATGTTAAGGCCTTTCACACCAGAAGTGAAATGAATAAGCCTCAGGCTGAAGGAAATGCATATTTGCACCTGTACAGTAGAGGGCACAGCTCAAACAAAACTTTCATCTGTGCTGCGATTCTGGATTTAAGAAGAATAGGATACAGGAGAAGGAAGTTCGGCACTCTTATTTCTAAATCTAATGTAAAGTCATTTTTGCTTATTAGCATGTTTGAATTAAAGGTCAGCAGTAAAGACATTGGTTAATAAAGTGAGATAAAATACATAAAGTATAGTTGTGTAATTTAATATAGTTAATTATTACAGGTTTGCCTAAAATTCTGAGAATTTAAATTTCACTGTTTTTATACATTTTGAGGAATACTGAATGTTTTCATGCAAGTGAGATGAGTAAATGCATGTTCACATTTAGTCTAAGGGCCTGTTTACACTTGGTCACTTCATGCGTTTTCTCTGATCAGATAAAAACTTTTTATAAAAACGATTGCATTTACACTTGGCCACATAAATGTGTCTCCGCAAAACGGATATAAATCTGATCTTCAATTCCCGCGCTATATGCAGATTTCATGGAGTTCACGTCACCGAAAGCAATAAATATGAGCTGCATTTTATTGAACATCCGCTAATTTAAAAATCAAAGACCGCAATAGGAGAGAGCGCGTCAACAGCACTGGTAAGATTATTTAGTCTCATTACTTTTAATGAAGATGATTGTATTTTGAGCGCCTGTGACTTACTTACAGTTTGATTTGAAGCAGTTTGTGCATTGTCTTGCTGAATAGATCTCAGCTACTCTAATGCGGCGATGCTGCTGCAGTAGCGCTGTCATATCTGACTATAACATGTTTGTAACACAGTTCGTATATACGGGAAGAAGGAGGCGGGAACCGGCGAACATTCAACAAAACTTTAATTCAAAATAAACAAAGAACAAAACTAAAGTAATGCCGGCAGACCCTCGTGGATGTCTACCGGCCACACAAACATAATAAAACATAAAATAATATCCAGGCCTGGTCCTCTCTCATCCGTCACGGTCGTCGCTCCTCCTTTTATGCTCCCGGAGCTCCTCCGTGAGAGACTCGAGGCCGGTGCGCCTCCCAGGTGATGCTCGTTATCACTTGCGTCACCGGCCTTGCGCCGTTCCCTCACGGCTCTCGCCCGCCCTGCTCGTCACATACCCCCATCGCCCCTCGCAGGCCGTGGGGTACTCCCGTGACTGCGCTTACTCCCCCCCGGGGCCTGTCTCGGCGGCCGCAGCACCTGGGGGTAAGGACAGACGAGACGAGAGAAAGGAGACGGAAGCAAGGGGAGCGACAGGACGAGAGAGGGGAGAGAGGAAAAAGAAAAAAAAAAATTCTTGGTCCGGTTCCCCGACATACTGCCGCTCAGTCCTCAGCCTGCCAAGAGGCTCTTCCTCGCGGTGCCATGCGGTGGCACTGGACACTCGGTGGACGGCCACCCCACCTCGTCCCAGGGGCACGGCCTCGAGCTCTCCATCCCACCTGTCACTAGGCTCCAGCACCACCGCCTCGGGCAGCCTCTCGCGGTCTTCACACTCCCGCGCTGCCCGAACTCCGCAGCACCACGATCCCCCTCAGCAGCGAGGGCTCTCGGACAGCATGTCCCTCCTTCCTCCCGGGTTTCGGCACCAATGTAACACAATTCGTATATACGGGAAGAAGGAGGCGGGAACCGGCGAACATTCAACAAAACTTTAATTCAAAATAAACAAAGAACAAAACGAAAGTAATGCCGGCAGACCCTCGTGGACGTCTACTGGCCACACAAACATAATAAAACATAAAATAATATCCAGGCCTCGCTCCTCCTTTTATGCTCCCGGAGCTCCTCTGTGAGAGACTCGAGGACGGTGCGCCTCCCAGGTGATGCTCGTTATCACTTGCGTCACCGGCCTCGCGCCGTTCCCTCACGGCTCTCGCCCGCCCTGCTCGTCACAGTGTTATTTAGCCTATAAAAAGCTCTCTCACGTTTATTAATTTTAGTATTTTTGGGAGGAGTTAAATTTACATATGTGGTTTCAACAACCAGATTCATTTAGACCTGTTCAGTTTTGACTGGAATGCGTCCCAGACCACTTCCTGAAGTGGTTTGAGAGATTGGATTTATATCCGTCTCGAATGCGTTTTGGGGGCATTTAGACCTGGTCTTTCATGATCGGATGGCTATCCGATCAGAGAAAACGCATGAAGTGAACATGTTCACATAGCGCACACAACACCTCTGCACTTTATTTCTCTCAACATGGGGACGGGAGAGCTGTCAGTGAATAAAAAGTAACTTGTTACTTATTGGGAAAAAGTAACCTCAGATATTTTGTTGTAAATCAAAAAAGTAATGCGTTACTTTATTTTTTTTAGGGCTGTCAAAATAACGCATTCATTTTGATTAATTAATCTGAGAAAAAATAACGTGTTAAAAAAAATAACGCAGATTAATCCATTCCGTATTGACCTTTGAACCTGGAGCCATTCTAGCCACCATTCGACTGTAAAATGAAGGAGGGAGACGAGAACGCGCTGGCGCTGCCTGGATCATTGACTGGAACATTTACTTATAAAAAACGGCCTGATGGAAGTGTTGATAAAAATAAAAATTATACAAATCTTTTGCTGTGCTTTTGATAACGCACAGGTGAGTACCCAGAAGCTACAATGATATATGATGCCACATTAAAGAGCGTCAAAACGGTATTTATTGCTTGAATTATTTAATGAAATGGACAGAATTTGAAATCTAAGACTTTGTTCCATATCAAAAGCAACACAAAGCTTTCAGCCTATTGCGATTCATTGGATGGGAGGCGCACTGTAGCCTATTGTTTATTCATCAACTGAAAACAGTATAGCCTGGGATTTACGAATCGATATTGGTTTTATGAATGTGACCAAAACAGCAAGGAGACATTTTAATTGTTTATTAATAAAGTAATGTTTTCTGAATCAGTGTCGGCGGCAAAGATGAAGTTGACATTGACTCTCCTCATCTCCTCATGGATGCACTTAGAGCGAGAATGCACATTTCATTTGGTTTAGTCTACATAAACAGAGTAGCCTATTTCTTTTCGTTTTGAATTATTTAGTTTTCGTTAAAGTAGATATTTCATGCTTTCTATAGAAATATTTCTCATGTCTCTGAGGCAAGCAGCCGCTGAGTTTTGGTTCATTTAGCCTACAAGACGCGCTCCAGTTCACGCGCCAGTGATCGCGTCCGCGCTTCCATGTCTTGATTATATTTTCTGCTATATTTGCTTCTTATTTATTACATCCAGGCAATTGGTTGATGAAACATTGATTAAAATTAAGTTATTACAATTTTTACAAAACGAAATTCACTGTAAAGAAAGGCTTTCTACAGAACAAAACTTAATGAAGTGGTCAAAATCATGTCTGACCCACTCCATGTCTCCCGATATATTGATCATCTTATGATGCATCTTACTCATGCTCTTCACTTTTCACAATCAAATAGATGAATTTAAAACATAACATAGGACTATTTCAACATAAATATGAAACTACGTTTTCTTTAATGGCTAACACGTAGCCTATATTACAGTAGCCTACAGAGAAATTTCACGTGTGAATTACCAATTCAAATGTGAACAAAAATAAAAGCAATTAAATGTGTTATTATAATTAAAAGATGAAAATTAAAACGATGGGTAATAATAGATTTTGACAGATTTTTTTTTACGAACCTGTCCGTCAAAATGACGGACAAAGTTAAAGTCTATAACGCAACCTCTAGTGTTAGGGCACACATCATCAAATCTTCTTCCTGAAGCACTTTTTTAATTTATTTCCTTAGCATATTAGGTCATATTGTTGATTGTTATGGCCATTATTTGAACAGTGAAAATAATAATAAAAGAGTTTTTGAACTTTAATGTCACTAATGCTGATTATTCATTGATTCATTTGAATTGAAATATTTAATGCTTTCACAGCAAAAAATATGTATGCGATTAATTTAGATTAATTAATCACAGAGTATGTAATTAATTAGATTAAATTTTTTAATCGATTGACAGCCCTATTTTATTTATTTATTTATTTATTTTTTCCCCCAAAAGCTAAAGGGTAGAAAATTCTCAACAAAACAGAACACAAGAATAATTTAAAAAATAATCTTCACAAAAAAAAAAAACAACAACTAATTTTAAGATCCTATTTAAAATATCAATGGCTGTTACTGTTTATTAGTTACTTGAAAAAGTAATCTGATTACGTAACTCAAGTTACTTGTAATGCGTTACCCCCAACACTGCTCAGCACAGCGCTATTTCAGTCTAGTTAGTACCTGGTTCAACTGGATTGCTTGTTTAGTAAATAAAGCATGATTTTGTGGTGAAATTCTGTGTGAAAAGTGTCAGTGTTTAGTGAATTCACCCTTTTTAGCTCAAAACCTGTCAGGAGCTGTAAAGTAGTTGGCTATTGTTTCCAATTTTTGGGGGGTTATTGAGGATGTTGTTTTTTCAGAGGAGGGGCCTTCCAGGCATCCAGTTCACTGACATGCCGTGCCAGCCTTTTCAGGTTTCTCCCGCACTCGACTTTCCACAGGAAATGTTTTGAGGAAGTGAGAGTTGCTGATGTGACAGTTGTGAATGGTATTGTCAGATTACAGAATGGTGCTTAAGTGTTACACAACAAAGAATCATGAGAAAGACACTCAGACCGTGACCTCAGAGGCCCTGGCTGTTTCTGGTTATGGCACAGCGGGCGCACAAAAACACACAGGTGTGTTTACATAGCAGTTCGAAGAAGACCCGGATGAGTGTTATGTCAATAGTAACATTGGTAACTTCCTCAGGTGTCTGACCTAATGAAGCATTTCCATTGTTCTTCGGGCTTATCATCTGCTTTACACTCAGTGCTTAAACCACAAAAATGACTCAATGGCTCCAAATTTTCAAGTGAATCATAGTAGATGAGTGAGTTATAGCAATTGGAAATCATGCAATATGGTGAAACAGCTGCATGCAGAGTCAAAAATTAAGTTCCTAATGGTGGGTGAAATGAGAAAATGTACTAGCTATAAATATTTCTTTCTAACTATGAAACTTCTATACACTACTATTCAAAGGTTTGGTGTCAGACTGTCAGTGTTCAGAAATCACACTTTAAATTGATTAAAAGTGACCGTAAATATTTTTATATTGTCAAATAAATGCTGTTTTTTTTTTACTTTCTATTTATTAAAAAATGCTGAAAAAATATCACAGTTTGCACAAAAAAATTAAGCAGCACAACTGTCAACAATGATAATAAATGTTTCTTGAGCATCAAATCAGTATATTAGAATGATTTCTGAAGGATTGTGTGACACTGAAGACTGGAGTAATGATGCTGAAAATTCAGATTTGAACCCTAACACAGGAATAAATTACATATTAAAACAGAAAACCGTTACTTTAAATTGTAATAAATTTTCACAATATATTACTGTTTTTACAATATTTTTATCAAATAAATGCAACCTTGGTGAGCGTAAGAGACTTCTTTCAAAAAGATTTAAAATTTTACCACCAAACTTTTGAATGGTAGCTTATTCATCTAAACAATGACATTGTCATAAGGAATATATGTCTTTTTTATTTAAATAAAGTAATTTAGCACTTGAGAACCTGAACCCTGACTGTAGGAAATCTGTTTTGTTTTTGGGTCCCTCAGTATCTACTGAGGAGGACTCTGGGTTTGTGACAGCGGCGCTGGGAAACACATGGAGTCACAGTGTTAACACACGCCTCATTGTCCAGTATGAGGATACGGAACGGAGACAGGTAAACACCATTTACTCCTCTTTGTGAATTAGCTAAATTTTATTTGCCAACCATTTTTTGTCCAGTTAGATTCTCTCTAGAATGATAATGTCCCTCCCCTAATAAAGTGTAACAGTTGGGTTTCGGAAATTAAAATTCTGTTCATTTTCTCCATAGGGTAACTGTTTTTTTTGTTTTGTTTTGTTTTTTTTTTTCTTCTTAAAGGTGCCCTAGAATCAAAAATTGAATTTACCTCGGCATAGTTGAATAACAAGAGTTCAGTACATGGAAAAGACATACGTTGAGTTTCAAACTCCATTGCTTCCTCCTTCTTATATAAATCTCATTTGTTTAAAAGACCTCCGGAAAACAGGCAAATCTCAACATAACACCGACTGTTACGTAACAGTCGGGATCATTAATATGTATAACCCCCATATTTGCATATGCCAGCCCATGTTCAAGGCATTAGACAAGGGCAGCCAGTATTAACGTCTGGATCTGTGCACAGCTGAATCATCAGACTAGGTAAGCAAGCAAGAACAACAGCGAATTAAAGCTGCAAGCAGCGATGAAAGGGCCCTCGCACCTGGGTCTCCGCCACCCGTTGGCCTTAGGAAAACAGTGAACAGTGGTCGACATGCATGTAAGCGAATGAATACAAGAGAATTATGCCATTAAGTCATTTCGAATTGCCACACTTCCTGCTGCCAACAGGTGGCGCTTTGACCATAACCAAATATTGCGATATAGATGTGTTCAGACCAGGACTGTTATCAAACACGTGAAGTTTGGAGCAGATCGGACATCATATGCCTGAGTTACAACAACTTCCTGTTTCATGGCGTTAATCGCATACATTAGCACTTAGCCAAGTGTTGCATGATTTAACGTGTTTCTAGTATGTTTGGTACTTTGTGGCATATTGAAATGTGGTTCTGGGAGGGAATTACAGTGTAAAGCATGCCATTTCCTGTTGCCAGCAGGTGGCGCTATGACTAACTGAATATTGGCATATAGATATGTTCAGGCCAGGACACTTATCACACATGTGAAGTTTGGAGCAGATCAGACATTGTATGCCTGAGTTACAATGGCTTCCTTTTTCATGGCGGAACAACAGACTTTGTCATGCCGCCATGGACACGCCCTTCAACGAAAACTCTAGATCTTCGCAATTTAACGTCACAAAGGCCTTTAGATTAGACTGACAAAAAATTACATTGATCTGA
This sequence comes from Ancherythroculter nigrocauda, assembly GCA_036281575.1. Classification (NCBI taxonomy): domain Eukaryota; kingdom Metazoa; phylum Chordata; class Actinopteri; order Cypriniformes; family Xenocyprididae; genus Ancherythroculter; species Ancherythroculter nigrocauda. Next base: position 10,794,028 of record VTFQ01000014.1, on the reverse strand, counting down.
TTAAATCTCTAGGAGGAGTTAATCACAGTGTAAAACATGTCATTTCCTGTTGCCCCCAGGTGGCGCTATGACTGTAACTGAATATTGTTATGAAGATGTCTTCAGGTCAGGACTCTAATAAAACATGTGAAGTTTGGGGCAGATCAGACATTGTATGCCCGAGTTACAACAACTTCCTGTTTCATGGCGAAACATCGAACTTTGCCAGGCCGCCACGGACACGCCCTTCAGCGAAAACTCTAGATCTTCGCAATTTAATGTCTCAAAGGCCTTTAGATTAGACTGACCAAATATGATGTTGATCTGATTAAAGCTCTAGGAGGAGTTCATTAAAGTACAATGCCTGGAAATGGCAAAAACTGCACAAATTTTGCGAAGAAAATTCAAAATATCTCACTTCCTGTTGGTTTTCAGATTTCACTCCAAGAGACTTTTTTTGTAAGTATTGGGCTGTTAGATGTGTGTACCAAATTTCATACCTGTACGTGAAACGTAGTGTCAGGGGCACTTCGTTGAAATTTTTTTGGTGGCGCTATCTCAAAGGCCTTTAGATTAGACTGACCAAATATGATGTTGATCTGATTAAAGCTCTAGGAGGAGTTCGTTAAAGTACAACATGTGAAAATGGCAAAAACTGCTTAAATTTTGTAGAGAAAATTCAAAATATCTCACTTCCTGTTGGGTTTACAAACTTTGCACCCAGGGGCTTTTTTGTAGGTATTGGGCTGTTACATGTGTCTACCGAATTTCATAACTGTACGTGAAACGTAGCACGAAGGGCGCTTAATTGAAATTTTGTAGGTGGCGCTATTGAGCCATTTTGCCACACCTAATTCTGAAACACATATCAGATGTAAATTTTCACCACTTCTGACGCGTGTGCAAAGTTTCATGAGTTTTTGAGAATGTTTAGGCCCTCAAAAATGTGATTCATTTTGGAGAAGAAGAAAATTTTGGCTGAGCAATTCCAATAGGGTCCTCACACCATCGGTGCTCGGGCCCTAAAAATGGCACATGGAGCAATAATAACTGACATGATCCATGATATTTTTAGTGATATTTGTAAATTGTCTTTCTAAATGTTTCGTTAGCATGTTGCTAATGTACTGTTAAATGTGGTTAAAGTTACCATCGTTTATTACTGTATTCGCGGAGACAAGAGCCGTCACTATTTTCATTTTTAAACACTTGCAGTCTGTATAATTCATAAACACATCTTCATTCTTTATAAATCTCTCCAACAGTGTAGCATTAGCCCGTTAGCCACAGAGCATATAGCCTCAAACTCATTCAGAATCAAATGTAAACATCCAAATAAATATTATACTCACAGGAATCGATGCATGCATGCAGCATGAATGACGAACATCTTGTAAAGATCCATTTGAGGGTTATATTAGCTGTGTGAACTTTGTTTATGCACTGTATAACTGCACTTATAGTCGAGAGCTCGGGAGGGCAGGGAGCGCGCGATTTAAAGGGGCCGCAGCCTGAATCGGTGCATAGTTAATGATGCCCCAAAATAGGCAGTTAAAAAAATTAATTAAAAAAAAATCAATGGGGTATTTTGAGCTGAAACTTCACAGACACATTCAGGGGACACCTTAGACTTATATTACATCTTTTGAAAAGATGTTCTACGGCACCGTTAACAAAAACTTATAAACCTTTAAAGACACACCTGTTGTGAGCCCCGAGATTGACATCTGTTTACTTCATTTTAACATATTTTTTTAAAATAATTGTGTTTAACAGCCAAATTTGTAGTGAAAAACCACATCACCCTTGATGCTGTACAGAAGATTGCACCAACCAGAGTCACGGCATGCAAATCATTAGGGATGCACCGATATGGACATTTTGGCCAATATTGATAACTGATAATTCTAATAAAAAATCATTGGTTATCATTATCGGCCAAAATTTTCATATCGGTGCATCCCTAATGATTTGCAAATCTGATTGGTGGAATTTTCTGTACAGCATCATGGGTGATGTTGTTTTTCACTACAAATTCTTCTGTTAAATAAATTTTACAGTCCTATTTTACAATCCACTCCAACACCACTGAAAATGCTGTAGTTTATTTAGAGCAAGCTAAAAAAAGTTCAGCCAAAGCACGTTTGTGAATCCATTCATTATAAAAAACAACACAATGTAAATAAGAGATTCATTGTGCAGTGTTGCCAGCTTCAGTGATTATAATGGGAGCGCTCTTTGCTCACTTTTTGTATGTAATATACCCTACTCCCAATGCTCTCAAAATAGTTAATATAAAAACTTAATTTCTATCAGGACCACTATTGTCAAATATGATTGATAATTGCATAGAGTTTGTATTGGCGGTATGATTCTGTTCTGGGCAAGAACTCCCTGCGCATCCATGCAGCCTAGCATGGATAAGAGCAGAGAGAGCAGCATTAACCCCCCCTAGGGTAAACAGAACAGAACCAACATATGCAGATATAATTAATGTTAATAATTTAACATATTTCATAGAAACATATTTCAAGAATTAGTCTGATTCAGGGGAATCATAAGGCCAATCCCTGACTGAAGAGAGGAGGAGCTGGGGATGGAAGAGGCTAATTAGCTCCTAAGAAATGCAATAGCTACTGATAATACGGAGGAGCTTATATATGGATGCTTTGATAGGCATCGTATTCCTATAGGTTTACGTAAGTCAGCTGGGAGTCAGCTGATGCGAGCTTGACAGACGTGACCTGCCAGAACTGACGCTAACACTGGATATATGTTGTTTCAATAGATAATCAACACCTTTAAATGAATCATTTTATATTTGACCATTGTTTTTAATTTGATTGTCATTCGCAGTGCTTCTTGGGATTGTACAATAGTTCTTTCCCTCACTAAAATCAATAAAAGTGCACAGTCTTGTGCCTGTCTTTGTCTTTTCATCCAATTTTCAAATACTTTTTTGCTCTAAAGGTGTAGTATGTAAAATTTCTGTCTGCTAGAGACAGTGGGAGCTGAACGAGCTGCACAACACACGCCTCACGAGCAGCGGAACTTTTATTATGACACAGTCGCATGCGCTGCTTCTGCTTTTCCGGTCATGAGTATGAGGTAACACAGCTCTGTTTATCATATTAGATACATTTGAGTGTGTTGAAAATTATGTTATAACGTTACTCTGTGCATTCGCTCGGCGGCTGCTGTGAGACACTGTTACACGCTGCAGTAAGCTAGATTGGTATTAGAATATCATATTAAATGCTGGATGGCTTGTGTTGATAAATGGCATGCAATTAATTTTAAAACGTATTGTATGATGGAGAAAATTCTGTATTACTGTTACTAAAAATAAAGCTGCATCTGATTATGCTATGTTAGCTACTTCACAAAATAGTGTTTTTCTCTGAGGCATGGAAAAGCATGGTACTCTCAAAAAATCAAGAAAATTAGATTTAAACAATAGGACTAATAAACGTGTTGAGCTATATAACAACACTTAGTTTTCTGTCTATAAATGTAACCAAACAGTTGTTCCCTTGTCTATTAAAACATGTAAATATTAAAGCGTCTTTGGTGTTTCCATGGTTTCTACAAAATAAAACCAGAAACCGAGGGTAACGTGGGTATGAAGCAATTGACAGGCGACTCCTCACACGTCCCGGAGCCTTGGGTAAAATCATGATTTTCTAACGATTTACAAATAGTTGGAAACATTTGGGATATTGTAAGTACTCAAGTGAACAAAATATATAACACTGGCCTAGTGGTTTTTGGATATTTGACTGCAAAATTCTTACATATTGCACCTTTAAATCAAAGTTTTTAATATTGCAATGCACCTTGTAGCTGGTTCAAAAATTAATGAACAAAGACTTCCAGAACCATTGAAACTGGAAAAAGTGGGCCATCTGCAACTGACTAGCAAGTAGAAAATAATGAATCAGTTCAGTTCTTTCAAATGTTTTTTTAAAGGACACTACCCTTTCACTGCCTATTTGTCCCCCTAAACTTCCTGTTTCAACAGGAAATACGCCAACACAAGAAAATAAAATGCACTCATCCAGTAATTTCATCTTTAAGACCAGCTTAAAAGAAAGAAAATTGCTTATCCCACCACCCCTCTCCTTGTCTCGGCCTGCCCTACTTGTTTTCATCCTGTCAAATGATGGCATACCTCATTGCCCGTACACCCTTAGAGCCCTGAAGACTTTGTTTTTCTTTTTTCCGACTGAGCTCCCACCTAAAGAAAGGCACACTGGTGGAGAGGCAGTGGTCCAAAACTGCTGGTACACAAGGAAGGCAATGGTGCCTGGCTCTTTTGTGTGGTTCAGTGGCTCTGGCATGGCAGCTTCAGTTAAAAAAAAAAAAAAAAAAAAACCCTCAGAAACTCCCTGCTTTTCAGCCTTTTACTGTGGATTTTATCCATTAGAGGTAAAGTCATGCTACTTCATATGTGAAAGATGTGCGTTTGGGTCAAAGTTGAGGGAAGTGGGCTGGTTTGGGTGGCTGGAAAGCTTTGCGTCTGTGTGTCACGGCGCATCAGTGAGGAACCGCATTCACACAAAGCAACTGGCAGCAGGTTTGTAAAAACTAACTCATTCTTAACCACATGTAAGATACCCATGCAAAGGTGAAAATAAGGAAATGCACCAGTTTATTTTTATACAAATAAGCCTAGAGCAAGTCTTGCCGTCTGTGGACAGTTAACTTGAGACGGAAATGCCTTTCATTTCATGAGTACACGAGTTATGCCGTATTATATTAGGTCGAAGTCACAAAAGCTTCATTTGTTTACTTTTGTTTGGGGGGTCTGATTCATTTCAGATGAGTGTTTTGCGCAACAGTTAGCAGACAGTATCACCCTTCACCTCACGCCTGTTTCCTCTTTTGAGTTTTGTTGAGTAATATTCACTATGATATCTCATTTTGAACATGGCACACCCCAGTGCTGGGTTTCGATATTAGAGGCTGATGACAAAAGGAGTAATGTAGATTCACAAGAATCTCTAATAGGCTTTGACGCAGGTTGCCAGCAGACACTGCTGAGTCTGGTAACCCAATGCTGCTGCTTCCCTGCAGGCTGTTTTCCAGGATCCTGTGCTTGCTTTTATGCCCATTGACGTAGCAGCCTGATAGATGCCCTTTTTGTTGCATAAGGGGAAAGAGTTCAGACATGTTAAATATTGAAATACAAGCATTATATGGCTTGTTATTTCAGTCTGATAAATTATTTTGTAAAAAAATAAAAAGTAAATAAAGTAATGGAGGAGGGATTCTGTAGAGTTTATTTTCTGAAGTATTTATTTATTTATTTTTTTTTCATTTTTGCTCTTGAGTAAAGATATAAAATACTTAGTGCTGTCAATCAATTAAAAAATAACTAATTAATTGCACATTTTTCTGTTATTTGTCATGATTAATCACACACACACATTTCAGTTTTTAATACATATTTAGATTTATAATTTTTTTTTGTTTTGTTTTTTATATATAAAGCTTTCACATTAAATCTCCAAAATAATATAGAAACATCATAAAGACAGTATATTTTAGATATTTGTTTAATGGCATCTTTTTTTCTTTTCTTTTTTTTTTTTTTACTAAGTATAAAGGCCAGTATCACTGGTACAAGTACTGATTCTGATGACTATATTAAATGATTTTTTTTTTTTCTTCTCAATTTTAGCCGTTAATTATTGCCATTCAGCATTGCAGTGTAATTGAAAGCTATCAATTTTCAGGCTTTAAAAAATAACTTTTAATTTAAATGAACTTAAAACAATCTTCACATAAACCCATTGTAATAAATGTCACATTTAGCTGTGCCTTAAATATATCAGGGCTCAATGCTAGGTTGTTTTCTACTGGCCCAGGTGCACCAATTCAGATTTTTACTTGCCCTGCTAAAATGCACAGAAAGTTGTTTTCATCATTTTTGACCTATGTAACCTTGTAAACAGTGCTTTAAGATTTTCAGGTAGGTCAGGTAAACATGCAGTAATTGAATCATAAAACACTGCAGTCTTCACTGCATACATTATAAATTAAATATAGATTAATCCTTATTAAAGCTACAAAAGTTATTCAGTCATTATTCAGTTATTCAGTCATTTTCTCTTTGTCTTTTGTTCTTTGATTAAAATCAATGACAGACAGCAACAGGTTTATTAGGCTGCTGTCACTTTAAGACATGACGCATATGACACATCCTATTTCCTCACACCTCTTTATGTTCATTTAACACTTTTTAACTCATTTAAGATTGACTCATTTGAGATTTTTGACGTAATTTTGTGTTTTTGTCTATTTAAGCATTGAAGAAAAGTCAATGCGGCACTGGCTAGCTGTCTGAAGTGGCATTCTGTGTGAGCGTTATGGGTGTTTGCTGAGTCATTTCACAGACAGCGCACCAGTACAGATTTGAGTTTTTTTGTGTCTTATGCTTGAATGGTTTAATACAGTGGTTCTCAAGCTTTTTTGGTCGCACCCCCCTTTAAACCTTTAAAAAAAAATCTGGTGCCCACAACCCCACCCCCAATACACACACACCTGATTACCAAATAATTCAACTAAAACGTATAAAAACTGATTATTACATTGAAAAATGTGCAATGAAAAACACCTGCATTAGTTTTTACTTAAAAAAATATAAAAGTAAGAGAAAATAATAGTTCTGTCATGACAACTCTCGGAGTGTTTGGTATGGTAATGGATATGACAATGTAGATATATTTGGTCTTGGCGGAATAGATCTGCTACAATGCTGCTGCTTAATTGCTGCTGCTGTTGATTATTGCTGCTGCTGCTGCAGAGCAAGTACGGGTCTTGCTACTGCCAATACATACAGGACCCGCTGCTGTGAGCAAGTAAGACATGCTGCTGCTGTACAATATAGCGTACATGAATAATCGTAGCAGATCTATACAGGTGGAGCTGGGGAAGGTGGAGGGTTTCTGAAGCACGCTGTGCTACTAAGCAATGCTAACTCGTGTATTTAAAGATTAAGCACGCAAGCTCATTGGCTACTAATACAGCAGGAACAAATCATCTGTGACCTATAGATAATGATGTGATATTTGGCAGGTTGTGTTAAAGGACCTATTAGTCTGCGCCAGAACTTTGTATATGAGAATTTTTAATTTAAAGGTGCCGTAGAACGTCTTTTTAAAAGATGTAATATAAGTCTAAGGTGTCCCCTGAATGTGTCTGTGAAGTTTCAGCTCAAAATACCCCATAGATTTTTTTTTTTAATTCATTTTTAACTGCTTATTTTGGGGCATCATTAAATATGCGCCGATTCAGGCTGTGCGGCCCCTTTAAATTCTCATGCTCTCCGACCCCGGAGCTCGCGCTTGCCTTAAACAGCATAAACAAACTTCACACAGCTAATATAACCCTCAAAATGGATCTTTACAAAGTGTTCGTCGTGCAGCATGTCTAATCACGTAAGTACAGTGTTTATTTGGATGTTTACATTTGATTCTGAATGAGTTTGATTGTGCTCCGTGGCTAAAGCTAACATTACACACTGTTGGAGAGATTTATAAAGAATGCAGATGTGTTTATGAATTATACAGACTGCAAGTGTTTAAAAATGAAAATAACGGCAGTCTTGTCTCCGTGAATACAGTAATAAACGATGGTAACTTTAACCACATTTAACAGTACATTAGCAACATGCTAACAAAACATTTAGAAAGACAATTTACAAATATCACTAAAAATATCATGTTATCATGGATCATGTCAGTTATTATCGCTCCATCTGCCATTTTTTGCTATTGTTCTTGCTTGCTTACCTAGTCTGATGATTCAGCTGTGCACATCCAGATGTCCTGCCCTTGTGTAATGCCTTGAACATGAGCTAGCATATGCAAATATTGGGGGCATACATATTAATGATCCCGACTGTTACGTAACACTCAGTGTTATGTTGAGATTCACCTGTTTTCCGGAGGTCTTTTAAACAAATGAGATTTATATAAGGAGGAAGCAATGGAGTTTGAAACTCAATGTATGTCATTTCCATGTACTGAACTCTTGCTATTTAACTATGCCAAGGTAAATTCAATTTTTAATTCTAGGGCACCTTTAAATAAATAAATAATTATTTCAGTGATGCTTTGGATGAGAAATATAACCGCACCAATATATAACAGTTTTTGACTGCCTCACAAGCTCAGCTTCTTGTGAGTTGCGTCTTCTCACCGGAACGCATACAGCAGCGGAGCACGCGCTATTCACAATAGCAGCTTGTGATTCCATCCTCTGAAGCGGTGCTTTTCTATGGCGAGCAGCTTCTATGTTGGGCTTGTTCAGACAGTGACAAGTCAAGAAGAGCGATTAAGTGCAATTGGCGTTCGGTGCAGCTTTATAAAGGCAGAGCGCCAACCGTTATTCATGCACTTAAACGCCATAGCAAAACTTTTTTTTTTCTGCTGATCTCTATCTAATTGTAATTAGTAATAAGAATGACTTTGATTAATATATTAATTTAATTAAAATTAGTCCATTGTCAGCCCTAATTATTTGGGCTTGTATAGTGGCCATGAAGTGACATAGAGCCCTTCTCTTACTACTTCTAAATCTCCTCTTGTTTGTTGTTTTAGATTGTCATAGCCAAGTCACCCGTAGCCCCTTTTGCTGTGCTGAGCTACACTGTTCAGAGGGAGGGCATACGACTTGAGGGTAAGTGTGCTCAATGCACAGTGTACTGACAAAATTGAACCTACATGAACTTATGCCCATGTCATTTCCTGTAATAATCACAGAATGTCACATTAAAACATGACACCAGTGTAAGGCAGGTAAGTACATGTTATGCCAGTGGAAATTAAAATAAAAATGAATGTGGTGTTGCATGATATCACACAGGACTGGTTGTAGATGACATCAAATCAACATACTGATTTTTTTTTTTTTTTTTTTTTTATGGGAAGTACACATCCCTAAAAATAACATCCCTATATGTATAATATATTTTAAAGGGGTCCTATTATGATTTTTACATTTTCAACTGTTTGAGAATGAAAAAGGTCTGCAAAGTTATTCTCTATTTCAGCATTTCTGAAACGCTTCAATTGTAGTGTTGAGTTTTCTTCTGGGAACAAACGCATCACAATATTCCCTATTTAAATAATTCACGCCACAAAAAACAAAAAAACAAAACAAACAAAAACAAAACAAAAAAACAAAAGAGTTGAGGCCAGTTTGAGTTGTTACTTGTGTGTTGAAATTCATAGTTATGGTTAGGAGCTTGACATTTCCCAAACATGCTCGAAATGGTTGACCAATCACAACACACTTGTCCAGCCGACCAATTAGAGCATACTGTGCTTTTTGGAAGGAAGGGCTTCACAGAGACAAGAACTAAACAGAGTGTTACTGACAGACTGGGATAACAGGTGCTGCAACAATGTATATATGTTAAAAAAAATGTGTTTTTTGAACATTCAAGCATGAAAAGTTATTCTAGTAGACCCCAAAAACAAAATCAAGACTTTGAAAAAGGGCACAATAGGTCCCCTTTAAGATTTAGACTAGTCATGTAGTGTGTATTTCAGTTGTTGCAGGTGAATCTTGTTTTTAGTAACTGAAAGTCACACTGTTTATTTTAGTGTCATTAATCGGAATCATAAAAATAATACCATGGCTGGTTTGAAAAAAAGGCTAATAACACAAGTACAATCATTTGTGCGTGTGGTTTGTGTTGTTAAACCTTCTGGGTCAGAACTTCTGCCCACTGCAGTTTAACTTCCAGGACCTCTGGCTGTCCTGTCAGGACCATTTGAATTCAATCGTGGGCTTCACAGTTTACCTCTGGGCGGTTTGTGTGGATTCCCAACACCACAAAACTTTAATGGGAAACAGGATATCAGAGGAAAAACATAGTGGGAATGTTTTGGCTCTTCAGCTGAGGTTTATGGTGGTGTATATGTGGTGGATTTTTAACAGCACTTGGAGAAGAATTCAAAAGTAATTCACCTTGATGTACTCAAGTTCATTTTGGGGTTTGGAATTGAAGTAGGTTTCTTATGCGTTTTTTCACTAAAAGCTATGATTGATATCAGTGGTATCAGTTCAATATAATTCAATAACAATGAATAATCAAAAAGCTCACACTTCCTGTTAATGCCTGTGCCACATACTGATATGAGCTCACATTTAGGAGCTTGTTCTTGTTTTTGCTGGGTTTATTAGAGGAAGCAAGTACTAAATTAGCACATTCGGTGCTTTTGTTTAGAGAGATGCTGTAGATTTTGTATGGGGGAATTAGTGTCGTGTTAATCGTTTAGGGCTGCAACTAACAACTATTCTGATTATCTATTAATTTAAATTATTTTGATTAATCAAAATAATTGAAGCTTATTCCAATGAAATGTCAGAGAATCATCTGTCGCTAAAGAACTTGCCACATTTCCTTTAGAAATGGAAAATATACATTTGTAAGGTTTAGTATTTAATATTTAATATTTAATTTTTTTATATATAATTTTTTTTTTTTTTTTTAAGTCTCTTATGCTTACCAAGATTGCATTAATTTGATCCAAATAAAAACAAACAAAAAATAAACAGTAAAATCAAAACATTAAGGGGCCAAGAAAAACAAAGCAAACAAGGAAGCTAGCAGCAGACTAAGAATGTCATCATGGACTATGGTAGCAACTGAGACAGACACTGCATGTTTATTTTGAAGTCAGTCAGACCAACGGTACTGTAGTTAGAGACAATTTCATGTTTTGTTCAATTATAGCTCTGTCCCACCGCTTTTTTTTTTTTTTTTTCTCAGAGTGCCCCCCCATACATAAGCATGTCAAATTTGGTGAAAATATCTAATTTCAATTAGGAGTTATAGACATTTATATGTATGAACACACAAAAAATTACCCACACCTGACTTTGGTTGCATAGTCAATGACCGATGTTTCCGATTTTCCTACAGTGTTTTCGTTTCGATCGGACTAATGGTTTTGAAGATATTCACGAATGTTGTTTAAATCACAACGTTGCACTAAGCGTAAGGCGAAACCTAGCATGTTTAGTATTGTTGGACTCAGTAAGGTTTCAGGAATCTAAGGAGAATGACTGCCGTGAAAATAAGTTGGCCACATCCAAAATTATAAGCATGTGAATATTTGATTTTACCACTAGGTGGCGCTGGTACAAAACTTCTCAGACTCCTTAAGGGCATCGTGCCGATGACCCATACCGAGTTTCATAATGATATGTTCATGCATTCGTAAAATACAGAATTTTCCTACAAAATTCAAAATGACTGACGCCCAAAATGGCTGATATAGGAAAACTGGATATCATTTGACTCGGCATGATGCCCCGAATCTAACAAGACCACATTTATTTTTGGACAAACTGTTCAGAAGTTACAAGCAAAAATTGCCCATTTTTTGTATCTCCAGGTCAAGTAGGTAGCTCCTTACATCTATTTTCGCAAGCGCAACGTAAAATTCGTTCACACGTTTTTTGAAAACGATTTGACAAATCGACTTGAATTTCATAACAATGGTCTGAAGATGATCTGGTTTAATTTTTGTGAAAATCAGAACAACGGCCTAGGAGGAGTTCGAAAAAGTATTTTTTTTTTTTTTTTTTGAAATTCAAAATGGTGAGAATTTTCATGACATCATAGGGTGAGCGTCTTGAGCAGGGAATCGGAGGAAAATTTTGTTTCTAGCCCTTACGGTTCAAAAGCTATTAGCATAAACGTGAGAGTAAATTTGGAGAGTCGGTGGCGATAGAGCGATTGAGATAGAGACTCCAAATTTGCCATGGTGGCAGTTCTCTATCTATCTGCCAAATTTCATAACTTTTCCGCAAGCAATACTATGGGCTGCCATAGACTTTGAGAGCGGAAGAAGTAGAAGAAAAGGAATAATAATAAGAACGGCAACAGATACAATAGGTTTCGATCAGTTTAATGTGTCTTTGCTTAATAAAAGTATTAATTTCTTGCCCAAAAATGCACTGACCCCAAACTTTTGCACGGTAGTGTTTACTTTGTTGTGCACTTTTTAGACTACAAATGTGCTTAGATTAGTCAAACATCAATAATTTACTTACAGTTTGTGCAATGGGGGGAAAAAAGCTGAGGGAACAGAAGTCTAAATTAAAATATTTAAAATATAATTTTCCCCCCTAATATGTGTTCTAATTTTTTTGGTTTCAGCCTAGAATTAGTTTTTCGTTATATATCACAACATCTAAGCAATTCCCTATTTCTGTATTTTGCTGACAAGGCTTCTCTATAAAGTGATTGTGTGGTTGTGTGTCTTTGTGTTGGAGAGTGAGAAAGTCTTGTGTGTGTCCAGTTCAATCCAGCTATTGAATAGTTTTGCTGTGGTCTGGCTCTGTGCATCAGTTGTGTTAATCAGTCTCTCTCTCAACAAGTGCATCTTTGATGTGTGGCTCGCAAGGCCTGCCAGCTTCAAATAAAGACCCTGTATGAGAAAAGCCTTTGAAACACTCTTCACACACTTCTCTCTGAGCTCTTTACACTATGTCCTCAAGTCAATCGCACACGCATACACTAATACTTCCTGCCAATATTTGATCTCAACACGCCTCTGTACTTCACTTTAATCCAGAAATGATTATTGTTTGTTACTGGTGTGTGGGTGATGCCAAAAGTGCTAATGCAAATTAATGAAATGATAGAAACCTCGACTTCCTCATCTGAAACAAACACCTCTTCCTCCAACTGTGACATTGTTTGGGTTTGGTGGGATTTTTTTTTATGTTTTTGAAAGTCTCTTATTCTCATGAAGGCTGCATTTATTTGATCAAAATACATTTTAAACAGTAATGTGAAATATTGGTACAATTTAAAATAACTATTTTCTATTTTAATCTATTTTAAAATGTGATTTAAGCATCATTCCTCCAGTCTTCAGTGTTGCATGATCCTTCTGAAATCATTGTAATATGTTGATTTGCTGCAAACATGTCGTATTATTACCCCAATTTAAATATTTACTTTCATGTTTGATTAATTTAACACAACCTTGCTGCATAAGAGAATTTCTTAAAGCACTTTATTTTAAGGTTACATATACTTATAAGTATATGTTACTATGTAACATATACTTACTAGTAATAACAGTAAATCATGCATAATTACAAGTAATTAACCCTAAACCAAGCCCTAACTCTAACCTTAACCCTGTAGTAATTGCATGTAGTTAATTAATATTACTCAGTGCTTATTTGTGTAATTACACGGTCACAATGTCACCTTAAAATAAAGTGTTCTATATCAACTAGTTGACTTCTCTGTTCTAAGCCCAGTTCGCTTGACCCCAATCAGACACGTTTCTTGAGGGCATTTACGTGACTCATGTTCTTCAGCTGTATGGAGTGGAACAGAATGCAGGGGTCTCAAGTTGACGTGACAAAACACAAAACTTTTTCTCATTTAGAAAAAATATATAAATATGCACTGGAAATGAATATTTTGGCCCCTAACCTTTTAAATGTTTATCATGGCATACTGTACCAGTCAACTCTGTCTTGAAAAATGATCTCATTACTTCTAACTCATTCTATATTCCCGTCATCCCTCCATGTTGTGTAACTTCCTTTGCCATAAATGTCATGAGACATTTCTATGTGATTTTAGAAGGAAGTTGTGAGATAATTAGTTAATCTGTGCGTTTAAACTTTCCAAGAAGCCCCAAGTCAATGTTCCTGCCAAGAAACAAAATCATAAGCACTCTTACACTAGACCATGTCAAAAAATGTGAAGACATGAACAGTTTTCACCATCTGTCACATTTACATAAAGGAGGGCCAGTAAGATTTTTTTTTTTTAAGAAATTGCACTAAAAAAAAGATGCACTAAATTAATAAAAAGGGACTGTAAAGACATTTATAATATTACAAAATGTTTCTATTTAAAATAAATGCTCTTCTTTTAAACTATTTTAAACTATTTCCATCAAATAATCCTAACAAAAATGTACCAGTTTCCACAAAATTGAGCCGCACAACTATTTTCAACACTGATATGAACTCTTTCTTGCATATTAATATGACTTCTAATGGATCATGTGAATCATAGGAATACATTACAAGAATTTGACCAAAAATTATGCACCCCCTGATGAAAATAACATCACAACTTTTGTTTCCATCAAGAGAGGCATAAATATTTAGTCAAGATGAGGGCTGTGTCCGAAAACTGGAAAATGCTGCCTTCCGAGGACACATTTCAAGGTAGTAAGGCATCAAGGCACGTCCGAATCCAATGTTAGCTTCACTTCCTCTCTCATGAGATACCTTCCTCAGATCGATTTTTGAAGGAAGCATAGATGTATCCTTAGCTGCCTTTGATATCCCACAATCCTGTGCTTTCTATTCTGTGACAGTTGAGCTAGAAAAATAAAGATGGCGTCCGAAAGTTGCGTTTGCTGCTCAGTTTGTGTATAAATGTACGATTTTGATCAACATATTTCAATTTTGATATCATTTCTATCGAGAAATTACTACTGTAATAATTAAATATTTGTTTAGTTCTCACCAAAGCTCACGCTATATTGCTGTAGATCATTATACTGTTACGCTGCCTCAGAAGTCTGTCCGAAATCAATTTGGTGAGGTACCTTCATGCACAAATGCTGCCGTACAAGTCATTCTCTTATAAGATAGCGAGGCAGCAAGACAGCTACCTAGGTTTTCGGACGCAGCCCTTGTATTGACAATCCAAGAGTCAAGCACTCTGTAAAGTCTACTGCAGCACATCCCAAACCCAAAGACTTGAATTTAAGGTCTGGACTCCGAGGTACCAATACATGTGTGAAAGTGATTCTTCATGCTCCCTCCCAACCATTCTTTCACAATTTGAGCCTGATGAATCTTGACATTGTCAATATGGCCGTGATGTGTCTTCTTACATGGCTGTTTAAAAAATGAAAAGCTACACACTCCATCAATTAGAGTTAGAAGAACTGTTGCCAAACATATAACATGCTAGAAACATAATAATCACTGCAATAATGATCCAATTATAAACTATTAAGCATTTGCCTATTTAAATCCAAACAGACTTTTTTTTTTTGGCCGGGTAGTGTATATTAAAACAGCATATTTAAATAATTTTTCACAAATTTTTTTTTTACTGTATTTTTTATCAAATAAAATGCAGCCTCAGTAAGCATAAGAGATTTTAAAAACACTTTGAAATGTTTGTAACCAAAAATCAGTTGTAACCAATTGTTTGCATGAAAATAATTATTTTGGGTTGTTGCAAGGATGCAGATAAGCAGTCATAAGTGATTCTGTGTAGTGTAAACAGCATAGTTCTAAATGAGAGCATTTGTACAAGTCCATAACAAAAACATTAATAAACTGAGAACACAATTCTCAACTTGTCTTTCATTTGTAACCTTCATAAAGAATATGGCATGCCGTTGATACCTACAAATAAGTATTTTTTTAAAGTAAATTAATTTAATCAAAATAATGTAGAGAGAGAAATAATTTATTATGATTGTCTTCATCATTGTGCAGTCCTAATACAAGGCAGAATAGAAAGTAGAGAAAGGAACAAAAGAGATATTACCAAAGATCTCTCATGTCTGGGATTTCACTTATGGATACAGGATTGTTTAACAGCCTGCTGGGACTCACCATGGAGCACATATGGAACATGCTGTCATTGCAGAATAGAAGAGCTGGACGGCACTGTGTGTGTTTGTGTCTGCCTGTCTAACTGTCTGTCTGTCTCCATATGGTCGCCCTTTTTATCTCACCATGAGCGAGAAGTGACTTAAACTTGCTTTCATACAGTATGTTGCAATAAACAGCATAGCGCCAGATGATAGACCCATGCTGATATTAATCGTGAATTTGCCTGTCACTCCACTCAGTCTTATTCAGCACATGCTGATTCATTTGACTTAACTTAGAGCTTCACACCTAAATAAATATCAGGCGCCATCATTTAATAACTGAAGACTCTCAAAATGCCTTTATCAGTGTTAAAAAAAAGTTGTGTGCACATGTATCACTAAGAAAAGTTAAGACCATAATACTGATAGTAATGCAGTCTATATTACCGTTTACTCATCACAATCTCAAACAAACTTAATAATAGGATTCATAAAAGGAACAGATTGGTGGCTAATTGCCTAAGCTTTGTCAGTTGCAACTATGAGGACAAAATTCTTGAGCTTTGTGGTCTAACGATCTAACAAAGCCTAACTAGTCCAGGGTCTACCATTAAGGGTGACTTAGGACAACTTAGAACTTGTCAGCAAGTCTAATGTATACAGCATATAGAATACTTTGTTAGTATGGGGTCAGTGGGAAGTGGGCTGAGAAATGTGAAATAGTGCTTAAGATTTTAGCTTTAAACCCAGTTTATTTTAAGAGGCCATATTATGCCCTTTAACAAAGTCTTGATTTAATTGTTGGGGTCTACTAGAATAGGTTTTTGTGCTATAATGTTCAAAAACACATTTTTTTTTAATACACCCGATTCCAAAAAAGTTGGGACACTATACAAATTGTGAATAAAAACAGAATGCAATGATGTGGAAGTTTCAAATTTCAGTATTTTATTCAGAATACAACATAGATGACATATCAAATGTTTAAACTGAGAAAATGTATCATTTTAAGGAAAAAATAAGTTGATTTTAAATTTCATGGCATCAACACATCTCAAAAAAGTTGGGACAAGGCCATGTTTACCACTGTGTGGCATCCCCTCTTCTTTTTATAACAGTCTGCAAACGTCTGGGGACTGAGGAGACAAGTTGCTCAAGTTTAGGAATAGGAATGTTGTCCCATTCTTGTCTAATACAGGCTTCTAGTTGCTCAACTGTCTTAGGTCTTCTTTGTCGCATCTTCCTCTTTATGATGCGGCAAATGTTTTCTATGGGTGAAAGATTTCAGTACCCGGATCCTCCTTCTACGCAGCCATGGTATTGTAATTGATGCAGTATGTGGTCTGGCATTGTCATGTTGGAAAATGCAAGGTCTTCCCTGAAAGAGACGACGTCTGGATTGGAGCATATGTTGTTCTAGAACTTGGATATACCTTTCAGCATTGATGGTGCCTTTCTAGATGTGTAAGCTGCCCATGCCACACACACTCATGCAACCCCATACCATCAGAGATGCTGGCTTCTGAACTGAGCGCTGATAACAACTTGGGTTGTCCTTGTCCTCTTTAGTCCGGATGACATGGCGTCCCAGTTTTCCAAAAAGAACTTCAAATTTTGATTTGTCTGACCACAAAACAGTTTTCCACTTTGCCACAGTCCATTTTAAATGAGCCTTTGCCCAGAGAAAATGCCTGCGCTTCTGATCATGTTTAGATATGGCTTTTTTTTTTTTTTTTGGACCTATAGGGTCTTAGCCGGCAACGGCGGACAGCACGGTGCATTGTGTTCACCGACAATGTTTTCTGGAAGTATTCCTGAGCCCATGTTGTGATTTCCATTACAGTAGCATTTCTGTATGTGATGCAGTACCGTCTAAGGGCCCGAAGATCACGGGCATCCAGTATGGTTTTCCGGCCTTGACCCTTACGAGATTGTTCCAGATTCTCTGAATCTTTGGATGATATTATGCACTGTAGATGATGATAACTTCAAACTCTTTGCAATTTTTCTCTGAAAAACTCCTTTCTGATATTGCTCCTCTATTTTTCGCCGCAGCATTGGGGGAATTGGTGATCCTCTGCCCATCTTGACTTCTGAGAGACACTGCCACTCTGAGAGGCTCTTTTTATACCCAGTCATGTTGCCAATTGACCTAATAAGTTGCAAATTGGTCCTCCAGCTGTTCCTTATATGTACATTTAACTTTTCTGGCCTCTTATTGCTACCTGTCCCAACTTTTTTGGAATGTGTAGCTCTCATGAAATCCAAAATGAGCCAATATTTGGCATGACATTTCAAAATGTCTCACTTTCAACATTTGATATGTTATATATATTCTATTGTGAATAAAATACAAGTTTATGAGATTTGTAAATGATTGCATTCCTTTTTTATTCACAATTTGTACAGTGTCCCAACTTTTTTGGAATCGGGTTTGTATATATTTTACATTGTGGCAGCACCTCTCTTCCCAGTCTATCAGTAACATTCTGTTTAGTTCTTGTCTCTATGATTCCCCTCCTTCCAAAAAGCACAATGTGCTCCAATTGGTCGGCTGGACCAGTGTGTTGTGATTGGTCAACTGCTTTAAAGTGTGTTTCGGAAAATATTACCCCCCTTATAACCGTGTGTTTCAACACAACTCGGCCAGACTTCAAACCCCCCCCTCCTTTTTTTTTTTTTTTCCGTATGCCTTGGGCAGGAATTATTTAAGTGAGGAATATTGCAATGTGTATGTTACCTGAAGAAGACTCAAGACTACAATCAAGACGTTTCAGCAAGTTCAGAAACAGTGCTGACTGATATAAAGAATAACCCTTTGGAGTGACTTTGTGCTTGTAAAAAATCATAATATGTCCTCTTTAAACTGTAATAATATATTTGTATAAAAAATATATATATTGCTGTATTGGACCAGTTAACAGATTCAAAAGTCAGATTTCTATCATCTCTTGAGTCATTACTCAAACAAAATGAGGTATTTCATTACCATTTCCCCTGTAGGAATTTCTGAATTATTATCCATTCAAAGGCATTGTAAAACATATTTTGGTAATAAGAGTTTTTGATTTCTTGGTTATTGTCTTTCACATCCTCTTTTGTTACTTGTGGTTTATCATATTTAGCTTTTTATGTGTTTCCAGTGCAAGAACTAATGTGCATAAGAAGCTCTAGGATTTTAAAGGAATTTAATATATTTGAATCAAAGTTTGCTTGCTTCCAGCCAAGTCATTACAAAATGACTTGTGAGTATTGGTTTAGTACTGCAATAGTTCTCTGGTAGAACCGCTTTTTGGCAGAGTATGTAATGTGGTGTACCACTCATGTCTTGCCGGGAAATTTGGAAAATGTATTTCTTTACTGGTTACTCTTATATTTGAGTACAACATTTTGCTGCTCATAAATGTTGCACTGCTTGCTGAAGTTGACCTTTTCTTGAACACCTATGAGAAATGCAGCCTGCATCAAGTCCAACTTGGTCCCATTCTTATCGAATTGAAATAATTGGACTTGTCTTACCTTAATTTTTGGCAAAAAGAACTTTGCTTCAGCCCGAGACTGAATATCTATACAAAACAGATGGTAGGTTACAAAGGAAGTTGTATAGCAACATGTCCAAACTTTCTGTGACTGTGAAGAAACTCTTGTGTTACTAAAGATCTAATGGAGGCGTGCTAAGTTTCCTGGATGTTCTTGGCCAGTGACATGACCTGGTCAATCCATGAGATATGAATGTAGCTTTTCTTTGTGGCACCAGTACAGGGTATCATGTGACAATCCACCACTACAGAGATATATTTGGCTGACACTGGCACCCATTTTAAATCCATGTGGGTTGTCTTTAAATGGCTTATTGATATTGGGTAGCACCAGCAGGAAATTTAGGAATGGTTTCCATAGACTGTTTCATGGACCATCAACACCTACTCTCATTTTTGAAGGGAATATTTTTTCTGTTCTTTTGTAAATGTACAGCCAAGATACATCTACTGAAAGAGGCTCCCTATATCATCTCCCTCAACCAGGAACAGATTTCCTTAGTGTAATCTTTTCTCCACTACATTTTTAAAATAGACCATCCCTTTTCCTAAGCATGCAGTTAAGTCTGTCCAATCTTGCTCCTGGGGGCACTATTCTGCTGACTTCAGCTCCAGTCCTAATTAAACATACCTGAATCAGATAATACAATTTTTCCAGATTACTACAAACTTCCAGTGTTGGGACAGGTTGGAGCTAAACTCTGCAGTACATTAGCCTTCCAGGAGCAGGATCGGACATCCCTGGTATACTGCATGTCTGCTCATGTGCATACACAATGAATAAAGTGCCAAAGGTAGAGAAGATTGCAAGAATGTAGGAGTGTCACAAAAGAGCTCCTAAAACTGAACCGTTCACTGAAAATCACTGCAAAGCAGTATTCAAGACCAGACTCAATCTCAAGTCTGAGTCAAAGACCATGGTCTTGGTCTTGGTCTAATGACTTAGAGTTGGGACCATGTCGACTCGATCTAGACTTGAACTCAACCCTTTTCTGGTTTCAGTCTAGATTCAGACTCTAATGAGCTGGTCTCGACTACAAAACTGCCAAACATTCATTTTCAATGAGAGTTGCCAATTTTTGATGACAAAAGCAAAAGAGACTGTTGTTGATGCACCCAAGTTGAGAAGAGTAGCAAAACAATAGAGCAAGAGGGCTACAGATTTGGGGCATCTCGCATGCATCTCAATTCAGCTTCCTTAGCTAGACCACACATTAAAAAACTACTTGAAATGCCCAAATGAGCTGCCTTGACTGCAACACAGATGTGTAGTTGTTTGTCCCCTGATTTGCAATCTGTGTGAATGCCCATTTATCTTGGAGAGACACTACCTTGCCATTCTGGGCTGCTGATATATATATATATATTAAGTATTGTTATTTATATATTTATTTTTTTGCAAAGCTGTTTTTTTTACAAACAGGATGCTCAGGTCTGGGTCATCAGAGACTAGAAGTCCTTATCTAGAACCTCAACAATACTTTGCACATGCAGTTCACAGTTATGTATCCTTCTTACAAACAACATTTTGAACATTATGTCCTTGAGGTTTAGTATTTGAAGTAGTACCTGAATTCTATGCAGAAAATGAAACTCCTTGTCCTCAAAAGTGTGATTCAAAGTAGGTTTCTAGTGTGAGTCTGAGATAACCAGGGCTAGTCATGGGGTTAGTCATACACCTCTCTGTACCTAAGAAATGAGTGTTAGTGTGTATGCACTTTAATGATTAACCTTTACACCAGTGTTAGTGAGGTCACAGACGGCAGCTTCTGGTGTAGGTCAGAACACAACAGCTGCTTGTAGGGATTAGCTGTCTGTTTCTCCCTTCTAGCTGTATACATCTCTCTCTCTCTCTTTGGCTCTTAACACATGTCCTCATCAGCTCAGTAATTTTCCTAATGACTAGTATCTTCCAGTTTCTAATTACCTCCTAATATACAGTATTGTTCACTTCAGGGTTAGTTATATATACAGGGTTAGTTCTCCCAAATATGAAAATTTTGTCATTAATTACTCGCCCTCACCCGTAAGACCTTTGTTCAAATCCTAGATCTTTCTTACCTGATAGACTGCAACATTATTGTCACTTTCAAGGCCAAGAAAGGTAGTAAAGACATTGTTAAAATAGTCCATATGACTACAGTGTTTCAGCCTTAATGTTATGAAGCGTCAAGAATACTTTTTGTGTGCAAAAAACAAACAAAAATAACAGCTTTATTCAACAATTTCTTCTCTTCCACGTCAGTCTTCTATGCTGTTCACATAGTAAACACAGTGCAGTGCTTTCTGGTTCTACGTCAGAATGCTGGCTCATTATTTGCCAGCTTCTGCGTCACACGCGTGCTCCGTGGTGCTCACGTGAACAGTGTCGGCCAATACTGAGCCGGCATTCTGACATAGAATCCAGAAGCGCTGCTATGTGAACAGTGTAAGACACAGACATGGAAGAGTAGAAATTGTTGAAAGGTGCCCTAGATTCAAAAATTGAATTTACCTTGGCATAGTTGAATAACAAGAGTTCAGTACATGAAAAAGACATACAGTGAGTCTCAAACTCCATTGTTTCCTCCTTCTTATATAAATCTCATTTGTTTAAACGACCTCCGAGGAACAGGCGACTCTCAACATAACACCGACTGTTACGCAACAGTGGGGGTGTACGCCCCCAATATTTGCATATGCCAGCCCATGTTCAATGCATTACACAAGGGCAGCCAGTATTAACATCTGGATCTGTGCACAGCTGAATCATCAGACTAGGTAAGCAAGCAAGGACAATAGCGAAAAATGGCAGATGGAGCAATAATAACTGACATGATCATTGATATCATGATATTTTTAGTGATGTTTGTAAATTGTCTTTCTAAATGTTTCGATAGCATGTTGCTAATGTACTGTTAAATGTGGTTAAAGTTACCATCGTTTCTTATTGTATTCATGGAGACAACACTGTCATTTTCATTTTTTAAACACTTGCAGTCTGTATAATGCATAAACACAACTTCATTCTTTATAAATCTCTCCAACAGTGTAGCATTAGCCGTTAGCCACGGAGCACTGTCAAACTCATTCAGAATCAAATGTAAACATCCAAATAAATACTATACTTACGCGATTAGACATGTTGCATGACAAACACTTTGTAAAGATCCATTTTGAGGGTTATATTAGCTGTGTGAACTTTGTTTATGGTGTTTAAGGCAAGCACGAGCTCTTGGGCCGTGGAGCACGAGATTTAAAGGGGCTGCGTACCCTGAATCGGCGCATTTATAATGATAGGCAGTTAAAAAAATTAATGGGGTATTTTGAGCTGAAACTTCACAGACACATTCAGGGGACACTTAAGACTTATATTACATCTTTTGAAAACATGTTCTTCGGCACCTTGAATAAAGTCTTTATTTTTGTTTGTTTTTTATGCACAAAAATGTATTCGTCACCTCATAACATTAACAAGGTATCCGCGGGGTCTTGAAAAGTATTAAAAGGTGATAAATCAATTTTGGGAAAATTAAGACCCTTAAAAAGTATTAAAAAGTCTTATCACGGCTTTATAAAGTCTTAATTTTTTGAATTTAGTCATTTTTATTAAAAAAACGAACAGGTACATAAACTAGGCTATTGTGGGCGCGTTCGTAAATTGCCTCTGAGAGAGCACCAGAGCGGGCGGGCGGAAGTTCGCGGGTCCTTAAAAAGTCTTAAAAGGTCTTAAATATATTTTTCCTAATAAAAGGCCTTAAAAAGTCTTAAAATGTCTTAAATTCAGGTTGGATAGGTCTTAAATATTTTTCGTTGCATTACCGCGAAAATGTTTTATGTATGTTTTATGTTTTCTAATACGTCACCGACGGAATGGTCCAGCGCTGCGCGGCGCCATCTGTAGGACAAAGCTCAGCAAAGATGTAGGAATATCTGATCAGAGTTGTACACGGATACACATTTTTAAATAAATCTGCCGTGGCAAAGCTACTGAAAGTGATTTTCGGTGCTGGAAATCCATATATCATTTGCTGAAACAAACTCGTCATGGAGAGCGCGTCTCATGGTTGCGTAGTAACGACAGACGCCACCGCAGCGCCCGAGCGCTTTGGAAAGAAGAAAGCGGCACCGGCGCGTTTTCCATGCGTTTTTAGACGCGGCATATGAACGGTCCCTAAAAGAGTTCAAATGGTTCAACGCACCAAATGCGAGTAGAATCAGCGCTGAAACGTGTTCGGTAACTTTTTTTTATGAATGTGTTGGGAATTAAATATATAATTTGCAACGGCTGTGATTTAATTATATAGCATGCTTGCTGAAGCAGGTGTGTGTTTACATTTTCGATTAACTGTAAATGCTACTTTGTTTGTGATGTTTAAATTTGCATTTAGAATGATTTTTAATTCTGTTGTTTACAAAGAGAAGTTTCAGTGTCACATGATTCTTCAGAAATGCTGATTTGCTGCTCAAGAAACATTCACTATTTATATTATTAAGGTTAAAATGCAGTTTTTGCTGCTTAAAATTGTGGAAATCCAATTTAAACATTTCTGGTAAGATTTAAAAAATACAAAAATTAATACTTTAATCTGATAAAGTGAGTGAAGAGTGAAGACATTTAAAATGTTACAGAATATTTCTATTTAATAAATAATATATTTGATAAATACATGTAATATAATTTCAAATAAATGCTGTTATTGAACTTCCTATTTTTCAAAGAAAACTAACAAATATCACCGTTTCCACAAAAATATGAAGCAGCACAACTGTTTTCAGCATTGATAATAATCATAAATGTTTCTTGAGTATCAAATCAAATTGTAATTGTTCTGAAGGATCATGTGACACTGCAGACTGGAGTAATGATGCTGAAAATGATCACAGGAATAAATTACAATTTACAGTACATTTCGCAGGTACTTTAATAATAACAATTTTATATATATATATATATATACACACACACATATAAAATAATGTGTGTGTTTCCATCGTAGGTTAGGTCTTAAATTTCATGTAAGGTGGTATTAAAAAGGTCTTAAAAAGTCTTAAATTTAACTTGTTCATATCTGCAGATACCTCTGTAGTCACATGGACTATTTTAACGATGTCTTTACTACCCTTCTGGGTCTTGAATGTGGTAATATCGTTGAAGCATATTGGAGACTGGAAGGCTCACGGATTTCATCAAAAATATCTTAATTTGTGTTCCGAAGATGAAAGGTCTTACGGGTGTGGAACGACGTGAGGGTGAGTGATTAATGACAGAAATTTAATTTTTGGGTGAACTAACTCTTTAAAGGCTTTATGTACATCTCTCAGCCCTCATGCTGTTAATATGAATTGTACCATCGCTGTACCAGATTTGCTGCCTTTTGCTCTTGGCATGATGCTGCATTTGAATGTTGCACTCTTGCTGAACTCTTAGTAAGTAGCTAATTTGAAACATCTAACCAGTGCTTTTCATTGTATTATCATTTCCCTTGACCTATTGCTCAATTCCTATTGTTGAATGAAGCATAAAAAAACAATGTTTGCTCCAAGTGGTTTAACTGATGTGATGTACCTCACTTGCATCTTTCAATTTAATTATTTAGAATTATATTTATTTATTCTGTTGTCTAAATAAAATACAATAAAAACACAATTAATGCCTAATTATGGGTAATGTGTACAAAAATGTTCAACAAGGCTGCATTTATTCCTGTGATGGCAAAGCTGAATTTTTAGCAGCCATTAATCCAGTCTTCTGTGTCACATGATCAGAAATCATTCTAATATGCTGATTTGCTGATATTGTGTATCTACAGTTAGTGGTTAAACGGATCGTTGTTGATCCGTACGGACCAAGCCCCACAGTTCGGCACGCATGCGATTCGTGGATCAATTGCAAGATTAACCACAATAGAGTGAAAGGTTATCATTAGCACGTGTTTTGTCTTGCTAGTTTACACATTAAATAGATATAAAAACATTCCAGCCCTAGAAGAGGCAAAAGAGGATTTAATTCGGTAACTAACGCCACACTGTTATCGGTGCACACAGATGCACATAAAAGGCTCGCACGCACACAGGGAGGGAGAGAGAGGCGCATTTCAGATAGCTCGCAAACTCCAAATTGATTTCTCTTTCGCGTCCTCAATGCACTTGGATGGACACATACAAGCATTATGTCAAAATACCCCTCTCGGCAAGTATTCTCGTAAACACATTCGGTTATGTCTTAATTGAATGAGATGAGAGTTCGGATGTGTATCTGTCGGATGTGAGCATGCATGGGGTCTTACTCTTAAAGTGACAGCAGCCTATAAATACCTGCTGTTGTCTGTCATGTAAATCAAACAACAAAACACAACTTTAACAAAGATTAATCTATATTAAATTTATGCAGTGAACAGTGTCATTTTACATTTAATTATTACATTTCTGTACATGAAAATTAATACTACAGTTAGACCTTATACTTTATTTTTAACTTTGTTGTATTTATCTATGCTTGTAATTGGTGTACAGTATTTGTTCTTTTTACAGTCTGTTCACTTGCCTTTAATAATGTATTAGTTAGGTTAGTAGTTTCTGCTGTGGTATCGGAGTAGTTAAAGTGGGCTAACTAAGTAATAAATGCAAAGTTACCCCCCACCCCCAATTTTTTATTTATTTATTTTTTTTGTGTGTGCTGATTTGAAAAAATGGTCTGATCCGTGACTTAATAACCATGATATGATCCGAACCGTGAGTTTTATGATCCATTGAACCACTATCTACAATATTATACAATACTAGTGAATTAAATCTTTAAAACTAGCTGATATCTTGCATTTGAACTGAGTTTTGGCCTCTCTGAAAAAATACAGTTAAGTTTCCTAGCTGAACTTCAGCTGTGCTGGCACAGCTAAAACAATGGGACTTTATAATTGTCCTTAGCTCCACCAATGCTCTATTAGATTATGTTGGAAAACTTTTATGCAATACCTTTAAATGACAGTAGTGTTGGATAATATTCTTTGGTCCAACCTTATTGGATTGTGGTTGGTTGGACTGACAGAACTTTCTTTCCGTAATGGGCATGAATAAGCAGGTCTGGAATAATGCTGTCCCTGTTGCTACACTACAGCTTAAGACTCTGCCTTTAATGAGAGGGATAACAGGCCTAGATGCCTGGAGGCAAGGGGAAGCCTTTGGGAATGGCAATATCCTTTTGGAATTAAATTGCCAAGTTCAACTTTGATCCTTTGGAGAGGGGATTTTATTTAGGCCACTATTGGTTTTGCCCCCCAGCCTACCTTTCTCACACAGATGCTTTTTTATATATATATATATATATATATATATATATATATAATACACACACATATACATGAAGAGGTGTCTTGAGAATGAGTTGGCTACCATGAGTTGGCTACCATATTTGTGGCCTCAGGGAGTGGTCAACCCCAATGATGTGCTGCTTTCTCTTCATTATCTCATTTTCCCTCTCTTTATGTAAGGTATAAACACACTAGAATCACAGAGGGAGCAAGGGTGGGCCCGTCAAAATAGGCACTGGTTGTCTTTTCTTGTTGACAGACGTGTGTGGCCTTCCAGGATTTGAGAAACAGACCTAATCAAAGAGGTCAGAAACCATGACCATCAAGCTTGGCTCAACAGATCAAGCTAATGCACAGCTTTGTTCAAGGCACAATGCAATCTGCAGAAAAGGCTAATGCTTTCTATCCAGATCTCTTGCAATAACGAATTGCCTTTGTGCCCTAAATGAGATATTGCAGAACAGTTGTATTGATTCTGGTATTTTTCGTCATCAAGCCGAAAGGGCCTTAAAAATTTCTGTATGGTGCCATTTTCTAATTGTTACGATTATAGTTTCTTTTTCCATTATGGTGCTTTAGAATCAGGATTAAAATGTATAAGACCAATTGTGAATCGCCACATGACTAAAGCTGTTCCACCAACACACTTTTCCTGCCCTGATTGCGGTTAGCTAACCATGCTGAGAAATCAGAGCATGAAATGGTTTGTAATTGTACTGCACCAAACCGCATTCTAATGGAAATGCGATGGGTACTGTTATTCAACAAGCTCAGAACAGTTGGGGCTGATAGTGAAAACAAAGGCATTTTTAGTTCATGCAAGTTTTGGTGTTACAGTATTTAGTAAGAAACAATAAGTGATCATTTGTCTCTACATTTGCTGTGATCTTAAAGGATTAGTTCACTTTCAAATAAAATTTTCCTGATAATTTACTCACCCCCATGTCATCCAAGATGTTATTCTACTTACGGAACGAACGCTGTGCCAGTTTCATTCTTTACCCTAAGTTGAATAGGGAAGGCGTAGGACATACGGCATAAGCTTTTTGAAGAATATGGAAAGTAAAAGCACGTACAAAGGTGATCATTTGTGTTTACAAAACATATACAGTTGTATTTTTTTCGAATATGACCGATCGTTTGGCTAGATAAGACCCTTATTCCTCGTCTGGTATCGTTTAAAGTCCTTTGAAGCTGCACTGAAACTGTAATTTTGACCTTCAACCGTCTGGAGGCCATTGAAGTCCACTATAAGGAGAAAAATCCTGGAATGTTTTCATCAAAAACCTTAATTTCTTTTCGACTGAAGAAAGAAAGACATGAACATCTTGGATGACATGGGGGTAAATTATCAAGAAAATTTTATTTGAAAGTGGATTAAATTTTTTTTTTATTTATCCAATAAGCTTCAGAAACAAATTTTGCTACCACATTCTCAAAAATCTTTCTTTTTTTAACAGACCAACAATAAAGGTTGTGACCTCCAGGTAAATTCATCAGGTCCTTACATGCATTTGCATATTTTGAGTTCATCCGTCCATCCTCCTTACCACTTATCCTCTCTAGGGTTGTGAGAGGCTAGAGAAGTTTTGATTTGTTCTAGAAAATTTCCTCAACAAAATCTTCTAGTTTCCGATAAAGCACGTGAAGTTTCACCTCAGATCTGCCTTTGTGTACGTAAAGAATATCCAGTGCTGGGAATCCCCAGTGTAATCGCTTCAGGCTGAATTAGTCTGGATTTAGGGCTGTCTGACGCCGCAAAACACAAAGCAAAGTCAATGAATGACTGTAAAGCAATCACTAAGAACTACAGAGTCTGTAGTTGGGTCTTTTGGCAAGCTGTGTTAGGTCATAACAAAACTGTTTTACTTGCATAACATTTACTTACTGGATAATTATAAAGAAAAAGATTTCTGACCAGTTGATGAGAGCCGATGGACAGTGAAGGGTTAAGTGTGTTTCCTGCAGGAGAATAAATTAAATGTGGCCATAATCACATTGCAGGAATGCAGTCAGTGTACTCTTGTGAAACACCCCCTAAGCCCTGGCTCTGCTCCACTCTCTCAGCGCCTCACACAAAGATGGCTTTGTTCGCTCCCCCTCTCCCCTTTCTCTTTCTCTCTCTCTCTCTCTCTCTCTCTCTCTCTCTCTCTCTCTCGACTTTTCATTTCTTTGCCTCCTTCTAACTCTCATTTGCTTTGCTCTATCCCAGTTTTACTTTTCCTCTCAGCCACTTAGTCAATGTTCCTGTTTTCCACTTTTACTTTCTCTCTTTTTCATGGATTCTGGGTTTTTTCCCATACCTTCCCCTACTTTTATTTTGTTTGGAAGATCATATTTCTGGACTGCTGTTTCATTTTGTTCATGTTGTGTAATTGCTTGTTTTCTCTAGAAGAAAAGCTTTATGATTTATGAAGAAAATAAGTTGCTGAAAGCAGCAGCAGCACAAGAAAACATCCTCTTTTTTTACATTGCCGGATGAGAACACTCAAACTATATGTGTTTCTCATATGGGATCATTAAAAATATCAATGGCTAGGTTATCAAAAATGCATTAATTCAAAATTTAGTTCTGCATTGTCATTGATGACCGACTTAGAACCGACCACTTTGCAAAAGCTTGATTGGAACCAGACCAAACTGTCACAAAAACATAACTTGTTTGCTGCTTTGAACGTCATGCTTTAGTTTCGTTGTAAGACACTTCCTCAAGTTCATATTAGAGAGACATTGAGAGAACTCCTGTGGAGAGGCAGTTCATTTTCAGTTACTGATTTACCCAGGTGTTGGGTAATTTCTGGTGAATTATTTCCCTCTTGCCTGATCAATTGGATAAAAGACGTGCAAGGACTGGCGGGTTTTCTTCTAGGAACCATCATCTGCTCACATCTCAGAGTGCAGCTGCTGTTCTGTATTCCAGCCACACGTGCATCCATGTGAATATGGAAGTAACAAACGAAAGCCTCTGCATAAACCATGTTTCTCTTAAGATTCATTCTGTTCACAGGTGCTGATGTATCAGTGCCCATTGACGAGTCGTGTATGTGTGTGCGTGCACATAAGCACATGTGCAGATTTCTGTCTGTACTTATGTGAGTGTCATTGTTGAACAGAAACCCCCTTTCTATTTAAGTGCTAAACAGAATGACTCACCCCGTCACAGCTGCAAATGTCCGTACTCTCAGAACTGTGTTCCGCTTTCAGCAGAGGGCATTGCATACATGGGTACCAAAACCCAAACTCCTGAAAGTAAAATGGGCTCTGCATTACACTTTCAGGCTCTTGAGTCAGACCTGGACAGATGACTGTCAGTTGAATTGAGTTGAATCTTTCTAATCCCTGAGGTCTACCCTACAAAGAATGAGGTTAAGTTGAGCTACATGAACTACCCTGACCCTACCTCCCATAAAAAACAAGCCTGCAAACAATGGTGTTTACTGTCAATGGTGGTTATCATCCAATCCATTAAATTTATATCGAAATTATGTAAGGGCAATTACACAACTGCAATCCCCCTTTCTGTTCTTCATTTTTGGCTCTCTTAAAAAGCCACAGTGTCCTCAAATCTCCACAGAGGAAATGGAGCATTTCTGAATCAGAACATTTTTGCTGATGTCCCCAGCCTTGGCTCACAAAGGACAAAACGAGGCCCTTATTAAGCTGCCCCTTTGCCAGGCCACATGGAGGATTTGCTAGTTCAATGGGATCTGCAGGAACAACAAGGGAACAACGAAACTCTTCATCCTGTCAGGAAGGCATGGCAGAGGATCCTAAACCTACGGCCTATTTTTCAAGACAAACTAAGCAACTAATTTGAAACCCGGGTAACATGAAGGTGCAATTTTTTTTTTACCCAGCGTGTCTAAGCTGAAGCCTCACATTATCTTCACACAGATAAACTTGAAACAAAAGGCCTTGGCTGACTCAATGTTTCCAGCAGGGTAAGGAGTAGAGGGATTTTACAGAGCTGTACCATGTGTCTTGGCCAGTACCGCACTGACTCATTATTAGCAATCAGCGTTGGATCTGGATGGCTTTAGCTGCTGTGGTTCTGCGGGGTAAAGTCTCCCATGATTGTGAGACATTTTTCAAGCTGCTCATCTCTGTAATTTAGCAATTTGGTTTGATTATTGTGGGGGTTTTGTTTCGACTGCACCCAGAATAGCTCAGGCCAATGAGTAAAGGGGGCTTTCTAATGATTTCTGTTTCCTAAGACTTACAACATGCAACTTGTGTGCAAAAACACATTCTGGAGGGGTTGACCCATTGGAGTTCTCTTGGTGCCCAGACGGTCTTACTGATGTGTCCCCCTAATGAGAAGTTTTCTGGACTGCAGTGCTCCAGGTGAAGGGGCCCTTTCTGTGATACGTTATACTGCAGCAGGTTTCACTAAGGTGTTCATTTCAAGAAACCTTTTATCTCCTCCTCCCAGCCCCCCAGACTCCATCTGAGCTCTATAAATCAAAGAAGCAGAGTTGTGGGGGTCAATGCGAGAGCCCTCAAGAGGAATTGTCTCTTGTTCGCTCTGTGCTTGTCCTGGTTCAGTGAGTTGGGCATTGCTAACCGGATCACTTATTTTACATCTGTACTACTTCATGTTCTCTTGTGCTTGTACTAAGTTCTCAAAGCTCTTACATGTAATTTCCAAAAGGGCTCAATGAAAAATGGTGAGTGATAGGCCATGTACACCCCTTCTGAGCTACAGGTTTCCATTCGTTATTTCCTGTCTCGCCAATCTTGCTAGGACTTGCCCCATGTGTTCTGCTTTATGGAGTAATAAAAAAGCGTAATAGCTCTCATCTATTCTTGTTAACAGCACAGTGTGCGCTTGTTTGAGTGTGACAAAGGGTGAGAGAAAGGCTGGATATGAAGTGAATTTGGAGCGGCCCCCTTAAAGGCATATGTAAACATTTACGGTTTGTCTCAAGCTGCTGGTGTGATTACAGAGGCCGTACTGTACAGAGGCAGTCAAATGGAAAATGCAGAGCACATGAGTATGAGTGGCCTACTTGCTGGAGAGCATTTCCCGACCACTCTGCTTCACAGTATTAGCAGGGCGCTGCCTCTCGAAACTAATGTGTTACGTCTGATATAGAGGCTTGTTAGGAGATCCAGTCAACATCCGTCTGCACTCTGTTCAAGTATGTTTATGGGTTTGCTTATCTCCAGATTGAATAGATGCCGTAGTACAGGGAAGGGATCAGATTCAGCGGCATTGAATGGCACAATGGAAACGGAACCAGATGAAGTAAATAATTGTAAGCAGTATGTTCACACTTAGTACTTTGGGATACCAGTCATGTGAAATCACTAGTCATAGTTTTGAAGGATTTTTCCAATTCAAACCCTCTTGTTTTGATGTGTCATGTGTTTTTGCTGGTTGTTATTGTTACCGGGAACTGGAGAAATCAGTCATGCCTGTTATTACTTCAAGCATGGAAGTTGCCAGTGTGTGGGATGCTAATATCACTCTACAGAGGTTGTGCTAGCTTTAGTACATGCGTTCACACTGATGTCAATGTGCAGTGTCAAAGTGATGGACATCATTCGTTTTCAATGAGAGTTTGCAATTTATACAGATGAGCAATGCAGAGACTACCAGTGGAAGTACCTACAGCAGAGTCCTGCACGCGGACGGGTACCCGACGGGTGTCCCGCCAAATTTTATGTAACGGATGGAATAATATTTACGTGTCGGGTGCGGTGCAGGTGCGGGTCAGACGTGCGGTAGGCACGGGTAGACTGCGGGTCCAATAGCCACTATTCCAACCCAATTCGTTGCATTTGACAGCTGCTTTCAAATGGTTCCATGCTTATTTGTGTTCACGCGCTGTCTGAGGACCAGTTAAAGGCTTCTAATTACAGCAGGATTTACAGCGCTGAGCATTGTAGCCAATCGCGCTGCATCTGATTGAAAGCTATAGTGATTATTAAAGGGAGCGCGCTTTGCTCGCTTTATGTATTTAATATAGGCTATTTACAATTTGAATAAAAGTTTTAGAATATTTTTTGCGCTGCTACAAGAGGACCAGCAGCCAGGTAAACACTGCTTAGTTTTAGAAGAGACAACCGCATTTAAATACTGAGTGAATCTGATAAAATATTTACTAGCTTTAAGCTTACAGTTAAATAGCCCTACTAAAACATTCTTTGTTCTATTATTTTACTTGTGTTGTTTAATGCAATGATTAATTAGATGCAGTGACATATAATGCCTAATGTTGGTTTTATTGCTTGTGTTGGGCTACATAAGAAAAATCTTGATGTATTAGATTTATGTGGGTGCGGGTCGGGTCGCGGTTTTTATGTCAAACTGGTCGGGTCGGGTGCGGGCTATAATTAGTTCTTCTGTCAGATATCGGGTCGGGTGTGCTGTTAATAACTGCGGGTGCGGGTTTATCAAACAGGACCTGTGCAGGACTCTGGCCTACAGTGATCTTCCCCCCAATATAGATTCACTGAATGTTGAAGTTTGATGTTCATGTATTTGCCTTCTATTTTAGGGCCCCATAATGAGGTTTTGACTGAAAATGAAACAAGACTAGCACCCAGCCACATGGGAGGTGTTGTTCTCATGAAAAGTCAGAGCTTGGGAATAAAGAGGTTTCATAATAAGCATCACAGCCACAGGAATGACAGTAGCAAAACATAGCTAGATGTGTATTTAGTCATGTTCTACATTGTCTTCTCCCACAAACCTGGCCACATTAAATTTGGCACTCATTTCCCTCAGCTGGTCACTAGGAGTATGTTTTCTTGGGTTTTATAGGAATTCATATTGGTCATTTAACTGCTTATGTTCTTTACCAAGATTAAAGTACCATAGATTACAATGGAGGTGCAACCTAAAGGCTCAGTGGAGCCTTTATTTCCTCCCACAAACTTTCCCTCAAATTGATGCCTGTGTGTATACTGTATGTCTGTGTATAATACCTTCATGATGTCAGTCTGTGCCAAAGTTAAACCAACCCATATTTTTCTTGTCAAGTCTGTTGTGGAGTCATTTTTTTGTAGCGTTTACCGGAAATGTGAGCCGCTTACATCTAATCAGGTAAACTAGGGAGACAGTGGACAAGGTTGCTCATGGGTCAATGACAAATAAGGATGTCCAAGATAATGAAAAGGAGAATTCTTTACAAATGTAGTTAAAAGTACAGATGAAAAAGTCTTAAATTGACCTGAATTAACCTTACACCCAATTATCTGATATTTTAGTTACTTACTGACACCATCATGGTGGTCAGGGGTCCTTGATGATATCATTTCTTGTTTTAAGGAGTGTGTTTTTTTTCCAGAATTTGAAATTTTATGCTTTTATGTTTTCTAGGGAATGAAAACCCAGAAAGTTTTTTAATCCAAGGAACAGATCCAGGGCTTCAGCCAATCAGAGTGAGGACAGGGTTCATCTACAACCTCTCCCAGGCCACGCCTTCTACTTGCTGAGAACCCTTGGCTGCAGAACTTAGTGGCTGTTATTGTTCTATTTTTAAGGCCAGTAAACAAATGTGAAATGACTAATGTTTTCTATGTCAGTGTAACACCCAATGCCATCCATTATCTAAAGATAACGAAGTGTGATGATACATTTGAACATCAAGGTTATTTCGATGGTCATTTGATGACTATAGTGACACTATGATGCTATTGAAATTGTAGAGGCACAAAGCATTTAATATTTATCATCCACCATAGATATTCCTAACAATTAAATAATACGATTGCTTTATGATTTCTTTCAGGTACAAGCCATGGTTAAACATTGCAGGAACATGTGGTGGATCAGCAGCTTGTTCTTTATGCCAAAAACGAACGACAGACATAAAGTGGACAGAGCAAACTCCACAGGTCGACGACCAAGCCTCCCCTTTGTAGAACATTACCTCAATTTTCATCTAGTTACAAAACTGCAGCATCAGTCAGCTATTGATTGACAGGCTTAATTTTCCTCTCGCTCATCGTATGATAAGACAGCAGTCTTGGACAAACGCTGCTTGACCCTGACTGGCCGTTGCCATGACTTCTATTCCCATGACTCCTGTTCCCATGGTTCCTCTGCCTTAAAGGGAAGTTTGTCTGATTAGATGAACAATGGTGTTATTTTGGGTGGTTCCTCCTTTTTCGACTTGTTTTGCTTTTGGTTGTATATGTGCACATATACGCATTCACACATATTCTCTATATACTTTGTATTTATATTTATGATGCAGTACAGATTTTATACACTTCTAACATTAATAAATCAAACTGATTTTTAAATTCAAAGTCTTCCAATCTCTAATTATTTAATTTCATTAGCAGATTCTGCTGACAGTGCAAACGACGATGCCATCTTTAGCTCTCTCCGCCAGCAGATAAAGTCAGTTTTGACAACCCAACCCGCAATGCTGAGTAGGTGTTCTTTCTGTCTGTCTTTCTCTTTCATCCTCTTTCTGTATATCTCTCCTCCCTTCCCCCCATAAGCAGGCTGATAGGCTGAGAGTTCACATGTTTTGACAGATCGTTTAATGGTTGACCTGTGGCGATATCGCTGCCTGTGCCTGTACCGAGGAGAGGAAAACTCCTTCTTTCCAAAGAAACTCCTTCTTTCCCTGCAAACCAGAAGGCTCTGGAGAATAAAACATTCAGGGTGAATTTAAAAATCAGAGCAGAGAGTCATGAGATCCTGACGCGAGTCTAAAATCCATGGTGATCTGTACTCTCTCACATCAGACTTTTTCTAAGTGCCACAATACAAACCAACCACACGAGGACATGCACACATGTGCTTGGGGCTTTATTATTCTAAAAGATAACACTGTTGAATGATTTCTGTTGAATATCAGTATATTTAAATTAGCATTGATTCTTTGTTTTAGCAGTGTTTGCTTTTGAATTGATAATTGGATACACATGACCTGAAGTCAGTTCTGTTCAGAAACTTTTGTTTTGTTCTGCTTTGTGAGGCTCATTTAGATATTGCACAGTCTTGAGGTTAAACCAACAAAAACACATTCCCCTAGTTCAAAACTCCCCGAAATTCCCTTTCTGTACACGCATTAGTATAAATCGTTTCAATATTCTGACATTGTGAACTCTTCTTTGTTTACTCATTGCCCTCTGAAACACTCAGAGGAACAAAAAGAGCTGATAGAGGAATTACAAAGTCTATGGTGTGAGTATTGCTCAACTGCGACTTTGGCCTTATTCCTCGTGTCTGTTCTTAAAGGCCCAGTGACCCACAGCCCTGCTGTGCATAGACACTGACTGCCGTGTGTATTCATAACAGAATAACTAACAATTACAACACTTTTCCCAACAGTGACAACCCCAAATACGGGATTGCTGTTATGCTTTGCTGCATTACTATTCTAAAGGGTTGCTTCACCTAAAAACTCAGGGCTGTCGTTAAAGGAATAATTCACTTCAGAATTTAAACTTCCTGATAATTTACTCACCCCCATGTCATCCAAGATGTTTATGTCTTTCTTCAGTTGAAAAGAAATCAAGGTTTTTGAGGAGAACAATCCAGGATTTTTCTCCATATAGTGGACTTCAACAGGGTTTAACGAGTTGAAGGTCCAAATTACAGTTTCAGTGCAGCTTCAAAGGGCTCTACATGATACCAGTCGAGGAATAAGGGTCTTATCTAGCAAAACCATCTGTCAATTTCTAAAGAAAAAAAAAAGATATACTTTTTAACCACAAATGCTTGTCTTGAACTAGCTCTGCGATGTGCCACGCATTACGTAATCACGTTGGAAAGGTCACGCATGACATAGGCCGAAGTACTGAGCAAGTGTTTACAAAGCGAATGTTGCAAAGAATAAGTCAGACGGCCTTTACAAAAAATAAATAAATAAATAATGAATAAAAGGTAAAATGACGATTTTGAAGTTGGAGGAGAAAATGAGATGAGTTTGAAAATGAGATGTAGAACGCTTTGAAGCTGCATTGAAACTGACAGTTTGGAGCTTCAACCCATTGAACCCTGGTGAAGTCTACTATATGGAGAAAATTCCTGGAATGCTTTCCTCAAAAACCTTAATTTCTTTTCGACTGAAGAAAGAAAGACATAAACATCTTGGATGACATGGGAGTAAGTAAATTATCTGGAAATTTTACTTCTGAAGTGAACTAATCCTTTAACACAAAATATCGCCTTGAACGTACTTCCCATTTCCACATTCTTCAAAACGCTTACGCTGAATGTCCTACGCCTTCCCTATTCAACTTACGGAAAAAAACGAAACTGGCGGCGCAGTTCGTTCCATAAGTAGAATAGGGAAGGCGTAGAACATTCAGCGTAAGCGTTTTGAAGAATACGGAAACGGGAAGTACGTTCAAGGCGATATTTTGTGTTTATAAAGCATAAACGGTTGTATTTTTTTCCGAAAATGACCGATCGTTTCGCTAGATAAGACCCTTGTTCCTCGTCTGGTATCGTTTAAAGCCCTTTGAAGCTGCACTGAAACTGCAATTTGGACCTTAAACCTGTTGGTAGCTGTTGAAATCCACTATATGGAGAAAAATCCTGGAATGTTTTCATCAAAAACCTTAATTTCTTTTCAACTGACGAAAGAAAGACATGAACATCTTGGATGACATGGGGGTGAGTAAATTATCAGGGAAAGTTTATTTAAAAGTGGACTAATCCTTTAAAATATAAAGGCAGCTAATGAAGGAAATATGCACTGAAATATCTACTTTTGAACACTGCTCACCATCTACACTGAAATATCCATTTTGGGTGAACTATTTCTTTAAAGACCAAAGGTTAAAGCAGTGAAAATGATGAATGTTGTACTACTCAGATGGTCATCTGGCTCCTATCTGCTATGATTGTATTCATGATCACAGCTTTCCTCAGGAACTTAGCATGGTATTCTCTCTCTTAGGGAAATTAAACTAAAACCCAGCAAGGACTGACAGTGCTCGCAGTGCACGGATGCTTGTCCGGTGACGTAGGGAGCAAACATGTACTGAAGACTGCTAGCAGAAGACCCCTCCTGACTGTTGCTACAGTAACAAACTGTCTGTTCTCAAGGGGCCCGTTCTTTCTATCTAGTAGTCCAGTCATTGGCAGTACTTTTGAAAGCAGCACAGAAATTCAAAAAGCCATTGACATCATTGCCAGGGAAAGACATAGTTTAGGGCCTTTCACATCCTTGCTATTGGGCCGGGACAGAATTTTGATTTCCTGTGTTTGAGCACTTTTCCAGGAAAGCAGTTTGAGCATTTTAGCTGGTTCATTAACATCCCCTCAACCCCCCCGTCTCATAGTGTTCAGCTGTATTGGGATCAGTGTGGAATTCAAGTTTGTGGCTTCTAGGGATAAGAATTTATCCAGGGAGAATGTCAAAATATGGCATGAAATAATAAGCACAGCTGTTTGCGTTAGAGTTTATTACCCTGGCTTTAGCAAACTTACAAATACAACTTTTTGAAACAGTTTTGAGAGTCATTCTTTGATCTTTTGTCACATTTATCAAGTCTGTCATTCGTGTGGAAATAAAACACGTCGGTTTGCTTATAAATAGGTATTTTATTGGTTTAAACTGCAATCTGTCGTTACAAAAGAAAACATTGATGTGAACAGCAATAGCTGCTAACATAGGACACATTCAAATGTAGCTCTCTCAATGTCAATCCTGTTAACCTCGAATTTCCACTAAAATCTATATAATGACTCTGGATTACAATCCTAAAAGGTACAAGACTCTTGGAATGTACTGTTAGGCACTTAGCAAGTAGAAGTGGTCCAAAATCTGTAAATAAATACGAATTTTGAGTCATAACAAATCAAAACAACACATGCTTGCTGGCGAACATAACATGGTTTCAAAATGGGCAAAATAAATAGACAAATGCATTTTTAAGAATTCCCTTATTAACCGTCCATTTTAGACATGCTGCGATCAAAGGATTGGACCACCGCGGGGTGCGTGAGATTGGAACTATAATGCATTTATTGTCTGTGATTTGTTCATACCAAAAGAAGTCTTAATAATGAGAGGATCCCAGTCAGATTTATAAAATCACAGGCACAGGACTGTTATTGTCAAGAAAACTCAGTTTACATTCTAGACGGTCAGAGCCTAATAATAAAGGATTATAGAGGCATAAACATCTTGAAACTGCAGTCCAACATTAGGGAGAAAAATAATAAATAAATGCAAAACAATCCCCTTGCATTCTCATTTTAAATTAAGTTTCACTTTAAAAATAAATCAAAATGTAGTTACAAAATGTCATTGCAGTATAATATATTAACTGTTGAAACTTAACGAAAAAGGTCTTCACAATCTTACGATTAATACGGAAGATCATAATTTAACATAAAGGAAAATATATTCTATTGTTTCATTATCCAGATAAATACAAACAAAATAAAAAAAATGCTTACAATCAGCAATAAATACATTTTGATAAGTTAAATAAGCACTGACAAGCAAAACTTTCAGTTTGAAAGTTCTCATTTCCAAACAGAAAATACCAACAATAATTGTAATGATGCAATAATAACTATATTATAACAATAATAGGGGAAATACAATATGGAATTAATGATAGAACATTTCAACGATCTGTTTACAACGAAACAATTAGTGGCCACTGAAGTCACATCTTTAGTGGTAACATGAACAGAAGGAATAAAGGAAGGACGTCCTCTCTCACACATATTCTCTCTAACATAATCCAACAACCAGCAGACACTATTTTAGCATAAGGGATCACATGTTCTAGGGATAATTACCAAGGTGACAGCACAATTAGCACCACTAGACATACAAATATCTCTCAGAATGATTCATACAAATCTAAGATGGGTTTGATTCTTTTTTTTTTTTTTAAGAAACCTTTTCTACCCCAGATCTCCAAAAAAATCAACGTGACTGGAAAAGTAGTAAAGTAATTGTTTGATAGGCACTTTAAGTCTCGACGATCTACCGCCAAGAGTTTTCTGCAAGAAAAGTGGCACTTTCAGGTCTGTAAAGCACATCAGTTGCTATAATATTCAGTAGATTCTTTGAACGAGAACAGTCCTTGAACAATTTAGAAAACTATACTCTTAAGTTTGAACTAAATATGGATTTGTTTAACATGTTACACTGAGGATTGAGACCTCAACATTCGAGTGGGCCTAGAGGCGAACAGTTCGGGTTTTTTGCATTACATCGGGCATGTTAAAGATGTTTAGCGAGGCATGGGTATTCGCTCAAAGCTGATGCTACAGGGTAATATGGTTTCTGATTTGACTCAGTGGCTACGAGAACACTGTACTTTAGTCCACTTCTCTGCTGTAAACAAACCAAGGACAGGAAGGGATTGCTAGGAGGAAAATTACTCTCTCTTTCTCGCCAGCTCTTTCTCTACTTTGTCTCTTTCAGGCCTGAAATCTCTGAGGGCAGGTTTTAATCGTCAGAGATGGAGAGTCTGCTGAAGATGGGGAGGCGACGTGTCGCGTCCAGCACAGGTGACTCAGATCCGCTCTGGCTGCCAAGGCTGCTCTGGTAGCCCTCCTGGTCGGAGAGGGAGTCCGGAGGGCTTGGTGGAGACTCGGACATGGGCCTGAAGAAGGAGGGTGTGGTGGGTGAGTGAGGACCGGGCAGATCAGGAACAGTGG
The DNA here is from genome assembly GCA_036281575.1 of Ancherythroculter nigrocauda. NCBI lineage: Eukaryota > Metazoa > Chordata > Actinopteri > Cypriniformes > Xenocyprididae > Ancherythroculter > Ancherythroculter nigrocauda. The sequence continues at coordinate 10,753,998 of VTFQ01000014.1, read as the reverse complement.
TGCCACCTAAACTGGGCCCAAACAGGTTGACGAGCTCTTGACTTGAAAAAGTGAAGGGGTTGCTGGGCCACTCGTTGATGTCTTCGTTGGAAAATATGGGTGGAGGTGTGACAGAGGTTGGGCTGTCCTGGGAGCCACCTGAGCTTGGGAAACCGGCAAAACTGTAGCTGTGATGAAGGCGGGGGCGCTCCATCTTGTTGAAGGCGGAGAGAGGAGGGGGTCCGCGGCGCTCCTCTGCGTTGTGGATGAAGTGGCAACGCGGCCCATACGGGCAGTAACCAATACTGTGGAAGGTGCGACAGAGCTCGGTCTTGTACTTGGGGTGGCGATTTAGACTACGAAGCTCGTGCATCCCGTGGGCAAACTGACACTTGTCGCCATATTTACAAGTGCCGTTCTCCTCGAAGGGTCTGCAGAGTTCGGTCTTATAGCGGCTAGAGTTGACCTGGCTGTTTCCGTTGGCACTAATGCATGTGATGTTGCTCGGCCTTAGACGCTCCCCGGTTTCAGAGTAGGACCGGTCACGAAAACGGTTCTCTTTGTTGTTACTGCTCCCATTCATGGAAGCCGAGCCTTCCATCTTGAGACTGTTAATAAATTGGTTCTGCATTGATTTGGAGCTGGTAACGGACACAGAGTGGCGACGCTGGTAGAGTCCCACTGAAGGAGTACCCACCACCTTCCTGTCCAGCAGGGACCCGGTGGGGTTAAAGGGGGTATTGGCACCGGTGGAGGGGACAGACTGTAAATGGGGACTGGAGAGGGGACTGTTGTAGGTCATCATCTTATTGTTCTGAAAATGAAGAAAACAAAACAATGACTCAAAATTTTGGGCATGATTTTGCTACAAATACCACTAGTGGGAGTTTATTACATGCTGATGGTATTTTCTGTCTTCAGGTCAGCTCTAAGGCCTGTTTTTTTAAAAGTGAACATTAATGACCCAGCACTTTTAACCTACCCAGCAATCTCTTTAAAAGTGAAAGGTTTATTAAGTCATGAACGTGCTAGACTCATGTATCATCTGAAATTACTGCAGAAACGGTGCACATTAGAATGATAATTTGAATGATGACCATTAGAATGATGACCAGTAACTGTAAGTAAGATACAAAATCTCATCACTTTTTATGGCTTTTTAAAAATTTAAGGTAAAGGAAAATACAGCTTTGTAATAAAATATAGCCTATGTGTATTGGGGATGAGAAAAAAAAAAACACCCCAGGCTATGTTTGAATTGTAGGTAGGTCTATATACAAGTGTCTGAGAGATAACTGTGGCCATTGCATTGCATCACACATTTTCTTTTTAATCTTGTTCGCTGAGTGTCAGTACTTTGTCAAGTTTTATGACAATAGTTCAACTAAAACTCAAAATGTCATATACTTGCCCCATGAAATTCTATGCTGAATGGTGAGCAATAGGCCTACCCCAGTTCTTTTTAGGTAAAATTACAAAACGGTGTGAGAAATTACAGTCGTTTTAATATTCACATCAGTAATGACTCTTAAATATAATTAGCAGTTAAAAAATGCTATGACATTACAGGGTTGATTTCGCTGGTCCTCGCAAGTCATGTGATAGCGACGCTATGTTTAAAATGAAAGACGGCTTCAGAAGACTCACAATATTGCTCACCAACTGATGTGTTTAAAACAACTAACGTATCCATTTTGATTCAAGCGAAACGCCACCTAAGGACATTAGCCTCCTTTTGTGTTCACAACACTACATTGCAATAGCATGGGTGAGTACATTTTGAAGTTTGGGTCAAACAATCCCTTTAACGTTGGTTTAACTTTTAAAAGAGCGTCTCGAGACCCTTGTGTTCAGTTTCATTTCGCCCAACTGTTTAGAAGCATCCTGAACACCCCCTTAAAGCGTTCCCCTACGTCACAGTTAAGATTGCATGTTCACAGTACAATGTTACATGGCTTTAGAGACCTTCATATGCTCACAACTGACCTATAGATTATCTCAAGAGATGGGTGAAACTAAAATAATACGATAAATAAATCAAATTGCCTTAATTTTAGGTTAGAACCGCTGTTTGGGATTATTAGAAGTAAATCCATTAAGTATAACCCTTGTTTCCCATGATAGAGAACTTGTTTTATGTCAAATGGCTTATGGCCTTCACTGTAGTGTATAATCGAATCGAGAGCAAATAATGCACACCTTTATGTGTAGCATACGTTTAACCGATGACGCATAAAAGGAGATGAATGAAACTATTCTAATCTATTAGATTTCCTTATTCTCCCCTAATCGATTAGCAATCGATGACTGCAGATCAAACATTAGATGCACAAGACTAGATGAAGTTCACAAACAAGATTCTCGTCCCACTCTCTCTCTCTCTCTCTCTCTCTCTCTCTCACACACACACACGCACACACACACACGCACAAACCTGAAAAGTTTGACATCGGTGTAGAAAACAGCATCTCAAACCACTGCTAAATTTTTATGAGATATTGACCTGTTTCTCAATCATATAAACTGATAAAACTACTTTCCAAAAAAATAGAAATTACCTTATTCGTCACTTCGTAGTCGAAGAAAGAAGACACGACGGTCGCAGTCATTGTCGAATCGGGGGTTGTTAAAAATACTTAAGAGTTGACAAATAGATGGTTTGTTAAGGCACGGTGGGTGTATTCCTGTGTTTGAAGGGTCTTTGATATAGTTCTGCCCCGCAGAGAGCCCCCTCTGTCCTGCCAAAACTTGCGCGCATATCCTTTATAAAAACTTGCGCAGTCTTCCTGGCAGAATGGGCGGGGCCATATCTGACCATGCCTCTTTTCCGCACTTCTCTCTGGCGCTCTGAAGTGATGTATGGCACTACATTGACTCAACCGATTACGAAACTTCATTTCTACGAACCTTCATTACCATACATTTAATCACAACCGAGCATTTCACTCAACCCACTCAGAGCATTCCAGTTATAGCCAATAAATCTTTAAACAACACAAATATAAGTTTGACTAAAGTGAAGCTGAGAGGTGACATAATATCATACTAATGGACAGTGGGTCTCAGTATGAGCAAAAAAGCTGTATTGTACAATACAAAATAAATAATAGACATTCCAGCTATTAATTATATATAATCTACAATTATTTTGATTTAATTTATAGTTTATTTAAAGGCACCATATAGAAGCATTATTTAAAAATATTATCATAAAAATATGGGTGCATTTTAGGAAAGCATGGTCATTTTTTTCTGATCAGAACATTTTAAAGAATGAAGTGAGGGAAAGAATGCATGAGTAATGAAAGATGCACTTGATTTAGTCATTTTTAGTATGGCTTTCTTATCTCTGAAATGTGCAGTAGTGAAAAGCTTCAGATTGTCATGTACGTTGATTGTTATTTTCCTTCAATGGTTAGGTGTTTTTTACAGTTTCTTTTTTTTATGAGGCCAACTAACTCAAAGGCATTAAAAGATGAAAAGGACGCACCGCACAGTATACAGTACGTGCTGGACAACAGCAGCCAGCATATTCTCCTTCACTGCATGCTTCCAGGGTCTTGATCCTGTAAATCCATTGGCATGTTTAGCATGCCCCGGATAGATTCTGGTTTCCTTTGTGTTGTTTTCTCCAAACGTTACACAAAAATAATTTCTGCATATTCAGCTGACCCATCAGGATCTACTGACCTCGATGCTTTGTCAACCACAATGTCACTCGCCAAAGACCCTGACCTTCGGGTTCAGTTTTTATCAGAGCTTTACTGTTATATTCAAAGTATTCACAGAAGTGCTTTTCAAAGTATATTTCAGCTTGTTTTGTATATCGTGACTTTTGTAATCATGTTAAAATATTATATTCATAGCAGAATACCAATAAAATAAGAATCATTGTAAAGGAGTTCCAAACCAATGACTTTCTTTCTACCAGGAACACAAAAGAAGATATTTTAAAAATGTTTGTTTTCAGTGGGGTTCAATTGTTTGAATCCCATTTAGTTTCAAAGTATCTCCTTTTGTGTTCCACAAAAGAAAGAAAGTCAGGCAGGTTTGGAATGACATAACAGTGAGTAAATGACAGAATTAATTTGTTTTGATGAACCACAAAAGTCTTTTTTTTTAAGAGTTAAAGGTGCAGTAAGTGATTTCTGAGAAACACTGCTGATATTTGAAATTAACCCAAACAAACACACCCCCTTCATTGCTCCGCCCCCAAAATGCATGTAATGCAAGAAGTATCTTTATCATAGTTGAAGCAAAATAAAGCTTTGTGAAAAATAAAGTGAAGATGATGAATGAACGACAAAGTGAACATTAGTACACGAGTATACAAACAAAAGTTGGTTGTTAGTCGCCAGCAGAACACCAGCTTCAGACAAACAATGACACTCAAAACTGTCCTGTTACTATAGCTAACATCACAGTAACAGCTTATCTTGGTTCTGTGAGATATAGCGCTTCCGCTTCATCCGGTCATGCGTATGTGGGGTAACACAGTGCTGTTTTATCATATTAGATACATTTGTATGTTGTTATAATGCTACTCTGTGCGTTCGCTCGCCAATTTTGGCCAGCTACTATGAGATAAGATAGATCTATATTAGTCATGGTAAAACATGGTATTCGTGGTAAATCAAGAAAACGAAATTTAAACAATAAGACTTACTGTGTTGAGCTATATAACAATAATTAGTTTTCTGTCAGTGAATGTATCCATCCACACAGTTTCTCGCCTGTCTAATAAAGCACATAATATTTTAAAGCGTCTTTGGTGTTTCCATGTTTTCTACAAAATAAAACCGGAAACCGAGGGTAACAGTCTGTGTCCTGGTTAAAATAGCTTATTTCTCTGGATTTAAACATTCTTGGAAACATGTGGAATAATGCAAGTACACAAGTCAACAAAATATATAACATTGTTCAAGTGGTTTTTGGATATTTTAATCCAAAAATCTTACACATTGTGCCTTTAAGGGAATAATTCACCCAAAATAACTCACCCAATTTAAATTAAATTAAAACATTTTTCACTCTCACGTTGTTTTAAACCTGTATGACTTTCAGTGAAAGTTTCAAACAGTTTTTTTTAATATAAAAAATGACAATTTGGGCCGTCAAACTTTAAAAAGGACACAAAAGTACCATTTAAGTATCATAAAAGTGGTCCATACCTCATAAGCCAAACCAGTTTGAAATGACACAAGTGTGACTTTATTAATTTTTCGGTGAATGATTCCTTCAAGTCAGTGTGATTCACTCTGTCTCTTAGAATGGCATTTTAAGTCCTCAGGTACAACGATTCAGTTGTTTAGTGGTCAAAAAATGTATAATTAAAATGGGGGGGATTGCATGGTTACTTATAAGCCACATTTTACTGTACCTGGAACCAGGGTGCGAATTACAGGGGGGTTTGGGGGGGGTCTGACCCCTCTAATGAAGGCTTGATCCACCCTGAAAGAAAGTAGTCTACCCGTGATATGAAACATTACCTATAAAAATGAAAATTGCGGCATTACATTTACAGTAGATTTATTTGTTACATCATATTTATATTAATTTTCTTTTACGCGTGTAGTTTGCAGTGTTGAGCATTATAACCAATCACACACGGTTTTGTTGAGTTTAGGAATGCAATGTCCAATCAGAGGCGTTGTGATCAGCCACCGTGCAAATGCCGGTGACTAATGAGGATTGACTGAATTCTGAATCTCACTCACGCAAATTCTCATTTATCATCATAAACAACAAAATGCAGAAAGTAAGAGATTAATTTAATGAAGAAAATATGCAAGTAAGTGATTCATTTTGCAGTATAGACAGTTGCGAAAGTGCATAACTCACATTAGACTTAAGTCATGGACCGCTTCTGTGTTCTTTGATCGCTTTCTTAATGTAATGGCTATATTCCCAGTTTGAAAAAACTTTTTGAACAACAGATATGCAGATTCAAGTAGATGTTAATAAGGTAATTATAAAAACTGGCCCCTACAAAGGTAAAAAAAAGTGTATATGAAAAGGCAATGTAAATGTATATGAATATACATTTACCCCACCCCCCGCACCCTGCCTGGAACTCCATATTGGAGGAAGATATTTAAAATAGCTAACCATTTATTACACTTTCAATCCTGAGAGACATGTTTTCTCTCTCCTAAATGTATCTGGTGGGAAGGTCTGTTTTCAGGTATTCTCCATTTTATTAGGGATTTATGACTGATGAGTTTATTTTGGACTTCTAAAAGGTTATTCCATGGAAAATTTGTTTTCCCTCAGCTGAAGCCCTTGAAAACCATAATCTCTGCTTAACTGAGTCCTTCCAATTACCCAACAGCCCATTTGTTGTTTTTGATGCATTTTCACATCAATAAAATGATGTGTTCTGGATGTGACTGAATTTACAGAACAAAAGGTCATACTTCAGCAGGACTTCCAACAAACTCAGACCTGAACCGGCACAAACGGCCAAGTCAAATTAAATTTTGTTTGTCTTTTGGGTGGGTGACCGCAGGGACTAGTCCTGTTATAGCCCCGCTCGTGACCATAGGTCATGTTTTGCTTCCTATTCCATTTATGACATTAACTCAGAGATTAATTGCTGAAATCATTCAGTGAAGTCAGCGGAATGTGAGTCAGATATGATTGTTCCTGTGAGAGTAGAACTTGCAATGGAAAATAAAACCAAAAGCAAGGTGGTGACATTCCATGGCTCCAAGTCTGGATGTGATTAGCCTGTAATGTGCAACATATGGGAGCAAGACGAGAAGAGATGGATAGTCCTTTGTAAAGACGTTCTCTAATGTAAAGATGTACACGTTTCCATCTCTCCTGTCTACTAAGTGTAAAAAGTGTCAGAGGAAATGGAAAGTAACAAAACAACGGCTAGGTTTCTGGCGCCCGAGTGTCGTTCAGAAACTGCGGTTAACTATGTAACTCTGTGATGCATTCTGACATGAAAAGGCCTGTTTCAGGTTAGGACCTATTTCAGAGCAGTATTGCTAATGTTAAACAGCTTTTAGATTCAAACCCGTGAGAAAGGACTTCCACTTATGTTCATGCATTGATATGAAATCGGAGAACGTGATCCCAGGCAGCTGTTGCTTATAGCCCATGCTTATTATCATCTGCCATGTCCTGATTTACCTCGGTATGGGCATCTGAGGCCGTGGCCTTGGAGATGGCCTGAAATCACACTTGCATGATACTGATGCTCTGCATCATTGGACAGGTCAGAGCAGGCCACGTTCACACATGACTCGTGTCTAAATCATCATGCCTAAAAATGCATAGAAGTGCCAAAGCCTGTCTTTACTCATAGTGAGTCACTCGAAAACCTTTTTTTATTTGATTTCTTTTATCCAAAATAATCAGAACCAGTTTTCCTCGGCTTTTAATAAAGGCAGAACAATGAGTTCATTATCAACGTCATAGCAGCTCTGTCCTGATGAGGCACATGTTTTGTTTTTTTTGTTTGTTTTAGTTTTTTTGTGTTAGTGAACTATTATGCACCAGGGATTTATCATCTGTTGCTTATTCTTAACAGATTTTTCTGTTCCAATCATGGTTCACTTACTGTGAATTTATTATAGTTAAAGGGTTAGTTCACCCAAAAATGAAAATTCATGTCGTTCCACACCCGTAAGACCTTTGTTCATCTTCGTAACACAAATTAAGATGTTTTTTTGATAAAATCCGATGGTTCATTGAGGCCTCCATTGCCAGCAAGACATTTAACACTTACAGATGCTCAGAATGCTACTAAAGACATATTTAAAACAGTTCATGTGACTACAGTGGTTCAACCTTAACGTTATGAAGTGACGAGAATACTTTTTGCGTGCCAAAAAACAAAAATAACGACTTTAGTGATGGGCAATTTCAAAACACTGCTTCATGAAGCTTCAAAGCATTACGAATCTTTTGTTTCGAATCAGTGGTTCAGAGCGTGTATCAAACTGCCAAAGTCACTTGATTTCAGTAAATGAGGCTTCGTTACGATTTCGATGGATCACCACTGGGGGGTGTGACATTGGCAGTTTGGCAGTTTTCTCATTTGTAAGTCACTTTGGATAAAAGCATCTGCTAAATGATTAAATATAAATGAAACAGCACAACATTTTGATTATCAACAAAGTCCCTTTAAGACAAGTCAGGTCACTCGGCGGCCATCTTTGAAACGCCTCTCGGGCATTGAAGTGCAGCTCCTATCTTTTTGAATGGGAAAACATCAAATTCTCTAAAGCTGTCTGCCAAGCTTTCGATTAAATTTCATATTTGAAATCACCAATGAAATCTGACAACTGTCTCATAAATATTGTTTCTAAAGGCCCGAACACACCAAGCCGACGCCGACAAACTAGTGGTGACGAAAGCAGACTGTGGGGTTGGCTCACGTCGGCAGCATCTGTGTCCAAAGTTGGCCTGACACACCAAACCAACGCTAAACAGCCGACGACCAAGTAGCACGTCAGTTCTGCACCTGCGTGAGATGAAATGCCTTTCCGAACCAGCAGGTGGCAGTATCTGAACAGCCAATCAGAATGATCAGATGGCCCGACGGGCTGACGAGCTCTGACGCCGATTCAACATTTCGAATCGGCCGAAAAAAAGCTGACGAGGACCAACTTCAGCCGACGGTGTGGAACACACTGAGAAAACTTAGTCAGCTGACGAACAAAAACTGCCCAACGGCCGACCGTCGGCTTGGTGTGTTCCTGCCTTAAACGCTCGAATCATGACAAAAATATTTGGTATTTTTTAGGCTGGATCAAGCTAATGCGCATTCGCAGTCCTAAATGCTCATCTCTTGTGCCTCATTTCGGCGTGCATCTGACTGTTTCTATAGAAACCAGAGCTTCTACCGGCTGCTGCAGTGATGCGATGACTCTTATTTAGAAGGCGGGACTTATTCCACCATATCACGCGTTGCACTTTCTCCCATTCATAATAATATGAGTGATGCGTCTTGTGTTATTCTGTAGTCTTTATCAAGCGCGCTGCTCACTTTCTTCATTCCAGTCGGCTCATGTTAAGAAAAAATTTGTGCATTCGAATTCTTAGGTAAGATGACGTAAAATTGTAACGACTGCTTCGGTCTGTACTGTCTTGACTGTTTTGCTTGCGTTCATCACTTTTGCTTTTATTCTTGTGCACTGCCTCATTCATTAAGCAATCAGAGTTCTCTCTCACCAACGGCCCAAAGCCGATTCAACATGCTGAATCGGCCCCAGAAAAACCCAGAAGGCATCTGACTAGGGCCAGAAGTGCAGAACACACTGAAAAACAGCCCGACGTTGCCCAACACCTGACCGTCGGCTTGGTGTGTCCTGGCCTTAACACCACCCCTAAGCCTAACCAAAAATGGGGCATAACCAGCACATCAGAAAACAAATGAATGAGATTGTGCGAAGAGATTGTTCGCCACCAAGTTAACATTTTGATTTAACGTTTAAACAATGCTCAGTTGATACTAAGGGGCCCACAATGTGGCAATAAAAATTATCCCACACACTATTATACCAACAGCAGCCTGACAGGCAGGATGGATCCATGCTTTCATGTTTCTGATGTTACCGTCTGAACGTTGCAGCAGAAATCGAGACTCATCAGATCAGGCAACATTTTTCCAATCTTCTATTGTTCAATTTTGGTGAGCCTGTAAGAATTGTAGCCTCAGTTTCCTGTTCTTAACACCGGTGTGATTTTCTGCTGCTGTAGCACATCTGCTTCAAGGTTCGATGTGTTGTGTGTTCAGACATGCTCTTTTGCAGACCTTGGTTGTAACAAGAGGTTATTTGAGTTACTGTTGTCTTTCTATCAGCTCGAACCAGTCTGGCCAGTGTTACGTCCCAGAGTGTTTTGGTGTGTAACTGTCATATCCCTGTGTATGTGTCCTGTGCTGTGTTGTGCCCTGTTTCTCTCCCTCACTCTCGTACTCAGGTTAATTGCCACCAGCTGCAACTCGTTGTGAGCATGCCTGAGTCTGAGCAGAGCTATATATATGGTGCATTCTGAAGATCCTGCGCTGAGGAACACTTCTCCCCAGCCTCAGAGTGGAAACTGAAATTGTTTGCCTGAGTGTACTGTGTGTGACTGAGGGTTAACAGTTTTGAGTTAGGTGTGGGCCTATACTTTTTCTGTGTGCTAGCATCATTCTTTAGCCTGCTTTCGGGTTAATCCATGTGTGGGTAACTAGAAGGTATTGTATCATTTAACTCAATCATTATTGGGTTATCTGGGAATCGTAGGGAGAGAGTGCCTTTTTTTTTGTGTACAATTGTTTTCTCCTGTTTATTGTTTAAAGAGGGAGCTCAGGGAAGTTTGTGTTGTTGTTTTTTTCATTTTTGTTTTTGAGTAGGGTAAGTAGATTCTTTAAACCTTAGTTAGCTCCAGTTTTGTTTGTTGTTTTAGGTATACTCTCTCCTGAGAATTTATTCCCTCATGTTCTCCTTCTGGCAAGCTCTTTTTGGTATAAGGAAATAAACATTTTGACTTTCCCTTAAAGTGGTGTTGTGTTTTCCCTCTGAGACTGAGGCTGAAGTGTGTCCTCCACGTTTCTTTTTTTTCATCCTTGCGTTACCTTTTCTAATAAGTTATCTTATTTTCTTTTGTTGCCTTCCCTTCTAACTCCTAGACTAGAAGGGGAACGTAACAATTGGGGGCTCGTCCGTTCCCGTTACTAATAACGAGACACTCATATTCGCCGGTAAGTCTACTTTTTCTAAACTGTTTGGCAGTTTGTTTGTTTTTTTTGTTGTGGTAGAGGAAACTGTGGTATTAAGATGGAGTTTGATTTAGTTGCATTCACTCTCTCTCCTACCACAGAGGTCTTTGAGCGTTGTAGGAAAAAGGATTTATTGTTGATTGCTAACTTTTTCAATATTACTGTTCCTGCAGACGCAGTAAAACATGTTATCAAGCAAGTGCTTCGTGAAAAACTTGAAGAGATGGGAATTTTGCCAGAATCCTCTGCCAGGGAGGAGGTTTCGCCTGACGTAGCAGAGCGAGCGGTGTCAGATGATGGCCCTCCTAGTGTCCCTGTGGTAGAGCCTTCTGGTGACCCATTGTTAGCGTTTAAGATGAAAGAGCTTGATTACATGATTAAGAAACAAGAACATCAGACAATGCTCGTTAAACTGCGTGTTATAGAGGCAGAAACTGATCGTGATATTCGATTGCGTCAGTTGGAACGTAAGGTGCCCGAACCGAAAGGTAAACCTGTACCTTTGCCTCGTTCACGAAGTATTTCTGCTAGCTCTCCGTCGTATACCCATTTTGCGACACCTCAAGATTCGCATGAGGCCGAAGCCAATGCAAATTTTGATGTTAGCAGGTATCTGAAACTTGTTCCACCATTTAGGGAAAGCGAAGTGGATGCTTATTTTGTTACATTCGAGCGCATAGCCTTGAAGTTGCGTTGGCCTAAAGATGTGTGGGCATTGTTATTACAGTGCAGCCTTTCTGGGAAAGCCCAGGAAGTTTCTTCCGCTTTGCCACTAGAACAATCACTTGATTATGACATTGTGAAGGCTGCGGTACTTAGAGCGTATGAATTAGTACCGGAGGCGTACAGACAAAAGTTCCGCTCACATGCCAAAACTGCCAAACAGACTTACGTTGAGTTCGCCCGAGAAAAGCGCACTCTGTTTGAGAAGTGGTGTCTTTCTAATCGGATCACTACTTTTGAACAACTTCAGGAGCTGATTTTACTTGAGGAGTTCAAGAGTAGTGTACCTGAGAATGTGGTAATTCACTTAAACGAACAGAAAGTGACTTCTATCGTTGACGCGGCCGTTTTAGCGGATGAATTTACGTTAACGCACCGGAACGTATTCGTTACACCACGACGTAATGCAATGTTCTCGACTAGCATTAATACGGACCAGGATGTGAGATCTGTCTTGCCACACACTAAACCTAGCACACAACTAAATTCGCCCCATAAAAAGAATGTCAAGAGGGCTTGCTTTTCTGCCTGGACCCAAATCACATAATTTCTGAGTGCCGGGCTTGGAAACAGAAAACTACTGCTTCACATCCTAAAAGTGCAGCGTTGGTGCACACTGGCGGTAATACTAATTGTGGTACAGAGACTGTTACGAGTGCGTATCAGCCGTTTTTACTGGATGGTGCAGTGTCTCATTCACCTGACGCAGTGGGTAAGCCGGTGAAGATTTTAAGAGACACTGGATCAGTCCAGTCGCTTATTTGTGAAAAATCGTTACCAGCTTCAAGCGTATACTCTGGCTCCAATATCCTAGTGCGAGGGATTGGCATGGGCTGTCTTAGTTTGCCATTACATGACTTGTATCTCACGTCAGATTTGGTCACAGGCCCTGCTACACTTGGAGTTTGCTCACATCTACCAGTTGATGGGGTAGATGTTATCCTAGGGAATGATCTTGCGGGTGGAGATGTTTTTCCTAGACCACTGGTAATTAGTGAACCGGCTCAAAATGATAATTCGTCGCTTGCGGAAAATTTTCCTGCTGTCTTTCCTTCATGCGCAGTCACGCGGGCCCAAAGTAGAAGGCTGGGAGATGTACTTGATCTCTCTGAGAGTTTCTTAGTTGACTCAAATAAGCATGACGTAACTCCAGAGAAGGCTGAAGTTACAGGAACCTGCGAAGTGGCTTTTGTACCTGAACTAAAGCCTATTTTAGAAGTGGGCAGGGAACAATTGGCTATTGCTCAGAGAACAGACCCCTCTTTAGCAACCCTTATTGGGACTGTTGCAAATTTCAAAAGAGAACCTCATGATAAAGTAAGGTATTTTTGGGAAGGGGAAGTTTTAATGCGGAGGTGGAGACCCCTTGCTCGTTCTTCCCTTAATGAAATTCAGCAAATCGTTCTGCCTCAACAGTATAGGGAGCCTGTACTGAAAATCGCTCATGAACATGTACTCTCAGGACACTTGGGAGTTACCAAGACGTTCAAACGAGTGTCCCGCTACTTTTTCTGGCCAGGGCTGAAGTCTGCTGTGTCTAAGTTCTGCCGCTTGTGTGCTGCTTGTCAAATAGCTGGAAAACCGAACCAAAAACTTCCTATTGCTCCGTTGCGGCCTATCCCTGTTATGCACGAACCCTTTGAGCGCCTGTTGTTGGACTGCGTGGGCCCTTTGCCTAAATCAAAATCTGGTCACGAATACATTCTGTCCATAATGTGTACTTCTACACGTTTCCCCGAAGCGATTCCTCTGCGCTCTATAAAAGCCCACATCATTGTCCGTGAACTGATCAAGTTTTGTACTGTTTTTGGATTGCCAAAGGTCATACAAACTGACCAGGGTACAAATTTTACTTCAAAACTGTTCACACAGACTCTAACTCAGTTTGGAATTAGACATGAACTGTCGAGTGCATACCACGCACAATCGCAAGGTGCTGTGGAAAGGTTCCATCAAACACTCAAGATGATGTTACGTACTTACTGTCTTGCTAGTGGTAAAGACTGGGCAGAGAGTTTACCATTCTTGATGTTTGCCGTCAGGGAAGCAGAGCAAGAATCCCTTGGGTTCAGTCCCGCAGATCTTGTCTTTGGTCACACGGTGCGGGGCCCGCTTAAAGTGTTGAGTGAACAACTGCTAGCTAAAGATGCAATGCCTATAACTGTCCTTGATTATGTAAGTTCATTTCGAGAACGGTTGCACAGAGCTCGTGATCTGGCTAGGGAACATTTGGTTACAACCCAGTCTAAAATGAAAGAACGCTACGACAAAAGAAGCGTTTCTCGTAGTTTTCAGCCGAACGACGAAGTTCTTGTACTTCTTCCGGAACCTGGTTCAGCCCTCCATGCTAGGTTTACAGGTCCCTACTCTGTGAAGGAGAAACTCAGTGAAACAGACTATGTTGTCAGCACCCCAGATAGGCGGCGTAAAACTAGAGTGTGCCACATTAACATGCTTAAAAGGTTTATGCGTGACTCTCAGTCTGAACCCCCATGTAACCCTGTGACTGTGCCTTTACCAGTTGCTGTAGCCTTGCAAGTTACTGAACAAGATGGTAAGAGACTACAAAATTCTGCTGTGTTGAAAGATCTGCCTTCTTTTCTCTCACATCTAGAACCTGTTGAGTCTGATCAGATTATCCAGCTAATGCATCGGTACTCACCCCTATTTTCTGATGTGCCAGGGAGAACCACTGTTCTTGAGCATGACATCAATGTAGGCTCCGCTAAACCAATCAAGCAGCACTCCTACAGAGTTAACCCAAGTAAGCGTCACATAATGAAAACCGAAGTCGAATACATGTTACAGCACGGCCTGGCTCAGCATAGTCAGAGCCCATGGAGCTCACCGTGTCTATTGGTTCCAAAAGCAGATGGCACATACCGGTTTTGTACTGACTTTCGTAAAGTGAACGCAGTAACGAAGCCTGACTCTTTTCCACTCCCCCGTATGGAGGATTGCGTAGATCGGGTGGGATCAGCCAAGTTTGTTACAAAACTTGACTTATTAAAGGGTTACTGGCAGGTGCCTCTCACTTCCCGTGCTGCAGAAGTTTCTGCATTCGTTACGCCAGATTACTTCCTGGAATACTCTGTCCTCGCCTTCGGAATGAGAAATGCACCAGCCACTTTTCAGAGGCTGATGCATATTGTGTTGGGTGATGTACCTAATTGTGACGCTTACCTTGACGATATCATAGTCTATACTGAGTCATGGGAAGACCACATTAAAACCTTGGAGAGAGTCTTTGAAAGGTTAAAACTTGCATCGCTAACCCTAAACCTGTCTAAGTGTGAGATAGGTAAGGCTACAGTAACCTACCTAGGGAAAAAGGTAGGCCATGGCTGGGTGAAGCCTGTGGAAGCTAAGGTGGAAGCTATTCTTAAGTTTCCTAAACCTAACAACAAGCGTGAGCTTCGCCGGTTTCTGGGAATGTCAGGCTACTATAGAGGTTTTTGCAGAAACTTCTCTGCTGTAGTTGCTCCTCTCACAGACCTCCTTAGCACAACGAGAGTGTTTAGTTGGAGCCGTGACTGTGATCGAGCATTTGAAGCTGCTAAAGACCTGCTGAGCAATGCCCCTGTGTTAGCTGCACCTAACTTCAATTTGTCGTTCAAGCTACAGGTAGATGCAAGCCACTTCGGTGCGGGAGCTGTCCTTATTCAAGAGGATGCTCAAGGCATTGAACACCCTGTGTCGTATTTCTCCCGCAAGTTCTCAAAGAGCCAGTTATCATATAGCACAATTGAAAAGGAAGCATTGGCTTTATTGTGGGCTGTACAACATTTTGAGGTGTACCTTGGGAGTAGTGCTCTACCTGTGATTGTGTATACAGACCATAATCCTTTAACTTTTCTGTCCAACATGTCTTCCTCTAACCAGCGTTTGCTGCGCTGGGCTCTCAAGCTTCAGGATTTCAATCTCCAGATCCAGCACATCAAAGGCAAAGACAACATTGTGGCGGATGCTCTGTCCAGATCTGTTGAGATGACAACCTAGGTGCTGTGCATGTTGGGGTGGTGATACAGAAACCTTATTGAACCCTGGTCTGTAATCTTAGTGGTGGGGGTGTTACGTCCCAGAGTGTTTTGGTGTGTAACTGTCATATCCCTGTGTATGTGTCCTGTGCTGTGTTGTGCCCTGTTTCTCTCCCTCACTCTCGTACTCAGGTTAATTGCCACCAGCTGCAACTCGTTGTGAGCATGCCTGAGTCTGAGCAGAGCTATATATATGGTGCATTCTGAAGATCCTGCGCTGAGGAACACTTCTCCCCAGCCTCAGAGTGGAAACTGAAATTGTTTGCCTGAGTGTACTGTGTGTGACTGAGGGTTAACAGTTTTGAGTTAGGTGTGGGCCTATACTTTTTCTGTGTGCTAGCATCATTCTTTAGCCTGCTTTCGGGTTAATCCATGTGTGGGTAACTAGAAGGTATTGTATCATTTAACTCAATCATTATTGGGTTATCTGGGAATCGTAGGGAGAGAGTGCCTTTTTTTTTGTGTACAATTGTTTTCTCCTGTTTATTGTTTAAAGAGGGAGCTCAGGGAAGTTTGTGTTGTTGTTTTTTCATTTTTGTTTTTGAGTAGGGTAAGTAGATTCTTTAAACCTTAGTTAGCTCCAGTTTTGTTTGTTGTTTTAGGTATACTCTCTCCTGAGAATTTATTCCCTCATGTTCTCCTTCTGGCAAGCTCTTTTTGGTATAAGGAAATAAACATTTTGACTTTCCCTTAAAGTGGTGTTGTGTTTTCCCTCTGAGACTGAGGCTGAAGTGTGTCCTCCACGTTTTCTTTTTTTTTCATCCTTGCGTTACCTTTTCTAATAAGTTATCTTATTTTCTTTTGTTGCCTTCCCTTCTAACTCCTAGACTAGAAGGGGAACGTAACACCAGTCTCCTCGGAACCCTGACATCAACAAGGCGTTTTCGCCCACAGAACTGCCACTCACTGGATATTTTGCCTTTTTCAGACCATTCTCTGTAAACACTAGAGATAGTTGTTTGAGTTGCTGCCATGTGATTGGATGATTAGATACTTATTTTTGCTCATTTGAGTTAATGAGCAGTTGAACAGGTGTACCTAATGACAATTGGCTAATGACAATTATTATACATGTATGTTTGAGACTAAAGACTTGATTATAATTTTTAACTTTGTTCAGGGTGATTAAGGCCCCGTTTACATGTGCATGGTTATTTTGAAAAACGGAGACATTTCCCTTCGTTTGCGCCCTTCGTTTACACGCAAACGGAGAATTCGCCTCTGAAAACGAGTCTATCTAAAAACTCCGGCCAGAGTGGAGATTTTGAAAATCTTCGTTTGCACGTTTGTGTGTAAACTGAGACAAACGGGTGTTTAGGCAGCCAACGTCACAGTATGCGCCAGAGCTCGCACCTACGTCAAAAATGCGACCTATGTTTACATGTGATCATGGAAGCGTTCAGAGTAGCAGTCGCATTTATGTTGGTGCAAACTCTTCTCGTGTGTTTGCATTTGCAAATAGAGCTGCTCCATTATGTCGAGGAGCAGAGACGAATGAGTGCTCGGAGATCAGCAATTTTGTGTGAAGCAATTTTGTGAAGTGATTTGTTGCTATTTTCGGGATTCTGATTGGCTTACGTGGGCTTGAGCTTCTCGTTACACCGCCACCTACAGGTTTGGCATGCTAATGAACACTTTTCTGAAAACTGGCATGTGTGCATGATGTTATTTTTGAAACCGGAGAGGTTGAAATGTCCGTTTATGAAAATAGCCGCCCACGTGTAAACGTAGCCTAAATTAATTGTCTGTTTGTTTTACAATAATTGTAATTAGACCCACTATAGAAAAAATGGCACCAAAAGCGCTGCTGAAAAAAAGTTATTAATAATAAATAGAAAAAAATGTTATACTATTTTGGTGGTTATTATATGCTATTCAAAACATTTTATTCCTTTGTCAAAGTATTTGCATTCAGTGACGTTTTGCCATATGACTATTGCGCCCCTGAATATTGATGAAGAAACAAAAAGTAATGCAAAAATAAATGATAAAATAATAGTATAATATATTAAAGGGATAGTTCACCCAAAAGTGAAATTTCTGTCATTAAATCACTCACCCTCATGTCGTTCCACACTCGTAAGACCTTCATTCATCTTCAGAACACAAATGAAGATATTTTTGATAAAATCCAAGTGAGGCCTCCATTGCCAGCAAGATTATTAACACTCTCAAATTCCCAGAAAGGTACAAAAGGACATATTTAAAACAGTTCATGTGACTACAGTGGTTGAAAAGTGATGAGAATACTTTGTGTGCCAAAAAAACGAAATAACGACTTTATTCAACAATATCTAGTGATGCTTTACGAATCTTTGGTTTCGAATCAGTGGTTCGGAACGTGTATCAAACTGCCAAAGTCACGTGAACCTTTGAAATTTCGAAACACTTATGACGTAACGAATCTTCATTTACTGAAATCACGTGATTTTCACTCTCCGAACCACTGATTCGAAACAAAAGATTTGTAAAGCTTCGAAGCCTCATGAAGCAGTGTTTTGGAATCGCCCATCACTAGATATTGTTGAATAAAGTTGTTTTTTTTTTTGGCGCACAAAAAGTATTCTCATCGCTTCATAACATTAAGGTTGAACAACTGTAGTCACATGAACTGTTTTAAATACGTCTTTAGTAGCTTTCTAGGCATTGAAAGTGTTTATTGTCTTGCTAGCAATGCAGGCCTCACTGAGCCATCGGATTTTATCAAAAATATCTTAATTTGTGTTCTGAAGATGAACAAAGGTCTTACGGGTGTGGAACAACATGAGGGTGAGTAATTAATAACAGAATTTTCATTTTTGGGTGAATTAACCCTTTAAGAAGTTAATATAAAGGGGGACTAACTGGGGGCCTTTTACACCTAATGTTGATAGCTGCATTTATGTTAACATGATTTGATTAAAACTTCTTTTACCATTTCTTTTTGTACTAATTTTATTTATTCATCCATATTCAGCCAACCAAAAAAAAAAAAAAAAAACTTTAAGGGTGACTTTTTCCCTGTTCTACCCTACACCAGAGCCCAGAGACCTTGGCAGGAACTGTAGTTTGCCCCAGACTGATGATGTGTTTTGTTATTGAAAATGAGTTTGTTTAATTCTCAGTAGTGTTTTCATGCCAGAATGTTGCAACTTGTATCCTTTCATTGCTGTTAGTGTAGACATTCCCATGTATGATAAAGAGGGAACAAGAGAGACAGCGAAAGAGAAAAAAAATCAAGGGGAAAAGGGAGTGCGGTGATTTATTTTGGTTCACACACTGCGGTATGTTATTTCACAAGAGGCCCTTGGCCAGATAAGGGATTCGTGTTTTAAAATATGATTGATCGTGGAATTCTGCTCTGTGATTCTAACGCAGAGCTTACGACTGTTACGTTCATATATCGTTTTATGTAACATAGAAAAGAGATAAAAGACATTATTTCACAAGAAAGTGCAGATCGCTGTCATACACAACATTTTTGTACAAATTGCAGTGCCAAAACTGTTGTGTCTAGAGACCCCACAACATCTGGGAGGTTTAGAGAACTGGAACAGATAGACACATCTGGTGTGATTTGTGTAGGCCAGAAATGTTTGTTAAAGCTGCAAGAAATCAGGCATGTGTGATAAACAAATGGACACCGTATAGCGCAAATGGAGAATTTTGCTTTTGTTTCTCCCAAGCCAAAAAACAAATGTTTCGGAAGAGATATGAAATATGTTGTAAACTTGGCTCAGATTTGCTGAGATGCCAAAATGTCCTATCAAAAGTCAGAGGTTTGAACTTAAAGGAACAGTTCACCTAAAAAAAATGAAAATTCTGTGATAATTTACTCACCCTTCTGTTGTTCCAAACCTGCATGACTTTCTTTCCTCCGTGGAACATAAAAGAAGATATTTTGATGTTTTTATTTTTTTATTTTCTCCAAATCCCCATTTGACCCCATTGACTTTCATTGTATGAAACATTTTTGCAATAAACCTTCATTAAACATTCCGAGACGTTTTATATCACTAAACGAGTGTTCTGGCATCTCAGACAAACTCACTGACACCCAGGCCAAAGCTGAAGGGTGTTTCTTTGCAAAGCTGTTTATCTGCATTAGATTATTCCCTTTAAACAAGTATGAAGCACAAGGGAGGAATTACAGACAGCCCATGATGTAGCTGAAAATGGATGAGGACCTTATTCACTAAGACAGAAAGAAAGGAAAAGACAACAGTAGTTAATTTGTAAGGAGTGAAAGTAAGACTGAATTGCAGAGAAAGAGAGGGAGTAGGAGGAGTGTGCATTGTCACGCTGCTGGAATGTTGTGAGGGCGTTCGCCGGTGTGACTAAAGCATTTCTCACAGATGTAATCTGAGCAGGCCATCTTCAGTGTTAGCTTGGCGATGGAGGTCCAGGATGTAGGCGTTTTGGTTTGATACTCCAGGTTTTTTTTTTTTTTCCTTCAGAGAAGACAGTAAACAAAGTAGTAATATGCTACTAGAACATTCATGGGTGATGAGATGTGGCCTGAAATTACCCTGTGCATTCTGTGGACCTCAACACAGAGTTGTCTTGCTCTGTGGCGAATTTTGATTCATGCATCCCTGAATCAATTCAAAGCATGAATTCAGATTTTTCATATTAGTTGTCTGTGTTAGTTTTAAAGGAACAGTTCACTCTAAAGTGAAAATGCTGTAATATTTACTAACCCTCATGTTGTTCCAAACCCATATGAGTTTCTTTTTTATACTGTATGTGGAACTCAAGAAGTGTATTTTATAAGAATGTTCTGGCTACTGTTTTCAGTCCACTAAAAAAACAGTCTTCATGCTATCTGATCATAGTGATGTGGGTATGTTTGCACAAACTCTGCAATTTGGCGCTTCAGTCAAGTCATGTTTATATATATATAGCATTTTATATGATAGATTACTTTAAAGCAAGCAGCTTTACAGTATTAAACGTGAAAAACAGTGTCAGTGTTGCTTTCAATTGCAATTTCTACTTTAAAGCAGCTCTCCAGTGTGTTCATGTTTTTACTCGGGTCTAACCGTGATGGACTCAACCGAAGATTTCCATGTCAAAGAAGGTGGAGCTTCAGAGCCACACCTACCTCATCGCTATGGACCAATGGCAGTTTGAAGGTGTTTATCAGCCAGAGTTAACTTTTCTGGAAAGTTCGCTTTGCTTTAGCAGGCTGTTTTTAAACTCCAAACGAATTTCGTTTAACCTGATTTTGTTCTTTGATTTCACTTCAAGTACACTGGGGCCTTAAAGGGTTAGTTCACCCACAAATGAAAATAATGTCATTTGTTACTCACCCTCACCCCCTATTTTTGATGAAATCCAATGGCTCAGTGAGGCCTGCATCGCCAGCAATGGTACTTTCTCTCTCAAGATCCATAAAGGTACTAAAAACATATTTAAATCAGTTCATGTGAGAACAGTGGACTTTTTAACAATATCTAGTGATGGCCGATTTCAAAACACTGCTTCGGAGTGTTACGAATCTTTTGTATCGAATCAGTGATTCACATCGCGTGTCAAATTGCTGAAATCACGTGATTTTGGTGCTCCGAACTACTGATTTGATTTGTAAAGCTCAGAAGGTTCATGAAGCAGTGTTTTGAAATCGGCCTTCACTAGATATTGTTAAAAATGTCGTTTTGTTTTTTGGCGCACAAAAAGTATTCTCATCGCTTTATAATATTAAGATTGAACCACTGTACTCACATGAGTACAGGTCATATAAACAAAACCAGTGACCACAAAATGTCCACTACATTGTTACACAGAGATGACTGTATATTGTTTGGCATCATGTGAATACTTTGTGGTAAATTAGAGCATTCTGGGATATTTTGTTTTTCCATCATAGTTATAATATGAAAGGGTCATCAGTTGCCCAAACCCATAAGACTTTCGTTCATCTTTGAACACAAATATATTTCTAAATGAAACCTAAGTGATTTCTTTCCTTTCCCTTCATTGAAGAAAAAATAAATGATGATATTGTAAAATTAATCTGTATGAATCGAGCAGTTTAATCCAATACTTTTGAAGAGACACGATCACTTTATATAATTCAGATATGAACACTAGTAGTAACAGTAGAAGTAAAATATCTAGCTTCTGCCAGACCGCCTTCCATATTCAATTTACGAAGAAAAAAAAAAAAGGAAGAATTTTCCCCCGTAAGTTGAATAGGGAAGGCGTAGAATGTAGCGTACGTTTTTTGAACTGCCAGAGTTTTACACTTTCTTCGTAAGTTGAAGACGGTCTGGCGGAAGCTAGAGATTTTACTTTATAACTTGTTAAATATGGATATTTTTTTTTACACAAACGCATCGCTTCAGTGATTCGCATCGCATGTCAAACTGCTGAAATCACATGACTTTGGCACTCCGAACCACTGATTTGATTCGTAAAGCTCCGAAGCTTCATGATACAGTGTTTTGAAATCGGGCATCACTAGATATTGTTAAAAAGTCGTTATTTATTCATTTTTTGGCACACAAAAAGTATTCTTGTCACTCTATAATATTAAGATTGAACCACTGTACTCACATGAACTGTTTCAAATATGTTTTTAGTACCTTTATGGATCTGGAAGTACCATTGCTGGCGATGCAATCCTCACTGAGCTATCAGATTTCATAAAAAATTGCTTAATTTGTGTTGTGAAGATGAACGGCTTAGTGGTGTAGAACGACTTGAGGGTGAGTAATAAATTAACTAACCCTTTAAGTCTTCTAAAGCCATGCAATAGTTTGTTGTGATGAACAGAACAAGCTAGAAGTCATTATTCACTAATAATCTTTCCCTCCAATGACCTTACATTGTGACTGAATAATTGAATCAATGAGTTAAACTCAATAACCTGGGGTCCGTTTTCCATACAATGACATAAGTAGCTACTACACTACCATAGTACAATAACAATAATTAGTTACTCACAACTGTTTCCCGCAGCATAGGAAGTTTGTCGCACATTTGCTTGAACCATATTGGTAGAACTGTTGCAAATGACATCACTCAGGTGAAGTAATAAGTAATTAATAGGTGTAAAGTCAAATTAATTTCAGATTATTGCAGTAAATAACGAACATGGCATCCGAGGAGTACTCTTCTTTATTTGCTCTCTGTTGTTTTGTTTTGCTCCGTTATGTTTGTTTATTGAACTAACAATGGAACTTGCGTCCATAGTTTGCTAAAGATGCATTTGGGAAATGCACCCAAGATCAGTCAGATTCGTTAATGAATCAGGTTTTGTGAAGTGGATCATTCAAGACTGATGTGAAACATTCAGTCTTGAATAGAACAATGCTTCTCTCATGAACTTTCATGTGAAAAATTCCAGTGTATAATAACTTAAAATTAGATCTATTCATCACAAAAGCTTCAAGACTTCAGAAAAATTAAAGATTAGACCACATTAATAGTACTTTATTGACTATATTCAATCGAGTGGTCAGTATTTCCTTGAAAAATCTTCACCTTTTGTGTAGAAAGAAAGTCATACAGGTTTGAGGCCTGTTGCATGAAGCTAGTTGAACAAACTCTGAGTTTCAGAGAAAGATTAGAGTTGGAAAGAAAACATAAAAAATCCAACCTGGTTTAGATCAGGTTCAGCAGGCTCACACCGCTTGCACGTCCTAATTTTGCAGAGTTAGACGCGTTCTTGGGTCAACATATTTTGTTGATCCTGGAACAACATCCTGGTATAAATATTCTGTCAACTCAGGGTTTGATCCAGAGTTTGTGATTAACTCTGAAGCGTGACAAACAGTCATTCACATGGAGCATGGCTAAGTTACTATGAATAATATAATAAACAGCAGCAAAAGACAGGCAATTTTGTCTCTAAAATGTTTTCACTATAAACTGCTTTAATTTGGAGTGAGAGATACAGGGGGCTTTACTGCATGAGATACATTGGAACAGCTGATTGGTCCAGTTTTAGTCTGCGATCTCTAACCCAGAGCAGGTTAGCTTTGTAGCGCAAGTTACCATGGTGATGAACGCTGCTAAAATCCACCTTCTTGAGCCAGAAAAACCAGAGCTTGCGCAAACTGATCTCAAACTTACCTGGGTAGCAACTGAAAACTGCTTCATGCAACAGGCCTCTGGAAGGATGAGTAAATAATGACATTTTAATTTTTGGATGAACTAACCCCTACTGGAAGACTGATTCAGAGTCTAATGTAACAACATACCATGTTGTTTTATGTAATGAAGGATAGTCACATGCAGCTGAATGCCCTCTAACTCAGCCAAAAGGAGCCTTGGCATGTCAAAAGCATTGCGTGAACAGCATCAAAAATCACCCTATGACCCTTGTTAAATTGCAAATATCCAGGGAAAAACAAAGGCAGATTTACAGGATCATGAAATGTATTAAATTCATCTGTTTTGCATTAAGCTATTAAGTGTTTTGATGAGAAAATATCTGCCATGTGGACATATGCAAATACAGTAATCAGTCATTTTCTGACTGCTAGTAATTCTTGTGCTTAAACACTATGTTCTGGTTGATTATGACACATAGTAGTACAAGAAAGCAGGACATTTTTCCCGCAGTTTGCACCACTGTTCCCTTTGGACCATGACGTGTTCATCAAACATAAGCTGGAAACATATATATTTAATGCTACAAATTTAAGTTTAATAAAGGTCATATAAACAAAACCAGTGACCACAAAATGTCCACTACATTGTTACACAGAGATGACTGTATATTGTTTGGCATCATTTGAATACTTTGTGGTAAATTAGAGAATTCTGGGATATTTTGTTTTTCCACCATAGTTATAATATGAAAGGGTAGGTTCACCCAAAAATGAAAATTCTGTCATCAGTTGTCCAAACCCATAAGACTTTCGTTCATCTTTGAACACACATATATATTTTTAAATGAAACCTAAGAGATTTCTTTCCTTTCTCTTCATTGAAGACTTCACTGAAGAAAAAAAAATGATGAAGATATTGTAAAATTAATCTGAATCGAGCAGTTTAATCCAATACTTGAAGATCGTGAAGACATGATCACTTTATATAATTCACATATAAACACTAGTAGTAACAGTATAAGTAAAATATCTAGCTCCCGCCAAACTGTCTTCGTAAGTTGAAGGCTGTCTGGCAGAAACTAGATATTTTACTTCATAACTTGTTAAATATGGATATTTTTTTTTTTTTTTTTTACACAAACACATTGCTTCGCTTCAGAAGGCCTTTATTAAACCCTGGAACCGTGCAGAGTACGTTTATGCTGGATGGATGTGGATGAAGACACTTTCTTCAGATCATACTCAATGATCCTTGCTCACTGCCATCATAAAGCTCGGATGCATCAGGATATTTATTAATATTTCTCCGATTGTGTTTATCAGAAAGAAGAAAGTCATGTACACCTATGATGGCTTGAGTGTGAGTAAAGCTTGGGCTAATTTTCATTTTAAAGTGAACTATTCCTTTAATTGTACTTTCTTGACATGTAAGCACAAACCTCATTGGTTCTTGTACGTCAAGCAAGCACGTTTGGGCTTCCAGTTTAATCCAAGAAGCCTAATCCAAAAAGGAAATATCCCATTTGTTGTGCATATGAATCAAATGTTTATGAGTAATCGATACTTAAAAATGAATTTTTGATATTACAAACTACACTAAGTTCTGTGAATGTCTTACATTATAATTTGACTTCCTTTAATTCAAATGTGAAATACAACTCTGCATCCTGTCTGTTACCTCAAATCAGTTCAAATTAGAGACTTGCACTCTTTTGACTTGGGTCATGTAAGCAACCACTCAGCAATCACCCAGAACACCCAAGGAACCATACTGCAATTCTCTAAAAAAAACTACTCATAGCAACTGGAGAATAGAAACTGTAAAACTACAGTTTAAAACATACTTTTAAGTCATATGTTCCTTTTAAACGAGTGTGCTTCTAGTGCTCTGTCATCCTGATTTGCAGAGTTATATTTTGTTGTATCCCTAGGGCCCTTCCCACTGGAGTATCAGCTGACGGTACCTATGCATTTAGGTCACTGGCTCTTTCTAGGGGATGGGTTTGTGGTATTTGCATTTGTGATATAACAATCACCATTGTTCAATTGCAGCTCCCGTCACTGTCCAGAGGGTGAAACCAGAGGTGAAATCAACACGTGAGGTGGCGGATCGTCTATGATACTCTTCTGTAGTAGGGAAAAGGTAGGGAATCTGTAGTGCCCCGGGCTGTAGCCAGACTCCATGAGATCTAGTGTTTCATCCTCACATGAAAGAGAAGCCTCTCTTTGTGGCTGGGATATTATCCCTATTTATTCCCATTCCTGAAATCTAATCCTCACAGGACAAGAGCAGCAAGATAAAGCTAGACAATGAGTGACGCAGATTTGTCCTTTCTCTTGGTTTTGATCTGCCCTCATTTGATTCTTTTTAGAATGTTTAAATTAGTAGATTTGATCTTTTTTACAGTGACATTGTAGCTTAATAGCTAGATAGAAACTTACAACGTACAGTAAGTGTTAGCTAACTTAAATCCTAGTGCAACATGGCTGTGAATGTGACTTAGCTTATGAATTTGGTAATCATATTTTTCAAATTAATATTGAGACTATTCTAGCCCCATAAACCAAAACTCCATAAAAACTTGTGTTTTGACATTGATGTGATCTAGGAACTTTATACAGTGCATGCCATTTTAAATGTGTAAAAATCGATATGGCATCTAGGGTTGATGTTAGCATGTTGCTAAGCTAATGGTGTGATACAGTACCTTAATAAAAATGCATAGGCATACACACATTGGGTCAAATGTGTTTTAATTAGCTTGAATTTCAATTATTTTGATTGATGAAAATAGAAAAATGCTTTTGGTATACTTGACCATTAGCAACATTTCAGTTTGCACGATGTGAACATATGTAGCGAACATGCTACAACTGCTACAGTTGTTCAATTATTAAGAGTTTGTTTGTTCATAAAGTTGTACAATTATTTCTCAACAAAAACTTCATCCTGGTTCAGAAACTAGAATTATGTTTTATGTTAGAGCCTTGTTTTTTGCTTTTGTTTTTGTTTAGTGAAAGCTGTCTAACTTTGTCCTAAACACCTACTACTTCTATAGAATGAATGGTTAAAGAACTCAAAAAATCATTCTATACATCATTTAACACTGTAGCCTTGGGCAGTCCATAATATGTTTGCTCCATAAGTAATGGCATGGTCATGTGTCCTAAATGGGCAGCTATTCATTCATTATTCATGCATCCTACCATGGTCAATAAGCAATAATCTGGATGACGCAGATAATGAAAAGGTCACTACAATGTCTAAGGAAGGATCCCAGCAATGCAGAGGTGCAAGGCATTTATTTATTTATTTATTTAATGGCTAAAAAGAATGAAACTGTGGTGCCTTTAAATAAATAGTCTGGGATCTCTATTAGGTTCAATCAACAATATATATTTGTGACAATGTTGTGCAGGGATGACGTAATTTTGTAGGCCAACCCAGAAGTTATCAGCCTGCATGGTTCCCTCTACAAAAACCCAATAGGATTTTTCCATTGGCTTTTGGGTTATAGAAAGTAAGGTCTATGTCTAACAAAAGCTTATGAAAGCAGACTAGTTAATAGATGAGTTTACCTGTTTGGCTGATGATGTTTAATGTCTGAGACAGACCTCTATAGTCCTATTTAGCCACTTGTTAGCAACTGCCTTTTTTCAAGAAAAGTAAAAGCTTTACAAAAAATCACATGGGGGTATTACTGATGTATTTTAAGTTGTAGAATGAAACATGAGAATATCTTGAGACCTTATTTATGGCATTTAACTAAAAACACATTTTAAAAAAAAAAGGGAAGTGCTAAAATGCTAACTCATTTCTGGGATTTGGCCTACAAAAAAATGTCATTCCTGAAAAAAAGAAAGGTTACAGGGCACTCTGTTAGAACTTTTGCTTTACCTGAGCAAATCCGTTTAAATCTGCCTTTTTACTGTACTTTTTTCACTGCATTGTAAAATTAGATATAACTGTACACAGAAAAGGTTATATCTAAGTTTTTTTTCACTATTGTTTATTGATCTGTCTTGTATCTGTACTGTTAAAATAGTATGTTAGTGTTTATAAAATGGCCCCATTTACTTCCATTGTAAGTGCCTCACTGTAACACCCAGACTTTTTTCTTTTTTTTTTTTTTAATTAAAAGGAAAAATTAGTGGAAATTAATTTTTGTACTGTAGAATAATAAACCTTATTCTACAGTACAAATGTTGTTGGTTGAGCTTATCTTGTACTGAGCCTGAAATATTTCTAAAAAGGAATTAAAAATGAATCAGAATTTAAAAATTCCTGATAATTTACTCACCCCCATGTCATCCAAGATGTTTATGTAAAAAATCCTGGAAAAAAAATATGGACAACAATCCTAGAAATTTTCCCTCAAAAACCTTCATTTCTTTTTGAGGGAAACTTTCCAGGATTGTTTTCCATATTTTTTTGCTAGATAACATCTTTAATTCTCAGATGGGATTGTGTAGAGCCCTTTGAAGCTGCACTAAAGCTGCAATATGGACCTTCAACCTGTTGGTAGCTGTTGAAGTCCACTATATGGAGAAAAATGCTGGAATGTTTTCCTCAGAAACCATTATTTCTTTTCTACTGAAGAAAGAAAGACATAAAAAAAAACTTGGATGACATGGGGGTGAGTAAATTATCAGGAAATTTTAATTCTGAAGTAAACTAATACTTTAAATGCTTTCTAGGTATGGAGCATTTTGGATAGAGCTAATGTGTGAAACAAATGAATTGACACTGATTGTTTTGACAAAGAACCCTTCTTCCCCAGGGGATCATAAGGGAATTTCCCAGCATGCTCTGTCTTACTTTTTGGCAGCCTGTATCCCTGCTACCACACCACTTCAGAGTGAGACGGTGAACCTTGCACTGTTGAATGGCTGCCAAATTCAACAGCTTGTGGTTTCACAACGCCTCCATCAACCTGATAAACCGCACTTCACTTTATATCTACATTTTAGCTTTAAGTTATTTGTTTACTACTGTATGTCAGCCACATAGAACCTCTGCACTACTTAACTAGTTATCGCTACAGTTTGCTTTAACTGTGCTGTACTGTCTGATGCAAATAACAAAAGAAGCTGTTTATCTCTTTGGCCTATATCCAAACGGCCATTAGTCATTGTCATTGTCAAGGTCATTGTCGTTGATGACCTAAGCTCAGTCTTCCTGTGATTTACACATAGCCTAACCTGAGGCAAGATGATGTCATTGTCTGTTTGAAGTGTCTGAGGGATGACACAAGTCAAAGCCTCAACGGAAACGATACAGTTATTCATGTCTTCATGCTGTGGCACCTGCAGCTGTATGGCTGTACACACTGTGCATACCATGATCGCTCCGACTGACCTGAGATACATTTTCGTTTTGAATATGTCAGCAGTTATTATGTTTGTCCCTTATATCTGTTGACTTAACCAGTGATGTCAACCATTCATAAACTGATCATTCATTTGAATTGGTTCATTCTTTTTAGTGAATTAGCCAATAGCATTTTCTCAGTCAGTAAAACAAACATGGTTGTTGTGCTTGGATTATTTTCATTAAACAACAGATCAAACCAAGACATGGCTTGACAGTATTGATTATTGATGTCAATCCATCTATACCGCTTATACTATATTGGGTCGCAGAAGTACTGAATGATTACTGATGTACTGGTAATGTTCTGATAATGTTAGTGTAGCTTCAAAGGGCTCTACCTGATACCAGTCGAGGAATAAGAGTCTAATCTAGTGAAATGATCTGTCATTTTCAAAAAAAAAAAATATATATATATATACCCTTCGAAATCCTTCATTCTGAAGGGCCCTTTGAAATGACCAGTTTTGAGCACTTCGGTTTGGAACGACCCTTCAATATGGCAGCCATGATTGTTTTCACTCCAAAGTATACCGTTTGAAATGCACCGTATCTCTTTTCTTCTTATTATTGTAGAATTCCAGCAGTGTAGATGCTGCTAAGTGTATTACTCGCCCTCCACAGGTCAAAATTTGAACTAATTCTTATATACAGTACTTGCACTACAATATTGTATATTACAATTTAGTTGAAACTTTGACCTGTGGAGGGCAGTAATACACTAAGCAGCATCTACACTGCCGGAATTCTACAAGAAGAAGAAGAGAGCTAGTGCTATTTGTGGTTAAAAAGTATATACTTTTTTTATTTTTTATTTTTTTTAAGAAAATGACAGATTGTTTCACTAGATAAGACCCTTATTCCTCATCTGGGATTGTGAAGAACGCTTTGAAGCAATTTGGACCTTCCACCCACTGAACCCCACTGAAGTCCACTATTCAGAGAAAAACCCTGGAATGTTTTCCTCAAAAACCTTTTTTCTTTTCCACTGAAAAAAGAAAGACATGAGCATGGGGATGAGTAAATTATCAGGAAATTTAAATTCAGAAATGAACTAATCCTTTAACTTCAGAGTTTAAAAAAAAAAAAAAGTTTCCAGTCAATGATTTTTGATCATTTTTTAAAAACCTTTTGTGGCCTCCAGAATATTTTGTAGTATCCATATCTGAACATTTAAAATATCAAAAGAGTCTCTGCTTAAAAAAAAAAATAAAAATCTAGCTTTAAATCAACACCTGAATGTGGGTAAGTTTAATTTAAAAAAAAAAAAAAATAGCATTTTGAACAAAAATCTGAGAAAATTTAATTTAAAAAGACAATGTCTGGATTGGATTCAGAACGATAATCATAGATGCAGTAGATCTCGTCCATCAACACTCCCAAAGCTTGCACAGTCCAGTAACATTTGGCAGTTTTGATTTAGCCTGTATGCTGTTGAATGTTTGATGATTGCTTTAGCTTAATGTATAAGCAATGCTTCTATCACTTGTTTCTGCTTCTTTGCTTGTTTTTGGATCTGGAGATTCTTTACTCTTTCAGAAGATGCGTAATAGCTCCCCATGTGTAACAGTGAAAACATGGATTGCTGGAATAAATTCTGTCAATGATGGGGAAGCATTGTGTCACAAATTACGAGAATTTCTATCAGTGGTGGGGAAAGAGTTAATTTGAGAGCATTCTGAAATCTTTATCGTTCAGAACTAACCAACAAATTGTTAGCTGGGTAAGCAGCCATTCAGACCAAAAGTGTTTTTGTGTCCACTAGCGTTGCCAAAAGTACCAACTTCGGTACCAATCGGTACTGAAATTTGAAAAATGTGACGCTTTGAGCACTCTGATTGGCCATTGTGTTCATGGCCCATCGGATATGTCTGTGATTGCCTACAATGATCAACACACCGCAGTGTTTGAAAGCACACGGAAGTGTTTGAACTTGAACTGAAAGAGCATCACTGATGACTATTTACAATGTTTTTGAAGTGTTAATCATTGAAGCCAATCACAGACATATCCAATGAGTGTGTCAACACAATGGCCAAGCAGAGGTGTTTACGAATCTGCTCAACAATGCTCAAAGCATCACAATTTTAAAATTTCAGTA
The DNA here is from genome assembly GCA_036281575.1 of Ancherythroculter nigrocauda. Taxonomy (NCBI): domain Eukaryota; kingdom Metazoa; phylum Chordata; class Actinopteri; order Cypriniformes; family Xenocyprididae; genus Ancherythroculter; species Ancherythroculter nigrocauda. The sequence continues at coordinate 10,723,028 of VTFQ01000014.1, read as the reverse complement.
CTGACTTGGTAACGAAGTCGGTACTTTTGACAACTCTAGCGTCCGCCGTGGTGTTTTTCAGTTGCTTTCCAGACATTTTCGTTCTGCTCAGGTGTTATCATTTGGTTTAGTCTCAAGTCTTAAAGAAATGTGCAATCGTTACACAAATGCTAGACATTCTGTAAAAAATCATTATATTTTTAATATGAAGTGTTGTTTTTGCCAAAAAATCTCCCCTTTGTGTACCATCAGATGAAATGTCACCTTCATAGACTTTTCCCTGATTATTGTAAGTCATTCCTGTACAGTTTGAAGTTCTGTGCTTGTTGTCTCATACTCTGTTCTTGCAGAGACACATGACACATAGCCAGACGTGTTCATGAGCTGATAAGAGCTCTAAAGTAATCAAGACTTTATGGTTATTACATCTATTCAAGATAAAACAAATACTGAGCTTTGAGCAAGTCAGACAGTGGCTGTTGGATTGGGTCGGTCGCACACACAAAGCACGTGGTTGCTGTGTGAAGCCGTAGGGTGTGGGACAGTCGCGGGAGAACTGGGTCAGTATAAATCTGGGACTTTGTTGTTGCTCCGGTACACAGAGCACCTGTCTTACCTGCCGAGCCTGTGGCTCGTGTCAGATTCAGCTGTTTCCCATCTGAATTTCTCAGAAGTGAAGGAAACATTTCCTCTGTTAGCACGTACACACTAGCCATGTCTCTTCTGTGCACTGGCACATTTTATTTCCCGCCACTCTGTGTAGTTGAAATTGTATAACAGAATTCTCTGTAACTCAGGGTATTTTGTGATTTGGTTATATCATGTGTGAGATAAGAAGGAACTAATCGATGTATCCAAATAGAGGAGGGAAAGCGCTTGGCCAATGCGAGCCACAGGTGAGGGCAAAGACAGTCACTGCCCAGAGAGTCCACAGAGCAAACACATGTTAAGTGGACCAGGGTTCACAAGGGAAGAAGGAAAGCAGGATAAACAGTGATGTCTGCCGCATGCCATTTATCAAGTACATTTATCAGTGGTGCATAGAAACACAAATATTAATTCATACATCCATATTGAACAAAGAGGAGGGGAAAGAAACACAAATAAAACAGATAAAAATAAGTTTTAAAAAAAATTGTTCGCAATATGATTAGTATGAAGTTAGTATATGAAGTTATTTTTATTATTATTTATGAATATGGCAAAAGGAAAGAAGAAAAACATATTATATGTTTCTGTCCTTCCATTGGAAGTCTATTCACCCAAAAGTCTGCCATGCTTTGATCCAAGTGTTTTAAAGAGACATGATTGCTTTTTATGATGAACAGAATTAATTTAGGCTTTTATTATCTCATCATATAAAGTGATCATGTCTCTTCATAAGACTTGGATTAAACCGCTCAATTCATGTGGATTTATTTTACGATCTCTTTATGAATGTTTTAAAGCATCAGAGTTTTGGGTGAATAGACTTTGAATGGAGGGACAGAAAAACTTAATTTGTGTTTCGAAGATGAACGACAGTCTTATGGGTTTGAAACGACATGAGAGTGGGCAACTGATGACAGGATTTTCATTTTTGAGTGAACTAACCCTTTAACTGACTTATGTGAACAAATATATGAAAAAAAAAGCACTAGCACAAGCACTTTTGGCCCGAACCATACTCTACGCAAGTATGTGACTGCAAACAAGGCTGCTCAGGCATTAGTGTAATCTGTGTTGAATGGTAAGTTTTCTATTTCACGTCAACCACTGGCATGGCAGAGCAACAGTTTAAGGAAGACTTTGAGTATGTTAGTTGAAGTTTGTTAAACTGTTAGCAAGCTAACTCAATAACGACACGTCTGTTTTAATGGTTGACATTTACATCTCTATCGCCCCCTTGAGTTTGTAACTTAAACAGTACCACAAAAAAAAAAAACAACAACAACAAAAAAACATAATATATGTATATGTATATAAAAGAAAATTGTGCATTTGTAATGCATTGACCTATCATTTGCATCTGAGTTTGCGTACGTGCGTACAATGTTTCTGACCTTCGGCAGCTCTCCGTCTGTGAATGCTAGCCAGTGTTAATCAGTAACCCTTTTGACGTGACCTCTGTACAGACCTCCCTTCAGAGTTTGACCTAGAAAAGACCTGCAAAGAATAATACAAAGACACACCCTTTAAAGTCACCATTAAATCAAAATTGACAATTCTATATTTTTATGGAATATTGCAGTATATATAATAAATTATTTATCCATTCACATCATTATTCTATTCTTTAAAATTCATGTATTCATTCAAAACTCCCCCCTCTTCAATTCTCTGATGACGTGTTTACTGGTGCGACAAAATCCGATGGAAAAAAATAAGTCCCGGCTTATATTTGTTCTTGTTTGAGAAGCCGTTTCACCTGGAAATATGTCACAATATAGAGAAGAAAAGACTATCGCAACTTCTGTTTCATGTCAACTTTAAAGACATGAGTAAGAACAAAGACTATAGAATAACACAAGACGGTTCACTCGTATTGTATTGATTCGGGAGAAAGTGCAACACGCAATATGGCGGAATAAATCCCGCCTTCTAAATAAGAGCCAATCGCCGATTGGTAAAGTCATTGCGTCACTGCAGCGGCCGTTAGAACCTCCGGTTCCTATAGAAACTGTCAGACGCGCGCCTCCAAAATCAGACACAAGAGACGCGCATTTAGGACTGCACATGCGCATTAGCTTGATCCAGCCTGAAGAATACAGTTTTTCATGATTTGAGCGTTTAGAAACAAAATTTATGAGACGGTTATTGTGAGTTATTTAATCGAAAGCTTGGCAAACAGCTTTGGAGAATTTGATGTTTCCCCATTCAAAGAGATAGGAGCTGAATGGCCACCGTTACCACCTTTAACTAATTTAAAATCTATTGCTAGCTTACTTAATTTAATATATAATGAAAGCTAGCTATCTACAGCCTACATCTTTATGAAATGCAACTTTGTTGCACTACACAATTAGCACTAATCATGCAGGAGACTTGATTCCAATAGATTTTTATGTTAGCATGTTGTAAAACTAATGTTGAGATTAATAAACAAAATACACTGCACTCATCAATATTGCGTAAAATAGTCTACTTCTAATTTGACTGAACTGATGTATTGATTTAGTCTGGCTATCACCAGACCAAGCTCAATTTAAAATTGAACATTGGTCTGGGGAGTTTGCTATGTATTTCCTACTGCACAAGAGGCGTGATCAACGAGCATTAGTCACGCAATTGGATAGTCCTTCAACCAATCAGATCAACGATCCGGGTGACGTACTTTGCAGAGCGATGCGAACACTCCAGACAGGTTTACCGTGTCTCAATCAGCATTGAGCGATTTTTGCAGGTTGTGCAAAAAAACATGAAAGTGATCAGTATTTACACCCACTCGAGCAATTTGTTTGCTAACTAAAGAAGTCATTCAGCATCATCGAGAGGTTAAAAGGCGACTCTGATACTGTTCTGGTTCAGTGTAAATGAACGCGGAATATAGCCGCCCTAAACTACGTCATTGTCATGACAACTAAAAAGAATTCCAGTCAGCTCAGGCGGCGCGAGATTCAAGAAGCAGGGAGACGAAACATATAACGTTAGAGCAAATAATAAAAATATTGTCTACCAACAAGGGGCATTGAAGTAAAAGAGTCCTGTACTCACACCGTGAAGCAAACCACCAAAATAACAGCAGAGAATTGTCGTGTGTCATCAGTCGCCGTTTGTAATCTTCCTATGAAGAGACTGTCGGATCAACGCTCTGCTACATTTCTCTCAGATAAGGTAAATGCTTAACACAATCGGCGTCACTGTGATTGTGCATTGTTATTTTGGAGAGGCGGGTAGATTAGATAGAGTTTGAAAGCTGCTTGTCGTCGCTTCTCTATCGTCATCGTGTTATACCCGCCAATAGCGAGCAAGGTGGATAAGCCCGTCTGTGATTGGTTCCCGCAAAAGTGTAACAGCGCAGCAGAAGTGAATGCACGGGTTTCCAGACTGAGTTGCCTGAGCGAAATCAAATCATCGGCAGATCAGGCTGGGTTAACCCAGACTAGTATTAATTATTATGTGGTACTGAATGTAATATATCAACATCTGTTTTTGGATACATGATTTCAGAGTTTTTGCAATTCATTCTTGGATGGAATTAGAATTTGACCCAGAACAGACCTGCTAAGAACAAGACACACCATTTGAAGACCATTAGTCACGATCCCCTTTATTTGTATCTTGTGGCCTTATATTTATGGCCACCATTACCCCAGTAAAAACAGCTGTTATATATACATGAATTCATCATGTATGCGATGTGTTGTTTACATCCGTACCACTTCTTGACGCTGACGTCAAATCAGATAATAGTTCTTTTATATAAATGTTTACCAGGCATAGACAATAAATGTCAAGGTGGCCTAAAAAATACAGTTTTCATGTTTTATGTTTTGACTACCATTGCTTGTTTGGATGCCTAAACAACAATGAAGCCTTAAAGCAAAATATTAGCGTCAACAGGTTTATGGAAAGAGAAAAGTATGCTAGCATGTTTCAATGACTTCAACTGTTCTATAAAATGGATAAAAAAAATCCAGCACTAAACTTTTACTTTCGCTCAACATCCCTGAACTCAGCAGTATTGTCACTTTGAGGGTTTGTCTTTTGCATCTTCATCTGCCTGCTGAATTGTCAAAAACATGCACTCTCTTGTAGGTTTGATATGAGAGCATCTGCCAAAAACATCCATTTAAATGTAGACATGGGATTGGCTTCTTGGCAGTGGCAATGAGAAATGTCTTCAAAAATCAAGCTTAGAGGAGCAGGAATGCTTGCTTTGAGTATGTTACAGGATTCTGCCTGTCCACAAACCGCAGGATAAGGATTTATTGCCAAGTGCTCTCCCTGAAATTGTTGTTCAACCCACCACATAGAATCACCCCAGAAATTATAATGAAATCACAGACATTAGCACCGTGACGGATTAGAATAGCAGCATGACTTTAGAAGTTTCTTTTGGACTTTTGGATAAGAACCAGTAGTTGAGTGGAGATGGTCCAAGCACTTCAACAAACTTTTGGAAATTTGTTGTCGGCTTTTTTTTTTTAACTTGGAAAATTTGAAAGCCATTCTGTGCCATTTCATCCACCTTGTAACAATCAACACAGGTAAACACAGTATTTAGAGAGAAATGAGATCCGGGGTGTAAGTAGGTAGTCATTTAGCAGTTACAAACATTCATCAGCACATGTCATTTCCGATAATCAAGTCTGAGTATGAATCAACCAACGGTTGACAGGGGGAAGTTTCCCGTAACCTTAAGAACACTTGAAGCCAAGGCTTGCAGACAAACACACAATCTCCAAACACAACTTTTCTCCCTGGCTCAACCCTACTTCACTCCAGATGCTGTATTCCCACCCCCACAGAGGAGAGGGGAGTTGTGTTTTCCGATGGCTTCCACATGTCGAGCGGAGACATGGCTGAGTGATTCGCCTCCATCCAGGGACTCATCAGAGAGCAATATTATGTGCCAGGGGTGACGGTTAACAAGTGGGAATTGATCTTTGTTCTCCCAGACACCAAGCTGTAGTTTTCTCTCTCTCACCTCATTTCCCCTCACCAATAAGCTCTTGAAGATTGTTTATTGGTGCAAGTTCAAGTCGACGACAAAAGATCTATGGGCTTAGGGTTCTTGCACGCAACCCTAACATTCTTTTAACTTTTCTCATATTACAACTTAGGGTGGACAATTTTAGCCTGTCGTTTAAGTTCTCTGAGTTCTTAGCTTTTTTCTGGTTGGGAGAAATCAAGTGGAAATCAGTGATGCTCATATGGTCTTAAGCCCAAATTATGCTATGGTTTTTATGCCTACGCAAGGGTCCGCGTACAATGTGCATGACACAAATTTTGTTACCAGAATAATATGCGTGCCACCCGATTTTTTTGTAACTGTGCGTATTTGTCAGGTTGCACATACATCACACATATAATTTGTTTTGCACTAATCAGTTATTCCACAAGGTGGCAACAATGGCCAGGTCGTTGTTTTACAGTAAAAAACAAAACTAAAGCGATGGAATGTAGCAAGGATTGTTGTTCAGGATAGAAGGAGGTGGAAACCGGCAAACATTCAACACTTTAATATAATCATGAAAATAAACAAACAACAAAACGAAAGTAACAGCGTCAGCCCCTCACGGACGACTGCCACACCCACATAAACAAAACAACGTAAAGTCTCTCTTCCTTCACTGTCGTTGCTCCTTATTTTATGCTTCCATGCTCCACTGTGAGATACGAGACCGGTATGGCGCGCAGGTGGTGCTCATTAGCAATCATGCCACTGGCCTCGCGCCGTTCTTACAGCCCTCAGTCATCCTGCTTGCCACATATGCCCATCACCCCTCACACGCCGGGGGGTACCCTCGAGACTGCACTCTACTCCCCCCTCCCCCGTCTGGAGGGACCTGTCACAGTGTCCACAGCACCTGGGGGTAAGGACAGACGAGGTGAGAGAAAAGGAGACGGAAGCATCAGGAGCGACAGAGGGGAAAGTGGAAAAACATTCTTGGTCCGGTTCCCAAAACGCACTGCCATCTGGTCCTCCAGCAGCTGGGTGAACTTGCCCATGATCCCTGGCAGCGGCACTGGATAGCCCTCGGTTGATGGCTCGACACTCCTCTGCCACCTGGTGGATGGCGACGGCTCCTCCGGGTTCGGGCAGCCAGCAGGAGTACCCCGTTCCCTGCTCCTCCCCATCATGGCTGACGGCAGCAGGCTCCAGCCACGGCAAACGGCGGTGACTCCTTTGCTCCCTCACAGAAGGCAGTCACCCCTCCACAACCCAGGCGCCCGGCAACTCACGGACTGCCGCACACACATAAACAAAACATAATGTCCAGGCCTGGTCCTCTCTCGTCCTTCACTGTCATCTCTCCTCCTTTTATGCTTCCAAGCTCCTCCATGAGATACGAGACCGGTGCAGTGCGCAGGTGGTGCTCATTATCAATCATATTCCACTGGCCTTGTGGCATTTTCACGGCCCTCTGCATCATCCTGCTTGCCACATGGAACAACAACAACAACAAAGAAAATACTGGATACTGCAACAACAACAACAACAACAGACATACGCATTTGGGATTTATGGTCAGTGTGATCAAACTCATTTTAAATCCATATTTTCAAATGGTACAAACAGCACAAAAAATCATGTCAGAACTACTGAGCTTAGCTCCAACCCTAATCAAATACTGCCTGAAGCAGCTAATCAAGGTGTTCAGGATTACTTGAAAATAATAGGCTGGTGTGTTGGAGCAGGGTTGGAACTGAAGTCTGCCGGAAGGTAGCCCTCCTGGAGCAAGGTTGGCTACCCCTTCTCTACGATTATAAGGTAAACTGACTCGTAACTTGTGCAAGGGCTCACAACCTCCTGATTGTCTTAACTCGCACCCTTAATCCCAGACATGAATCGAAAAAATTTGATTTTAACACAAAATAAGTCTAATGAGGCTGTCCATCCATCCATTTTCCAAACTGTTTATCCTATGTAGGTTGCAGGGATGCTGGAGCCTATCCTAGTGTCTTGGGCCATAGGCAGGGAAACACCCTGGGCAGTCTATCGCAGGACTAACACATTTGGACAATTTAAAGTCTTAGGGCCAGATATAGGGCCAGAATAAAGACAAAGCTTATTGGGAATGTTTAAAAACGCTGTGTCTGCATTTTTTCCCCCCAGCACTTCAAATGTTATTTTTAATGTGATGACCACAAACATTATTTGTTCATCCTTCTGAGATTGTCCCCATTGTAAAACCGAACGTTTAAAAATGTAGGAAATTCAACATTTGATAGAAAACACTTATTTAAAAATAAAAAAGACAATAATTACCACTATAACTAGCAGGTTATAAAGTAGCATTTATTTGTGCATATATCAGCCATTTCCTCTAATAGTTTTTCACTTCGTTTTTGACTAAATATTAAACATAAAATAACTAGGTTTAAAAATACAGCACACTTTTTATTCAGTTTATCTAAGGTGCACAATAGGTTTCACATAAAAGTGTGAAAACTGATGGTCAAATTGAATTTAGCCGAGGAGGAACAATGAGGTACGTCTTTATTTATTTATTTTTTATGCTGTCTTACATTTGAATAACTAAATTAATGCTATGCCTTACTATTTAAGTGACTATATTCTGATTATAAACTAAGTATTACACTACTGATGCTCAACACACCAGCAAATGACATCTCACCGGACGTTTTCTAGCTGGCTTATATTACTGCGGAATGGCTTGGAAAATAGATGGTTGCCCTCTGGCCTGCGAAGGGTAATGGGGGTGTATGGCAAGCAGGGCAGGGCTGAGAGCCATGGGAATGGAGTGAGTGTTAATGAGCATCACCTGTGCACCACACTGGTCTCGAGTCCCATGGAGGAGCTCCGGAAAGATAAAAGGAGGTGTGACGACAGTGGAAGTTGAGAGAGGACCAGGCCTGGACTTTTTTTTTTATGTTTAACATTCATCTGTCCCGCCTTCTTCTTCCCTTATCAATAAACCTTGTTACAACAATAAGGTCAGCCACAAAATAGCTGTGTTCATTGCTAATTTTTCACTTTGTTTCTTTAATAAATCCTTACAGTAGTTTTTTAATGCCAAAAGAGGGTTTGCGCTGGGGCAAGCTGTTAATAAATCTGGCCCTTAGAATCTTGGACAATATAGAGTTTTTAAAGGAAGTTTAAGCATGTCCTGGTTTCAGTAACCTTCAATACCATGGGAAAAATCCCTCAATGTTCTTTGCTCTCTGCCCAGGGAGCAAACAACCCTGTCCAGGGTTGCATCTGCAATCTCATTCAATATGATTCAGTACTTTTACCGACACACAAACCCAAGTTATAAACAACAAAAACATGCAGAAAATTCATCCCTCTCTTGTAAACAATTCTTTTTGGGCCTGGTTTCATGGGAAGATTCCCACTATGCTCTTTGCTCCCTGTTCAGTCATATGCAACCTTGTTAAATATGCCTAAACATGTGAGTGCACACACACACACACAGAGGTTTGTTTTGCTATAGTGAGGACATTCCATAGGCGTAATGGTTTTTATACTGTACAAACTGTACATTCTATCCCCCTACACTACCCCTACCCCTAAACCTACCCATCACAGAAAACATTCAGCATTTTTACATTTTTAATAAAACATCGTTTAGTATGTTTTTAAAGCTATTTTAAATATGAGGACTTATATTTCATGTTTACGTCGTAATACCTATGTCATTATACAAATTTGTGTCCTCATAAATCACAAAAAAGTGCACACAGACACACACACATTTTATGACAACATTTATGAAGTGATTCATCTGTTTTACACCATTTTTGTTTACTGAAATGACCACTAAAAGCAATTTCTTACTATCTTTCTCTTACACATAATCTTAGAGATAAGAGTGTAGCACAGTGCTCTACTGTACTGTAATCTCGTGTTTTACAGCAGATAGGGTTTATGTAACTCATTTCACTCTCAGGGTTCAGCAGGACAAAGGATGAACAAATACGTCTTCCTGGTAGAGGGTGTGGCCCACATGAATTAATTTAATGTTTATATGTTGGCTCCTAATATTAAATAGAGAAAATTACAGAAAATAAAAGTTGATTAATAACATTTGTGTTTTAAACCATTTGGAAAAAGTCAACACATACAGCAATGCCTTACTGCTTACAGCTTGTCATTGCCAGACAAATAAAAATCAGAGAAGATGCCAGAAAAAGTTTTCTCAGATGTTTTGGAAGCAAGTCCCAAAAGGTTGTGCGTTACCAAAAAACGGAGGCCAGTAGAAAGTGTCCTCCTTCCTACTCCTTTGTTGTCAAAATATATTATTTATTTTTTGTAATAAAGAAAAACCATGAGGTAACAGGATTGTACACAAAGATAATATGTCATTAAAGTTAATATTCAAAATAGTTTTATAATACCACAGTGAACTACATAGTATGGAAGCTTGTTTCCGATATGGAAATTTTATTTCACAATTGCAAGTTTACATCTCGCTATTTTGACCTTTTTCCTCAGAATTGTGATACAACTGCAATTCTGAGAATAAAAGTCAGAATTGTGAGATAATTCGTAATTACAGTAATTGGACACCAATTTTGTACCCTATTCATGGTGCCTAAAATAAACTGTTTTGAATGCACTTGCTGACTCATAATCGAAAGTTTATTCTTTGATGTAGCATACAACCTTAACCACAGAAGTGGCCCGACCCATTTGTGTGTGTGTGTGTGTGTGTGTGTGTGATGAGAAAGGAGGGCTTTGTGTTTGTATAGAGGAGATGAACTGTGAGAGGTGTGTGTACGTGACTGTTGATGTGTGGAGACTCCTACAGGTTATACATTAGTCTCAAATGGGCTTCAAACAAGGGCTAGAACAAACCGCTCTGTTACGTAACAACTTCCATAGGAGTGTCTTGCACACAGAGCTCCTGGTACAAATCAAAATGCCATTCAATTTCCTGTCTCCCTCTGTTTCTATTCTTCTTTCTCTCTCACACACACATGAATTTGAACTAGGTATGTTGTTATTGCTTGTTAAAGCGCACCGTTAAAACAAAGTTGGCATGATTTTCAAAGACCTTGAGGAATTATGTTTTGCGTCACTGAACGCATGGCCCATACAAATGTTTTAGGGCAAAAGGGAAGAGTTGAGTAGTCTAAATGGCTAGAAGTGAGGTTGGGATGGATGAAAGAAAACAAAGACTACAGTACAAACTGTTCCTCGCACACTAGCTACCTGCACAAGTCTAATTGGACACCACAATGATGTCTATAATCATGACTATTTTCCAATCTTAAATCTAAACTGGCATCTTTATGCATAGTCTACTTCAGACAACAGCATACAGCTTTCACGAATCAGAATATTTGCTTATTGAGTTTTGCGTGTGAAGAGGGCTGTTTAGCATTCACACTGCTGTTGCTCAGTATCAAATTCACCATATGTTTAACCAATGAGCAGCTGGATGCTTCGCCTGGCTTTGATGCCATGGGAACGTGTCTTGCATCACCTATATGGTTATTTGAGCGGTTGGCCTACATTTTTGGATTTATTGGTAACAAACTGCAAAGTTGGCATTTTTGAAGATCAAGTTTTAGTTTTACACATTGTATTGTGCTTAATTGTAGACAGTGCAAGGAAAATAATTGCAGCCGTTCATGTTAAACAAAGGCTTTAAAGGTGCAATGTGTAAAATTTAGGAGGATATTACCTTAGAATGAGCCATTTCTATCTACATATACCGTAGGTTCTCTTAAATTTTATATCACCATTTTGCGCTGACATGTTTCTACAGTAGCCCTAAATAGACAAACTGCTCTACATCGCGCGTTTCATCACTATGTTGTTCTTCTTATAAATCATTAGTGTTTTTATAGTCAGTCACTATGTTGAATACGTACAAAGAAGAAGTAGTAGAAGTAGTAGTCGTCTGGTTTATTAGAAGCAGAGGCCATTCTTTGTTAGAAGTAAGAAGAAACCTCATTGACTGGCTACTCTCTGATGTCTCAGAAGACGCCATGTTTGTCTTGTGTCAGCTAGACGGCCGCCGTAGCTTATGTGCTTCGAAAGGGAGGGGTGACCGCCGTTTGTTGCAGTTCGCAACCTCACCACTAGATGCTGCTGAAATTTACACACTGCACCTTTAACATTAATATGAAATAAAAGTTCACTCTCTGTTTTTTCTAAATGCATGTTATTGCTTGAAATTGTTATAACTGCAAGCCAGCATTCAGATCTGCCTCAATTTTTGATTGCAACACACATCTCAAAAACGCATTCACTTTCTTTTTTTTCTTTTTCAATAATCTGTTACGCTTGTACATCACAAAATGGAAGAAGTTATTTGTCACTACTTCTGTTGGCATGAACAATCGGGTCACCCAGAACAAAAAGGGACCGCATTTACAGTAAATGATAGATACTCACTTGTAATTGAATGCTATCAGTTCTCTGTTACAGTGCTACAGCAAATGTTTCACATTTTATTATTTGCATTTTCTTAAAGGTGCCCTAGAATTAAAAATTGAATTTACCTTGGCATAGTTAAATAACAAGAGTTCAGTACATGGAAATGACATACAGTGAGTCTCAAACACCATTGTTTCCTCCTTCTTGTGTAAATCTCATTTGTTTAAAAGACCTCCGAAGAACAGGTGAATCTCAACATAACACCGACTGTTACGTAACAGTTGGGATCATTAATATGTACGCCCCCAATATTTGCCAGCCCATGTTCAAGGCATTAGACAAGGGCAGGCAGTATTAACGTCTGGATCTGTGCACAGCTGAATCATCAGACTAGGTAAGCAAGCAAAGACAATAGCGAAAAATGGCAGATGGAGCAATAATAACTGACATGATCCATGATATCATGATATTTTTAGTGATATTTGTAAATTGTCTTTCTAAATGTTTCATTAGCATGTTGCTAATGTACTGTTAAATGTGGTTAAAGTTACCATCATTTATTACTGTATTCACGGAGATTTTTTAAACACTTGCAGTCTGTATAATTCATAAACACAACTTCATTCTTTATAAATCTCTCCAACAGTGTGTAATGTTAGCTTTAGCCACGTAGCACTATCAAACTCATTCAGAATCAAATGTAAACATCCAAATAAATACAATATTTACGCGATTAGACATGCTGCATGACGAACACTTTGTAAAGATCCATTTTGAGGGTTATATTAGCTGTGTGAACTTTGTTTATGCTGTTTAAGGCAGTCGCAAGCTTGGGGGCGGGAGCACGAGAATTTAAAGGGGCTGCAGCCTGAATCGGCACATATTTAATGATGCCCCAAAATAGGCAGTTAAAAAAATTGAATTAAAAAAAAACTATGGGGTATTTTGAGCTGAAACTTCACAGACACATTCAGGGGACACCTTAGACTTATATTACATCTTTTAAAAAAGACGTTCTATGGCACCTTTAAAGGTAGGCATGAAATGAAAGTTGCAATATTTTTTTCTTTCCAATTGGGATGTATATCTGAGTGAAGCGACTTCAAATATAGGGCAGACTTGATTTTGTCCATGGGGAATTGATTGGATGGATGTGGTTAGCTATTGGTTGATATCATGTGAGTGACAGGTTGTCCTGCTTATGTCATCAGAGAAGAGAAGAGATGTCGCTGCAAGAGGGAGGAGAAGTTATTTTGATTAAAGATTACGAGGGCACGTGAATTAAAAAAAAAAATGATGTGCACAATCATTATTATAATAAACACTGCAATATTCCATAAAAAATAAGAATTGTCGATTTTGATTTCATTGTGACTTTAATAGTCATTATTATTCATATTAGCTCAACAGAAACTGAGCTGTTAGCAAGAGAAGTTGTATTTGACTATAAGTTAATGTTGATCATTAGACAAAAACATTTTACAACTTTTAGCATTTTCTTAATCTCAGACCTTGTTATTGTTAGCCTTTTTCAGAAATGTTTAAAGGGTTAGTTCACCCAAAAATGAAAATTCTGCACTATTTACTCACACTAATGTCTGGACATCATATAAAGCAAATCATATCCCCCTTTACAAGACTTGGAGTAAAGCTCCTTATTCATATGTACTCTTTTTTTCAGTTCTTTCGGTTACCTGGTCTTTGAAAAGAGGGACTTCTCAGGTTTTATTAAAAATATCTTCATTTGTGTTTTACAAGAATAACCTTAAGTCTGTTTGGAACGACAATGCTAGAGTAAATAATGATAAAATTTTCATTTTGGGTGAAGTTCCCCTTAAACCTAAACCATTAGTATATCGTCACCCCACCCTGCCCGCCCACCCCCCATTCCCCCTTGCCCGGGAAAAAAAAAAAAACATAATCAATTACTATTTTTTTCAAAGCTTAGAAACTCAGATTTTTAATGCATCTAACCATCTAACCGTTTAGTCCCTCTAAAACAGAGTGTACCACCCATGGGCACCACCTAGCAACGAAAAGAATAATAATAATTTTTTTCAACACTACTGACCTGATCAACACAAAATAGGTGTAATTTGAAAGCTTAGAGCTTGAACTTTATAACTCATAAACAGCATACAGCTCAGATAGTCGTGTTTCATATGTCATTTGAAAGGTCTTACTGAATATAATACTGGCTTTGACTAAACTATATGTGAAGCTCATAAATTCATGAAACAAGCTCAGATCGTGGAAAATGGCACATCATTATTTACAGCAGATTCTTACAATTAAAATGAGATCAGCATAAACTATTGTGATATGTAAAATTATAATTTAAAAAAATATTTTTTTGTATTTATCAGCATGTCCAAATGTAATGATTTTTTCTCCTACAAATTTAAAAAGTTTTCTATCAAATAATAGAAAAATCCTACCTTTTGACTCTCCTTGCTATAGTTTTGGAGTTATGAGTCTTTACTTTTGTGTATGTCGCTCAGAAAAAAAACTGTAAAAATAGAATAAACCTCATTGGTTCTCACACATCAAGCAAGCATGCTTGAGCTTCCGTTTACCACAACTGATGTGTGCATTGATGAATGTGGTAAATAAAAGTCTAAATTAAACCTGTTCATCATATAAAGCGATCGTGTTTCTTCAGAAAACTTGGACTAAACCGCTCAATTCATATGGATTAGTTGTACGATCTCTTTATGAACTTTTTGAAGCATCAAAGTGGTAGTTGTGTATAGACTTCTCTCAGATTTTTAATTAAAATATCTTCATTTGTGTTCGGAAGATCAACGAAAGCCTTACAGGTTTGGAACGACCATAAGGGTAAAAGAGTAAATGATGACAGAATTTATTTTTTTGGTGAAATAACCCTTTAAAAAGCCAGATAGTTCTTACGCCCCTGTACAATAAACATTTAATCCAGAAGGAGTTGAGAGGATACCGTGTTAAATGCGAGAAATATGCACTGAGTGCACCCAATGGGCTCAAACAGCTCCCCCGGGTGCCTGATGGCTTCTATGACCAGGCCAAAGTTCACACCCCACCTCTGGGTATATGGCTACTCTGTTGAGTAAACTTTATTGAACTCTCTGACCTGCTGTGGGGTCTGAGGCTGAAGGATAGAAGCCAGTGTTGGCTGCCCTCCACAGGCTGGGAGGTCTGGCCTCTGCAGTGGTGAAGTCTTGCCGTCTGTTGGCGGTTCTTGTGCCTTGTGGGTAACCCATCCTGTTTGTTTAGCAATATCAAACCGTGGGTTTACAGAAACCCCATGGCAATGCTCAAATATTATTCCACACCTTCCCATGGACGAGAGAGTAAAGTGAAACTAGGCTTTATTCAAACCAAGCAGAACAACATAGGTTTGGAATCATACAAAGACAAGGGCGAGGAGTTGTGGGAGCAATCTTGTGGAAGAGATTCTTTGGACTCTCTCTGCTCCTATAACCCTTGTATTTTTGGCTTTACTGAGGGTCAGACTAAAATGAACCATTGTGTGTCAACATTATTTTAGACAGTGGGAATTTTCCATTGATGTTGATGGCCAAGTTGTGCTTATCCTGTGCACTAAGCTTGACAGGCATCACATAAAAGCTATGCATTGATATGAAAACTATTTATGAAAATAAATAAAAAAAACATTATTTTTATTGTATTTTATTTCATATATATTTAATTCAAAAACTTGTTTATCTTATAAAAAATTCTGAAATCTGCATCTGCTTTGACATCATCTAGTTTATTTTTAATTTATACACACAGGACCATTTTGAACTATTCAGGCTTTTGGAATGAACTATTTTCTCAACAAGTTAGTTAGCAGCGCCACCCATTGGTGAAAATAGTGGACTTCAGATAGAATTTCAGCTTGTTTTGGGCTGGCGTCAGCATTGTTATCAGTAACTAGAATTAAACTATTAAATACATTTTTGTTAATTAAAATAAAGCTGAAATAAAATATAAATATTAAATGGAAAAACCTAAACTGAATGAAAATTAGAATGGAAATAAGCACTAAAATTACTCACTGCCCTGGAAATAAATAAAATCTAAAACTGAAAAAAAAATTAAATTAAAAAACTACAAAAATGACAATAGCACATGACAAAATGAAAAACAAAAATAATAAAATTAAAACAAAAAAATTATAATAAAAGCTCATACAAAATATTACTAAACTATAATAGTATAGATAATATAAAAATAACACTGGGTAGCATTTACTTAAAAGCAAAATGTTTTTTCGGTCAATTATGTTTCATTTTGTTATTTATTTTATTTTCTCACATTTCTGTTACAGAACCAAATATCCATATAGTCTAGGCAAGTCCGCAGGTCTCTATTAAGAAACAGAAATGAACAACGTGATCAGGAATTCTGTATTGCTTTTATTATATATATATATATATATATATATAAGATGTGTAATTTGCATACTTACCTATAGACATTGTGATGGAATTACTGTAATCCCATACAAGTGTGACTGCTGAATAGGGACATAAGCTGTGTTTTTCCTAGTGATTTGATCTATCACCAGTATTCCATCTCTGTAAGGACATTCTCATCATGAATATGGAAACACTGATCCAGCCAAATCCATTGATCTAGTCAAATCCATGACTAGACCAGCAAGGATAAGCATGCAGTGCAATGTGTCAGAGACTCACCTCTCCCAGTCAGTGTAGTAAAAGTGGCTGTTATACATGGCCAGGCTGAATGGATAATCCAAAGCATCCTGGAACACATGTCTCTGAGTCCCATCTGGAGATATGCACTCCAGTTTCTTTGAGCCTGGGGATTTAGTTGACTTTAATGTTAATATTGTACTGCATATAACTGTAACAGTCATGTTCTGTTTCGGTTTTATTTTCACTGTTCTGGTTGCCTGAGTTATTTACACACCTGTTTTATGTTTTGTTAATTATCATTTACTGTGTATAAGCCCTTAGTTTTCACAGTTCTGTGTTTGTTGTCATCAATGTTTAATGTGTAGTTGCTTTGTTCATCCTCCATTTTCATTAGTCTAGTATCCTGTTATTCCTTTGTTTAGCTCTTCTTTGGATTTAACTACACAGTGTACTCATGTCATTGCCTTATATGTAACTGATAAAGTCAGATACTATATTTTAAGAAGACTCTTACCTGCATCTGCCCAGCACAGCTGATTCGTGGTGAAGTCCAGTGTCAAGGCATTGGGCAACATGAGACCCACTTGCACCAGTACTTTCCTCTTATGTCCCTCCAGTGATGAGCTCTCTATTTTGGGAGCATCACGGTTCCAGTCCGTCCAATATAAGGTTCTGAAGAGCACATACAGTAGATTAACACTTTCAAACAAATCAGTTGTACTAGTGAATATATTGATGTTTATTATTGCAGTAATACATAATGAGGATGTCAATGAAGATGCTCATTATCAATGAAAACAAATAACATACACTACCATTCAAATTTTTTGGGTTAGTAAGATTTAATTTGAAAGAAATTAATACATTTAGGATGCACCAAACTGACCAAAAGTAACAGTAAAGAATTTGTTAGTTACAAAAGATTTATATTTCATATAAGCGCTGTTCCTTTGAACTTGAAGAATCATAAATACAAATGTATCACTGTTTTCACACAAATATTAAGCAGCACAACCACATTCAACATTGATGATAATAATGTTTCTTGAGCATCAATTAATCATATTAGAATGATTTCTGAAGGATGACTGGAATAATGACTGCTAAAAATTCAGCATTTACATCACAGGAATAATCATGTGCCGATATTCAGTAATACGATATATATCACGATAATGAATATACACTCTATTGTTACCGTGGGCACCTAAAATACCGTGAATAATTATTTATTATGAATTATTCGAATTTTTATATTACATTTTAAGAATACCTATCAGCCGTATAAAATCCACAACACCGCTGTATGCGGCGTCAAAGAGGCACGCACACTATGTAAACAAACCCAACGTGCATGAGAAGCACATGGCAGAACAAGTGAAAGAGACGCGCTGAATGAAAGTGCACGTTCACTCTCTGACAGCAGAGGGCGCTGATGGAACAGCAGAAATGCAGCGGTTACCCCGGAAACCCGTTAACAAAGCAGCTGCGGTACTACAGTATTTAAAATGCTTCAAACAGCAATTCATTTTTTTTTTTTTTTTTTTTTTTTGTATTAGCAATGTTGTTCATCACAACACCAAATACTTAATACTTAAAGACTTAATAGGCTATTTATTTTCAAGCTTAAACATTTTTTATATTTTAATATTGACTACAACATGCCCAATAATGATTGAAAATGTTTTGATTATTTGTTATTGTTCAGTAACACTTGATGACCTAAGGCTTCATTAGTTAACATGTTAATTCATTATTGCCAAACTGACAATGAAAAAATACTTTTAATATAGCCTAGCATTTATTAGCATTTAAAATAGCATTTATTAATCTTAATTAATGTTAATTTCTAGTTAATGTTTATTAACATTAACATTATACACAACAAGTCAAAAGTTGTAATTATTATTTAATGGACCTAAAACTAACAATGATCAGTTGTATTTTTTTAACTAATATTAACAAATAATAATACCTTCTGTAACAAATGTAGCTATTGCTCATTCTTAATCCTAGTTATTGCATTAACTAACGTTAAATAATGAGACCATATAGTGTTACCTGTTGTTCTTTATAATTCTTTTGCACTTTAATCTGTTTGAAATGTTTTACTTTATAATTTGTGTACTGTGTTATTGTATTTAAAATGTTCAGAGTTTTTTTTTTGTTATAAGAAAAAGAGTTCTTAAACCTGTTACACTATGACAACACTTTTTTTTTTGCAACTTATTTCAATATCGTGATAATACCGTATACCGTGATAAAAGCGTAAGCAATTATCACAACATGACAATTTGATACCATCACATGCCTACACAGGAAAAAATTAAAGTATATTAAAATAGAAACAGTTTTAAAAATTGTAACAATATTTGACAATATTGCTGCTTTTACTGCATTTGATCAAATAAATGCAATGAGTACAAGAGACTTAAATAATTTAAAAATAATTTAAAACTCTTATTGACCCACAATTAGTTCAGCCATGAAACTCTAGAGGGCACAGGCTGGTAGGTCAATTCAATCAGATTTGAGGGACAAGTTTACAGATTGTGTCAAATTTAGGCTTAAAATCATGAATTGGTGCTTCTACATCAGTGTTATTCATCTATTATTTCCCTCTGATTTTTGGGATAACTTATGGGTAGGGTTAGGGGTAGGAATAGGGTTAAGACTAAATTTTTAGACTGGAATGTTGTTCCAGGATCAACAAAATATGTTGACCCAGGAACGCATCTAACTCAGCAAAATCAGGATGTGCATCATATCATTACAGAATGGCACAAGCTGATTGGCCTCTGCTGATCCTGCAGCCAATGAGATTGTTTGCTCAACATTTATATAGTCTGGTTCAGTGTTTACTGTAAGCTGGTCCTGAAGAGCGCTATCAGAGTTTCTCAGAAACCTTCTACCTCCCCCAGCTCCACCTGCCCAGATCTGCGATGGGAATTTACGTATGTCTATTTCTGCAGCAGCAGGAGTAAATCTTATATGCTCACAGCAGCATGTCTGTGTGTATCTATTAGACGTAGCGAATCCATACATACTCTGCAGGAGCAGATGTAATCAGCCAAGACCAAATACAATAACCTTTCCATATTTAATAACATGCTAAACCTATTCTGTCAATCATGAGATAGTTGTCATGATTGAAATTTACTTAAATCTACATTTATTTGTTTGTTTTTTGTAAAAACAAAGCATAATACTTTATGCAAGCTTAATGCATTTATTTCTGTTTTATGATGGCTTGACAGAATTTATTCATGCATAATGGTATTTCTGTTATGACAACTCTCAGAGTGTTTGGCATGGTAACGGATATGACAATGTTGATATTTTTGGTCTAAGAGGAATAGTTTTGACTCCTGCTGCTGCTGCTGTTATTGCAACTGCAGAACAAGAACGGGACTCGCTACTGCCAATACATACACAACATGCTGCTGTGAGCAAGACAGACATGCTGCTGTACAGTATAGTATACATGAATTACCTGTAGCATATCTATACAGGTGGAGGGTTTCTGAAAGTGTGCTGCAATGCTACAGCAAATGCTGATGAAGTATTTGAAGGTTGAGCAGTGAGCTCATTGGCTACTGGTGCAGCAGGAACAGCTGTACCTAGAGAAACATGTGATTGCAAGTGATTAAGTTAAAGACCCATCCATCTGTGCCATCTAGAAATTCTTGACAGAACTTCGTATATAATAATGCATAGAGAGCAAATTAAGGATTCTGATCACAACTCACTGACCCACTCTTAGCGTCCACTATGATGGCTCTGGGATTGACCAAATCAGAATCAATCAGCACTTTTCTGTTCCTGCCATCCAGACCAGATGTTTCAATCCTGTCTTTCCCACTGTCTACCCAGAACAGCTTCCTGTGCACAGTGTCCACTGCAATTCCCTCTGGCTGGACCAAGCCTGGAATTTCACATTGCATGCTTATGGAATCTGCGGCCAGTTGCATAATCATTCAGTAAATTACAAAAAAAAAAAAAAAAAAAGTAGGTCTAAAGTGGTCTAATTTGAATCCAAAAAGTAAGACTGATTACCCCTTGCTAGTTTTTAAGACTCAGTCTTAAAAAGATTAGTGTGGCGACCAGGGCGGGCGAGAGCCGTGAGGGAACGGTGCGAGGCCGGTGGCGCGAGAGTTAACGAGCTACACCTGGGAGGCACACCGGCCTTGAGTCTCTCACGGAGGAGCTCCGGGAGCATAAAAGGAGGAGCGACGACCGTGGAGGATGAGAGAGGACCAGGCCTGGACTTTATTTTATGTTTTATTATGTTTGTGTGGCCGGCAGACGTCCGCGAGGGTCTGCCGGCATTACTTTCGTTTTGTTCTTTGTTTATTTTGAATTAAACTTTTGTTGAACGTTCGCCGGTTCCCGCCTCCTTCTTCCCACATCTACTGACCTCGTTACATTGGTGCCGAAACCCGGGAGGAAGGAGGGACATGCTGTCGAAGAGCCCTCGCTGCTGAGGGGGATCGCGGTGCTGCGGAGTTCGGGCAGCGCGGGAGTGTGTGTAGACCGCGAGAGGCGGTGGTGCTGGAGCCTTGTGAAAGGTGGGACGGAGACCCGGATGCCGTGCTCCTGGGACGAGGTGGGGTGGCTGCCGTCCTGGACCTGGAGGGAGCGGAGGAGTCGCCGCCGTCCGCCATGAAGGGGAGGAGCAGGGGACGGGGGACTCGCTGCCGGCTGCCCTCAGCCGGAGGAGCCATCGCCGGCCGCCAGGAGGCGGTCGAGGATCGGGCCGTCCACCGAGCGTCCAGTGCCACCGCATGGCACCGCGAGAAAGAGCCTCTTGGCAGGCTGAGGACCGAGCGGCAGTGTGTCGGGGAACCGGACCAAGAAATTTTTTTTTCTCTTTTTCCTCTCTCCCCTCTCTCCTCTTCCGTCTCCTTTCTCTCGTCTCGTCTGTCCTTACCCCCAGGTGCTGCGGCCGCCGGGACAGGCCCCGGGGGGGAGTAGAGCGCAGTCTCGGAGGTACCCCACGGCCTGCGAGGGGCGATGGGGGTATGTGGTGACCAGGGCGGGTGAGAGCCGTGAGGGAATGGCCTTGAGTCTCTCACGGAGGACCTCCGGGAGCATAAAAGGAGGAGCGACGACCGTGGAGGACGAGAGAGGACCAGGCCTGGACTTTATTTTATGTTTTATTATGTTTGTGTGGCCGGCAGACGTCCGCGAGGGTCTGCCGGCATTACTTTCGTTTTGTTCTTTGTTTATTTTGAATTAAACTTTTGTTGAACGTTCGCCGGTTCCCGCCTCCTTCTTCCCACATCTACTGACCTCGTTACAATTAGTTCACCCAAAAATGAAATTTCTGTCATTTATTAATCACCCTGATGTCGTTCCACATCCGAAAGACCTTTGTTCATCTTTGGAACACAAATTGAAATCTGAGAGTTTTATTTATCCCTCATAGAAAGCAATACAATTATGACATTCAATGACCAGAAAAGTAGTAAAGACGTTGTTAAAATAGTCAACGTGACTACAGTGGTTTAACCTTAAAGGGGCTCTATGTAGGAATGACACCCAGTGTTCAAAACTGGTACTGCAGTCCAAATTCAAAATATTGTTTGGCCCGCCCCCAAAGACGCGGTTTGCCAGCAACAATAGGGAGCGCAATTGACAATGAAAGCTGAGGAGACTTAAACACTGTAAGCTGATGAGTTGATTTATCTGTTTTAATATGCTGTCGTTCATAGAGATATTCAGATGTATTCAGAGGCTTTTTAGGTCAAGTAGAATCTGCGATTCCCAGTTTGTTTGTTGGTTTCCGTGGTTGCAATACACGTTTCCGCCAACTGGCAACCTGTGATGTCAAAATACTATTGGACAAACTGGCAGCACACGGTTTCGCACAAACCAAAACAAAGACAGACATTCCGACACGGAACGCACATTTTCAAAGTAGAATATCTGGCTGTAGCATTGTTTTTCTGAGAAACAAGTAGGTGAACTTAACATGTTTCCTAAATATCTGCAAACATACTGGGGTATTTTTATGCTTTGTTAAAGTAAAAATCTTACATAGAGCCCCTTTAATGTTATGAAGTGACAAGAATACTTTTTGTGGAAGCCTGCACTGTCTATACAACATAAACAGCATAAGAGATTCACAGGGTGGAGACGAATTGTTGAATAAAGTCATTATTTTTGTTTTGTTTTTGCACAAAAAAGTATTATTGTCACTTCATAACTTTAAGGTTAAACCACTTTAGTCATGTGGACCATTTTAATGATATCTTTACTACTTTTCTGGACCTTGAATGTGGTATTTATGTTGCTTTTTATGGGGGATAAAAAAAAACCTCTCGGATTTCATCAAAAATGCTTTAATTTGTGTTAGGAAGATGAACAAAGGTCTTACGGGTTTGGAACGACATGAGGATGAGTACTTAATGACAGAATTTTCATTTTTGAGTGAACTAACCCTAGTCTCCATGATTGATTGATTGATTGATCACCTTGGCTGACAATAGCTTCTGGCTCAGACCCAAATACTAAGACCACTCTGTTAATGGTATGTCGTCCAAAATCTGTCCAATATAACATGTTCTCCTGACAGTCGTAGTCCATTCCAATCACAACAGAGTCCTACAATGATATTCAAGCATTATTTATTTATGATTGATCAGAACAAGACTGCAATAGGTTTTGAATTTGGAAACCATCACGTATTGTAGTAATGAGGGTCTACCTTTAAGGCCAATAAAACAGTGGATTTTTCTTGAACTGGGTCTGTTTCATCAAGAGGAATGACTCCAATCTGTGAGGCTTGTGCATAAAGGATAGCAGGTCCTGAAGGGGATGAGCTTATGACAGGATACATCAATGCATTGTTCAATGGAGGGGCATCACCTGAGATACCTAACGGGTAAAAAGAAGAGACAATTTACAATACAATAATCTAGGGCTGCACGATTTGGGGGGAATGTAATCAGTCCAAAATAACTTTATTACTCACAGGGGGGCTTTACATCATCGTAGGATCGTGTTCCAATAATTTCCACGCCTTGATGATCCACACACCAGCAGAAACTGCTGTTGCCGTAACATTGCACAGGCAGGAAATTCCCGTGAGTGTCACACAGGGGCATGTAGTCTTGAGAGGATGGCTGACCATTATAGTGACTCATAAGTGAAAGCCTCCAGCGCTCGCACACAGTCTCCACACGGGGAACCAGGGCAGCTGAGTTAGAGAGACAGTACAGAGTGTCAGTTTTACTGAATGATGTTTCTTTGGAAAACCACTGAAGACATTTTCCTGAAATTTTTAAAATCTCTGACGATTGACCACATCCATATATCTTGCCTCAATGAATGACTATGTGAGCGTTAATTACAGTTAGGCTGTCCCATGAGGGATAATTATGTCATATTTAGTTGGAATTGCATACCACACCCACAACACATATGCAAAACATACAACAGTGAGTACAACATTTTAAAATGTTTTGGATTTGTCAAAATATTGCAGATATTAGAGCATAATAGATATCTAAATAAAAACAAAATGCTAGATAAATAAATGACTCTAGTGAGATTTACTATATGTAAGTGTAAAATTATAATAATAAAATATTATTATCCATAATAATAATCATAATAAAAATAATAAAGAAAAATAATATATTGTAATCAAATGATTAATTATGGTATATAATATAATTGATAATAATTATCAAAAACTCTTAATTTAACTTAAAGGCAGGCGAACTGACAGTGCAAACACATCTAAAGCCCGGAACACAAAAAGCTGACGCAGACGAGCTAGTGACGACGAAAGCAGACTGCGGGGATGGCTCATGTCGGCAGTGTCTGGGTCCAAAGCATAGACTGTAAAAAAAATATGGACGTAGTCTCCGTGACGTCACCCATAGAGTTCTGAACAGCAGTTTTGAAGCGAAAATGAGGCCACTGCCATCTTAGCTGCGCGTCACTCCCGGATAACTGAAAATGGGTAAAGAGGTGGGGAGGTGGTTGCTGAAACCACACCCGCCTAGCTCGACGTGACCATGTTAACAGTCAAAGGAGCTATCTATCTACCTTAGATACGATCTAAAATATTAATGAAGATAAGTTTTATCATTAGAAATTTCTAAAGGTTTACTGTCAATCTACGGTGTTTTTTTTAAGATATAGATGCTCCAACACCAGTAATTTGTGTTGGGTGTGTGAGATGAATCCAGTCTGTGGCACTTGGGTAAAATATGAGTGTCCATTGCAAAACAAAAAAAAAACAGTACTTTTTGTCCATGAAAGATTTATATTTTGTCCATTGTTTGCATCACATTTCTTCTGAATGATCTGCTCTCTGTCATCGTTCTTCAAGAAATAATCCAATCTGAGCAGAGTTTATGTTGTAAAACTGTATACGATCGTATCTAACAAACAAATGAGCCCGTGTCCAAAGTATATTTTTTTCAAAATAGTGCAGCAGTTTTAGTTATAATATCCAAGCAGTGCTGTCAGAGTTGTATATCCTCCCGCCATTGTCATTGTAGTAAATCTCACAACCAAAACTTTCAGCCAATGCATGATCCAACAATGTGTGTTCTGTTTCTTCCGCATGCATGCACATCTACACAGACACACATCAGTCTCGAATATAATGCAGCAAGCCATATTTTATAATTGTATAAAATAATCGAGAAAAAAGCTCAAATACGGCTGAGATGCCAAATTCAGCGGCTGGAATTAGCTGAGGTAAAGTGACAGCTCACAGACAGCAGCGGCAATCTACCTGTCACTCAAGTGACCACGCCCTTAATTATGCAGAATTTTAAGGCTCAATATAATTTAAACGGATGAGTTATAAAAAAAATTCACCCCCCTCACAGTTGTCATGAAGGGCAAAATTAGCAGTATAGACCAAAACCACAATTTGAACCAACTTGTAAACATGTTTTTTTTCTGCTATAAACTTGGCCAATTTAACATGGGACTCAATGAGATTCTGCTCTCTTTTGGAGCCTGTCCCTAGCGGCCAGTCGATGAATCGCAGTTTAATTTACCTCCGTATTGGCTTCACGAGAGACTGGGGGAGGTTGCCGCTTGGTCCAATGTTGCCCTGACACACCAAATCGATGCTCGACACCCGACGGCCAAGTAGCACGTCTGTTCTGCGCCTGCGTAAGAAGAAATGCCTTTCCATACCAGCAGGTGGCAGTAGCTGAACAGCCAATCAGAATGATCAGATGGCCGACTGACCGACGAGCTCTGACGCCGATTCGACATGCCGGCGAAGACCAACTTCAGCCGACGGTGTGGAACACACTGAGGCTACGTCCACACGAAGCCGGAGCTTACCCTAAAACCTCGTCTCAAAAAATATCTGCGTCCACACGAAACCACTGAAACGACTCAAAACGATGTAGTATACATGCCAGACCATTATGTGGCGCTGTAATTCTGCCGCAGAAATGCACTTAAAGCAGTGAAGAAGACTTGGAGCATGCGCATAAACCTTGCACGCTCAATACAAAACTTTAGCAAAGCTTAGAAATAACACTTTATTTTGGCTCAGTAGCTTCTGCAGCACGAACACAAGCATGTAGAGTCTGCTATTGCTGTTGTTGGTGCTGTTTTGTGGTGTTAGCGCCGTCTGACTAGGGTTGACACGTGGGGTGATGACATCATCGTTTCAGAAAATATACGGATTGCCCCGTCCACACGATTTTTCCACTCTGGGACCCGGTTTCAAAAAATAGCGGTTTCACCTTTCGAAAACGCCGGATCCGTGTGGACGAAATGCCTATCTGATAAAAAATTTGTGCGGTTTCACAGAAACGCGTCTCCGTGTGGACGGGGCCTGAGAAAACTTAGTCGGTCGACGAACAAAAACTGCCCAACGGCCGACCATGGTGTGTTCAGGGCTTAAAGATAACAGAGACTGGACAAAGAGGGCAGGGAAGAGTGAAGGTTAAATCAGACAGAAAGGAGATGATTAATGACGAACAGCTGAAACAACTAAACTAATGATGATGTAACCGTGGAAACAAAGTAGTGGCGGGAAACTGAACAAAGGACCACAGGAACGCCAATCACCCCCCACAGTGAGGACATTTTCCAGAAATTTTTCGAATCTCTGATGATTGAACACATCCATATGTCTTGCCTCAATGAATGACTATGTGAGCGTTAATTACAGTTAGGCTGTCCCATGAGGGATAATTCTTTAGTTGGAATTGCATACCACTCCCACAACACACATGCAAAACATACAACAGTGAGGAACAGGAAGTTTGTCCTTGTGTTTTAAATGCCTTGGATTTGGCAACATATTGCAGATCTTTTTTTTGTTTTTAATAACCTAAATGTCAATGAACTGAGATATTAGAGCAGAATAAATATCTAAATAAAAACAAAATGCTAGATAAATAATTGACTCTATTGAGATTTACTATATGTATAAAATAATAATACAAAATATAACCATAATAATAATACAAATAATGTATTGTCATCAAATTATTATTAATTATGATATATAATATAATTTATCATAATTATATTATTATTATCATTGTAATATATAATAATATAATAATTATAAAATATTCTATTTTTACTTCAGTAGTCTATATATCTGACCAAATCAAAAGAGACATTAGATCAGATATTATTGAAGCTTTAACTGTAGCTTAACTGTAGCTTTCTGTATCCAATTGATTTGATTGTTTGATGAATAGAAAGTTCATAAGAACAGCATTATTTGAAATAGAAATCTTTTTTTAAAGAAATTAATATTTTTATTCTTGAAATTATGCATTAAATTGATCAATAAACAGTCATTTATAATGTTATAAAATATTTCACATATATATTTTTTGTATATTTATATAACTTTATATTCAAAGAATCCTGAAAAAAAAAAAAAAAAGTTTCACAGTTTCCACAAAACGTTCACTGTTCAACACTGATAAGAAATCTTTCTTGTGCACCAGATCTGCATATTAGAATGATTTCTGAAGGATCATGTGACACTGAAGACTGGAGTAATGATGCTGAAAATTCAGCTTTGTCATTACAGGAATAAATTACATTTTAAAATATATTATTTTAAATGGTAATAACATTTCACAATATTGCTGTATAATAAAATGAACGCAGCCTTGGTGAACATAAACTTCTTTCATAAACATTAAAAAAATCTTACCGACCCCAAGCTTTTAAATGGTGCGGTATAGTGTATGTCCTAAAATATCAACCTGATCCTAACAGAACGTGGGGGGATGAAACTATAAATCCATACCTGGCTGATCACAGTTTGCATGCACTGTGCCAGGCATTGTCCTGGTCCCCAATCTCTCCTGCCCTCTACTGTCCACACACCAGCAGTGGCCAGTGGTGCCCAGACACTGCAGGGGTTTGTACTGCCCTTTCTCATCACACTGAGGAATGAAGGCCTCAAGACCTTGGTAGATGCTTAGACTCTCTTGCAGACTATCTCTGTGCTGCTGGCACACAGTTAATGGAGGTTTGGGCTTCTCTAGTGAAGAAAAAACATAGGACCAGTGAACATTTCAATACATTATATTATGGGAATTCAGTACATGCCATGATGTGATTTATCCAAGTCCTGGAACAAAATATGTTGTTCCAGGAACATGTTGAAGTTGTTTCAATCACATTATGAATGACTGAACAACTCATTTGCTTTTGATTGTTTTATAATGCAACGCTGAACATAATATTTGACTTGATTTGATTGCTGGACTTCTTCTGTGTTATAAGCAAAGAGAACAGTCTGTGACTGAGCTGACATGGAGGAAGCACTGTGTGTTCCTTGATAAATGTGTGGTTTACGTGGTGGTTGGCAGAGGAAGCCGTCGCCCTTGTATTCAGGCCAGCACTGGCAGTGGAACGAGCCCTGGGTGTTGGAGCAGGAAGCAAACGGATGGCAGAGCTGCAGAAAACACTCATCAATATCTGCAAAAGAAGACAATGATGAGTCTCCTCTGAAATAAGATGCTTAAATGTGTACTACATGTGTGGTTATAAAAATTACATTTATAAAAGTGTCAGTGGACCTAATTCATGAAAAAAGGTTGAATGATCATGATTCATGAATGACTTTAAATCATTGATAAAAACAATTTTTACATAAACTGTTCCATTGAATTGCATTTCTATCATTTCCTGTATGATTTTACAAATGATATACACAGAAATTTGTAAAGTTTAACCTTTGTCCATCCCGCAGTAAAATTAAAGTGACAACATACAGTATGTAAATACATACATAAATATGTAACTTTACGCAACTGTTAGTTCATTTAAGATGTCACATTTGATTGGCTGAACAGCATAAGAGTGTAGTGCAGGCTGCCAATCTGTATATTAGTGGCAGGAATTTTTTCTGCAGAAAACATCATTACACCAGTAGGTGGCGACTCTTCTTGTGAATGAGTCATTGAATAATTTACTCAAACAGTTTGTTCAAAAATGCTGATTCATTCAGTAATGCAAACAGCTCTGCTGTGTTTTGCTTGTAGATTCTCTTTGGCTTAGTTGGGATCGATTTTCATTATTGGACCAAAAATAAACGTAATTGTGTCTTAAACATAGGATGCTCAATATCAACTTATTGCATGGATCTGCATTTTGAATTTTGACCATAAATATTAAACCATACAGGTACATACAATTCTAATTTTCGAGTACAATTTAGGGTGGATAGTATGCAAATTGGGATGCACACAAGTCTCTGAAACCACATGACTGTTTTATACACACTCTGAATCACTGATTCAAAACAAAAGAAGCAGTCAGGGCCTAAAATTAACACTCGCCAAGCGCCAAATGTGAGTAAAAAACTGCTGTTGCCGAGAATATAGCTGTGTTTCCACCGAAGGAACTTTCCCCAGGAACTAGGAACTTTGGGGTGGTACTTGGTGTGTTTCGACCACAGGAACTAACAGCGTCTAAATGAAGTTCTGGGTAAAAAAATCCCGGATTACAAACTGGTTCCTGAGACAAATTGTTCTGGGTAATTTTGGCTTATGAAACTGTGTTAATTGCCAATTGAATGTTAACATTTTTATGAATTCTAACAATGCAAAATTGGGAGAACATGAACGTGAACAATGCTCGGGACAGTTGACGGGGCAGTGTTGCATTGTCACCAAAATTTAAGCCTTGCCAATTTAAATATTCAAGCTCAAGAAGATGTGAAAGGGAACTTGGTTCATTACTCTCAGAAATCTGTGTCTCAGACCGATCATGAGTACTGAATTGAGTTCTCTTTCATGTCTTTTTGCACTTAAACAAACAAATTCAAACAAAATTATGTCAAAATGCCCGTCTTGGCGTATCCTTGTAAACATACTCAGTAACTGAACATAAACAGTTGAGAAATAAAATGCATGTGTAACAGTATATTGGATCTGTGTATTAACTCTTAAAGTGACAGCAGCATAATATTTCTGCTAATGTATGTGTTTTTAATGTTAATAAAACAACAAAAGACAAATAACAATCACCCATTGCTCTTGACTAAATAACTTTTGTAATTTTAATAAGGATTAATCTGTTTCATGGCTGGTAAAAAAAAATATTTATTGCTAAAAGCAATCATTAAGTCATTCATTTTACATAACTAAGAGCTCTGCTGGTCTGAATATAACCACGGCAATGATTAACTGTTGATATTTGGAGTAACAGCCCTCTTTCCACTGTGATATTTCTTAACTCTTTCCCTACCATTCGTGGAATTTTCCATTAAAAATCCATGTTTTTACTGTTACACAGTAGGGGCCGCTATTACAAATCTTATGAAAGAGTACAGAATTTCTGAATCAAAAGGAGGGTGTGGGTATCTGCAGGTTGGTGTAATGGCTGTGCCGAAAGGTAGTGGGTGTGTTGAAAGGTCTCACATGCAATTTTTATTTAATTATGTAATTATTAATTATTATATCCTATTCTTAAAATGCAGTGCTTTTTTATAGAACGCCCCTCTATCTCTAAGTTTATCTAAGTGTTCCTTGGCCTAAAAATGTTGAATACCCATGATTTAAGTTATATATTATTATGTTCTATTAGAAATCATCTACTCGCAACACCCAAATTCCCATACACAGATTACAAAACACAGAACACTTACCCACACACACATGCAAATCGAGGTCAAACTCAAAGCCAGATTCACAGTGGCAGTGATGGCCACCCGGCATGTTCACACACTCAGAGTGAGGACCGCAGGAACTGAGCCCCTCAGCACACTCATCTACATCTGGATCACAGATTCAAAACCCAAGAGAGCCATTCAGCACTTTAACTAAGGAAGTCATTTATTAAATCATTAGAAGATGACACACAGTCTCTAAGGGAAGTCTCAAAAGAGCAGTCATAGCAAGGAGTTGGCTTGATGTCAAAATATAACAAAGATGAACACTGAAAGATTTATACCATAGCAGTTGCGTCCATCGCCCTGAAAGCCCATGGCACACTGACAGTGGTACTGAGTGCCATCCCCTGGCAGACAGAGGGCCATGGGGTCACAATGGTGCTTCCCAGTTGAACAGGGGTTCAACTCCACAAGCCCAGGGAGCTCACCTGATAAATAAATAAATAAATCTCCAAAGTCCTCAACAAGATCCATAATGATATGAAATAGAACTAATAATGGCCCACATTGTAGAATAGTTTGGTTATCAGTATGTTCTTACCTCCTACAGGTCCCACTTGGTTGGTTATGGCAAACCTAAGCGTTTTTCCTTCGGTGAACATGACCATCAAATGCTCCACATTCACTTGCTGAAAGTCCGGTATGGTCCATGGGCTATGCTCACAGTTACGGAAACTCACATTCTGGTGTAGCAGGTAGGAGAATGTCTCAGATCCACCATTTTCTGACACCACCATGTACTCTCGCAGTGAAGATGATGTCACAACTGAGCCAGAAGTAAACGACATAACCCATAATGCTCAAAGAACACATATAAAGCACTAACTTTGGACTCGAATGGCTTACTGCTTTTAAAACATGCGGCGACACAATGATAAAAGACACAAATGTCCAATAAAGAGTTACATTTCTTAATTATTCATTATTATTGGAAAAAACAATTCTTCAGGTAATATAAGTGAATATCTGATGTAGCTTCATGAATTTGATTAACGTGTTGATGTTTAGATCAAAAGCACTGGGACATTTCTCATTTTCTCACGTTTTACGTGCATCATTCATAGCATTCTGGCCACATAATAAAAATAACCAGCCTTTGGTCAATCATAATTATGACGTTAAGTGATAATTATGAGATAAAATGTTAAAATTATGAGATAAAATACATTATAACATAAGTTGAAATTAGATAAGTCATAACTGACTTATCTCAATTTCAATTTTGTCATAATTATTATTTTTTTCTCATAAATTCTACTTGTATGTGATAATTAGTACTTTTTTATCTCAAAATGTTGTTTTTATGTCATCATGAATTTTTATCTCACAATTTTGACTTTATCTCATAATTATTACTTAATGTGTCATTATTTTGAATTTATGAGATAAAGTCATAATTATGATATAGACAGTTGAAATGATGAGATGTCATAATTGACTTATCTCAGTTTTGTTTCAATATATTTATGAGAAAAAGTCTAGAAAAATCTAAATTATGAGATAAATCATAACTGACTTTTCTAAATGTAATGTTATGTCATAATTTCACCTTAATGTCATAATTATAACTTTATCTCATTATTATGTCTTGGTATCTAATAATTCAGACTTTTATGTCATGATTATGACTTTTTATCTCATAATTTTGACATTTTCTTATAATAATGAGAAAATAAAACAATTTTATTTCATAGTGACTTAGCACAATTTCACATTTCTGTGGTCATAATTTTGACTGTTTGTGTAATAATTATGACTTTACATGTCATAATTATGACTTACTTTCTGTTTTATTGAATTCCAGACATTCAGTCTGTGTGTTAGCGTTTGGGATTTCTTGGTTTTTAAATGAATTTACAGGTTACTTTGTTATTGTTACAGTTTATTCTACTTCATTTAGAACTATTTTTGTTGGTGGAGAACAAGTGATTGGCAATATGATGTATAAAATGTATGTTACTCAATATAAAATACTTTCTTACTGAAATGTAACCCTAGGTATACCCTCCAAGATTGTTTACAAGAATTACCTGTTTGGTTGTATTGATAGGTCTCTTTATATGGCAGAATATGAACTTTAGCACCACTGGGAATGGCAGGTAAATCTCCATTGATCCTTATGTCAAAATTCAAGTGGTTGAATGAATCCATTCCTTGAGCCTCTTGAATAATGGTAACACGCTGGCCTTGTGGGCTGAAAACCAGTTCTGCCCATTGAGAAAACTCAGCACCTGAAGAAAATATGTTTTTCTTCATTAGAGTGACAGTAATAAAGTAATGAAACTTCAGGTAAAAAAACAAAACAATCATACCAGTTATGCTGAAGCCATTCGGATGGTTTTGAAGCTCAAGAGCAAACAACCAGCCAAATATGGAGACCAGCGGACCCACAGCCATCAAAGCCCAACCTGCCTGAGTTGGGACAGGACTGATAGAGATGTATACGCGTCCTTCCCCCACCACAGCAAAGCCATGGATGTCCACATTGTTTAGCTGAGCTTTAGTGTCTCCAACAGAAACACGGCCACTCAGCTTTCCACTTAAAGGCTGAGAAATTCCTGTAAAAACAGGCTTATCTTTAACTTTTGTATCATTGTCACAAGAAATGACATGAAAAGAAAATTCTAAACTACAAAAGCTCACCCATGGGTAAACATTGTCTGCCATTGCCATAGTAACCAGAACGGCAATGACAGCATGGACCAGTTGGATAGTCTGTGCAGTAACCATCCTGGGAGCAGAATTTCAAGTGCAAGCCACACATTTTGGTTCCATTATTTGAAATAGCATGTAGTAGTTCTTGGTTTGGTTTTAAGGGCTGTTGAACAAGTGAAGCTGGGATGTCCATTTGGGCCTCAGAAGTAGATTTATCTGCAGGTGTGTTTGATTCTACTGTAATGTAGAAATCTTCATCTGTGGTTTTACCCAAGCTACCCATAGAATCCACAGGCTTGGAGACCGAAGCAGGAACTACCTTCTTGAATGGGAAGCGGCTGGTTCCAATGTGGAAAATCCACAGTCCATTTACCCCAGTGTTCCCTGCCCTGAGAGTTGCATAGGTAACACTTTACCATAGAGTTCAGTTCATTAACACTTTGCATTAGCGAACAATGAATAGTTCTTTTACATCATTTTTGGTAACACTTTACAGTAAGGTCTCATTTGTTAACCGCTAAGTCTTGTTTTTGTGGTCTACTAGAATAGGTTTTCAGAAAAACTTATTATTTTTCATTTAGATTGTTGCAGCACCTCTCTTTTCAGTCTGTCATTAAACCTTCTCTGTTTAGTTCTTATCTCTATGAAGCCCCTCCTTCTGAAAAACACAATGTGCTCTGATTGGTCTCCTGAATCAGTGTGTTGTGATTGGTCAACCACTTCCAGTGTTTTTCAGAAATGTCACGCCCCTTACCATAACCGTGAGTTTCAACACACTACTAACTAACTCAACCAGGCCTCACCCCTTTATCTTGAATATGCCTTGGGCGGGAATTATTTCAATGAGGAATACTGTGACTTGTTTCATAATCGATTCATAAATTTTAGATGTTTAATCATGTTTTTGTGTATTATCGGTTAAATGAATTAACAGTAACCAAAAATTAAAACTTTAGAAAAGTAATAGTAATACAGCATTTAATAAACAGCAGAAAGATACTTGAAACGGATAAAAGAATAAAATGTTTTCATGCACTCACTTATGGAGGTTATTGGTGGTCTCACCAGAGCCAAACAGACTGTAGAACAGCTCTTCTGTGTTAGATGTGTCACCTCTGTTAAAACCAACCCGAGGTTTAGCATATCCTTTTGCCATGTTAGTATAATTGTGACTGATATTTAGCATCTGCCGCTCATCCTCAGGATACAGAAACAAGGCATATGTATCTGATTTATTACCAGCCAACACAACCTGGAAACTGGTTACCTGCAAGGAGATCAAAACAACATAGTTAAAGGGATAGTTCACCCAAAAATGAAAATTATCCCATGATCACCCTCAAGCCATCCTAGCCATCAGAGATATATTTAAAAATATCATTAGTCCTCCAAGGTTTATAATGGTTGTGAATGGGGGGCCATATTTTGAAGTCAAAAATAATGCATCCATCCATTAAAAAAGTAATCCATATGACTCCAGTTGGTTAATAAAGGCCTTCTGAAGCAAATCGAGGCATTTTTGGTAGAAAAATATCCATAGCTTCCAGCGGACGACCGTATGCAGAATGCGCAAGTCAACTTGCGGCAAACGAGTAATCCTCTGACGCAATGTATGACGCAGGATGTAGGAGTATCATAAGCTTAGACGCCTTTCACGGTTCAAACAAATATGGCTGGGCAACAAATTTAAGCTCTTCTTTTCTTATATCGAAATCCTCTGAAATTTCTCCTTTAAAAATGATCATTTTAGACTTGTAATCTGTGACCGGTGATTTGTTTTGCTCTATTCTCTGTGCGCGTTCATCATTACGTTGTATGCCAGGTCAAAGCATAATGCCGCAAATCGACTTGTGCATTCTGCGTACGGTCATTCGCCAGAAGCAAGGTTTTTGAATTTATATAGTATGGATATTTTTCTTACAAAAACGCTTTGCTTCACTTCAGAAGGCCTTTTTTACCCCCTTGAGTCATATGGATTACTTTTTTAATGGATGGATGCATTATTATAATTCACTTCAAAACATGACCCCCATTCATAACCATTATAAACCTTGGAGGACTAAGGATATTTTTAAATATATCTCTGATTGTGTTTGTCTGAAAGAAGATAGTCATATACACCTAGGATGGCTTGAGGGTGAGTAAATCATGGGATAATTTTCATTTTTGGCTGAACTATCCCTTTAATATTGATGGTAATAGTGTTACAAATCAAAATATTACTTTCTTTGAAACCTTTAGATACATAGGTAAAAAAGCAAGATGAAGGAATGCAAAATAATATTACACAATGTGTAAATGGTGATTGGAGTAGCTTGTCCTCTTCACATGCAACGTTGTCCCATGTGGCGATGACTGTGTGGCTGGACTTAAATGTAGAACCAGTGAAACCATGCTGCACCATATTAGAAGCCCGGTTTAATACATCTAAAGATTCCTCCACACGGTAAAACACAGATCCTTTCCCATGTCCTGAACTAATGTCTGTCAGGAAAGGAGCTATGACTGAGAAGCTCAGAGGAAACATGGTTCTTAAATACTGTCTCTCTTCTGGAGGAAGCTGAAGGGACAAGAAGCCATTTGTGGCAACCTGAGGAATAGAGAGCGTGTGATAACTCAATATTTTAATGACTTTTCATATTGTAATACCTGAATAATTGGATGCATCTTAACATTTTTGCTCATGAAAACAGAAGCATTCAGACTCCTATGCTCAATAGATCTGGTTATTTAATGCATTATTTAATGCTAAAATACTGTTTTATTTAAATGCAATGACAATGAAAACAATAGAGTGGCTTACATAAAGAATGTTGAACTGCACTTCGTAGAACTGTAATGGCTTTTTTAGCTTCAGGGCTTCAGACACTTCATCATCACCTTCTTGAAGAACTGAATCGCCTTCAGATAGTCCAAAAGGGAAAAGTTTGTCCTTTTGAATTGCATTCGTGAAATAAACATTTGTAAAAAGTAAAGCAAATACCCAGCAGTTCTTCATTTCGAGAGGGAGCAGCTTCGATCTGAGCACTTAAATATAATTGTCCCTGAAAAAGTTCATGAGATGTGACTATGTGGTGATTTAAAATGAAAGGATGCCTCAACCACAAACCACATTGCTACCAAAATGTCTATTGGAGGGTTTTGGTAGGCGAGTACAAAGCATCATCCAATGCACATACAGTATGTTCATCAAATTTGAATAGAAAATGATTTGTGCAACAAAACAAATTTGTATTTTAAAGGGATAGTTCACCCAAAAATGAAAATTTGATGTTTATCTGCTTACCCCCAGGGCATCCAAGATGTAGGTGACTTTATTTCTTCAGTAGAACACAAATGATGATTTTTAACTCCAACCGTTGCAGTCTGTCAGTCGTATAATGCATGGCAATGGGAACTCCATCTATAAGAGTAAAAAAAAACATGCACAGACAAATCCAAATTAAACTGCCTTGAGCATCCGGTGTGTGAGATCTGAAAACGCGCTCTGATGATGGAAGTGATCTCTCGTGCCTACACTTCAATGAGTGTGAGACATCACTTCCGTTGTCAGAGCGCGTTCAGACCTCACACACCGGATGCTCAAGGCAGTTGGACATAGTGGTGTATTAGAGGTAAAAAATGATATAAATACTGTTTGGTTTCTTGCACAAACGATCATTTCGTGTCTTAGGACATCAATGTGTTGTCACAAGCCACAGGGTTTAATTTGGATTTGTCCGTGCATGTTTTTTTTTACTCTTATAGATGGAGTTCCCATTGCCAAGCATTATACGACTGACAGACCGCAACGGTTGGAGTTAAAAATCATCATTTGTATTCTACTGAAGAAACAAAGTCACCTACATCTTGGATGCGCTGGGGGTAAGCAGATAAACATCAAATTTTCATTTTTGGGTGAACTATCCCTTTAAATATGACTATTTTCGTAATTCGAGACATCACAGACAAACACTTAAAATAACAGTTGTTAACTCAATAGTTTCTGTTCCATTGACCTTTCATTGCATGGATATAACAATTCAATGGAAGTCAATGGGAATTGAAATTGTTTGGCTACCTACATTCTTTAACATATCTTCTTCAGCAGAAGAAATAAATACAGGTTTGGAACGACATGAGGGTGAGTAAATGATGACAGAATTT
Source organism: Ancherythroculter nigrocauda (assembly GCA_036281575.1). Lineage (NCBI taxonomy): Eukaryota > Metazoa > Chordata > Actinopteri > Cypriniformes > Xenocyprididae > Ancherythroculter > Ancherythroculter nigrocauda. Next base: position 10,685,467 of record VTFQ01000014.1, on the reverse strand, counting down.
TCATTTCTGTGTGAACTATCCCTTTAAATGTACAAAGCTTTAAGTTTTATTTAAATAAGAAAACTAGTGGCACAGTTCCGAAATACACTGTTCTGCAGTTGCATTTTTTACTGCTTGTGAACTGTCAGTTTATAGAGTCCATGCAGTTTTTCCACCAATGTTCTAGATTTTCTGCAGGCGGAATCTGCATGTCTTGACTGTGGTATTTAAGGTGCAAACAACAGGTCGTTGTCAAGGCTCTTGGCTGTGTGAGTGGGTGAGATAGTTGAGTGTGTCTAGTGAAATGACATGGTCTCGGCAATGGGCGGTACTTGCCTGTGAACAGCTGTTTTGTTTTCAATCAGTTTTGTTTCATTCATATAGACAGAAATGCTTTCATGCTGTGAATCCTGTTTATCAGAAGGTAGAAACAAAGATTCAATCAAGTATCAGCTGAGAATGATAAAGAAAGCCATTAGATTTGAAAACTTTGCTTGTAATTCAATGTAAAGAGAGATTAAAAGTGGTCCTATTACTGAGCTCTGTGGAACTCCACACTCCAAAAAATAACTTGTTGGTCTAACTTAATTCAATTATGACACAGTTATTTCCACACAGTTGAACTGATTTATTTGAATCTTAAGCTAGGTTAATTGTACTGATGAGTAAAATTCATCCTAATTGAATGAAATCACACCAGTTTCATTTGACATATTCTGTGAATGTTTCCTGAACTTAATTCATTCTTGTTGATCCAACCAGTGCTATTGCAATTCAGACTGGTGCCCTTGCAGAGTTGCTCAAGTTTTCTGCAAAACATTTGTAGAATGCAAGTAATGATCAGATAAAGAACTTCTCATCACTGGCTTTAGTACAGTTAAAGCTTGTTGAGAACAGCATAGATTTTCATGTAGCCACCCACAGCCTAACCACAAGGTCTACACTTCAGCATAATGGTAACCTCATAAAAATTGACATAACATAAACTCTTTTAAATGTCAAATATAACTGAACATCAAACTTTAAAAGGTATTTCCCTTTCCTAAAAAACACATTAAACAGCACTTAATTTCAACATTTACTGTCCCGATCTATCCCTACGCAAAGCATGCTGGGAACCAAAAATCCACTGCCCAGTTTCAATCAATGCAACATAAATGATTTGTGTAGTCCTAACACAAATGGTTTAGGTTAACCTAATATTTTGCAAATTTAATTTCATTTAACATAATACAATTGAGTGCAAATGCCAATTAAGTAAAAAACTAAAGATTTGTGTTGGTTCAGCTTATTTTATTTAAATAAACTGAGCAAGCAGCTAGAATCATTTTTTTGAGTGCAGTTGATGTGAAAATGAAGTGGATCATTTCCATGACAATATACCATAAGTGCTCAATGGGCACACTTTGTTTCATTAATTATGAAAGTTATGTGGTATGATTGGTTCCCATTTGTACATACAGTACTGTGCAAAAGTCTTAGGCACATCAGTAATTTCACCCCCCCAAAAATGGTTTTAAGCCAGTTATTTATATCTTTTTCTGTAGTGTGTCAGTAGGAAAGATCAGTTTACATTTCCAAACATTCATTTTGCCATTAATTCTAATAATCCACTGAGATTTTTGAATACACAAGGAGTCTGACAACAGCTGGTGCTCCACACGGAGATCTGATCTCACCATCGTTGAATCTGTCTGTGATTACATGAAGAAACAGATGAAACTGAGACAGACTAAATCCAGAAGAGCTGTGGCCGTGTCTCTAAGAAGCTTGAAGAAACCTGCCTGCAAAAATACAGTAATGTGAAGAGTTTTATGCACTTGTGTAAAAATGCTGTAAAGTGAGGATGCTTTCAAAATTACTGTCATAAATAGATTTTATTTATCACTTAAAGTATTAGTTCACTTTCATATAAATTTTTTCTGAAAATGTACTCACCCCCATGTCATCCAAGATGTTCATGTCTTTCTTTCTTCGGTCGAAAAGAAATTAAGGTTTTTGATGAAAACATTCCAGGATTTTTCTCCATATAGTGGACTTCAATGGCCTCCAGACAGTTGAAGGTCCAAATTATAGTTTCAGTGCAGCTTCAAAGGTCTTTAAACGATACCAGATGAGGAATAAGGGTCTTATCTAGCAAAACAATCAGTCATTTTCTACAAAAATACAACTGTATATGCTTTATAAACACAAATGATCGCCTTGCACATGCTTCCACTTTCCATATTCTTCAAAAAGCTTACGCTGTATGTCCTACGCCTTCCCTATTGTACTTACAGAAAAAAACAAAACTGGCGGCGCGTTCGTTCCACAAGTAGAATAGGGAAGGTGTAGGACATACAGTGTAAGCGTTTTGAAGAATGCAGAAACCGGAAGTACTTTCAAGGCGATATTTTGTGTTTATAAAGCATATAAAGAAATTACAAAAAAAAATTACAGATCGTTTCACTAGATAAGACCCTTATTCCTCGTCTGGTATCATTTAAAGCCCTTTGAAGCTGCACTGAAACTGCAATTTTGACCTTCAACTGTCTGGAGGCCATTGAAGTCCACTATATGGAGAAAAATCCTAGAATGTTTTCATCAAAAACCTTAATTTCTTTTCGACTGAAGAAAGAAAGACATGAACATCTTGGATGACATGGGGGTGAGTAAATTATCAGGAAAAGTTTATTTAAAAGTGGACTAATCCTTTAAAACCTTTTTGGGGAGTGAAAATGCTGACGTGTAGGCTACCTAAGACTTTTGCACAGTACTGTACTAAATGCAAAAGTTGCCCTCACCTCGACTTGTTTTAACCTTACTGATTGTATTGTGAAATTAGGTTTCTCCTAAAACTTGTCTGACTTTTAAATATTCCCCACTGGGAGGCGTCATGATAACAGGCAGAGGGAAAACCAAGATTTTATACCCATTAACTCTACATAACTTGAATAGCATGTAATTTGCAAATAAATAACATGTAGCTTAATGTCATTTCATTTTAAATACTATTTAGAAACTGATATAAAATTAATATATTGTATTATAGCCTATATGTTTGTAATAAATATTTATGAATGTTTTAGATTTATCATTTATAAATAATGTAGCTATTTATTTAACATATTTATTATTTACTTTTCATTTAACTTACTGAACTATACAGAATGCTAACATATTACACTAGCTTACTGAACTTCAGGAGGCTCGCATTTTAAATCTGCTTGACTAATACTACGTTAGATGCAGTGAGTCATTAGCTGCTGACATCAGGGCATGTTCTGCTGAAACTCCTCCTCACTCTCTGCTTACGGTCGTTGCTCCTCTCATTTGAAAGTTATGGGCTGTGCGTATAAGTATATAAGTATGGAGTCTTATTCTTCTCTGCTGTGATACATCATTTTCCTCAAATACACTTCAACCAGCAAATTTACGCCAGAAAAAAGTGTTTTATGGCATCAGAACCAAAAAACGACAGTTGCCCAGTGCGCCTCACCGTCTCTGATGGATCTCCCACAACATCTGCGATCATGTTTTCCGCCGGTGTCCTTGGGAACGTGGTCGCATTAATTCTCTTGGAAATACGGCGGAGGAAACAACCCGCATCTTTGTTCCAGGTTCTCGTCACATCTTTGGTCATCACAGATTTGCTGGGAACTTTCTCCGTAAGTCCTCTAGTTTTAACTGCGTACTTGAAGAATGAGTCTTTGATCGGGATGAATGAAAACCGATTCGTTTGCGGCCACTTTGGATATGCGATGACATTTTTCAGTATGGTCACTCTCGCTATTCTTCTTTCCATGGCTGTGGAGCGCTGGCTCTCCATAGGACATCCTTACTTTTATGAGAAGCGCTTGAGTAAACGCTGCGGGTACATCACCATAGCACTCATTTACTTGATTTGCGCTCTTTTCTGTGTCGCACCTTTCCTCGGTTTTGGGAAGTATGTTCAATACTGTCCGGGTACGTGGTGCTTCATTGACATGGACCCATCTGTGCACTCGCACAAAGTGTTTAATATCATCTACGCGACTTGCTTGCTCGTCATGATTATATGTACAGTTTTGTGCAACGTGTCCGTCATCTATCATCTTTCACTCATGAACCGAAGACGCAAGGCGCACCGGAGCTCAATCCAACGGCATCGAGGACACAAGAGGCAGCGGTCCATCACGAAGGAGTTAGAACACCTGGTGCTGCTCGGGTTCATGACCATAGCATTCGTCATTTGCTCTCTTCCTCTCGTGGTAAGGCAGTTACAGAATTATCAAACACCCTATCAAAGTTTCACCTACATGAGTTGACTACTAGAAATAATGTAATGTTCCTGTATGTTCAAAGACACAATGGTGTTTAGTGTCCAAATTACAGGCTGTATTTTTATGTTAATAGTACTTACAAATATGTACAACAGTAAGTTTTATTTTTTTTTCAATTATCTATTAGGTTATACAATAATGACTAGCATCTTTTTTCCCATTAAATACAAGTACTGTACCTTCTCCAATATTCATTAGCCTCTATGAATTAGTCACAAGTACTTATTCATTACATAGGCTACTAGCAACTTTTTCGGTTGCTTCTCACTATCGTAGTAGTATGTATGGACGCTTGTTTCTGCTAGTAAATAAAAAATAGAAAAGATAATTGCGACTTTTAATCTCACAATTCTGACTTTTTTCTTTCGCGATTGCAAATTTATATCTCGCAATTCTGACTTTTTCTCACAGTTGTGACTATTTCTCGCAGTTTCGACTTTATTTTCAAGAATTGTGAATTTCGCAATTCTGACTTTATAACTTGCATTTGTGAGTATATATCACAATTTTGAGAAAAAAAGTTTCGTCAGAAAAAAATGTCAGATGAAAACACAAATTGCAAGAAAAAAGAAAAAATTGTGAGTTTATATTTGCGAGAGAAAGCTAATTGCGAAAAAGTCAAAATTGTGATATATAAACTTGCAGTTCTGACTTTATCACTCGTTGCCGATTTATATCTCACAATTCTAAAAAAAAAAGAATTGTGAGATATAAACTCATAAATTGCAAGCTATAAAGATAGAATTGTGGGACATAAACATTTGTGAGAAAAAAAAGAGTCAGAATTGTGAGTTTACATATCGCGATTTTGACTTTTTTCGCAAAATTGTGAGATATAAATTCAGAATTGCAAGAAAAAAAGTTAGAATTGCAAGATATGAACTCACATTTCTGAAAAAAACTTAGAATTGTGAGATAAAAAAGTTGCAATTACATTTTTTATTCTTCCATATATTACTAAATCTAAAAAATAACTGTAAACAAGGAACAAATTTACACAGTAAAATACCGTTTTCCATTGAAACAGTAATATACTATAAAAACAATGCATTCTGGGTAATATTTGTCATTTTAAGAAAAGAGGCCTTTAGGCTACTTTCTCAAAAACGACAAATAATATTTCCTAGAATGCATTGTGATATACAGAAGTAATATACTGTAAAAACAATGCATTCTGGGTTATATTTGTCATTTTCGAGAAAGTATCCTATAGGTTACCCAGAATGCATTGTTTTATACGATATATTACTGTTTCAGTGGAAAACGGTATTTTACTATGTAAATTTGTAAAAAATGTTATTTTTTAGAGCGTACAAGACAAATAACATTTAAAAAACAAAACAATCGTATAGTTATATAAACCAGGGATGTCCATATAATTCTTTGGCAGGGTGTGTGCAATATGTTAATAATGAAATAGTTACTTGTCTTTACTGAGTTAGTTAGTTGCAAAGGAATAATTAGTGGTATGAAGTGATTAAATAGTGACTAAATGAATACATACAAGTCACTACTGGAACAGGAAATAGTATCTAATGAAAAGGTACTAGTGAATAAATAGTTTTAAGAATTAAAAAAAGAAATTACTTAGTAGTGATTTAAAAATAAGTACTACTGCATAAAATTGAAGTAAGTTATAGTTTAAAGGAATAACTATTTGGCATTCCATATAAAGTGGTCCTAAAAATGTGTGTCAAAATATTGAAATTGAAACAAGCAGGATTTATTAAGACAGACATGTCAGAAAAATATGTTTGTTACAGTATGTTTTCCATTATGAAGTAATAAAAACATTGTTCAAAATGTATTCACAAAATTATTACACTATAACATGTTTTTATGTTGATACTGTTGTTTTAATGTTTAGTTTCACATTGTGTTTTTTTTTTTTTCATAGATTCAAGTGTACCTGAGGTACACTCTCAACCAAGAAAGTCACAAAAATGATCGCATATCCCTTCTTTTAGTATCTGCCAACCCAATCATAGACCCCTGGGTCTTCATCATCCTCAGTCCCCCAGTGCCTCGTCTGCTCTGGAACAAGATGTGTAAGACCGCAAAGTCCAAACCCACGCAGGAGAAGGTCCGCAGCATTCATCCAGTCATGTATCAGTCAAGCCCTCCTGGAGATACAGAAGGAGGGAATTTTCTGAAAATGTACACGGGAACTCCAGGAACAGCTGGCTCCTGATCTCTAAAACCTCTCTATCTTCATGGGAAAGATTATGGAGTGGTTGCTCATCCATGTTATGAAAATAATGGATGCAGAAGTTTCGGGTCACTGGATACCTGAACAGATGAATATGATACCTGAGGGTGAAAGAGCACCTATAATATCTATCATGGAGAATATGAAAGCAAATTAAATTTATTTATTGTCTTTATTTATGGAGAGAAAAAAACATTTTTGTTGAGCAGAAAAAGTTTATTTACCAGGAAGCCTATTGGTAAATATAAATAAACACATGTACAGGCTGAAATGAACCCATACTTCCTGTTTCAACTGCATGTGGAATGCGGTTCTCTTTCTCTGTGTGACTTCATGCTTCATCAGTTTTGTTTTCTGCGTTCCGTTGCAAATATATGCATGACTGAATCATGTCATAGCAAGTCAGTTCATTGTGAAAGAGCCTAACCACTTAAACTGTGTAACAGTCACATGACTGAAGGAGAGGAGTTGAAGCAGGCTAAACTGAGGAAATAAAAGTTTGTTTTGGATCAGTCATGTTCAGAGGTATTCTGTTATGTTTGAATTGGTATTGCTAGACACTAATATGACCTAAAAGTCCCAAACAAATTGTTTACAATGATTTTTTAAGATCTGAGTACAAGTTGTTTAATGGTAGTTATTGATAACGAGGATCTTGATAAAGAGAAAATCAAATGCTAATGTGTTGAAGGGTTCATTCACAATAAATGAAAGTTCTATCATCATTTACTCAACCTCATGTTGTTACAAAACTTCTATTGGACAAAAGAAGATATTCTGAGAAACGTCAGGTTTTTTTTTTTTTTTTTGTTCATTCAACGTATGTCAACGGGCTCTAATGACGTTCAGCGTTCTTCAAATATTCTTTTGTATTCTGCAGAAGAAAGACAGGTTTGTAATGTCATGAGGTTAAGAGTGATGACAGAATTATCATTTTTAGATGCACTATCCCATTAAGAGCATTCTAGCGATCATCTCTGTGTCAGCTTAAAGTGAAAAAGTAGCTGTAATTTTTTATCAGAAGGACACAGGCATGTTCAGTCTGTGTCTTGAGCAACACTTTTTTACACTCTTTATGACCTTTCATCTAATGATCTTGCAACTGTGACTCAAGGTCGAGTCTAGCAGAGACAGTTTTTATTTCAGGTCATTATGTGTCAGCAGACATGACCATTCCCAATATCACTTAACAAATGTAAGACATTATATGAGTGATTGTTTTTTCCATCAGCTCACTCTTTCCTGTGGTTTTGGTTTTACAGTCCCAAATGCAGAGCTTGGTATTCAACTCAAGAACTATGACAGAAATGTCCTTTGTAAAAGCATTTTCTTGTTTCTGAGAATTAATTCCATTACAGTGACAGAATCAAACTTGAACATCTGAAATGCACACTTTATAGCAACTGTTTTATATTTTAGATTGAATACTGTCCTGGGAAAACCAGAGGCTGCTAAAGCGGTTGCGCTGTTTCCCACAATAAACACCAGCTTTTGTGTAAAACATGTGTTTTTAGTTGCAGGTCATTTCCTTAAGAGTCTACATGTTGTTTTTTAATCTTTAACTGCATTGCAAATAGTGAATCTCAGGCTAATAAAAAAGAATGGATGTCCTGTTGTTCACCTCCATGCACAGAAACTCTTACAAGATCCGTGTGTTCATTTAATATGCTCCTTTAATTGGACATTTGGAGAAGAGGAGAGAAAGGGATCCTTATAAGGCAAGACTGCTGGGAAACATTTATCTGTCAGTCTGGCCGTATATTACAGTCTATTGTGTGGTCGCTGTGATGTAGTCTGCACAGGACCTCTCAGAGATGTTATTTCTTTGATAAAGTCAAAGTACTCCAGAAATCAGAGCTTGTTTATCCAGCGTTTGTGGCAGTTTGTCACAGATGGATTATGGGCACCTGATCTGAAGAGACTATCTGTTCTGTGTATTTTCTTTTGTTGAATTTGTGCTGGTAATAGCTGTATTTATATCTTCTTCACTGCAGGATAAAGCATACGCTTTTATCCCGAGATCCACTTAAGGACTGGAACTTTTTAAAATGAATCTTCATTCTGAGCTGAGATGTATAAATATCTTTAACAGATTTTTTTTCTTCTATATTTTGTGGGTTATTCACATCAAGAAGTAAATCAATCAGTTGTTTTTTTTTTTTTCTTCTTCTTTTTGGTGCTATATGGCACAGCTGACACTAATAATAATAATAATAGTAATAAATAACAATAATACCTTTTATTTATCTGCACCTTTCAAGGCACTCAAGGACACAGATGTGACATGCTGATGTAGGGAATGCAGGTTTGAATCTGGTTTGAAACCACGTTCTTGCTTTGTCCTTTCAAATACAAATTACGCATACAAACTGCATACAAAAATTCTAATGCTGTCCTTTCAAGTCACCAACTTTAGTGAAATATTTAGTGAAAGTGTTTCGACACTGCTAATACAAAAGTCCTGATAAATGAAAACAAAATCACAAGGTTAAAAAAATGCTTTAAAAAACAAACAAAAAAAAAAAAATTATGGAGAAACCAAACGTCATAACAAAAAAAAAAAAAAAAAAAAACAACCTAACTTTTACAGAGGGGGAAAAAAACTGAATTAAAAAAAAGAAAAGAAAGTTACTGTCTCCGAAAAGAAAGAATTGACTCTGAACCGCCTAACCTAGTCGTCAGGAATTCCAGTCTCACTTCCATGACCTGCATATGTAACATGGTAACACATTTGAATAATGCCCACCTATGGTCTTCGTTGGCTTCCACAAACAAGGTCTACTTTGACTCTCAAACACTGTATCTACACTGAAAAAAAATTGGAGCAGGATTTACTTGAAAAAAGCTTTGAAACAATTTTCACTCAGAAAAGGCTAGTAAATTTATACTTTGTAAAAGCCTAAACATAATTATTAGTAGCTTTATTTAGAAATGTTTAAGTTAAGTTTACTTGGGAATTCCCAGTAAAGTTTATTGACTCTTTGTTCATAAATTTTATTTAAGTAATGCTTATAAATTTATTATGATTTATTGCATTTTTTTTATACAAAAGTCTATCACTGAAAAAAACAATATGTAAAATTGACTTTTGCAAGTTTTTGCACACATATTTAAGTCAATTTTACACATGGAATTAAGTAAACTCTACTTAACTAAGTTAAGTAAAATTAACAAAGAAAATAAATAATTTTAACATTGCCAATAGGCTGAAAGGTTGAGCAATTTCTACTTTGTTGAGACTTACTTCTTTGTAATATATTTTACTCAAACAATACATATATATTTTACAAACAATATATATTTTACTCAAACAATACACTTTTAAAGTCTATGCTTTACTTAAAGACTTAAAGTATGTGGTACCTGAACACAGAAACCTCAATTGGTACACAATACGCAATGACGGTAACATTCAATGGATCGTTTTTTTGTGTGTGTGAATGTGGCATTTTGAGCAGAAAATTAACTCCAAATGTCACAGAATGGCAAGTTACTAAACATAACCACAAAAGCAATGATAAAACAGTTTAAATACAGCTGGAAAACAGCAAAAAAATCGACCTCATTAATTATTCAAGGCCAAGTGCATGATGGGAACACCAGTATCAGAAAAGTTGAGTAGTTTTACTTAATTTTATTATGTTGATATTTACACTTTAATTTCTATAAGCTTAATTTGAGTAGCTACTAATATAGAATTTACTTAGTTTTTTTAATTCTTGCCTGAACTAACTTTTTCATGTAAAAATTACATTTGTTTTTTCTGTAATATATACTTCACCATAAAATCATTTTTACAGTGTTCGTGTTGTGTTATGTCCTGTTCACACACGGAAACTTACAGTAGCGTCTGGAACACTGCCTGTATGAACATGCGAGTCAAGCCCGTATTCTCTTACTAGTAACCATAACTAGGAAACTTGTATTTACAGACCCAGACCCAGATGCAGATATCAGTTTCTCAGAGAGCAATCCGCCACTCACTCTCCAGAATTACCAGGTACCAGGTTATTACCAGGCATTATACAACATTAATTGCCATAAAGCAATGGGACCGGATGCTGTTTTGGGACGAGTATTTAAGTAATGTGCTAATGAGCTCACTGCAGTGTTCACACACATCTTCAACCTGTCGTTACAGCACTATCATTCCCATTCCTAAAACTTCTGCAGTTACCAGCATGAATGGCTACCGGCCAATTTCTCTCACCCCAGTTATCATGAAATGCTTTGAGAGATTGGTTCTGTCCCACATCAAGGCATGCATTCCTTCAGACCTGGACAATCTATATGTTTACAGGACCAATAGATCCACGGACGATGCAATTTCAACTGCACTGCATACAGCACTCACACACCTGGAAAACCCTAACAGCTACATCAGAGTGTTATTTGTGGATTACAGCTCCGCATTTAATACCATTAGTCCAATAAAACCGGTCAATAATCTATAAACACTGGGTCTGGGAGCCCTTCTCTGTCACTGGATTAAATGTTTCCTCACCCATTGTTAACACTGGAGTCCCCCAAGGCTGCGTTCTCAGTCCAGCACTTTACTCTCTTTTCACACATGATTGCACTTCCTCCCACAACTAATACCCTCATCAAATTTGCAGATGACACAACCATAGTGGGACTCATAACTGATAATAATGAAACTGACTACAGAGAGGAGGTCCGGACACTTTAAAATAAAAATTTCCTGATAATTTACTCACCCCCATGTCATCAAAGATGTTCATGTCCTTCTTTCTAAAATTACGATTTTTGATGAAAACATTCCAGGATTATTCTCCTTATAATGGACTTAAATGGACCATTTTGAAGGTCAAAATTATAGTTTCAGTGCAGCTTCAAAGGGCTTTAAACAATACCAGAGGAGGAATAAGGGTCTTATCTAGAGAAATGATCGTTCATTTTCGAAAAAAAAAAAAAAAAAGTAAATGCATATGCTTTATATAAACAAATGATCGCCTTCCGAGTGGTTCCGCCAAAACCGAAATTTCGTATTCTTCAAAAAGCTTAAGCTGTACTCTACTTACGGAAAAAATGGAACTGGTGCTGCGTTCGTTCCGTAAGTAGAATAGGGAAGGCGTAGGACATACAGTGTAAGCTTTTTGAAGAATACGAAAGTGCGGTTTTGGCGGAACCACTTGGAAGGCAATCATTTGTTTATATAAAGCATATACATTTATATTTTTTCGAAAATGACTGATCGTTTCGCTAGATAAGACCCTTATTCCTCGCCTGGTATCGTTTAAAGCCCTTTGAAGCTGCACTGGAGCTGCACCATTTGGAGGCCATTGAAGTCTACTATAAGGAGAATAATCCTGGAATGTTTTCATCAAAAACCTTAATTTCTTTTCGACTGAAGAAAGAAAGACATGGACATCTTGGATGACATGGGTTTGAGTAAATTATCAGGAAATTTTTATTTGAAAGTGAACTAATCCTTTAAATATTTCCTCCATCATCAAGAGAGCCCAGCAAAGGCTGTTTTTCCTGAGGACTTTGAGATGCAATTGGCTTCCCCAGAGACTGCTGATAAGCTTCTACCGCTGTACGATAGAGAACATTTTAACATACTGCTGTACTGCATAGTATTCCAGCAGCACTGTTGCGGACAGGAAAGATCAGCAGCGGGTTGTGAGGATGGCTGAAAGGATTGTTGGTTCTTCTCTTCCAAGCCTGGGTGACATCTATTCAAACCGTTTTTTCACATGAGCTACAAACATCCAGCAGGACTCCTTACATCCTGGGAATCCTTTTTTTTGCCACCCTCCCCTCAGGTAGACTAAGAACCCCAGGAACAAGAACAAATATACTGCGGAACATTTTCTTTCCCAGGGCTGTGGACAGGTTGCAGAAGCTTAAGTAACCCCAGAAACAAACATACAATGCACTTTATGCATAATGCACTTTATGCACACATAATAGTAAGCAGACTGTGTGCAATAATTGGGACTCATGGGCAATAACTAATTTTGACTGTGTGTACTCTTAATTATTTATTTTATTTACATGGGCAATAACTTTTTAACTGTGTGTATTCTTAGTTATCTATCTATCTGGGCATTTATCTGGGCAATAACTCATTTTAACTATGTGTACTCTTAGTTATTTATTTATCTGTTCTTAAATATATAAATCTATTTTTATTGTGTTGCATACTTGATTGCTTCAAACTGAATTTCATTGTATTTAATATGCAATGACAATAATAAAGTCCCTAGACCCTGTATTTACATTAATTACGAGGGCACATGAAGGCAGCATTAATTACAAATGGGAAACCCGGATTTTACTTCAAGTTTCTTAGTTTTGTCGGTGCCGATTGCCTTGTGGGCAGCGTGTCGACATATGCCGCAGTTGCGCTTCGGGGGACCCGAGTTCGTGTCCCGGCTCATGGACCTTTCCCGATCCCTTCTCCCAATTCGCTTACTGTCAACTAACTGTCCTATCTCAATAAAAAAAAAAGGCAAAAAATACATCAAAAAAAAAAAAAAGTTTCTGAGTTTTGTCAGTGAGAAAACATGTCAGACGCAAAGGATGCAGTCTGTATTGACGGTAATTTTTTTTTTTAAATTAATGAAATCATTATTATTTAAGTTGCATGTACAAAATATGATAGTATTGTACACTACGACAGAATACATAACGATTCAATTTACAGCACCTTCATAAATTTGATAAAGAACAAATACACTGATGCACATTCTTCATCACAATATTATTCATCATTATAATTATTTATTCATTATTATTCAAACATTATTCATAATTTTGTAGATGTATAGTTTATAAATCTTGCTGAATTTTTCTGATGTCGTAATTACGACTTCCCAAATTCCCTGGAGGACTTGAATGCACCAACAAACTCAGGCACTAAAGCATACTTAATTTTTTTTTTTTTATATTATGTTTCAGGGCTGTGTGCAAGTGCAATTCTGCCAGAATTCCGTATATTTATTACTTCAGTCACACTTTATATTAGGTGTCCTTATCTAAGCACAATGTACTTATTGTGATCATGTTGTATTGCAAAGCACTTTTACTGTTATTGATGTGTTATACTGGTAAGGTTAGGGACAGGTTTGGTGGTATGGGTAGGTTTAAGGGTGGGTTAAGGTGTAAGAGAAGAGTCAACAGTGTAATTATAGATATAATTACAGAAATGAATTACATATGTAATTATATGCAAGTATTTTTAAACATAAGTACAATATCAAAACATGTATGTACATAATAAGTGCATGGTATCAAATGATTAATTTAATTGTTAGTACATAGTAGTTAAGGACACTTATAAATTGGGACCATAATTCTTCAGATGTCCTTTTTTTTTTTTTTTTACATGAATGGTACACAGCAAAATCCCCAGAGTTAAATCAACTCTGCTCAGTTTATATATGGTCCCTCTCTATATAGTGTTAAAGTAACACTGAAGCAGAGTTAAAGTTAATGAGATAATTAAGTGGTTAAGTTATGATTGAGCATTAGTGATGAACACCTACTGTTAACAAGCATAATCACTGAAGAGAAACACAATAACTACAAAGGACTTCCAGCCACAGCCTTAGATGAAATCAACTGAAGATCAAAGACATTAAATCTCTCAAGATCTGATTAAACAACTACACAAACAGCATATTATCTCATTAACTTAATTCTGCTTCAGTGTTATTTTAACTATATGTAGAGAGGGACCATAGGTTCTCTGAGCAGAGTTGATTTAACTCTGGGGATTTTGCTGTGTACAGTCATTCTGAAAGTGATAATATGCATCTTCACCATACAAGCACTCTTGGTGAAATAATAGGGAATATTTTTACATTTATAGCAAGACCAAGTTATTTATGATTTCATAGTTTTTGCTTTCTTTTCTATTTGACCCGTCTGTTTCTCTGTGTGGCTCCAAGGGTAATTAACATGCAATCACTGCGATCACACTGAGATAGGGCTAATGTCCTGAGAAGCACATCCAAGTATTTGCTGACATTAGAACATCATTAACAGGGAACTGTAGAAACATTGCCTGGCACTCTTGGACTCACATCAACTGCAAGATCAACACTGAAAGATTGCATAACAGCAGTCAGATGCTTTAATTACTGTGCTGAAATGACTAAACAATAGCAGGAGTTTCACCTTGAGCAACTTTCAGAAGTTACTCAGACAGCTTATTTACAGAGTAAACATTGAGAAATCTCATTACCTGCTGAAATGATTTTCACTAACACATTCTCATTGTTTTTTTTTTTTTTAGAATAACACTAAATAAGGAATGTATTACACTGTAAAAAATTATATGATCAAGTCATGGCAACACAGGTTTTTCCATTACTTTAACTCATCAAAATAATCTAAACAGTTTCAGCTTCATTTTTTAAGTTATACATGATTCAACTAGGCAAGATTAAATAAAAAACTTGAAAAGCCCATTTGATTAGACTTATTTAAAGGTACACTATGCATTTTTTTTTTTTTTTTTTCAAAATTAACAAAGTTAAATAATGAAGAAGAAGAAGAAAAAGTTTTATTTATATAGCGCCTTTCCATAGCTCAAGGTCGCTTCACATAGTGCTATACAATATATTTGCACATCCACATACACAATACAAACACATAAGGCCAGATTTAGCCACATTATCCAAAATACATATTGAAAAGATATGTTTTTAGCTGAGTCTTGAAGGTAGGCAAAGATGATATAATACGAAGTGTAAGGGGTAGCGAATTCCATAATTTAGGAGCATTAACACTAAATGACCTACCACCTACAGTGGACAGCTGAAAATGAGGAATGGACAAAAGACCAATGATCTGAGGACTGGGCAGGAGAGTAGGAGTAGAGTAAGTCAGACAGATATGGAGGTGCAAGACCATTTAATGCCTTAGAAGTAATATCTTAAAGTGAATACGTGATGCCATAGGTAGCCAGTGCAGATCATGGAGTAGAGGAGTAATGTGAGCAGAATGCCTGGTAGAGGTGAGAACTCTTGCTGCAGTTCTGAACATACTGTAACCTTGCTATGAGTTTTTAGGCAGACCAAGAAATAGAGCATTGCAATAATCCAGACGTGATGTGATTAATGCATGAATTAAGATTTCAGCATCAGCTAGAGTGAGAGAAGATCGAAGACGTGCAATATTACGAAGATGGAAAAAAGACAGAAGAAATATGAGAGGCAAAAGATAGAGATGAGTCAAATAAGACACCAAGATTACGGACAGATGAAGAAGGCTTAACATGAACCCCGTCAAATTTCAAAGGACAGGTCCATCCTTTTGACTGAGGTAGCAGAGCCAATCATCAATATTTCAGTTTTGTTATTATTTAGTTTAAAAAAATTCAAGGACATCCAATGCTTGATATCCCTGATGCATGCAGTAAGTGAGTCAGGCAAGGATAGCCTATCAGAGCTGGTGGTAAGGTAGATTTGAATGTCATCAGAATAGCAATGAAATTGAAGTCCATGCATATATGCAATATAAATGATGAAATGAGCCAGGAAAGAGCTGAACCAGTGATACCGATATCAGTTGAGTCAATACATCAATCCTTCTTCCAAAACATGTTTTTGTCTTACCCCGATTTACTATGGTAAGCCTATGTTAGACCTAGTGGGATGGTTTTTGCAGGAAATTGTGTACATGCGTCACTCACCCGTGTGTGTCTCGTCATATCAGTAAATAGACAAAAGACGCTCCACCTATTTTGAGGTTAAGATGGTAGTTTCAGTACTACTCTGCCAGGTTCACACATAATCTTTAAGAGCTCCACAGAAAGTGACGCAGATCTCCACAGAATTTAAATATGCGTCAATATAAACCGGCTTAAGGATGTTTGTTTCTGAAATATTTTGGCTTTTATTATGCTTTCAGGTACCAATAGCAGTTACATTCATTCCACAGATTTCCCCCACAAAGAAGTCAGCATAATTTAATGGGCTTGAAAGTAAATTATAAACAAACTTAAATAAAACACAAAGTCATTGATGAGTTTTAGCTGTGCGGATAATGGATTAAATATCCTTTGATATCTATAAGGCAGAAAATCATTAAAATGCAATGCAGACATACATGTTCATATCAGTGTTCTGTGTTCTGTACCAAAAAAGGTAAAATTGCTTTACCTATTTTTTTGTGTGTACTTAATGAGATTTTTAGGAATGTGTGACTATTAATCAAATGAAAAGGTTAAAGGACCAAAGTAAAAGAAAGGTTTAAAATGAGTATACATATCTAGATTGAGATAAATTTATTTTTATATCTCAGTTTTCTGGGAAAATATCAGAGTTCATAAGATTGTGAAAATGTGTATCTTGGATATAATCCAGCAATATTTTTGTTCCTGTTGAAATCCCTGCAGTAGAGTCCACCAAACCTCAAAAAGACGACTTTTTATGCTATTTATTTTGGCATCCTTAGTAGTCTTGATTCTAGATAACAACAATGCAGTTTTCAAAAAGTAACAACACTTTATTTATTTAGTTTTTTTTTTAGGTAATTGCCATGCTATATCCAAGGAAGATTATTATAAAAATAACACAAGTTTTATTAAATAACTCAAAATAGAATGATCCAACAGAAAGCAGTGTCCATCTGTCATGTATAGTTTTGGTTTTGTGTTCATGAATCATGTCTTCATTTTGAAGTTTAGTCATGATTCATGTTCCTGTTTGTCATTGCTTTGTTTCTGTGTTTGCCATGTGCTCCCTTATGTCATGTGATTCCCTTGTTTGTATCATGTGATCTTGCCATATGCTTCCTTGTCATGTGTCCTATGTTGTCATTGGTTTATTGGTTGATTGTGTACATGTGTTCCTTGTTTGTGATTAGTCCTTGTGTATTTAAAGGATTAGTCCACTTTTATATAAACTTTTCCTGATAATTTACTCACCCCCATGTCATCCAAGATGTTCATGTCTTTTTTTCATCAGTCGAAAAGAAATTAAGGTTTTTGATGAAAACATTCCAGGATTATTCTCCTTATAGTGGACTTCAATGGCCTTCAGATGGTTGAAGGTCAAAATTACAGTTTCAGCGCAGCTTCAAAGGGCTTTAAAGGATACCAGACGAGGAATAAGGGTCTTATCTAGCGAAACGAAAAAAATGCAACCGTTTATGCTTTATAAACACAAAATATCACCTTGAACGTACTTCCGGTTTCTGCTTTCTTCAAAACGCTTATGCTGTATGACCTACGCCTTTCCTATTCTACTTACGGAACAAACGTGGCGGCAGTTTCATTTTTTTCGTAAGTAGAATAGGGAAGGCGTAGGACATACAGCGTAAGCGTTTTGAAGAATGCGAAAACCGGAAGTACGTTCAAGGCGATATTTTGTTTATAAAGCATAGTTGTATTTTTTTCGAAAATGACCAATCGTTTCTCTAGATAAGACCCTTATTCCTCGTCTGGTATCATTTAAAAACCTTTGAAGCTGCACTGAAACTGTAATTTCGACCTTCAACCGTCTGGAGGCCATTGAAGTCCACTATATGAAGAAATCCTGGAATGTTTTCATCAAAAACCTTAATTCCTTTTCAACTGACGAAAGACATGAACATCTTGGATGACATGGGGGTGAATAAATCATCAGGAAAAGTTTATTTAAAAGTGGACTAATCCTTTAAAGGTCCATTCACGCGGCCTCATAATTCCTGTAGTTACGCGATTCTAGCTTGTAAAAAGCGTTCACATCCTCGTAGAGCTCGTAATTACAGCTTGTAAGCTGGGAGTTTTCTGAAAGCTCCCAGATGTACCATGTGGCCGCTGTACAACCTGACTGCTGTACTATTCATAGGCATTGATAGTGGTGCATTGGAAATGCATAATTCCCAGTCCAAGGACGTGAACAGCTCCAAATATAACGTCACGTGTTGTCATCTCAAGATTCCGGTAAATACGAGGTGGCGTGAACGCAGCATAAGCCCTCATGTTTGCCTTGTCCTTTGTTTAGAATTGTCCCTGTATCACTGATGGTGAGTTTTATGTTGTTACCAAGCAAAGTCTAGCCTTTGTTTTTGTATTTTGGTTGTTTGTTGTGAATAAAACTGCACATAGGTTCTGCAAAGCCAGTGGACTTTACGTTGCACCATCAGTGTCACATGATAATGTCCATGAAAATGAAACTAACTAAACAGAACTGTGACAGTAATATGAATTAAATAAAAAGAATGTACTGCCCATCAGTTTGTGGAATATTCAAATTATCATCAGTATATTATGTAAATTATACTATATGTAGGCTACAATGTAATCACAGTATTGTAAGTTCATAACTCCACCAGAAATTTAGTTGCAATGCAAAACATGTTCTTGGCTGTTTCTCACATCAGTTTTACACAAATCACGTCACAAAACAAGCCTTGGGGTAAGTTGCTGAAACATGCAATTGTGGCATCGATATAAAGATGTCCTAACCTGTGTGTCTTGCATGGGCATGAATCATGATGGTGTGAGGGGGCGAAATGTGACTAGAGATGTCAGTAAACCAAGCTCATTCAATTGGAAAGAGGATGCGAAACATTAGCACATCATTAAGATAAACTTAAAAGTTGAGGAAATATCCGCAGATCCTGGAAACTCGAGAATGGGATACTGCCTGATGCCATTCCAGGACTTGTCTCAACACATTCTGCTACAGTTCTTCTGCCCACACAGAATCACCCGCAGAAAGCTACACATAATTTAAACCTGTCATTCACAAAGCTCTGCCTTCATTCATTCTTTTCTTTTTTTTTTTACCATGTTTAAATACATTCATCAGGGATTAGTTGCACCAACCGTTCTTACTTAACCGTTCTTATACGTAAGTTCTTACTTAAATAGGAACGTAAAGTTTATGCTTGTTTAAATTACTTAGTTATGAGCTAAAACAACACAAATGCTATACATTTTGTCCTAACTTAACTTTATTGTGTTCAATCTAGTATGTGTATATAATATAATAATTGAAGTTTACTCAATCCATTAGTGTTGGGAATACATGAATCATTTCTGTTGCACTTCATCTGAAACTGGGCGGTGCTGGTCGGTGGATTGTTAGTTCCCAGCATGCTAGAGACTAGATCCTAACTTTAGAATCCCATCTTATCTGTTTGGTAACCATGCAATTACAGTTAGTACCTCATTTAGGAGTCCTAAATTAAGATGGAAGCTATTACAGAATTACATTTCTTAAGTGCATTATCTTATCTTAACTATGGGTAGGAAAATGGTATTACAGAAGGATCCTAACTCAACAACAACAACAACAAAACCTGTCTTAACTTTAGGATAACCCAGCTGGAGTCCTAACTTCAAAATTATTTGAAAGCCAACTGTAAAAATCACATATCAATTGCCCTGTTTGAGAATGGTGTCACATTTATTAATGGTTCAAGATGAAGAACAATGTTTGATGGTGGAAAGACTTTTAAACACCCAAATGATGTGCTGCACTTTTATGACAAAACACTGATAAAGTTAAAGACTCCCATTATATATAGTGATAGGCTTTGCCTTTAATTTCTACCAAGCTTATCAAACCTTCTCTTTCTGCAGCACTTAATTAAAGCACACATTTTGTTTCTCCAATTTAATCTTTAGCATTTACTTCAGCTGCTTGTGCATTATTGGTTGATTGGAAACAGACCTGAGGGTTGATTACTGAACTCGATGGGTTTAAGATTTCCTAACTACAAATAGATAAGATGAGATTTTATAAGATTGGATAAAAATTCTAAATCAAGTTAAGATTTGCTTCTGTACGAATTGGTGAAAAAAAATAAAAATAAAATAAAAAATAAAATATTAACTTGTCAGATCTTAACTTAAGACTTAAGATAGAAAGTTTCGGTAATATTCCCCCAGAAGAGTAAATTTTGAAATTGTGGCTGTGTCCGAAATCGCATACTCTCTTGAATATTTTAAATAAGTACTTTGTGACCTGGAAAAAAAATATATGTTCTATATATTTTATGAATGTGTGTAGTATGAATGTAATCTGGATGTACTACATGTCAATTTAATGTCAATGATCTAATAGTAGCCTTCAAATATGTAAGCAGAAGTTGTGTTGAAATGCCATGAATTATCCTTGATTCTAACTTCTTTTGCCACATGTAACTAATGGTAAAATATATTTCCACTGTAACATGATACTACTTAATCATGTTAACAAATATGTATGTATAATGAATATATATAATAAATACGTTAATATGCAAATAATATTCTGTATTTGAAATTAATAAGAATCAATAAACAAATACATTTATTTATTGTGTGTATTTTTTTGACATGCACACAGAGTCATGCTGTTTAAGGTCAGGTTTGTGTTGAAGAGCCTGTAACTAAGTAATTTATTCACATTACTGTATGTTCTCTCTCAAAGTGTAAGCTTGTGTAAATGTCAGCATTATCATATATCTCTAAAGGATTGACATCTGTCAGGTAAACAAGAGCTTATTGATGCAGATTCTGCATTCTGCTGCTTTATTTTTTTCCAACATTACTCTTTGTCTGAGACTTATGTATTTAATTGTTACTTTTTAACTAAGTTTAATGGTGTAGCTAAAAACAAATTTAGTAGTATGTAAGATACAGCTTAGTGCCCCTTTACCTCAAAAACTAGGCTGAGTTTATGCACAGCTGGTGCAATCCGGCCCCAGATTCCCCCAAAACCATTGCAATAATAATAATAAAAATAAATGATATTTAAATAAATAAATTCCATCTAGGTCTGCTAGTGTTTTGTAGATGAGTTCTTAGTAGTTATATACTTCATTATGAATTGCCCCCTCAGCTACTTGAAGACCAAACTTAAATGTCTTGTTTCCCACAGAGACCAAGGTTTGGCATGTACAAGTGAAGCAGCTGTGTTTACTTACAAAAGTTTACTCTGGAACCATGCTCTCTTTTCAGCAGCCTTGATCATCAGCAGCCTTTACTCTACAGTGGCTGTCTGGACGTCCTTTAAGAGGAACACACAAATACTTAACGTGAAGTATGAATCATCACATTAAAACTGACTTAACTCTTAATGGTCCCTAATTGTACTGACGATTTAGTCCCTTGGGGTCAGATTGACCCCAAACTTTTACAGAGCGATTGAATTTTTTATATGTTAAACTATATATAATTTTTTTATTTACTTCTCATCTATGCATTTATGCTGTGTTTTTGTGGATATTTTGTATTTCTTTACCTATTTACTGCACAATTACTTAAGTATGTCATAAACTGGCTTATGAAAAATAGATTTTTAATGAAAAAATCACTTTAATGATGAACTTAAATCTAAATTGTATTTGGATACATGTGTTACTCTATGTGTTAGGGATAGAATACTACCATCTACAGGTTTGTGGAAAAACTTTAGGAATTATAGTTAAAGAAAGAAAGTGCAATGATCACATATATCCAATAGAGGACAATAAAGGCTGTATGTTTGTGTTTATGTGTGTGTGTGTGTATGAGATAGAAAGTTTGTTCCACTTTGTGTTTAATTTAAATGTAGAACATTTCAGATTTATTCTGGATTTTTTTTTTTTTTTTTTTTTTGACAAATTAAATAAAAAAAAAGTACATTTTTTAAATTTTCCCATTCATTTTCAATGTGGGGTCAATCTGACCCCGAGGGTTTTTTTTTTTTTTTTTACACACCTTTAGAACTGTCACAGACACGCCAGGTTCTACACTCACCCAATCACAACGCACTCCCTCTCCTGAGTATTAACTAGCCCACCTGACACGCATCAGCACTCATCACCACAGCAGCATAAAAGACACTCCAGAGCATTCAGTCACTATCTGGTCTCGTTAACGCATACCTACCTGTTAAAGCTGCAGTAGGTAACTTTTGTAAAAATGTATTTTTTACATATTTGTTAAACCTGTCATTATGTCCTGACAGTAGAATATGAGACAGATAATCTGTGAAAAAATCAAGCTCCTCTGGCTCCTCCCAGTGGTCCTATGGCCATTTGCAGAAATACACCGCTCCCGGTAAGAAACAACCAATCAGAGCCAGGAGGAGTGTCTTAGCAGTGTCAATCAAGCGCGTGTGCGCGCTGATCTCACCCCTCTCATGCACAGCGCCAGCGCGTACAGGCGTTCAAATTCAAGATTACCGGTGTGCCGCAGCTTTGCTTATGGCAGACAAACAATCCAAACTGCCAATTCCTCGAGTGGCACCTGCTCATAAAATAAAGACGGGTAAACGGAAAAAGACGATGACGATGATAAAAAAGCCAAAAAGAAAGAATTAGATAGAGCCCGAAATAAAACGAGGGTAAATATCAGAGCAGCTTTTCCGAGGTGGAGGGAGCTACGTGTCCTGAAAGGATTAAAAACCGATGCAGAGTCAGACACATTTCTGCTTGACAAGTAAGTATCCCTGCTTGATTTGTTTCATTTTTTAAGAACTACACAACTAAGATAATTTCAAAACAGGCCTGCCCTTTCCAGTATTGTTGGCGACTCATCCTCAGATCGGTTCGAATATTATTGTGAAAGTCTATATTACTAAGTTCACTATGTCGGTTCTACCTCAGCGGTATTCATGGTGTGTTATTAGATGTTTGGTCTGAAGGATTATGATGTATGATTCATTGTACAAACATAAGGACAACTGAAAATTAGAGGCAAGTTGGTAGAGACGCAGCATATAAAGTTCACGGAGGCTCCGTTGTGATGGGGGAGGAGCTGTGGAGGGAGGGCTGTAGCGCAGCAGAGAGCAAGGGGGAGTGACCTGTGAGTTGTGCTTGTTCAAATTTTCAGGCTAAGCCAACGTTTTCTAAAAACTCCCTACAGCAGCTTTAAGCTTACCTCAAGGACTCTGCTGACTTCTACTTACCCGTATCCAGCATTCCATGTGACTCCTAGTGTCTCCTCGTCTCCTGTGAGTGTCATCATGTCTGCTCCATGCCTGTCTGGTTCCACGATTCCTGGGAAAGATGAAGACAAGTATCAGATCCAGTATCATCTTCAGTCACAAACTTAACCTGCTTCCACTCACCTGCACTTTGCCATCGATCTCTGGTTGTTCAATAAACTGTATATTAACTATACCTGTGTCTCCGTCCCCTTCTGTACGTAACAAGAACAACCAAATCAAGCCCAGATTTTTGTGCATGTTTAGATAGATTATTTAGGAAAATTCACAGAGTCTCATGCCCCTGAGATGAAGGGAAAACGTTTTAAAAATGAAGGAAACTGTCAGTGGGGTCAGATTGACCCCAAGGACCCATTTGATTAAATTAAAATAATTTGAAATAATTAAGATTTCATTGTTTTACACTTGTCTCAAACTAAGATTTCCAATGGAGGGAGGGAGGAGCCAGGATGGAGTCATATGGCCGACTGAGGTGCCAGGCAGAGTTCGATGGATGAAGAGACCAGGCAACAATGGAGGACCATGAGACCAAGGTGGAGCCGCAGTAATGAGTGGCCGAGGTGGAGCCAGGGTGCCGGATGACTGAGGTGAAGCCGATGGAAATGATGACTGAGGCGGAGCCAGAGGGAAGAAGGTGCTTGACAGAGCTGAAGGGGTAGAGGAACGAGGCTCAGCTTAGGGCCCGGAATTCCATGGCAGAGGTAGAGCAACGATTGACCTAGGTAAAACCAGAGGAACGAGGGAGCCTGGTAGAGCCAGAAGGACGATGGTCCCAGGTGGAGCCGAGGGAGCGAGGAGCCACGGTGGTGCCAACTGGTTGACGGGCCTTGGTGGAATAATTGGCTCAGAGGCCCAAGGTGGAGGCAGGGGATCAACACACTAAGTCGGAGCTGGGGACTGGGAGGCCCGAGGCCTTGTAGCATAGCTGGGCTTAGAAGGAGGAGCTGGACAGGACCAGCAGAGCTGACACCGAGCTGACACTTGATGGCTTACTTGGAGAAGGAGGGAGGTTGAGGCTGGGTGAGACCATCAGCGACAAAGGAGACTTGGAGCTGAGTGGAACCAGCTGGGATGAAAGAGACTTGAGGCTGGGTGGGACCAGTGGCAATGAAGGAGACAGGAGGTTGTATGGGACTAGTGGAGGAAATAAGGTTTGAGAACAGGATGATATCAGGATGTCATATAATCCAGGTGTCTGGGGTTGGAGAATTGTTAGAATACTCCTCAGCACAGTCCAGCTCCACTAGACTCTTTATTTGTACAGACATAGGGACTGGCTCACATACCTGGTCAGACTTGTCGGCAGGATTTGGCTATAGGACAGACGTGGCAGCAGGCTTTGACTCCGTGACGGCCATTGGCTCTGGCTCTAGGTCTGCGGTAGGCTCAGGTTCTAGGTCTATAGCATTAGTGGTGCTGGTTCTGGTTCACACCCAACACCAAACAAAAGACAAACTAAACTGAGGGCAATGTATAACTTACACAGAGAACTAATGATCTAAAAAAAATCTTTAAATCCACTGATTTCAAAGGAGTTGATACTAGTAAATCTTCTAAAAGTTCTTTCTTATACATATATTCAAACAATTCTCATCAATTTTGAAAAAAAGAAAAAATCACAGAGTTTATGTAAAATTTTCATAAAATAATGAGGTAATATTTTTATTAACACAGTAACATTTCACTCATCAATACAATGTTACTGATCAAATACAATATGGCTTTATTTAAAAAGCTATGATTGTATTATAAGCTTACATTACAACTGTTCTACAAATGTGGTGTCATTTTTATCACACCAAACCCCTGCTTGCCCCTGTAA
Source organism: Ancherythroculter nigrocauda (assembly GCA_036281575.1). Taxonomy (NCBI): domain Eukaryota; kingdom Metazoa; phylum Chordata; class Actinopteri; order Cypriniformes; family Xenocyprididae; genus Ancherythroculter; species Ancherythroculter nigrocauda. The sequence goes on along the minus strand of VTFQ01000014.1, from coordinate 10,660,273 downwards.
TTGTTTACCAAGGAAACAATTGATTTTTAATAATTTACCAATCATGCTTTGGTAAGTCTTAATTATGACATAAAAAGTCCATAATTTTGATTCATAGATAATTGATTAATTTCATAAAGCCTATTTTCACCACATAAGAAAAAAAAAAAAAAACGTTTTTGTAAATTATAATTGACATACTAACTTGTATTTATGAGATGAAAAATTAAAATTATGACATAGTAAGTCGAAAGTCAATATGAGTCATTTCATATCATAATCATAATATTTACTTTTTTATTGCATAAATATGACTTATAATTTTACTTATGTCAAATATGGGCTTCTATAATAAAGAAGTCATTTTTTTTTCCAAAAAAAGCTTAAAATGCCATTTACACAGCGGCCATTTCGATCATAGAATGCTATTGGTTAGGTTTTGGGTGTAGAGGGAGGAGGCGAGGACTCAGAGTGATTTTATTTAATGAAAACAGCAAAACAAAAGCAAACAAAAAACTACCCTGTAGGGGAAAACACAGTCATCAGGGCACAGCAGATTACAAAAGGAGCACACAATCCAGACACATTAGGTAATGATCAAACACAAGACCGAGAACACAGGGAGAATAAATGAGGAAAGAAATAAAGAGGGTAACAATGAAAGACAAATTTTTGAAAATTATGCCATTATCGTCTCCATGTAAACTACAAGAATGTGAATTTGTGAAAACAGTGACGCCATGAGTGTGCATATTACTTGTTCATTTATAGGCACGTACTTTCTTTGGCATCGCCAACTACCGAGTGACAGAACCCTGACAGTTATTAAACACAATAGCCTACATCGTTTGAGATGTGGTGGAAATGTTCAAGACTTTTGGCAAAAAAGTTCCAAAAATGATGAAACGAATTCTCCTGTGATTTTGTTTGTTTGTTTTTTGTAAATTTCTAATAAAACACCTAACACATTGTTCTCCTCCTCCATATATTTCATAATTTTGATGAGTAATTTGCTGTCATGACAGAAAATAATCACACATTTAGCCACAGATTTCTTAACACTTTGATGTTTTAATGCACATTGTGGTCCTAATTTGAAGCATGAATCCTTTTGAAGGAAATGTGTTCAACAGATGTTGTAATTTATCTGTGAAGGAGATACATTTAGACAGATGATTTTACAATTGGGGATTTTTAGCCCTTTGTTTAGTGAAAAGTGAGAAATAAATTAAAAAGAATTCTCTCAAGGAGGATACAAATTATCGGTTGTGTTTGCTGGCTCAACATGCTCCTTTACTCTCACTAAGACTAATAAAAACAGTACACAACATCTGTACAAAATGCTTGCCAGCAAACAATCCACGCTGTCATTTCAAACAGATAAATGAAACACAAGTAGGCCTGTTATTTAGCTTTTAATCATACTCATGAGATAAGATAACCCAAATAATAAATAGAACTTTATGCTTCACATGGTTGATTGGAAAGGAAGTGTGAAATCTGGAATATGTCAGTTAACATCAGGCCAGCTCCTGCTCAGAATGCTGCCTAATGCACATTCCTTTATGGCTTCATCCACAAAGCAATGAACTATGATTAGCTCAGGCATTGCAGATTGTCAGGCTGTCTAAACAAAACAGAGTCACACGTTCTTTAAGCCTTAAATAACTGGAACTGCAGGGCACAGTAACACTGAAAACATCACAACATTTAAAACTGTCTATGTTCAGGTTATGCCCTAAATATTTAAAGGTGCCCTAGAACGTTCTTTCACAAGATGTAATATAAGTCTAAGGTGTCCCCTGAATGTGTCTGTGAAGTTTCAGCTCAAAATACCCCATAGATTTTTTTTAAATTAATTTTTTTAACTGCCTATTTTGGGGCATCATTAACTATGCACCGATTCAGCGTGCGGCCCCTTTAAATTTCGCGCTCGACTATAATACAGTGCATAAACAAAGTTCACACAGCTAATATAACCCTCAAATAGATCTTTACAAAATGTTCGTCATGCATGCTGCATGCATGCTTTGGATCATGTGAGTATAGTATTTATTTGGATGTTTACATTTGATTCTGAATGAGTTTGAGGCTATGCTCCATGGCTAACGGGCTAATGCTACACTGCTGGAGAGATTTATAAAGATATATGTTGAGATTCACCTGTTCTTCGGAGGTCTTTTAAACAAATGAGATTTACATAAGAAGGAGGAAACAATGGAGTTTGAGACTCACTGTATGTCATTTCCATGTACTGAACTCTTGTTATTCAACTTTGCCAAGGTAAATTCAATTTCCCATTCGATGGCACCTTTAACATTAGGAACTTTTTGAACAAATTTGGTTATTGCTATAAGCTGAGCTGCTTACTTGTAGAATTCAATATTAAGAAATAAATTGTGGTTTTGTGAATTCTCTGAATGGTGTGCACTCACGTGAGATGAAGACAGTGCTTGTAATGGTTTTCAGTAAAAGAGTTTTAATTATACAGTGTTTCACTAAATGTCAGAAAAGAACAGGTCTTGTGTTGCTCATCTATTTATAGTAATCATCTCTGATGCCATTGTTTCAGCTTCATGTGTAATATGTGCGTCATTTCAATGACCGGTAATTAACAAACACAGCATGACACCTTGCTCTCTTGGTAGGTTTCGACTCACAGATAGACTTCAGATCTGATGTCTGACTCAGCAATATTGAGACAACATGTAATGTTTCATTCACCGCGTTTACTTCCCACGATTGACTCTAACAACAACAGCAACTAAAAGCTAAAAAGCTTGTGAACAAACTTTGATGTTTACTTGAGAAAGCCTGAGTCAAAAGAGCCACATGTCTGTTTTGTGTCTTGGAGCTGGCCCTGCCATATAACATAAATAAATAAATAAATAAATACAATTTTTCTTGTATTTAGGGCTGTAACAAAAGATTATTTTGATGATTGATTAATATATTGATTTTTATTGAGTTTAAATTGTAGAACAATATGTTGGGTTTCTCAAGCCAACTTAAAGGATTAGTTCACTTTCAAATAAAATTTTCCTGATGATTTACTCACCCCCAAGTCTTCCAAGATGTTCATGTCTTTCTTTCTTCACTCGAAAAGAAATTAAGGTTTTTGTGAAAACATTCCAGGATTATTCTCGTTATAGTGGACTTCAATGGCCTTCAAATGGTTGAAGTTCAAAATAATAGTTTCAGTGCAGCTTCAAAGGGCTTTAAATGATACCAGACGAGTAATAAGGGTCTTATCTAGCGAAACGATCGGTCATTTAAAAAAAATAAGTAAATGTATATGCTTTATATAAACAAATGATCGCCTTCCAAGTGGTTCCGCCAAAAATGCACTTTCGTATTCTTCAAAAAGCTTACGCTTACGCCTTCCCAATTCTACTTACGGAACAAAGGCAGCACCAGTTCCATTTTTTCCGTAAGTATAGGGAATAAGAATAGGGAAGGCGTAGGACATACAGCGTAAGCTTTTTGAAGAATACGAAAGTGCGGTTTCGACGGAACCATTTTGAAGGCGATCATTTGTTTATATAAAACATATAAATTTACATTTTTTTTTTAAATGACCGATCGTTTCACTAGATAAGACCCTTATTCCTCGTCTGGTATCGTTTAAAGGCCTTTGAAGCTGCACTGAAACTATAATTTTGACCTTCAACCATTTGGAGGCCATTGAAGTCCACTATAAGGAGAACAATCCTGGAATGTTTTCATCAAAAATCTTTTTTTTAACTGAAGAAAGAAAGACATGAACATCTTGGATGACATTGGGGTGAGTTAATTATCAGGAAAATTTGATTTGAAAGTCAACTAATCCTTTAATAATAATAAGTTTAAATTGTATTACAATATGTTGGGTTTCTCAAGCCAACATAACAACAACAAAAAATCTACCCATTCTCTCTAAGGAGACTCATATGTATAAGAAGGCCAGATGTCTTGTTTCTGTGTCAGTTGTATAATGTTCCCAGGCTCCTTTGCATGAGCAAGATAATTAATGAGAATGAGGTCAGACATTTCTTAGCTTTTAGTCCTTATAAACCATCTAAACAATCCACCAGGAAGAATAGTTTATGTCCACATAGGCATAGACTGATTACATATTAAAAGTGGAGAGGATGTGAAAGTGAGTCAAGATTGGCTGTTGTGACATTTCGTGGTGAACTGAATTCAAGTATTTCCCACTGTCTTTATTTCCTGGATCTGACAAGGACACAGACTTGGCGTCAGACTTCCCATTAAAAGAATGGTTAGTGCTGCTGTCGATCCAATATACACTGATATCAAATAAAATTACTACAGTAAGTCAAGCTGCTGAGATAACAAAGATTTGAGTTGTGGATTTACTGATATTGCCTGTTCAAACAGGCCGAGGATTAAATGATAGATTGTAAGTCTCCCTCTTGGCTGTGGTCTTATTCTTGCAAATAAAATAATGCCCCCTTAATTGTGTTTTTCATTTGTTTTAGTACACTGAATTTACACTAAATCCATTGTTAACCACAGAATGTTCTTTCAAGCTTTTCTGGAACCACAGAGCTTTATATAGAGACAGAATCGCAGATGGTGCCGTGATGCAAAGATTCAACGTTCTGTTGCTTATTAAAGGAAAAGTTGCCTAATAATGAAAATTCTGTTATTATTTACTCATATACTTGCAATGACAGTTCATAGTGACCACAGTCTGTCCAGCTTGAAAAAAGAACTATATAAAAGATCCATAAAATTGTCCTGTGTGAAGATTAAAAAAAAAAAAACAAAAAAAAAAAAACACAAAGGATTGCATGAATAACATGGGGTTGTTAAGATAAACTGTCATTTTTGGGTGAAACATTCCATTAACGTCATGCTGTAAACAGTTTGTCCTCTGTGGGAAAAGTGGTCAAATGTTCACCAAGAGGAAGTTATAATTTGCAGAATCTTGGTTTTAAGCCCTAATTGTGAAACTTTGTCTTTGACATCAACTTCCGTTACACTGTTTACCAAATATTTTCTTTAATTATTTACTTTTTCATTAAATATTCATGTTTGAGGAACTCCACCTGCAAACTCTTCATATGTTTTGTTGTGATGTGAGCAAAGTTAAAACTTTTTCTTTTGTTTCTACAAAATATAAAAGCTCAATATATCCAGATTGTGTTTGTTTTGTTTTTTTCAAAGTAACTCAAATGCATGAAATTCTTATCTACTTTTACACACAGATTTTATCTTTCATTTATTTGAAATAAATGGTTGTGCTGCCACTATGTGGTTAAGCTGCCTCGTTTACACACGTTTTACAGGGAGGAGGGTGTTAGTTCAGCGGGGGGTGGCCAATTAGGGTTGTTGAGAGATGTACAAATAAACATATCCTGGTACCTCTGAGCAAATATGGAACAAGCTTCTCAGGAATTATTTTGGTTTTAATACAACACACATCATCAGAAATCTGCAATTAATGAACCATACACCTGCAACTCTGGATGTGGTTGATGACAGAATTAACAAAATGATGAGAAGGAAATCTAATCTAATCTAATTCTGATATTGGTTTTTGAAGGGGGAAAAATATTTTCATCAAAAAGGTATGTAGTACAGTCATGGTCAAAATTATTGGAACCCTTTTGGTAAATATGAGGCTGTGTAAAATTGTTTATCCTTTGATCTTTCATTCAGAAAATTCACAAAAATATAATTTTGCATCACAAGCAGATTGAATCAGGTTGTTTGTGAGGGACAAATGAAAAGGATCATTTATTGAAAAAGGTCCTTTAATAAAACAGTCAATAGGAAACATTTAGGAGTACACTAATTTACAAACCCTCAAAACAAATGTGATTCCATGGGGTCTTTATTTGCCAATTATGTGAGACCACATTAAAGACTGCACACAAACAATAGTATATAATAAACTGGACAGAAATGTCTTTTGTCTGATGAGTCAATACTTAAGTCTTTAAACTGGATTATGAATCAAGTCTAAAGTCTTTAAACTAGTATTTTAACTGGAGTCTGAGTCAAGTCTGAAGTCTTTAAACTATATTCTGAATCAAGTCTGAAGTCTTTAAAATGGAGTCTGAGTCAAGTCTGAAGTCTTTAAACTGGAGTCTGAATCAAGTCTGAAGTCTTAAAACTAGATTCTGTGTCAAGTCTGAAGTATTTAAACCAGTCAGTTAAGTCTGAAGTCTTTAAACCAGACAGTCAAGTCTGAAGTCTTTAAACTAGATTCTGTGTCAAGTCTGAAGTCTTTAAACTGGAGTCTGAGTCAAGTCTGAAGTCTTTAAACTAGATTCTGTGTCAAGTCTGAAGTCTTTAAACTGGATTCTGAGTCAAGTCTGAAGTCTTTAAACTAGATTCTGTGACAAGTCTGAAGTCTTTAAACTAGTCAGTAAAGTCTAAAGTCTTTAAACTGGATTCTGTCAAGTGTGAAGCCTTTAGACTAGTCGGTCAAGTCTGAAGTCTTTAAACTGGAGTCTGAGTCAAGCCTGAAGTCTTTAAGCTAGAGTCTAAGTCAAATGTGAAGCCTTTAGACTAGTCAGTCATGTCTGAAGTTTTTAAACTGACTTATTTTACCTCTCATGTTCCTTAGCTAGTTCATTCTTTGTGTTTGAGTTTTCTCCTCTCTCATCTGGTCTCCATTTCCTGTTGTTCTGATTGAGCAGTCCGATGGCGCTAATGTTTTCCACTGGTTGTGCGGGGTAAAAATGCAGTGGGAGCTGGAATCCATTTCAACAGCCTTGAACACAAAGCTCTGTGGGATGCTAATATCCTGGAACACCAAAAGGGGCCTAAAATCTGGAACATGCAGATGAGGCCCTGACGTATGTGCAGAAGGTCATTAACAATCTGGACCACGCAGACAAAATAACCTTGAAGTGTTTGCAACAAGGTTTGCTCTCCTGAGCTTAACCTTGTTGCAAATGTCTCTGTGTATCCTCTGCCTCTATGGGCAAGACTTGATCAATCCACTTTTGTCTCTCTGGTATGGACACTTGGAATGTGCTGCATCTGATATTGTCTCGCTGGACGAAGACTCTGAACATGTTTATTAATGCCTCTTTCCTCACAGACTGGAGGCTCAGAACAAGAAGAGCATGGAATCTGCTATTGTCTCACCGGTTGGAAGACTCAGAACTTGAATATATCTGTTTCTATCTCTATAGGTGAACAGGAGACTCAGAACTTGTATATGTTGCTGCCTTCCCTGTATTGGGCAACAGACATCTGTCATCTGTTACAGTCTCACCCTTGCAGGCTGGGATTCAGATCAAGGAGTGTCTGTTGAAAGGGTACCTTTATCCCTTTCCGAAGAGGAGGAGATTGCAATTCAATTTGGCACTTCTCCATTCCAGTGCTGCGATTGGCTGCTGGCATCAGAGGGGGCACACACAGTATTGCCCACCCTTCTTTCCCCTGTGCAACACAAAGTCTTTAAAAAAGAACAGGAAAAGAATAATTCAGATGTATTTCCTGAACTTCAAAACTAGTCAGAGTAACAGGTGGCAATAGGCGACACTGTAATTTATTTTTAAATACAGTCACAAGTCCGCCTCCTCAGCCAGTAGAGTGGGGGGGGGGGGTGTTAAAAAAAAAAAATTACTCAGGAGGAACCTGTTTTTATCCAGGATTCAGTTATGAAGAAGAAGTCCAGGTTATTTGAAGAGATGAAATTGTTGCAAATGAAAGTTTTGTTTACCAAGGATCGAACATTAGCAAGTGCCATCCTGAGCTGCGGTAAATCTTGTTGCATGTCAGAAGCTCTGCAAAAGTGGACGCAAGTTATGGTGGTTTACTTTCCTACGTCAAAACCGTTGAGTGAGCTTGGGGGGTGATCTGTGGTAATCGCGCGAATCCACCGACAATGAAGGAGGACAACACCAAGGCGGAAAAGGAGTCCAGTGCCCAGGCGAGCCGCCGCACATCCTTGTTTTCCGCGTCTCCTCTGACGTTTCCTCCAAGGGACATCAAAGACGTGCCAACGTAGATAGCCTAATCAAAAGAGTTAGACTGCAGAGGTGGTGAGTAAAACTCACATTGGTTTAGGTCAGAGTAAGATACAGAAGGCTTTGGCATCAATTGACAAATATCAATGAGTTGTTGACGATCATAAACGATCAACGGATGGCAGCATAAAAACAGAAAAGTCAATAAAAACATAATGAGTAGATGGCAGGCTAAACACACCGGCGCCATCTTATCTGTTCAGATGTTGCACTACAAATAGCTGTCACTGAGAATACTTATTTCTTTGAATAAGTATGAAATGGATGTGTGTAGTTTACATCAGTTAAGGTTTCCAAACATAGTTATGAATGGATTCCTGTCCCAGTGCTCTTTTTATATGGCATTGCAACCATCTGCATTTCCTAATGATGAGTCAAACGTTGCTTTTGTTCTCGTTGCTATCTGTCCCCTGTTTTTTCATGTCCATTGTCACAGGAGGAGTCGATTGACTCCCTAGTGGGTGCAGGGTTTTTGGTAAAAAAGAAGGTTGGCTCACTAAGACCTTGTATTGATTACCGAGGATTGAATGACATCACGGTGAAGAATCGTTATCCTTTACTATTGATGTCACTGATGAACTTTCACAGGGAGCCTCCTTCTTTACTAAATTGGACTTGCATAACACTTACCATCTTGTTCACATAAGGGAGGGAGACAAATGGAAGGACAGCGTTTAACAGTCCCACAGGGCACTTGAAATATTTGGTTATGCCCTTCTTTATTCAGTGTACTGGACCAGGCACTTGTCAATAACGTACTCTGGGACATGGCAAACAAATTTGTGTTTGTTTACCTTGACGTCATCCTCATTTTTTCTCTCAATCTTGACGATCAGGTCACTGTTCGTGTGGCTGATTGGTTGGTTTGTAGAGTAGCATAACTTTATAGTTTCTATGTTTTTTAGTATATTTAGTGAATCTGTTTAGACATTTATGGATATTTATTCAGACAGATTATGTTATATTGAGAAGACATGCACAACTGTAGTATATTGTAGCATAAATGTTGGTTTGGTATAGCTACATGTGTTCTATGGTTGCTAACCAATCGCATTGTATCTAACTGACTGTTTGGAACATTAACTTGTGAATCGATCAGTGATATGGATTACCAAAGACTGGCCACCGCTGCGTTATTAAAATGCGGTTTCATGGGTGAGATGCTGCAAAAGACATGAGTCACAAGTGCAACAAACATGTCCGCCAAACATAAAAACAATAGGAAAAATAGTGCAATGCAATGCAAAAACCTGTAAAGAACTACTACTGAATGTTTGATATTAATTTCATGCAAACAGCGTGATGGTGACAGGCTGAAAGCTGCTGTTATTTTCTTTTTTTTTTTTTACAAAGCATTTGCTGTTAATAATAGCCTGTTACTGGTGTTACTGGCCCTAAGTAAATCTTCAGGAGGGGGCCCCGTGATTCGCGTTCCCGGGGGTTTATCAGCTGGCAATTTTCAATGCGCATTTAAGAGTGCAGGTTGCAACTATTATTAACAATAATGCATTATATATTAAAGAACATTAAAAAAAATATAATTAATATGTAACATGGTACATATATTAAGCTAAATGCTCCTCTCTAGAGTTCATTTTTCTAGCTGACTAACGAGTTTATGGTCATTATGAATATGTTTGTTCGGAGGTAAATGTGACATTACGTTTGTTTGTTTACCAGCGTTTTTATTAACGTCTTTCCGCATATGAAACAATGATTGAGCGCGAATTACACGAGACATGATATGGATTTTGATAAGTTGAACTGTATCTTTTAACATACCTTTAGTTGTTCATTCAGGTTTGTTTCGCGCTGTAACTGGTATCAGTTCACATGCACGTAGAACTGAGGCATTACGATCGGTCACGGCACATTTACAGAGCGCCAAATCCATATCCTCGTGCTTTTTAAACTGGGTATATGCAAATCCTTGACCTTTCCTAGTAGGTATACGGCATATACCTGCATATCACGTAGACTACACCACCGTGGGGTCCACCTCGGGAGAAATTGCGGGGGCCCCACGCAGTTGCGTGCTTTGCGTGGTGGGTAAACACTCTACTGCGGTCAATTGTTCTGAAAAAATCTAGATTTTCACCCAGCCCTACTACAAAAGCTCACCAGTTGAAGAAATTGTTAACAGGGCAAACAGCAAGAAGTCTAGCCGTTACATCTGCTGATTTGGACGATTTAGAAAAAAACCGACATGAAAATAACGTGGGCCGTAATTGTTTTTAAGACATGATTAGCCAAAAAAAGAGCTCAGTATCGACCTCAAACACATCAAGAAATCACAAATGAACTCAGTATTACTGGATTTTTATGGCTCCATTCGGACAAGTAAGAAGAGCTGTATGGTATCAGCAGTTACCTGAGTCTTTGGGCAGTGCCATATCAATGAACCTCCTCTTAGCCATTCATGGAATTTAATGTAAGACTCACGTCCGCCAACAATGTTTTTAAAGGAGTTGTTAAACAAATCCGACAATCTAGTAGGGATAGAACATCACACTACCCACCGATTTCATCTGAAGACCAGCAAATACTGAAACGATCTGCAGCACAAGATCCTGGCAACCCAAAAGATTTATTAAATAAAGTGTGGTATTCAGTTTGGCCAAAAAGGGAAGGAGGGTAATCGGCAGCTCAGAAGGCTCATTAAAATCGTACTGGAGACGAGAGAGAGTAGAAAATGCTGGAGTGCAGTACTAAGAAAACCAGTGAAAAGAAAACCAGTGGCCGAATTTTAAAACACTGTGCACGGAGCAGTTATTTCAGACTCTGTTCCAGAACTCTTTGGCCAGTGGTGTAGTCCCTCAGCAGTGGAATCATTCCACAGTTATTCCGATACCAAAAAAGAGTTCCATCAAAGACCTAAATGGTCTCAGGCCATTCTTGTGAGGCCATTCTCACCTCTCTTGTGATGAAAACAATGGAGAAAATTATTAAAAATTATATCACTAAGGTAATTGACCCACAGTTGGACTCCCTTCAGTTTGCATATCACAGAGGTGTCGATGTTGCAAAGGTACTCATCACAGCATCTCGAGTCTACCAACACCACAGCCAGGCTTTTGTTTTCTGATTTTTCTTCAGCATTCAATACCCCACTATAGGTGAACAACAAATGCTGAGGTTGGCTGGCAGGATTTTATAAGACTCTTCACATGTCCTGTTTTCTGTTTTTGAGTGGCTCCCCTCAGGGCGACAACTTCGTTGTCCAGGCTGTAGGACACAAAGGAGGAAGGCAACGTTTGTTCCTAAAGTGGTACATCTTTTAAATTCCCAAACATCTCTGATCCCTTGTTTACCATGCCGAGACTTTCCCCCTACTTACTTATATTTTTAATTACACTCAGTTATATACATACACATTCTGTACATGGTGACGGTTTCAGACTTTTTTTTTTAATCTGCCTGTAGCAGATTATATTTAATACATATGTACATTGTGCATATGTTTTTTAGTTAAAGGGTTAGTTCACCCAAAAGTGAAAATTATGTCATTAATGACTCACCCTCATGTCATTCCAAACCCGTAAGACCTCCGTTCATCTTCGGAACACAGTTTAAGATATTTTAGATTTAGTCCAAAAGCTTTCTGTCCCTCCATTGAAAATGTATGTACAGTAGACTGTCCATGTCCAGAAAGTAGGGCTGCACGATTAATCGCATGCTATTCTCACGCGCATTTCGTCAGTAAAGCCGGTTCCCTGATTACCGCTAAATCGCCATCACCTGCTTTCAAATGAAGCGGCATTTAATAGACAGAGCCGTAGATCACTGAAAAGCCACGCAATATCGCGTTCATATCGCAGATGAATCGCCTGCGATAATGAACGCGATATTGCGTGGCTTGTCCGTGAACTACGGCTCCGTCTATTAAAAGGCGCTCCGTTTAAAAACAGGTGATGGCGATTTAGCGGTAATCAGGGAACCGGCTTTACTGACGAAATGCGCGTGAGAATAGCATGCGATTAATCGTGCAGCCCTACCAGAAAGGTAATAAAAACATCATCAAAGTAGTCCATGTGACATCAGTGGGTTAGTTAGAAGTTTTTGAAGCATCGAAAATACATTTTGGTCCAAAAATAACAAAAACTACGACTTTATTCAGCATTGTATTCTCTTCCGGGTCTGTTGTCAATCCGGGTTCACAACTCCGCAGTGACGCTGCTGATGTAAGACGCTGCTGACATGTTGTCTGATGCGCCCGAGCTTCGTTTACAGTCTGAGGGAGACACACGTTGTATTCAAGCTATTCTACATTGTTTGTATTTTGGTATTGCTATATTTTTTAAAATGGTGCGTAAGTGTGCATGTCGCGGATGTCCTAATCGCCAAAAACAACGATGTAAAAGTGCATTACCAATGCCGACAGATGAAATGATTCAATGGAATCAATTCAATGGAAAGGATTCCGGAAGAGAATACAATGCTGAATAAAGTTGTAGTTTTTGTTATTTTAGGACCAAAATGTATTTTCGATGCTTCAAATGAACTACTTTGATGATGTTTTTATTACCTTTCTGGACATGGACAGTATACCTGTCACGGTGGTACATGAAAACAAGATGTTAGGATCCAGTTGCAGCATTTATTGGGCAATCCAAAGTCGTAATCCAGAAAACAGGCAAGAGTCAAAATCCAAGAAACAGTCCACAAACAGAAGGCCAGAGCTACAAAAGGTGCATGTAACAAAATATAACAAGCCACAAACAAAGGCAGAAACAACTGAGACTAAATAGACAGAACTAATGAGCAAACACAAAACAGCTGGGTGCAATGAAAGGAGGATAATGAGTCCAGGAGTGAATTATGGGAAATGCAGTTCAGACAGGTGACAAAAGTCCATGTTGGAGTGCCCTCTGGTGGCTAAACAGGGCACTCCAACTCATGATCATGACAATACCGTACATACATTTTCAATGGAGGGACAGAAAGCTCTTGGACTAAATCTAAAATATCTTAAACTGTTCCGAAGATGAACGGAGGTCTTACGGGTTTGGAACGACATGAGGGTGAGTCATTAATGACATAATTTTCATTTTTGGGTGAACTAACCCTTTAATATATGGATGCTTCCTATGTATATTGTGTTATGTTCCTCTACGTGACCTTGTAAGTTGCCCCCTGGGGACAAATAAAGTGTTTAAAATTAAAAGTGAAATCTTTCAAGAATGAAACCCAATGCATTGTCTTGCTCTTTTTGAAACCCAGAGCACCTTCTTGAAGTTCAAATTTTGTTTGTGTCGAGTATGCTCATAATTCTTTGCCTGTGTCATCTATGGGTGTATCGCCCTTCCAGTGCTGTTTAGGCTACCAGAACCCCCTGTTTTTTTTTTTTTTTTTTTTTTTTGCATTTTTAATTAATCATAACTAACATTTCTTTTCCTTTCAGGCTTAACATTTGTATGCTTTTGAGAACGAAATGTACTTTAGCCAAAGTTAGTGTGTTGAATTAACAGAAGCATATGGATGGACATGGCTAGATGGCTATAAATATAATACAAACCTGATTCCAAAAAAGTTGGGACACTGTACAAATTGTGAATAAAAGCAGAATGCAATGATGTGGAAGTCTCAAATTTCAATATTTTATTCAGAATACAACATAGATGACATATCAAATGTTTAAACTGAGAAAATGTATCATGTTAAGGGAAAAATAAGTTGATTTTAAATTTCATGGCATCAACACATCTCAAAAAAGTTGGGACAAGGCCATGTTTACCACTGTGTGGCATCCCCTCTTCTTTTTATAACAGTCTGCAAACGTCTGGGGACTGAGGAGACAAGTTGCTCAAGTTTAGGAATAGGAATGTTGTCCCATTCTTGTCTAATACAGGCTTCTAGTTGCTCAACTGTCTTAGGTCTTCTTTGTCACATCTTCCTCTTTATGATGCGCCAGATGTTTTCTATGGGTGAAAGAACTGGACTGCAGGCTGGCCATTTCAGTACCTGGATCCTTCTTCTACACAGCCATAATGTTGTAATTGATGCAGTATGTGGTCTGGCATTGTCATGTTGGAAAATGCAAGGTCTTCCCTGAAAGAGACGACGTCTGGATGGGAGCATATGTGTTTCTAGAACTTGGATATACCTTTCAGCATTGATGGTGCCTTTCCAGATGTGTAAGCTGCCCATGCCACACGCACTCATGCAACCCCATACCATCAGAGATGCAGGCTTCTGAACTGAGCGCTGATAACAACTTGGGTTGTCCTTGTCCTCTTTAGTCCGAATGACATGACATTCCAGTTTTCCAAAAAGAACTTCAAATTTTGATTCGTCTGACCACAGAACAGTTTTCCACTTTGCCACAGTCCATTTTAAATGAGCCTTGGCCCAGAGAAAAAGCCTGCGCTTCTGGATCATGTTTAGATATGGCTTCTTTTTTGACCTATAGAGTTTTAGCCGGCAACGGCGAATGGTACGGTGGACTGTGTTCACCGACAATGTTTTCTGGAAGTATTCCTGAGCCCATGTTGTGATTTCCATTACAGTAGCATTCCTGTATGTGATGCAGTGCCGTCTAAGTGCCTGAAGATCATGGGCATTCAGTATGGTTTTCTGGCCTTGACCCTTACACACAGAGATTGTTCCAGATTCTCTGAATCTTTGGATGATATTATGCACTGTAGATGATGATAACTTCAAACTCTTTGCAATTTTTCTCTGAGAAACCCCTTTCTGATATTGCTCCACTATTTTTCGCCGCAGCATTGGGGGAATTGGTGATCCTCTGCCCATCTTGACTTCTGAGAGACACTGCCACTCTGAGAGGCTCTTTTTATACCCAATCATGTTGCCAATTGACCTAATAAGTTGCAAACTGGTCCTCCAGCTGTTCCTTATATGTACATTTAACTTTTCTGGCCTCTTATTGCTACCTGTCCCAACTTTTTTGGAATCCAAAATGAGCCAATATTTGGCATGACATTTCAAAATGTCTCACTTTCAACATTTGATATGTTATCTATATTCTATTGTGAATAAAATACAAGTTTATGACCTGAGTAACAAGCTGAAGTAATCTGAACTGTATTCAAAGGCAATGTCTGGAGGTCAGTGGAACACTTTTTTTAAGATTTTAAAAGATATAATAAAAAGCAGAAAATTGCTGGACTTGGAGAATCTCTGCGGTCTATGAAGTTTTCATAAATGAGACATAGTGAAGAGTGAAGTGTATACCACATCCTGTAAAGATGACAAATGTTGCATTATGAGTGTAGGTGAACATGGGTTCTGGGGGATAGAAGGATTGGTGTGTGTAACTGACAAAAATGAAGACAGTTATGAAATAAATGTCTAGCAAGGTAGAAATCTGATAAAAATGTATAATAAAAGAATTGTGTGTATTGCTTAAGCCATTGACGCAAATAGGAAATGCATTGACGCAAGTAAAAAAGGTGATAGACAAGTAACCTAGCAATTGACGCAGGCAGTTAATATGTTATCGCAAGTAGAAACCACATGTGTGTAAATTAAAAGATAAAGTGCATCAAAAGAGAATATTAAAACAGGGGCCTTTATAGCTCTAGGAGTAGTAGATGTGTAGTTTTGCTGAAGGAAGAAAGAGCATACAAGCAAGCAGCAAGCGGAAGCCGACGCCAGACCACAACAATCAGAAGATCAAAGACATGATTTTCTTAGAGAAAATATATACTGAATAGAGAAGAGGGTAAGCTTTAAAATGTAATTATTTATCTGGCCCATGGAACTTCCAGCTTAGCTGGCATAGAGATGGTGTATTTAGCTTTTGCCTTTGCAAGAAATAATAAAATGAGAATGAGGACTGCCCTCAAACTCTGATAGTATTGTCTCAGTCTGTTTATTGTTGTAGAGTGAGAATCCATTTGGGGTATCAGAAGTTGACTGTCTGAAAAAGATAGATTTTTATAAAGATATCCCGATGGACTTCACAAAGTCAGTCAAGGTTGCCAACCAGTCGCAACAGAGTGGGCCGTGGGAGTGCATTAGCAGGCATAGCTGTCTTCTCAAGGTGAACAGCCAGCTGTGGTACACTGAACGGAAGGCTAACCCACCCAGGTAGGCTTGGTTGATATCTGAACCGTAGGCCTAGGAGGTGTGGTAGTGATCAGAAGTAGACCCTGAGATAATATAATCTAAGAAGAAAATATTATACGCCTACCTGACTCCTCCTGAATTTATAAAGGTAAACCTTTTACAGGAGTTGAGTAATATGAATAGAGAAAGTGGCTCGTGACCAAGATAGTGTTACGCGGTAGAAACCACCCAGGGGGTGACGCGGCACAACACAATGAACACCTGAACACAATGAAACCACTGAACCAATGAGAATGTAACACAAATGAAAACAAAAGCACATGGCATGAACACAAGGGAAACAGGGGAATCAAATGACACATGAAAACAAAGATCCCAGCCTTACAACACCCTAGGTTAACTTTAGTCAGGTGCATAGGGGAAAACTACCACACATGTAAATTGGGACCCAAATTTATTGGACTGTTTTCCATCACTAAGGAGCTCAGCCCAGTGGCGGTTCGACTTAAAGGGATAGTTCACCCCAAAATGAAAATTTGATGTTTATCTGCTTACCCCCAGGGCATCCAAGATATAGGTGACTTTGTTTCTTCAGTAGAACACAACCGTTGCAGTCTGTCAGTCGTATAATACATGTCAATGGTAACAAAATGTATGAGAGTAAAAAAAACATGCACAGACAAATCCAAATTAAACCCTGCGGCTCGTGGCGACACATTGATGTCCTAAGACACGAAGCGATTGATTTGTGAAAGAAACCGAACAGTATTTATATCATTTTTTAACCTCTAATACACCACTATGTCCAGCTGCCTTGTGCATGTTGGTAAGGTCTGAAAACATGCTCTGATGACGGAAGTGATCTCTCGCGCCTATACTACAATGAGTGCGAGACATCAGATGCCAAGGATGGTTCTATAGCATCTCATTTCAAGTACCTGGATTCTTCGTTGCAACTCTGCTGTGAGGGTCCAGGACTCACAGGCATATAAGAAGACTGAGAGGACAAGTGCACGCAGAAGTCAAATTTTTGTTTTTAGAGAGATATTTTTGTCTCTCCATACAGGTTTCAGCTTGCTGTTGTTTGCCCTGTTCTTACTAAAACTTCTGGTTTTGACCCCTCTTTACTGATGATAGAGCTCAAATATTTGAAATGACTCACAGTTTCCAGTTCTTGTCCACTAACTTCAATCTTTTTTAGTGATCTGCTTGTCACTATTTGTCATCAGCTTTGTTTTTTCAGTGCTTATCTCCATGCCTAACCTAGAAGATGTTTCATCCAGGTCTACTGCATAAATCTTAGGCATCTATAAATGTTTGATTGTTGCTTAAGTGTTCAAATACTTTTTGCAGGCACTGTTTGTACATTGAGTGTATTCTATAACTGGTTTTGTCAGGTGATTTTTTTTTTCCCAGAAGGAACCTGAAAGAACTGTGATGGAGCAAGCAACTTTCATTTTCCATTTAAGACCATGTTCCTCCTGCTGAGTGACGTACAAATGAATGATAGCAATGTGATAAACAAGGTGACTGTTGTTGTAGACAAGGCAACTGAAAGTAATAACTTACTCTAAGAAAGTTGATTTGGAGTCAAAGCCTCTCTACCTGCTGGTGTTCATTAATGTTTCATCTTTAATGTCATTAATTAAAAGCTAGTTAAAAAATATTTTAAGGCAGTCGCTTATATTCATATTAAAACAATTTAAATGGTTTAAGAAGATCAAAAATTCACTCAAAAACTATTTAAAATTAAGAGTTTACGGTTCATTTCTCAAATATGTGGGGTCTACTGGGGAAAGAAAAAACAAATAAAGGAAATTATGTGGTAACTCAATGTTGTTGTCAAACATAATGACTTGTTTGGAGAACTAGATATTTTTTTTTTTGATATATTTAGAGTTTGATATCAGACAAACGGTGTCCAAGTGATCACAATAAAAACACAATATTGAGTAGCTTTGACAGCACTATTTTTCTGGGAAGTCGTGGTAACACTTTATTTTACAGTATCCATCATGTTGAGTAAATTATGCATCATAATATATGCAACTAAACCAAACCCTAATTCTAACTGTAAACCTAAATGTTGTTAACATTACTCAGTACTAAATTGTATAATTGCAGTATAGACACTTTAAATTAAAATGCAAAAAAAGTCTTTAAAGGGATAGTTCATCCAAAAATGAAAATTCTGTCATCATTTACTCACCCTTAAGTTGTTTCAAACCTGTATAAATTTCTTTGTTCTGCTGGACACAAAGGAGGATATTTTGTAACCAGTTTGTAACCAGGCCACTTTGGGGCACCATTGACTTCCATGGTAGGAAAAAAATATTATGGAAATCAATGGTGCCCCAGAACTGTTCAGTTTCCCACATTCTTTAAAATATATTCCTTTGTGTTCAACAGAACAAAGAAATGTATACAGGTTTGGAACAACCAGAGGGTGAGTAAATGATGACAGAATTTTAATTTTTGGGTGAACTATCCCTTTAAGAGACTTTTTAATATTGATTCTTTTTAATATCGATTCTTATTAACTTACTTAATTGCTGTTGCGTCATTTGCACCTGATATCATAACTGGGACTTTTCGGTCTGCTGTGGAAAAAAAGAAAGAAAAGGAGGGTCCAGAAATGCATTTACCAGAATCACACTGATCACAAAACACAAATCATTTTCTGCCACAGATATCATTTGAGAAATTATGTCTGGTAAAGAAATTGCCTGTTTTTCAGGTGCTGTGCAGCACTCATCACATACGTGATATTCAAGTAACAACTACCCAAGGTTGTTTTGGGTTCACTTACAGTTCTGTATTTCTTCAAAAATATTCTACCTGTCAAAAATGAAGACTGCTGATGTTTACAGTTTCAAAATATAGCAATAGCAAAATATCATCTGTGGACACAATTTGACTGATTTTGTTTTCTTCAGCTTTTCAAGGACACTCCATTAATCCAGAAGAAGTAGCACTTTTTGGTAAATTGTGTTTTCAGGAAAAAATTTATTTTATTTAAATAAACAGTATCATCTATGGTTGGTCACTATCTATTGAAAGATTTATTTTTATTTTATTATAATTTTTTTAGCCTACCGAGTTTAGCCAGTAACGTACCAGTAGCAAAAACTCTGTCTTTGTTTGTAAAAGGTTAAATGTTTTCAAACTGTTGTAGCGAATTAGCTCAAAAGGGAAATATGAATAATTAATCATAACTGATTATAATTAATGAATTAATTATAAATATTTGAATCAGTTAATCGAATAAACTTGATGTATAGCTAAATTAATTTTACAATCAATTAATCTGTTCGGTCAGTGAATCGTCTATCAACTCTTCTGAAAGGATATTTTCTGTGGCCACAGAAAAAATAACTCTTGGCATGTAGCTGTGATCTTAATCATTATCAGTGACATTGGTTAATAAGCACATCAGAATCAACTCGCAAGAATATGCACATAAGTTTTATTTAACTAAATCACAAACGCATAGCTAGACTAAACACACAGACATACAAATCAGAGTGGAAATTAATTTGCATAACAGGGGAATGAAGCTATGAAAAGAGTCAATTAACAAGCTGGAAGAACCATCAGTTTCTTACTATAAAGCACCTCTGTTAACGATTAAGATCACAGCTATCTTTCTGAAGAGTTGCTATATATATATATATATATATATATGTACTTTCATTTTCAGCTATAATGCCATTCATGTAATGTTTATTTTTTATAATCCAGTCAGTTGGTGCATAAAATCAAATCCTGCTCTACATTTTTCTTTGATGAATATCTTATTTCATTTGATACACCAAGGATTAAAAAATGCATTGCAATTCATGTTGACTTTAACTCATAAAAATGAGTGCAAACACTGTATCATCCAGATATTTGTGTTTTCAGAGAAGCAGAGTTTTCATACAGCTTCACAATGCTCAACAGAAGGGAAGTGACTGTATGCGGCCCTTTGTCGCCCCGGTCAGAAAAATACATCACAAGTGTTAAAGGTCCCGTTCTTCGTGATCCCATGTTTCAAACTTTAGTTAGTGTGTAATGTTGTTGTTAGAGTATAAATAAAATCTGTAAAATTTTAAAGCTCAAAGTTCAATGCCAAGCGAGATATTTTATTTAACAGAAGTCGCCTACATCGAACGGCCAGTTTGGACTACATCCCTCTACTTCCTTCTTTAATGACGTCACTAAAACAGTTTTTTGACTAACCTCCGCCCACAGGAATACACAAGAGTTGCGTTTGTGTTTGTCGCCATGTCGTCGAAACGCTGTTATTTTCATCCCGCAGTCCAATCACCGGGTCTGATTCCGGCTCAAATTGATAGGGTAAAATTAAAGACATGTTTACAATAACACTGAGCGCGTGCATCTCCACGTTATGGCAAGAGGCGTGACCTTTCCGGGCAAGGTTCGCTCAGAGCTGCTGTCGAATCACAACACAGGAACCGCTGGCACAATCAGAACTCGTTACGTATTTCTGCAGGAGGGACTTCATAGAACAAGGAAGTCATCAGCCCGTTTTTATGACAGTGGAAACAGCGGTATACAGATAAGTAAATTATGTGAAAAATACTGTGTTTTTTTACACGCGAAACATGAACACATGTTATATTGCACACTATAAACACAATCAAAGCTTCAAAAAACCACGAAAAACGGGACCTTTAAGAAACAGGTATAATTTCTTAATTTTGCACTGTTTTTTTAGTGTTATTTTCTATTTATTGTCATTTTATCCGTGCACATTTTAAATATTTATTATTATTAGTAGTAAATAGTAGTATTTAATTTTTTTTCTTTTTTTTCTTTTTAGTTCCTTATCTCCAATTGAACCAAAATTGGATAAGGATGATAATTGTGATGGTGATGGTGGTGATAATGAGGAGTAGAAGGAGGATGGTGACGATGAACCAAGTAAACCACACAGCGCCGGATCTGAGGAAGCATGGTAATACATGACTAGATAGATAGATAGATAGATAGATAGCTTTTCACAAAACAAATATTATTGCACATTATTTAAATATATAGTAAGGCACTAAAATATTACCATAAAAGTCAAACAGTGCAGAGTAACAATGAAAACATTGATAAAACAGATATAGAATAGAAAGTATGATCACATGTATATGCAGAAAGATGTTCATGTACTATTAAGTAAAAATGGCATTTTGTTTTGTCACTAACAGGAACAAAGAGGTGTTGATGTTGGTCTTCAAATTGCTTTTTGTTTATTTAATGTATTTGTTTGGTTGCACCAAATGCCTGTATGCCCTGGACAAAAGGACAGACCGGTACTTCTATTCTGAGTTATAGACAAATGAATCATGCCAAGGTCTGTTCTTTATTTGCTGTATATCCTCCAATCGTAGCCTTTATTGTTGTTTGGTAATAATTGTGATTGATGGTTGATCTGAGTCATGAATTCAAATTTATAGTTTTTTTTATTTTTCATAATGATTTCTTAATAAAACATCTGTGCTTGAGTTCACCAAACATCCATCATCTTGCCAACTATTATCCAACTTTATATGACTACTCACTAAAAGTGTTATGACATTTCATCATTATATTGTCTGTTTATTATTATATTGTCACCAAATGTAATAAATTATTGCCCATCTGTTACATGTGGACTATGAGGCAGTAAGTTATTACAAACATATGTATTTGAAGCTGCTTTGAAACAATAAAAAAAATGTTTTGACTTGACTGAGTCATTTGTTACAGAATAAAATAAAAATTGTGAAAGTACAATGGACTAAAAATATTAAGGTTAGTCAGATAACCATATATTCATCAGAGAAGACTTACCAAATAATGGTGTATAATTATGCTCTGGTCAAATGCCATTAATTCTGTGATAATACGTAAACAGAAAGTTAGCTTTTACTTTCAGTATTGCATGTGACTGACAAGGTTGCCACAGTCCCAATGCCCAAATTTGTTCTTTATAAAGGTTCAAGTAACAAAACATAGGCCTTTAGAGTAAAAGGGTTCTATATTTTCATTTAATATTATTTTATCATTAAGGGTTCCAAACATGAGATCACAACAATTTATTGACTGCGGTTTAGTTTAAAGGTTTGCTATTGGTCGAGCTCGTGTGAGTGACAGGTTGTCCCGCCCTCGCGCCAGTAACGCGTCATCAGAGAAGAGATGACGCTGCAAGATTTTGATTAAAAATCACGAGGGCACATGATTTTAAAAAATAATGACGTGTACGGATAAATCGTTTAATAAATAGGCCTACTGCAATATTGTATAAAAAATAAGAATTGTGAATTTAATACAAAATAGACTGCTTCTACCCCCTTTGCTAACCAGCCAAATTCTTATTAGCCCTTGGCGTAAGTATGCGAGCGCTCTATTCATCCAGTAGGGGGCGGTAATGCACCCTCTTATGCTTTTGCCAACCACTAATATTAAAAAGCACGAAGAAAAGAGAGCGCAGCGGCAGTAAACATGGCGGATAACAGGGAAAAAGGTTTACAAGACTACAGAAAAAAATTATTGGAGCATAAAGAGATTGACGGACGCCTCAAAGAGTGTAAGTAAGGTGTTTCTCTGTTCACGTCAGGCCGTTATTGATCAGTTTGACACCTTTTCCGGCTGTTGTTTGTATTATTTCGGCAGACTGTGCTGTAAGTCGCTTTGTCATGCAGTGCTGAAATCAATTAGCGGCTAATGGTAACAGCTAAGATTATCGACAGACACCAATAAAATGAATAAATTAATGTGCACAGCATGATTTTATGCGTTCTTGCTATAATTAATAACCTGTACAATTAAAAATAGTCATTTTTCAGTCATTTATATTCCTTGAGAAACCACTCGCCAATGGATGTTTAGCATCTCTGATATATGAAGCAGATGAAACTTTTATCACACGTTTGTACATGTATGTAAATATAAACTATATCATTTCATTGGTCTGAATTCTCTGTTTCAGTGAGAGAGCAGCTGAGGGAGCTGACTAAACAGTATGAGAAGTCTGAGAATGATCTGAAAGCTTTACAGAGTGTGGGACAGGTAAGGTCGAAGCAAAATCTGCTGCAGAGTTTTATTATACCAACATGAACAGAGCCAGATATCTGCATTTCTTATGGTTTGATTAAACCTTTGTTTTTGTAGATTGTTGGTGAGGTGCTGAAACAACTGACTGAAGAGAAATGTAAGTTCAGATCACCTTTTTTTCTGGTGTAGTTGATTGTCAGTCTAATGTTGCTCAGTTACTAAATTTCTCCTTCTTTTGTAGTTATTGTCAAAGCAACCAATGGCCCACGCTATGTTGTTGGATGTCGCAGACAGGTGAGTTTATTGATTGTACTTTATATTTAACTCTCAAAAGCCTTACATATAAAATGAGTTCACTCTACTTTTTTTTTTTTTTTTTTTAAGAAATTGATGATTTTATTGACACATACAAAATGTATATTAAAACAACTTAAAGTTGTCAGTGTTTTTGTTGTATCATCGATAAATCATGCTTTTATGGCTCATATAGGAGGACAAAATATACATTTTATTCAGAGGCCCACACTGAGCAAATATATGCAATTTGGTGCTGTTGCTGATATTTATATGGGCAACAAGTAAGATGAAATTATGATAGCTTGTACTGTAAATCAGTGAGATTCATGTAACATTATAACAGACTACCTGCATAAAATTCATACATATAAATATTAATTGTCACTCTATATCTCTCAAGAATATGTATTAGTAAGATATTTAAATTAGGGCTGGGAAGTGATTAAAATTTTTAATCTAATTAATTACACAATGTGGTGATTATTTAATCTAATTAATCTCAAATTTATTGTACATCAAATTTGGCTGAGAAATTAACCCCAACAGATTATTTGAATTCGTTATTTTATAAAGCATCAAATAGACATTATAAAAAGAAGATTCAGAACAAAATATTTTATTTGATTCAACAGAAATCATTACACAAACGTTTGTACCATGAGGTTGAGTAAATGATGAATGAATTTTAGTTTTGGGTGAACTACACTATATCTTTTTTATTTATTTTTATCAATATGGAAATATGTAATTGAAAGTAAACATTTGGTCAACTGATGTTTTATGAATCATTTTCTTAGAGAATTTAATTTACTAAAGGCTACCAAGAAAGCTAGGTTACTAAGTTTATTAAATAAATTCACAATATGTGCACATTTATTATTAATGACATCACGCAGGCACAATAGTGCTGTATGATGACAGATGTATCACTTATTTAATTTCTTTTTTATTCAAAATATTCACAAACTTGTTAACTATGGCCTATCATGAACTATAGGCTATATAGTGATATTCTCCATTTATTTTAACCAATAAAAAATGACTGCAGCTTTCAGATGCGACATTCTTTTCATTTTTATAGTTCACTTGAGGCATTTTTAACAATGCATGTCAATGAGATTCTTGTAACAGTACAACAGAAAGTATAACAGACTACTTGGATAAAATTCATATAAATATTAATAGTCACTCTATATCTCTCAATGTCTTAGTAAGATCAAAGCTCTGTCATTTTTATTGTGGGGCAAAACAGAATGCAATACAATGATGATTGAGAGGTGAAAAAATAAATGTTCCTCAAAAGCCTGATATATCATATTTGATACTCAGATTTTAACAGGGTTTTTCTTATAGATAATAAAGTAAGTTTCTTCAGTCTAGTAAGTGTTAATCTTGAAATATTATCAACAATATAAAGGTTATTTTTACATTTATTTTATTAAAAAAAAAAAAAAAAAAAAAATCAGTAAAGATTTCACAGATGTACCACGACCTAAAGGTGGACATTTTTACAATTATACTAAAAGGTTTTTACTTGTTAAAAAGTATAAAATCAATCAGAAGGCATGTAGTAGATTGTGTTCATTTTTATAATTTAGAGGCCTATCAAATACAATGCAGTGGTGTTAAAAATAATATTTTTGTGTGATTGCCATGTTTTTTTAAATCTTATCTGCCATGTTCTTGTTTTAGCTGGATAAAACCAAGCTTAAACCAGGCACTAGAGTGGCTCTGGACATGACTACTCTCACTATCATGAGGTAAGGGGTTCAGTCTCTCTGCCAGTCTAGGTTCATTTGTATATTTACATTGCCTTTCAGTATTGAAGCTTTATCTTCAGAGCTCAAATGCCTAATTCCACCTTCAGATCTCAGACCTATTATAAAAACTTAAATTTGTAAGAAATGACAAACTAAATGTACAACAAAGAAACTTTATAAAATCAATCCTGTGTTTGGTGCAAAACGTTGTTCAGTTTGAAAATCGCTGGGATCATATTATTTATACACACTGTCGAACAGGGCACTCCAGGCTAACCCATATGTTTCTGTGAATGGGTGAAGATCCTCCTTTGTGCCAGAATCTATTCTCATTGAAGCATATTTTTATGGATTGTGTTAGTTTGAAATCTGTTAGAACTCTTTATTTTTCTGTTGACTTTTATGAAAAGATTTTTAATGAAGTAAGGCCTGATTTAGTTTTAGAATTTTTATCTAAGATCAAAATTAAAATCTAATTTAATTTTTTTTTTTCCTTTTTATAATTTTTTTCGTTCTCGCCACGAATATAGCCGAGGTAGCTCGCATGGCATTAAATCATAAACAAACAAACCTTTTAATATTCAGCTGAGCTGGTACATTTTACCAGAACCAATTTTCTAAATACTTTTTTTTTCAAGGTATTTGCCTCGGGAGGTTGATCCTCTAGTGTACAACATGTCCCACGAAGATCCTGGCAGCGTTTCTTACTCGGAGATCGGTGGATTGTCGGAGCAGATCCGTGAGCTGAGAGAGGTCAGAAAGACGCTATCATTGTCAGCTGATCAAATACACTGCTGTCGTTCAAAAAACCTTTTATGCTCTAACCAAGGCTGCATTTATTTGATCAAAAATAGAGTAAAAACAGTGATATTGTAAAATATAATTACAATTTAAAATAACCGTTTCTATTTGTATATGTTTTAAAATGTCATTTATTCCTGTTATGGTAAAGCTTAATTTTCAGCATCATTACTGCAGTCTTCAGTGTCACATGATCCTTCAGCAATCAATGGAATATGCTGATTTGCTGCTCAAGAAACATTACTATTATTATTATTCAAATTTATTATCAATGTTGAAAACAAGTCTGCTGCTCAGTGGACTGTATTATATTATACTATATACATATATTTTTTTTTTTCAGGATTCTTTGAATAGAGTTTAAATGAATAACAATTTTTTGAATTAGATTTTTTTTTCTAAACTATTCACTGTCATTTTTGATCATTTTAATGTCTTTGCTGAATAAAAGTATTAATTTCTTTAAAAAACAGTAGTATGTACATTTTTGCTGATGAGTGCAAATTGGCTCATTAGGTGAGTTTTACATAGGAAGAGTTTTTTTTCTGTGATTTAGAGAATTTTCATATGTAGTTTTAAAATCTGATGCATATCTAATAGCCAGTCATCTGACTTAAGTCTAAACACTTGTATTTGAGTTTCCTCTTATTTAATAATATCATGATAAAACATTAATAAAATAAAACATAGTCATGTATATTGAATGTAAACGGTGTTTAAAGGCTGAATCTGTGCATTACAGCATAAATGCAGCTTTGGACTTTACTGAACTTGAATGGTTTTAATGATGGATTCTCTTTTGTAGGTAATTGAACTTCCTCTGACCAATCCTGAGCTGTTCCAGAGGGTGGGCATCATCCCTCCCAAGGGCTGCCTCCTGTACGGCCCTCCAGGTCAGTCACCCTATTATGGTTTGGTGGACACTTTACCTTGTTTAGATAGTTACTGAGATGTGGGAATATGAAACAAATGTGTTGTTTTCACACAAAGTATTTTATTTATTTATTTTAAAGGCACTGGAAAGACCCTTCTTGCCAGAGCTGTGGCCAGTCAGCTGGACTGCAACTTCCTGAAGGTATGTTGGTTTAGATGCTGTACATGAACCATTGAGCTCGAGCCACACTGTTTAGTATAGGTACATTTAACAGAAGACAACTGTTATGCTACAAGGCCATAGTGTTGAATAAAACATGTTGTTTATCAGGTTGTGTCCAGCTCCATTGTTGACAAGTACATTGGTGAGAGTGCCAGACTCATCAGAGAGATGTTCAACTATGCCAGGGACCATCAGCCATGCATTATCTTCATGGACGAGATCGATGCTATTGGTAATGCTCTTCTCCATATCATATTCAAGCCATGGGAATTGTGCAGTTGTTCTTAATTGATTTAACACACTTTGTTTTTGAAGGTGGACGTCGGTTTTCTGAAGGAACCTCTGCAGATAGAGAGATCCAAAGGACACTTATGGAGGTATGGAGGAGGTTTCAAAAGTTGTCAGTTTAATTTTTTCTATGTTCTTTATTTAAAATGTATTTAATAAACTTTTAGATTCTCTATTAATTACGGTGACAGAGAGTGCTCAATGTGCTGCAACTGAAGAAAACATGCAAATAGAAAAAACAATTAAGGAACTAAATTAGCTTCTACTTCAGTGTAGGGTCAAAACCAGCACTATAGGAACTACCAGTGATGTAAGTGTACGTTGATTGGTCAAACGCATGTCAAACACTGACACCCAGCATTTTAAAAAGCCATGTAAACATATTTATTTGACGAACATGGAAAACAGCGATAACGGCAGTTGTCTGCAGGGTTGTGTTCTTTTCTTCACCACGATGATATAATACTGAAAGTTGTCATAGGAGATTTCGTGTCTCTAGCCCCACTTTTTGCTCTTTCAGTCGCGTAAATTGTGCTTACATTCCATCTCTGTTATCACGAAACCCACGACACGCAACAAACACAGCTCCGATCACGGCATCCTCAATCCACCGGTTTTTAGCAGTTTGTAAATGCCGCGCTTAAAGACGCCGCTGTTGGCCGCTTCAGAGTTCCTATTCCCTGTGCGAATGCAACCAGGAACATGGCCCGGGGGAGAAATTAGTTCTCGGGGAACTGTCCTAGTGGCTACTTCCTATAACTGAGTTCCTAGAACTATTTGGTGCGAAAGCCCCTAGTTTGACAACACATGTGCTGCAAAAACTCACAACGCAGCCAAATACAGAAATGCGCGTTTCTGTATTTGGTTGCGTTGTGAGTATTTGCAGTGCGTTTCTGTATTTGGTTGCATTGTGAGTATTTTGGTTGCGTTGTGATTATTTGTAATGCAACCAAATACAGAAACATGCTATAAGTGTTTTGGTTGCGTTGTGAGTATTTGCAGCATGTGTTGTCGAACTGATGATGTTTTCTTAATTTGCTGGTGTTTTTCTATTTACAAGGGTTTCCTTCAGTTGCAGCACATTGAGCTCTTTCAGCCACTGTAATTAATGCATAAAGGGTTAGTTCACCCAAAAATGAAAATTCTGTCATTTATTACTCGCCCTCAGACCTTCATTAATCTTCAGAACGCAAATTAAGATATTTTTGTTGAAATCCGATGGCTCAGTGAGGCCTGCATAGCCAGCAATGACATTTCCTCTCTCAGGATCCATAAAGGTACTAAAAATATATTTAAATCAGTTTATGTGAGTACAGTGGTTCAATATTAATATTATAAAGCGCCGAAAATATTTTTGGTGCGCCAGAAAAACAAAATAATGACTTTTATAGTGATGGCCAATTTCAAAACACTGCTTCAGGAAGCTTCAGAGCGTTATGAAACAGCATGTGATTAATTTCAACCTTTCTGCATATCAAAATTGACACAAAAATAAGATGTTAATTGCAGCAAATATTTTGTCTATCAGCTGTTGAATCAGATGGATGGATTTGATACTCTACATAGAGTCAAGATGATCATGGCCACCAACCGGCCGGACACTTTAGACCCTGCCCTACTGCGTCCTGGCCGACTGGACAGAAAGATCCGTATGTTTGTCTTTCAATATCCTCCCTCTTCACACATTTAGTGACTGTGCTTGGAAAATTGAATGCATTTTTCTTTCCCCACCGTACAGACATTGAGTTGCCTAATGAACAGGCTCGACTTGACATCATGAAGATCCACTCTGGGCCCATCACCAAGCATGGAGATATAGGTGTGCCTCCATGACTTTCCTGTTTCCTTTTTACAGCTGTGATGTAATTTGGAGTATTTCCTTTTCCTCTCTCATCACATTTCTTTTTGTCTCCAGATTATGAAGCCATCGTCAAGCTTTCAGACGGTTTCAATGGAGCAGATCTGAGGAATGTGTGCACTGAAGCTGGTAAGAAATGTACCAAAGAGTTTGTTTTAAAGAAACATTAACTGTATTTGTTCTAGATGTACTAAAAACTGAAGTTTTTCTTTTGCATTTTTGAAAAGATTTCTGTACAATGTTGTCAAAATGATTCCTGTTCACACAGATTTGTGAAAACAATTAAAAATGTGGTATTATACATGCCAGGCCAGTAGTTGATGTTACTTATAGACTGAACACGTAATACGCGTGTGCATGACGTCACTGCTTTCACAAATTTGCGTTTTATATTTTACATGGAGACAATAATGGTATCGTTTTCAAAAACTTCCAAAATTTGGTGTTTTCAGGCCTCCAAAATAAATGTAATGTGTAAATGAAGTTTTTATTTTTTGTGTCATGTAAATGCGTCAGGGTACCTGATGGGTGAACTGCTAATATTTCATGTAACGTGTCACTGATAGGCAGCTTTCAAACGGTCCCATGCTTATTTGTGTTCACGCTGTGTAGACTGAAGACAAGTCTGAAGTGTAGTTCTAATTACAATGCGATTTGCAGCATCTCGCTGCAACTGAAGTGATTGACAGCTTCACTCATTAAGGGAGCACTCTTTGCTCACTTTCTGTATGTAATCTATTCAGTTTGAAAAAAAGTTTTATTTTTCATGCTGCTAAGAGGACCAACGGCCACTGTAGAGTTTCAGGAGAGACAACTGCATTTAAATCCACTAAAATATCCCAGATATTATGACAGTAAAGGCTTATATTTGGCTATATGTTCTTTTTAATTCAATGAAACCTTTAAGCATCTGTATAGCTTATGGTGTGATTTATGCGCATTTGTTCAAAATAG
Organism: Ancherythroculter nigrocauda; assembly: GCA_036281575.1. NCBI lineage: Eukaryota > Metazoa > Chordata > Actinopteri > Cypriniformes > Xenocyprididae > Ancherythroculter > Ancherythroculter nigrocauda. The sequence goes on along the minus strand of VTFQ01000014.1, from coordinate 10,630,186 downwards.
CCTGCATCGGCAAAAGTTTTGTATTGTTTACACGACGGATACACAATCATCTTTTTTCTTTGAATTATTACCATGTTGGGCTGCATGTCTATTTTTCTTTTTGTGTAGTTAAGTGTAATAGTAGTTTCAATGTTTTGAGGGGGAAAAAAATGTTGAACGGTGACACAAAATGTGACAACTGGAGTACAGTCGGCAATATATTATACGAGAATGCCCAGTGCTAGAGCCTTTATAAAAACAAGTTGCGTGTAGCATTGGTCCAATCAGTGACACTGACACCACAAATATGCAACTAAGGATGTTAACCCAGGGTTTAGGAATGTAGTGTGAAACGTCATCTTATGAAAACCCAGAATTACTTGTTAACCCCGGGTAAATTGAGCAATGTGAAAGTAGTTGAATGCTATGAAAACAAGTGGTGAATGTGTCTATGTAGACTATGATTTGTGGTCCACTGATAGATGCCTGCTTTCAAACGCTCGGTGAAGAGCATCATTGATGTCTATTTACAACATGTTTTTGAAGCTTTGATCATTGAAGCCAATCACAGACATTATCCGATGAGAGCGTGAATGCAGTGGCCAATCAGAGGTGTTTAAAATTTCAGTACCGACTTGGTACTTTTGACAACACTAGTTTGACAACTTTGTGGTTGCATACTTCTCTTGAGCAGCTCAGTCTGTGCCCTCCAATACTTTTCAGATGCATTTGTCCATAGAAATGTGGACAAAAAATAATTGTATGTTGCTTGTCAACTTTTGTTTTTTTTTTAATAGCTGTCAGTGAGTGTTTGTTTTTTTGGACTAATGTTTTGACTGAGCCTTTCAACTGTATGACCACCTCCTCCTTTTTGTCCAACAGGTATGTTTGCCATTCGTGCTGACCGTGATTATGTGACTCAGGAGGATTTTATGAAAGCTGTGAGGAAGGTGGCAGACTCCAAGAAGCTGGAGTCCAAACTGGACTACAAACCTGTATAAAACCACATTTTTGTGCAAAGTATAATTGTAAGGGGTTAGTCAGATATCAACACATGTCCATGGACAAAACACTTTTTTTTAAGTTACTGCAATAGATTTTTTTTTCAACATTTGAAAACTTTCCATTACTACCATCAAGTGATTTAAATTGTTCAGTTAATGCATTGTTTAACCCCAATTTAATACAAATTATTACCTGTTGGCCAAGTATGTAGACCTGAATTGATAAGGCTCTTTATAGTTCTGTGTGATCAGTTATATAAACTGTGTGTGCCTGGCCTGCTTCCTTCCACATCTTTAAAGTCAATGATAAAGAAATAAATAATAAAATAAACTCCCATGTTTTTTCCACAGTATCATTGTATCTCAAAATCTCCAAGAAAAACTCCACAATGATTCAATCTGAATTGTGTATTTGTTAGTTTAACCAATATAATGAAAAAAAAATAAATATTCTATTCAACTTAAAATCTCTATATTAAACACATTTTACAAGCACATCCAACTTCAAAAGCCTAAAATTGATATAATACTAGAAGTGTCCACGTGTGGGGTTAAAGGTCAGCTGCCTGCATCTCTTAACCTTGAAGATGCTACAATGTCTCCTTTTCGGGTTTAGCCTTTCCAGCAAAGGCTTGCCTTTTAATACTGACATTAAACAGGTTTAGTCTTCTGTTAAGTCGTCCTCTTCTATATCACGAGTTGGTCGGTTAGACAGAGCAAAAGATTCAAGGACAAAAGCACGGCAGATCGGACAGTGCTGGAAGCGGCACACGCAGCCGTCGCATACACATGCATGTCGGCATGGCAACAGCACTCTGTTTGTCGGTGCGTTTTGACACACCACACAGTCCTTGCCTTGAGTGTCAGGCCACTCCCCCTCTGAGTCAGACTCCTCCTGCTTTTCACCTGGCATTTCAGGTTGTGGCTCCGCCCCTTGAGTGCTAGTCGAAGGCTCTGTGGATCCAGACAAGCTGCTGTTGTCTGCTGACATGAAGAGAGGCTGTGAAAAAAATAACAAGTTTTAAGCACACAATCCTGATGTAGACAAAATCAACTCTAACTTAATTAAAGGCACTGTCCCATTTTGCTTTAGGGACACTAGGTGATGAAGGTTAAATGTGATCAAAATTGGCACACACACACATAAAAAAGGACAAAATGTTGTAAATACATTTTCATACCTTCAGGTCGTAAAAGTTCCCATGTGCCGTGAGAAGATACTGGAACAAGATTCTGGCAGAGAGTCTGTATTTGTCATCAGGAACATGGAGGACTGTCACACTAGCCACCTAGAAAAGAACAGAATAACTACCTGTTCCTATCAAACAAAACTGGTAATGAAAGACTCTCAGCTGCTTACAATGTTGTAGTTATCCCTGGTTTCCGGATTAGCCAGTGTCAGCACAGCTACCAAGGGGTATCTATCCCGGGGGAGCAACCCAAAATCAGTTACTCCGAGATCTGGTGGCATCAGGGTGAAGTATTCTTCTTTTTCTTCTTTCTGTACACTTACATTATGTTAAGGATAAATCATGCAATTATGTTCAGTTTATGAATTTAAAGGGTTAGTTCACCCAAAAATTAAATTTCTGTCATTAATTACTCACCCTCTTGTCATTCCACACCCGTAAGACCACATAACCACATTCAAGGTCCAGAAAGGTAGTAAAGACATTGTTAAAATAGTCAATGTGACTACAGTGGTTTAACCTAAATGTTATGAAGTGACGAGAATACTTTTTCTGCACAAAACCAAAAAAAAAAAAGACTTAATTTAACTGGTTGCATTCCACTCCACTTTTAGACATGCACTCGCAAACTTCCCTAAGCACTTCCCCTCGGGGGAATCCCCGCCGCCATTTTGAAGTGCGTTTCACTTTGAGAAGTGGATGAGGGAAGTTTATATGGACAGACCCTCGATTTTGACCAAGGGAGTGAGTCTACTCTGATGTACACTTCAAGCAGCTCTATATCCCACAATTCAACTTGATTGTGACGTAACAGCAGATCACGCTTAACTGAAGTGTGATATATTAATTATTTTGAGAATTATTCACATAATAGTGCATAATATATTAAGTTGAGATTTAATCGCATAATACTTGTAGCTACCTCATGTTCACAGTCAAAGTGTATACTATTGATATTTCATTTTTCTCCAACAGCTTATATACCTATAGGATTTTATATATTTTCTCTAACAACGTATATGCATATAGAATGGTGCATTAAACAAATTCATAAGTAAAAAAGGGGTTTAAATAATAAATCAGCCATAGTGAATCCCAAGTGATCAAGGGCTTAGTGCGATCCATCTAAACCTTATGCACGAGTTCCGCCAGTAGTGGGCACTCATGCAATGTAAGCAATGGCGCATATCAGAGTCCACGAGACGGAGGGAGGTTAACGAGTGAAGGGCATTAATCTTTGTAGTGGAACGCAGCCAATGTCTTCTCTTCAACGTCATTCTCCTACGCTGTTAATGTAGTAAACACAGTGCGGCACTTCCAAAATGCTGACTCAGTATTGGTAATTAAGTTGCTATCTATGGGGGGCCAGAAACCTCTCGGATTTCATCCAAAATATCTTTATTTGTGTTCTGAAGATGAACGAAGGTCTTACAGGTGTGGAACGACATGAGGGTGAGTAATTAATGACAGAATTTGCATTCTTTTCCTCCTGATTATTTATTTTCCCCCTTTGTTTTCCGCTGTTTCAGCATGAAAAAAGATAACATATACTGCGCATTTGTGGTATGCTATCCAGATTTACTTTACGATGTATCCCATGAATAATTCACTGGAATGCACTAAGAATCTTGCTTTTCTCCCTCAAATCCTCACGTCTCATTTTCACACAGATTCTTTATTCACTATATAATCACTCAATGTTCCAGTTAAAGGGTTAGTTTACCCAAAAATTATAATTCTGTCATCATTTACTCACCCTCATGTCGTTCCAAACCTGTATGAGTTTCTTTCTTTTGCTGAACACAAAAGAATATATTTTGAAGAATGTTGAGTTGACAGCACCCATTGACTTCCATTGTAGGAAAAATAATACTATGGATGTCAATATCGTCAACTGTTTGGTTACCAACATTCTTCTAAATATCTTCTTTTGTGTTCAACAGAAGAAAAACTCATACAGGTCTGGAACAACATGAGGGTGATTAAGTGATAAGTCTGTAATATAGCTGCGAAAATAATCAAGCTAATTATCAAGTAAATCATTATGATGACATGATGTTTTTTTTTTTTAATTAATGTATATTATATGTAGTTATGTGTATTGGTCATGATGACATAATAGTTTACCCCTAATGTGAGGCAAGTTCTATCAAAGACTTTATATACAGAAAGATGGTATTATTATGAATGGGAGAAAGTGCAACACGTAATATGGCAGAATAAGTCCCGCTTTCCCAAAAAAAGTGCAAATGGCCGATTGGTAAAGTCATCGCATCACTGCAGCTGTCGTTAGAAGCTAAAACTAAGCTATATACAGTGCTCAGCGTAAATGAGTACACCCCCTTTGAAAAGTAACATTTTAAACAATATCTCAATGAACACAAAAACAACTTCCAAAATGTTGACAAGACTAAGTTTAATATAACATCTGTTTAACTTATAACATGAAAGTAAGCTTAATAATATAACTTAGAGAACAAAATTTTCATTTTTACTCAAATTAGGGTGGTGCAAAAATGAGTACACCCCACAACAAAAACTACTACATCTAGTACTTTGTATGGCCTCCATGATTTTTAATGACAGCACCAAGTCTTCTAGGCATGGAATGAACAAGTTGGCGACATTTTGCAACATCTATCTTTTTCCATTCTTCGAGAATGACCTCTTTTAGAGACTGAATGCTGGATGGAGAGTGATGCTCAACTTGTCTCTTCAGAATTCCCCATAGGTGTTCGATTGGGTTCAGATCAGGAGCCACTGAATCACTTTCAATATGTTCTTCTTCAGAAATCCAACAGTGGCCTTAGATGTGTGTTTAGGATCATTGTCATGTTGAAAAGTGCACGATGACCAAGGGCACGGAGTGATGGTAGCATCTTCTCTTTCAGTATAGAGCAGTACATCTGTGAATTCATGATGCCATCAATGAAATGCAGCTCCCTGACACCAGCAGCACTCATGCAGCCCCACATAAGGACACTGACACCTCCATGTTTCACTGCAGACACCATGCATTTTTCTTTGTATTCCTCACCTTGGCAACGCCATACAGTTTTGAAGCCATCAGTTCCAAAAACATTTATCTTGGTCTCATCACTCCAGAGTATAGAGTCCCAGTAGTCTTCATCTTTGTCAAAATGGGCCCTGGCAAACTCTAAACAGGCTTTTTTGTGCCTGGGCTTTAGGAGAGGCTTATTTCGTGGACGGCACCCATGCATGCCATTCCTCTGCAGTGTACGCAGTATTGTGTCACGAGAAATAGTCACACCAGTTTGGCTTTCTACTTCTTTAGATAACTGCAGTGAACTTGCATGCCGAGTTTCTTCAACCCTTCTCATCAGAAGACGCTCCTGTCGAGGTGTTAACTTCCGTGGACGACCTGGACGTCTCTGTGAGATGGTTGCAGTTCCATCTTTTTTTAAATTTTTGTACCACTTTTGCTATAGTATTCTGACTGATAAGTGAAGCTTTGCTGATCTTCTTGTAGCCTTCACCTTTCTGGTGTAAAGAAATGATTTTCTTTCTCAGGTCTTGTGACATTTCTCTTCCATGTGGTGCCATTGCTGACAGCATGAAATGGGAAGGGGTTTTAACACCCTTTTATAGTCAACTGTCTGCTGGACACCTGTGTAATGAATAATTAGACTCACCTGTGGTTGAATTCTTGTTAAATTTAAATAACAACTAACTACAAATAACATTTGTAGTCTAAAATTTAGCTTTGCTCCAGAGACTTTTAGTGGGGTGTACTCATTTTTGCATCACCCTAATTTGAGAAAAACTGAAAAATGTGTTCTCTAAGTTATATTATTAACCTTACTTTCATGTTATAAGTTAAGCAGATGTTATATAAAACTCATTCTCATCAACATTTTGGAAATTGTTTTTGTGTTCATTGAGATATTGTTTAAACTGTTACTTTTCAGAGGGGGTGTACTCATTTACGCTGAGCACTGCATATAGAAATAGTCAGTGTTCTGAGATGCACACTTAGGACTGCGCATGCACATTAGCTTAGTCCTATCTGAAAATACTGTTTTTTTTCTCAAGCATTTAGAAACAACATTTATGAGACAGTTGTTGTCAGATTTAATTGGTGATTTCAAATATGAAATTTAATCGTAAGATTGGCAAACAGTTTTGGTGAATTTGATGTTTCCCCAATCAAAGACATAGGAGCTGCACTTGCATGCCCGAGAGGCGTTCCAAAGATGGCCGCCAAGTGAAAAGACTTGTCTTAAAGGGACTTTGGTTCTGTCTCTGAACAACTTTTTTGATAAGTCATATTTTAATAGCAACATGTCAGTTGATGGCGCACACATCCTGAAATATATTTAGATATTTTCTTTCCAAGAGGGCAACTTAAGTAAAAAGCGGCACGGCTTACATCACTTTCCCCTGTGGATCTGGTGCACGCCATGGACGATGTGGAATGTTATTACAGAGCTATTACAATAAGAGAAATTAAAAGGATACTTGAAGCTTTGGTGGTGGAGGCAGCTTAATTGCAGAGCCTCTTGAAACATCTCTGGTGTGCTGAGCCGGAGCTCACGCTGGTGACTCTGAAAGGCCGTCTGGAGAGCCTGGACCCCACAGCCCCAGAAACAGCTGAGGACACAGTCTTCAAGGCAATATGGCCGCAAGCTCACACCCTCTGACAGAACCAGAAAACACATCCACTTATGGACTACGCTTTACTCATTTTAAATGGATTCAACAGTTTTATTGTAAGTTGATTCTCACCAGTCAATGTACAAGCAGCAGAGTCCATCTCCAAAGCGAAGGGATTGGTCACCTGCACCATCTTCCTCTCAGGCACAGGAATTAAAGATTCAGTCTCATCTGAACTGCGTAAAATGACAGGAACATCAAATCCAAACCTGGACAGGAGATACTAAAGTTAGTGAGACAACAATTAAAGGTGTAGCCAATGACTTCTGCTTTTGAAAAGGAACCAACCAACTGGATATCCCCTATTTAGACAGAGAAAAATCAACATCACATGTAGTCCACCACCTTAACACTAGACTAAAATGCTCATTTATTCTCCTGATAAACATGGACTTACCAGCCCAACACAGCAGCCACAGTGATGATAAAACATACTGATATGACAGTAATGTAAAAGAGAGGAGAATACTCATACAACATCACTAAAAACTCCGCGGCCATGCTCAATATCTTACATTAATACAATCAAATTAAATACTTAAAAAAACGGTTGTTTGTGTCCTGTCCAGTCTTGCGTCTGTCTGTCACCCTGCAAAACTCACCAACGTAAACTTCCGGTTGTGACAGACGCTACTACGGTGGCCCAGAGGACCAAATCCGCACATGACACCAATACCGTCACGCATAGGGAGGAGCGTTACAGCTACAGCAGGAACATGAAGAGAAGTCCGATTCATTCCGCGAATCGGCTCTTTCAAACAAATAGTGCAATGAAACGGTTCAAAAATGATTCCGTTTTGTTTACGTCATCGCGTAACTGCGGCGTCATGTGGACATTTTTAAAAATAAACATTAACATTACTTTTACATTATATATGCTCCTTCAAATACTGAACATTGTACAATTATGTATACAAAAACCAAACAGAAAAATATATGACATATAGTGATATAAAATCAGAATAAGGGTACAGTTGGGTATAAAATGTCAAATAAATACTGTAAAGTTCGATTTTGTAAAGTATTCGAGTTTGTAAAGTATATTATTAAACTTACATCCCTTATGAAAATTAACCATGGTTTTCTAATAGTAAAACCATGTTTTTTTTGGCAGATTGACTACCATTTGTATAACCACAACAAAACCATAGTTAAAGGAACACTCCACTTTTTTTGAAAATAGTCTCATTTTCAAACTCCCCTCGAGTTAAACAGTTGAGTTTTACCGCTTTTGAATCCATTCAGCCAATTTCCGGGTCTGGCGGTACCACTTTTAGCATAGCTTAGCATAGTTCATTGAATCTGATTAGACCGTTAGCATCTCGCTCAAAAATGACCAAAGAATTTAGATATTTTTCCTATTTAAAACTTGACTCTTCTAATATCATTGCGCCTGATGCACGGCATGGTACGGGAGCAAAGTTCCTTGATTATTACGCCAGAATGAGAGTGTAGTTCCTAGCCATATCGGCCTAGAAAATCGAAAATGACTCTTTGGTCATTTTTGAGTAAGATGCTAACGGTCTAATCAGATTCAATGAACTATGCTAAGCTATGCTAAAAGTGGTACCGCCAGACCCCGAGATCCATGGTTATTTAACCAAGGTTATTTTTCGTAATTGTGAATATGAAAACTGTTCAGAAATATAAGTAAAATAAAACATTTTTCATTCCCTTTAGAATATTCAGTGAAGCAAAAAAGTTTTGAGAGAGGTCTTAAAATTGAAAATTTTTATTAATAAATAAATAAATAAATAAATATTTGTAGGCTATCACAAATTTCATATTCCACTTTTGAATAATAAAGTCCCTTTATTCTATAGACTTTGATAATAAGATTGTTTTTGTATAAAACTTTATAAAACTGATACTATATGTGTATAGTATCATAATACTACTCATATTATTTCAAACATATAAAGATATAAATATAAGGCATATTCCAGTCAGCTATGACTAAAATAATATGTTAATATTTCGAAAACAGCCACGGGTCCACGGTTCTAGCCGAGTTGATGGACTCGAGAACCGCTCGGACAGTGGACGACTCGTTCAGACTGATTTTGTGAACAGCTTCAAATCACTGAAAAGATCCGACTCAACAGAATGATTCGAACGAATCGGACGTCCCTACAGAGGAGAGGGGCTCCACAGGGAGAAATACAGTCGGCGTATTAATGGAAAGTGAACAGGTTGGCGTGTCCGCCCTATAAGTTGAGGACTGTCCGAGTGAATTCGCTTTTAATCAATGGCGTTTCAAGTCCAACGTGTATGATTGACGCATCCGTACAGATGCTGGCCGCTTTGGTCGCGCCGGGGGAAGTAGAGGTTTTGACATCGTTAGATTTGTTGTTATTATAATCAGCTGACCGGTGCTGAAATCGCTCCGTTTGCTGTTTTCTAGAAAGCGGTGACAGCGATGAGCGCTTGTCAGGACAAAACGTCTTTGAGTTGTTCGGAAAGCAGGGAAAATGTCAGCGGCAGTGACTGGGGAAGGATGGATGATGCGTGTACGTCCTGCTTTAACGAACCCACGGGCGATGCGATTCACGGCGGGATGAATGCGGTGCAGTCGGGCATAGACGGACATCTGCCGCTGCCCCGAGGCCAACGCGAACTGATGCTAGGCCTGGTGGAAGAGGGTTTCGCCGGCTATCATGGCCGTCTCGGTTCTGATCCGGACTCAGATTATCTCGACATACCCGGCGACCCGAACTACAGCGAAAGCGACGGGAACGTCGCCACAAAAAAACGCAACCGCTCCAACAGCTCCCGGCACCGCGGGGAAGTTGTAACGGAACTCGGACCCGAAGAGGTGCGCTGGTTCTACAAAGAGGACAAGAGGACCTGGAAACCGTTTGTTGGACACGATTCTTTGAAAATCGAGTTGGCTTATCGCAAATTCTGCGAACTTAACCCAAACGAGGTCAAACGGAGGGATGCCAGTGAAGAAGCAGAGGATTTATTCGAGTCACCATCAGAATGTGAAGCACCGGCGGTCCGGAGACAGTCGGCGGCGGTGGCAGCGCAGCCGGTACCCGAGAGTGCGGATGCTGGAGGCTCAACAGACGAGACGGAGCTGGATTCAGACAGCATCAACGTGGATGCAGTGTGCGTCCGTGGAGGACTCTACGAGGTGGACATCAAAGGGAAAGACTGTTATCCTGTATACTGGAACCGTGAGTATTTTTTTTTTTTTACAAACTTATTACATTAAAGAAAGCAAACATGATGCCATAATTCAAACCTATATAAAACAAAGAGATGTTTGGCCGAATGTTCATGTAGTTCTAATTATACATACGACGATATTACATGCTACTTGAGGCTGTCAAGCTCCAAAAGCGCCATTAAAGTATTCTAAAAGTAATCTATATAATTCTTAAACTCTATTCTAAATCTCCTGAAGCCATATGATAGGATGTGTGAGAAACAACTGAAACGTAAGTAGTTTTTTTTTTTTTTTTTTTTTTTTGTTTGCCAAAAATCTCTGCAGCAGCTGTCAAATCTTATTTAAAGGGATAGTTCACCCTCATGTTGTTCCAAACTTCTTTCATTCATCTTCGGAACAAAAATTAAGATCTTTTTTATGAAATCTGAGACCGTTCTGTCCCTCCATAGACACAACTGACACTTTGAAACCTCAAAAAGTTCACAAAGAGATTGTAAAACTAATCCATATATGAATTGAGCGGTTTAGTCCAAATTTTCTGAAGTGACACGATCACTTTATATGATAAACAGATTGAATTTAGGCTTTTATATTGACATAAACATTCATCAACACACGTCAGTTGTGGTAAACAGAAGCTCAAACATGTTTGCTTGACGCATACGAGAACCAGTGAGGTTCATTCTCGTTTGTTACACAGCATGTTTGAGCTTCCAGAAGAGGTTTGTTCTTGCACGTCAAGCAGTTTCTGTTGAGCTTCTGTTTATGTTCACTGATTAATGTTTGTGTGAATAAAAGGCTAACTTAAATCTGTTCATCTTGAAAAGTGATCGAGTCTCTAAAGAAAATTTAGACAAAACTACTCAATTCACATGGATTAGTTTTACGATCTCTATAAATGTTTTGAAACGTCAAAATTACGTAATGTTGGACGGCCAAAGTAATCATTAGCCTTAAGGGTTTGGAGTGACATGAGGTTAATTAATGACAGAATTATCATTTTTGGGTGAACCCTGTAATTACCCTCATGTTCCCAACCTGTAAGACTTTTGTTCATCTTTGGAACACAAATGAAGATTTTTTAATGAAATCTGAGAGCTTTCTGTCCCTCTATAGACAGCCTATGCATCTCAAGCACCAGAAAGATAGTAAAGACATTAAAGTAATCCAGTTGACTCCAGTGGTTTGACCTCAATTGTATGAAGCAGCGCAAGTGCTTTGTTTGCGCATAAAAAAAAAAATTACCTCTTTATTTAAAAATATTAATCCCCAACGCGCATTCATGAAAGCACCACAATGCATGTGTGTTGTGTTGACGCAAGAGATTAATATTTTGTAAATGAAGTGGTAAGTTATGTTTTTTTTGTGCAAACAAAGCACTTGCGTCTCTTTATAAAATTGAGGTTAAACCACTGGAGTCACATGGATTACTTTAATGATGTCTTTGCTACCTTTCTGGGCCTTGACAGTGGTAGTTGCGAAGGCTGTCAATGGAGGACAGCTCTCAGATTTCATCAAAAAGATCTTAATTTGTGTTCTGAAGATGAACGAAAGTCTTACAGGTTTGCAACAACATGAGGGTGAGTAATTAATGACAGAATTTTCATTTTTGGGTGAACTAACCCTTTAAGAATAATCAAATTTGACCATGGAAGATGAAATGCGCCAGATTTGACATCAATGTTTGAATGTGGCTGTCAGCGAAAAACACATTAGTCTAATCCTAAAACAAAGCTAAAATTAATCGAACCAGGGTAAATGTGACGCACCTTCAGACTAGGGCTGGTCGATCTGGCAAAAAAAAAAAAAATCATGATAAATTAAATTTTTACATATCAGTCGATATTGATAATTATCACGATAAATGTCAAATCATTATTTCTTTCTAGTTTAAATGCATTTGACACTAACCTGAGTTGACAGTAGTAGTAGCTTTAGATGGAATACAGAAGTAAATTTATGTTCATTAAAGCTGCTGTCCGCGATTTTTGGCCCTCTAGCGGTTAATAAACAGAACTGCACGCGTCTTGCGGAGGAACATTCTAGCCGGAGCTACTTTTCTCAGTGTATGTCTATGGCGAGTCACGCAGTTACTGTGATACTCTGCGGCGGGTCCTACCAGTCCGGTCTGAAATAGTCCGAATATAAACACTTATTATAAGTGTACCATAATGATTCAAGATAAGGCAAAAACATGGTTTGGAAAATGGATTCATGTTGTATATTCTCATTATATAATTTTTGTAAATATTTAACACAAAAAAGTTGCGGACTGCAGCTTTAACAAAAACAGCAACATTTTTATATGGTAAAATACAAATATTCTGACTGTTTGAGTTTTATAAAAAATTAACAGTTGGTCTTCCATAGTAGCATACATTTAGTGTGTTTTGTTTTAAAATGGCGTTTTAAAATGAAAACAATCCTCGTCTACACTGGCATTTCCACAGCGTTTCAGCAATGATCTCTGTCTACACTACACAAACAAAGACACATGTCACATGACTGTTCAGGCACACTGGTCATGCACGTAGAAGTGTAAACATTTGCCTCTTGCACATGTAGGTAACTGCAGTATTAAAAAAAATGCAGAGTTTAACTGCACATTGGCTGCTAAAAATGACAACAAAGGCCAGCAAAGACTGCAGTTCAGTCTCCATGTTATCGTTTACACGGTCGTCATTTTCAAACTAAAACGGGCTCTGCAGTGTTTTCGAAAAGTCTCCGTTTTTGAGGGTCGAAAACGCCGGAGTAGTGTAAAAGACAAGCGTAAACATAGCAAAGGTTATGCTTGGTGATCAAAGACTCACAATTTTACCATACAACACCAACAATCCTTTAGGATCCCAGATATTTGTCTCAGATTGCAAAATTGTGACCAAAAACATACAGTGTGCTTAAGTCAGATGAATTGTTGCTTCAGGACAACAATTCGGACTGCTTGTCTTTACAGAACAGGACCACATCCCGGTCATGAGAGGCCAGTGGTTCACGGACGGTACCTGGTTGCCTCTGGAGGAAGAGGACAGTGACCTCATTGAACTGGAGCACCTGGCCCGTTTCCGAGGCCAGCAGATGAAAGACACCTTTGACACGGAAGCGGTGGCCACCACAGTGGACAGCAAAGATGGTAATAGCTCACTGAACCAATAGGACTCAGGGTTAGGGTGGCTTTGTACTAGGGGTCAAGCACACAAAAAAGATCGACTTAACATTGAAGCTTAGTTCAGCTGATCCAGAGGCGCAGTCATGAATGAGCTACAACCCAACCCAGACATCCTGTTTGTCTCCTAACACACATTTGAACTAAGTTGAACTCTGGTAACTTGTATACTACTAAAGGGGTATCAATTTTCAGTTTGGTTTGTGAGTACTCAAAACGACCCTTAATTAAAATTATCTGATCTAGTTAGACATGAAGATTACTTAACAGTAGGGTAATTGGAAACAGACCTGTTTGACTTCTGCCCTTAATTCACTCAGCCATTCACAGTCTGAAACTCAGCCGGAGCCACGTGGACTGGCACAGCGTGGATGAAGTGTACCTTTACAGCGATGCCACCACCTCTAAGATCGCACGAACTGTCACTCAGAAATTGGGATTCTCAAAAGGTTTGTAAAAACCCTTGATTAGTAAGTACATTCTCAGTGGTGTGGTTTAATTAAAGACCACATGAAATGGCACGATGACTTCGGTGTTCAGTTATGTTTAGTATTTTCTGTTAAAACTGGAAGTTTGGGAAGGAAATACTGAAGGCCCAATTTTTTAAATAGGTGATATAGTTTGAAATAACTTGAAATAACCTACTAGCATACTATTTACTCATACTATTTGCTACTTGCTAGACAAATGCTGTGGGAGCGACCTGCGTTTGATTGGACAAAAATCTGTGTGCAGCATGAGTCATCAATATTTTTGGTCTGTTTTCCCAGAAGAGAGAGACCGTAACTTTCAATTCATGGATCTGCTTAAAGTACATTATTGGAGTACATTAGCATACAAATGATTTCAAAACAAATAGACATGGACTAAAAGCCAAAATAAAAGCATTTTAAATTTCATGTGATCTTTAATGGTTTTGTACCATCGATTCAAGAAAGTATATTATGTATTAACTTGATGTGGAATAGTCTAAACCTTAGTAATAAGTACACTTCAAAACTTTTAATTTGACATTATTACAAAGGGCACATTTTAAAGTCTCTTAAAAGTACACTTAAAGGGATAGTTCACCCAAAAATGAAAATTCTGTCATCATTTACTCACTCTCAAGTTGTTCCAAATCTGTATACATTTCTTTGTTCTGCTGAACACAAAGGAAGATATTTTGAAGAAAGTTTGTAACCAGGCTGCTTTGGGGCACCATTTACTTCCATAGTAGGAAAAAAAAAATACTATGGAAGTCAATGGTACCGCAGAACTGTTCAGTGTTCAATAGAACTGTATGAATTTCTTTCTTCTGCTGAACACACACACACACACACACACACACACACACACAAAAAAGATATTTTGAAGAATGTTTAAACAGTCGATGGGCCCCATTGACTACAATAGTATGGAAAACAAATACAATGGAAGTCAATGGAGTCTGTCAACTGTTTGGTTACTGACATTCTTCAAAATATCTTCTTTTGTGTTCAGCAGAAGAAAGGGATTTATACAGGTTTGGAACAACTTGAGGGTGAGTAAATGATGACAGACTTTTCATTTGTTGGTGAACTATCCCTTTAAAGGGTTAGTTCACCCAAAAATGAAAATTATGTCAATAATGACTCACCCTCCTCAAGACCTCCATTCATCTTCGGAACACAGTTTATGATATTTTAGATTTAGTCCGAGAGCTTTCTGTCCCTCCATTGAAAATGTATGTACGGTAGACTGTCCATGTCCAGAAGGGTAATAAAAACATCATCAAAGTAGTCCATGTGACATCAGTGGGTTAGTTAGAATTTTTTGAAGCATCGAAAATACATATTGGTCCAAAAATAACAACGACTTTATTCAGCATTGTATTTTCTTCCGGAATCCTTTCCATTGAATTGATTCCATTGAATCCTTTCATCTGTCGGCGTTGGTAATGCACTTTTATGTTGTTGTTTTTGGTGATTAGGACATCCGCGACATGCACACTTACACACCATTTTAAAAAATATAGCAATACTGCGTCTCCCTCAGACTGTAAACGAAGCTCGGGCGCACCGGATAACACGTCAGCAGCGTCTTACGTCAGCAGCGTCACTGCAGAGTCGTGAACCCGGATTGACAACAGACCCGGAAGAGAGTACAATGCTGAATAAAGTCGTAGCTTCAAAGACTTCTAACTAACCCACTGATGTCACATGGACTACTTTGATGATGTTTTTATTACCTTTCTGGACATGGACAGTCTACCATACATACACTTTCAATGGAGGGACAGAAAGCTCTCGGAATAAATCTAAAATATCTTAAACTGTGTTCCGAAGATGAACGGAGGTCTTATGGGTTTGGAACGACATGAGGGTGAGTCATTAATGACATAATTTTCATTTTTGGGTGAACTAACCCTTTAAAGGGATAGTTCACCAACAAATGAAAAGTCTGTCATCATTTACTCACCCTCAAGTTGTTCCAAACCTGTATAAATCCCTGTCGTTCTACACCCGTAAGACCTTCGTTCATCTTCAGAACACAAATTAAGATATTTTTGATAAAATCCGATGGCTCAGTGAGGCCTGCATTGCCAGCAAGACAGTTAACACTTTCAGATGCCCAGAAAGCTACTAAAGACATATTTAAAACAGTTCATGTGACTACAGTGGTTCTACCTTAATATTATAAAGCAACGAGAAAAAAAACCCAAAATAACAACTTTTCAACAATTTCAAGTGATGGCCGATTTCAAAACGACGCTTCATGAAGCTTCGAAGCTTTACAAATCTTTTGTTTCGAATCAGTGATTCGGAGCACTTATCAAACTGCCAAAGTTACATGAACTATTGAAATTTTGAAACTCTTATGATGTAACGAAGCATTGTTTACTGAAATCACGTGACTTTGGCACTCCGAACCACTGATTCGAAACAAAAGATTTGTAAAGCTTCGAAGCAGTGTTTTGAAATCAGCCATCACTAGATATTGTTGAAAAGTCGTTATTTTGTTTCTTTGGCACACAAAAAGTATTCTCGTCGCTTCATAATATTAAGGTTGAACCATTGTAGTCATGACTACAAAACATGAACTGTTTTAAATATGTTTTTAGTAGCTTTCTGGGCACTGAAAATGAAAATGTTAATTGTCTTGCTGGCAATGGAGGCCTCACTGAGCCATTGGATTTCATCAAAAATATTTGTGTCCTGAAGATGAACGGGTGTGGAACGACATGAGGGTGAGTAATAAATGACAGAATTTTAATTTTTGGGTGAACTAACCCTTCCCTGGGAAGCCATTGTTAAAACTAAAGATAAAATAATGTGCATGGTTATCAATGTATCATGTCTGGTTAGCCTCCAGCAGTGGGACACGTCTCCACCGAGGTTACGTGGAGGAGGCGGCTCCAGAGGACACGCCCCCTGAAACAACGCACATAGTCTTTGTGGTACATGGGATTGGCCAAAAGATGGATCAGGGGCGGATCATTAGAAATACAAGCATGTACGTCCACCAATCACACAGCTGAGTCTGCACAAAACATCTAGTCCTGAAACTAACTGATGAATTTCATTGATGATTAGGATGCGTGATGCTGCCCGCAAGATGGAGGAGAAGCACTTTTCTGACCGAACAAATGAACATGTTGAGTTCCTTCCTGTGGAATGGCGATCTAAACTTGCCCTTGATGGAGGTATTGCCTATGGAAAATGATAAAAAATATAAACTACATTACGTTTGAAAACTTTTATCAGTGATAGACGTGATTATGGTTTATTTATGATTTTCAGACACCGTGGACTCCATTACTCCAGACAAAGTGCGAGGTCTGAGAGACATGCTGAACAGCAGTGCAATGGACATTATGTACTACACAAGCCCTTTATACAGGGATGAGGTAATATACAGCTACAATCCTCAACTCTTTCATTCATTTTGCTCTTTTTTTCCCAGCTCTCTAATCCATAATAAACAAGACAGGATTTTTAAAGCATCATATTCGTGCTCCTGATGTGGAAGCTACTGTATACTTAAATTATGCATGATTATGCTAAAATACTTTATTTTCACAAATTTATGGCAGCATCACATGCATTATTTTTTAAGAAGGTATTCCCATGTGAAAAAAAAACAGTACATATCAGCATACTTTTAAAAAGAGCCTTTATTACGGAAATAAAATACCGTAAAAGAAAATACTTAAGTGCGAACTGACTGTAATGATTTCTGACACTTAGGGCCAGATTTACTAACAGCTTGCGCCAACTCAAACCCTCTTTTGGCATTAAAAGACCTACTGTCAGGATTTACTAAAATTAGCACTGAAAAGGCGCAGTTATTTTTGCAGCTGACCTTATTGCATATGCATTTGTAGGAATTTCCCTTTCAGATGCAAAATTTATTGGAGGAGAGTATTTAAATGAATCATGCAAGATGATTTACTAAGGTTTTGACTAGTCAATATACTGGTATTTGCGCTATTATTTACTTCCCTTGAAAAAAAGCATGTCTTAAACCATACGGTAGATTGCGTTGGTCAATATGGAAATGATCCAGCTGTGTCTGTGTTCTTTGATTTGCGTGTCACCAGTAGATCATTTGCAGATCTTTCCACTCTTTTTTGGAATTGTGCTCTCACTCTAGTTTGCCCTGTTTAGTAAATATGGCCCTTAATTGCATATTAATTGTAATTAAATTAAAATGTATTATAGTTTAAATTTATATTAAATGCAATTAGCTGAATCTTAGAGTGCTTTTTGACCTACTTAAGTAGGACTTAAGTACATCTTTTTATGTAATTTTATAATTCTATTGTCTTTGAAATATGGCTAAAGTTACTGCTGAATGTACTGAAATATACTCTAATGTCATTTTTTTAAAACATGTATGTCATGTATTTAAATATACTTGTAATTACACATTTGTAATGATAGTTACAAATTAGTACATTTCAAATATATTCATTTTAAATGTAATATTTAATAATAGAGTTAAAATTATAATAAAGTACTTTAAATATACTTTATGTTGATCAACACATAAAAAGTGTACTTTAAAGCACAAAAGGTGTTTTAATAACAGATTATTGAAATATAAGTATATAATATACAGTATATATGTAAGCAATAAGGTACGAGAGGCTGTGCTGTATCATGTATCGATAAGCGGAGCGCCTGCAACCCTTTCAGCCGTGACTTATTCACGATACAGCACTAGCCACGAGTACCTTATTGCTTTTATAAAACAGTTACCACACAATACAAATATTAAAGCCAAAAACATGTATTAATGCAACTTTCATGAAGTAAACTTTCACTAAAAGCCTTCCTTCCACCAGAGAAAATAGTCCCTGACCGTGAACAGCAACAGAAGTTACATTATTACGCCATTAGATGGCAGCAAAGACTGTCTTATGAGTGTGTCAGTCTGTAGCGAAGACTTTTACATTGAAAAGACTGAATTGTTGTGAACATATAACAAGACGCAACTGACAAATGCTTTGACTTGCGCTGTCAGTAACGGGAAAACCCCTTAACTGTTAAAAGGACAAGACAATACATCGGACATTTAAACAGATTTTTTATTATGAACATAGGACTGACCTGAAGGAAAATGCTAAATCTGAATGCAGGTAATAAACTCGTTCACTCGATTTTTTTCTCACAATACTCTTCTACATAATACAAGAAGCTTCAATGGACAATATCAATTGTGAACATGCAGTTTACGTTGCTAAGAGTGCTTGCTAAGGGTGTTGTGTAGTGATACACTGAACCGTTGGGTGAAGCGGTCATAGCCGTGTTTTATCGTGAATAAAACACAGCTATTGTCCAATCAGAATCAAAGACAGGAACTAACCATTATATATATATATATATATATATATATATATATATATATATATATATATATATATATATATACATATATCAAAACAATTATTTAAAATTTAATTTAAGAGTAAAACTTTTAATTTGACATTATTACAAAGTACTCTTTCTTTTTAATAGTGCACTTAAGTGTGCTAATAAACATAGTCATGAAAGTTTACTCTCTTGAAGTTGTTGGGGATAAACAGTTTTAGGACCCTTTGACCAGATATGTCGAATGAAAGACCAGGAGTCAGAGATGCAATCAACTGAAGAAATGTTACTGAAGAATAGTTTGCATTTTCATCAGCAGAAGCCAGCTTCAGGTCTCACAAGGAGTTTGTAGGCTGCTCTGCGTACATTCACATTTCCATAATAATTATACTCTAACAGAGTCAACTAACTACGTCATTACTTCAGGTTGAATGATTCTGATTGGCTAAGGAAAATAGACAAATTTGGTAATCTTCCGCACATGGACAGATAGTCAGAAGCATATCTCCCTTCGTCACGATGTTGACGAGGGGACCCTGGATTTAGGTACTGGATGTCCTTTTGGGGTCATGACATGGCGTCTGCTGGTCTCAAGTAGAGTGCCAGTTGTCCACCAGCACAAAAGACCTGCACAAAACACTTAGCGCACATACACAGATACACACGTTTCACAGCTTTTTCAAGGTTAAAGTTGATCTGAGCTCTGCTCTGAGCAGGAAACTTTCCCAAAACATACTGATAACATGTTCTTTTCTCTCAGTGAGAGGTACAAAATTATTTTCTAGTGTTTGAAAAGGAAAATAAATGCTTTAACATATGTTGAAAAAGTAATTCAAATAATTTAACAGAAAGATAAATGTTGATTAATAACTTAGATGATATATATTGAAGCGGCAGTGGATTCCAGAATCCTCTTCTTCTAAGTACACTTAAATATTTATGTGTGCTATGTATTTTATGCTTATTAGAGTATTTTTACATAATTACTGAATTTTCCATGCACTTCACATTAGTGCTGTTTTTATTTGACTATGTAGACCATTCCAAATATGTCACTTATTAAGTTCCATTTCAGAATGCATGCTAATTTAGAAGGCAGCTGCCTATATAGGCAGTAGAAAGCCAAGCAGCTGACTAGGTTTGGGAGCAGAGCTCTCTCATGTAAAATCTGATTAAATGTCCCACTCATACACAGACACACACTCTGCCCCAATCTTTTCTTGTGCACAAATCAAGTGTCACACTTGTTCGTTTCACGCTGTCTGCACTTGCATCCTCAGATCACCCGGGGTCTGACCAATGAGTTGAACCGACTCTACATGCTCTTCTGTGAGCGCAACCCAGAATTTGCAGAGAAAGGAAAGGTGTCCATCGTCTCCCACTCGCTCGGCTGTGTCATCACCTTCGACATCATGACAGGGTGGGACCCTGTGCGCTTTGTTCATAAAGAGGTGGTAGATGCCATGGAGGCTGATGTCAGCAGACAAGAGCGACAGCTACTGGAGGATCTTCGTATCACATGCTTAAGGTTTATGACTAATTATAGTTACACTCTACACTCACATTAAATGAAGTAAAAGATATAAGCAACCATGCAGAACACTCTAGCATAGTGGTGCCTGCAGGATTTCTACATGCAAAAACAAGACTAAAAAGTTCAAAAATTCAATATGTGCTCATTAAAAATGAAACTCTGCTAATGTCTAGCATTTATGTAACTATTATGCACTTTTATAAGATTTGAGGCTAAATGATCAGTGACAACAACGGCAGAAAAACAGCACGGGCGGAGACAAAAACTCTTTCAGTGTGTGTATTTTCTTAAAGTCACATCTCAAAAAGTAATCTTTTGTTTAATTTGTTTGTAGGTGAATATCCACTTCACCCAGTATTTGTTTTCTCACAGTATCTCAATACTGTCTGTTTTACTGACTGAGAAACTGCTTCAGATGATTTAGTGACACAGCGGATGCGAATTGATTCAGACTGTTTTACAAACCTGTTTGGTCAACTTAATGAAAAAAAGAACCGATTCAAAAGATTGATTCACAAATGCCTGGCTTCGCTGGGTCATTCGACAGAAATACAGGACATATAACTGTTGAAATATCCGCAGCACTCATGCTATGCACAGTATGTACAGCTGTAGGCATCTGTAGGATAGCAAAATGCTAACAACTACTCAGAACACCCTTGTATGACACTAAGAACCTCTCAGCAATAACCTTTCCGAAGACATGCTAACCACTCAAAACACTTTAGCAACACATTAACAATCAGCCAGAACACTCTAGCAACAGGCTAACATCCACCCAGAACACACTAGCAAGAACAACCACTCAAGCCTCCTTCGGAGGTCGCATTTGTCGGCCGCTCAGAACACAGTAGCTACATGCTAACATCCACCCAGAACACACTAACAAGACACCAACAACCACTCAGAACACAGTAGCTACGTGCTAACATCCACCCAGAACACACTATCAAGACACCAACAACCACTCAGAACACAGTAGCTACGTGCTAACATCCACCCAGAACACACTAACAAGACACCAACAACCACTCAGAACACAGTAGCTACGTGCTAACATCCACCCAGAACACACTAACAAGATACCAACAACCACTCAGAACACAGTAGCTACGTGCTAACATCCACCCAGAACACACTAACAAGATACCAACAACCACTCAGAACACAGTAGCTACGTGCTAACATCCACCCAGAACACACTAACAACATACCAACAACCACTCAGAACACAGTAGCTACGTGCTAACATCCACCCAGAACACACTAACAACACCAACAACCACTCAGAACACAGTAGCTACGTGCTAACATCCACCCAGAACACACTAACAAGATACCAACAACCACTCAGAACACAGTAGCTACATGTTAACATCCACCCAGAACACACTAACAACACCAACAACCACTCAGAACACAGTAGCTACATGCTAACATCCACCCAGAACACACTAACAAGATACCAACAACCACTCAGAACACAGTAGCTACATGCTAACATCCACCCAGAACACACTAACAAGATACCAACAACCACTCAGAACACAGTAGCTACATGCTAACATCCACCCAGAACACACTAACAACACCAACAACCACTCAGAACACAGTAGCTACGTGCTAACATCCACCCAGAACACACTAACAAGATACCAACAACCACTCAGAACACAGTAGCTACATGTTAACATCCACCCAGAACACACTAACAACACCAACAACCACTCAGAACACAGTAGCTACATGCTAACATCCACCCAGAACACACTAACAAGATACCAACAACCACTCAGAACACAGTAGCTACATGCTAACATCCACCCAGAACACACTAACAAGATACCAACAACCACTCAGAACACAGTAGCTACATGCTAACATCCACCCAGAACACACTAACAACACCAACAACCACTCAGAACACAGTAGCTACATGCTAACATCCACCCAGAACACACTAACAAGACACCAACAAACACTCAGAACACAGAAGCTACACGCTAACATCCACCCAGAACACACTAGCAAGACACCAACAACCACTCAGAACACAGTAGCTACGTGCTAACATCCACCCAGAACACACTAACAACATACCAACAACCACTCAGAACACAGTAGCTACGTGCTAACATCCACCCAGAACACACTAACAACACCAACAACCACTCAGAACACAGTAGCTACGTGCTAACATCCACCCAGAACACACTAACAAGATACCAACAACCACTCAGAACACAGTAGCTACATGTTAACATCCACCCAGAACACACTAACAACACCAACAACCACTCAGAACACAGTAGCTACATGCTAACATCCACCCAGAACACACTAACAAGATACCAACAACCACTCAGAACACAGTAGCTACATGCTAACATCCACCCAGAACACACTAGCAAGATACCAACAACCACTCAGAACACAGTAGCTACATGCTAACATCCACCCAGAACACACTAACAACACCAACAACCACTCAGAACACAGTAGCTACATGCTAACATCCACCCAGAACACACTAACAAGACACCAACAAACACTCAGAACACAGAAGCTACACGCTAACATCCACCCAGAACACACTAGCAAGACACCAACAACCACTTAGAACACAGTAGCTACATGCTAACATCCACCCAGAACACACTAACAACACCAACAACCACTCAGAACACAGTAGCTACATGCTAACATCCACCCAGAACACACTAACAACACCAACAACCACTCAGAACACAGTAGCTACATGCTAACGTCCACCCAAAACACACTAGCAAGACACCAACAACCACTCAGAACACAGTAGCTACATGCTAACAACCACCCAGAACACACTAACAAGACACCAACAAACACTCAGAACACAGAAGCTACACGCTAACATCCACCCAGAACACACTAGCAAGACACCAACAACCACTTAGAACACTGTAGCTACATGCTAACATCCACCCAGAACACACTAACAACACCAACAACCACTCAGAACACAGTAGCTACATGCTAACATCCACCCAGAACACACTAACAACACCAACAACCACTCAGAACACAGTAGCTACATGCTAACGTCCACCCAAAACACACTAGCAAGACACCAACAACCACTCAGAACACAGTAGCTACATGCTAACAACCACCCAGAACACACTAGCAAGACACCAACAACCACTTAGAACACAGTATCTACATGCTAACATCCACCCAGAACACACTATCAAGACACCAACAACCACTCAGAACACAGTAGCTACATGCTAACATCCACCCAGAACACACTAACAAGACACCAACAAACACTCAGAACACAGAAGCTACACGCTAACATCCACCCAGAACACACTAGCAAGACACTAACAACCACTTAGAACACAGTAGCTACATGCTAACATCCACCCAGAACACACTAACAACACCAACAACCACTCAGAACACAGTAGCTACGTGCTAACATCCACCCAGAACACACTAACAACACCAACAACCACTCAGAACACAGTAGCTACATGCTAACGTCCACCCAAAACACACTAGCAAGACACCAACAACCACTCAGAACACAGTAGCTACATGCTAACAACCACCCAGAACACACTAGCAAGACACCAACAACCACTTAGAACACAGTATCTACATGCTAACATCCACCCAGAACACACTATCAAGACACCAACAACCACTCAGAACACAGTAACTACATGCTAACATCCACCCAGAACACACTAGCAAGATACCAACAACCACTCAAAACACAGTAGCTACATGTTAACAACCACCCAGAACACACTAGCAAGACACCAACAACCACTTAGAACACAGTAGCTACATGCTAACATCCACCCAGAACACACTAACAACACCAACAACCACTCAGAACACAGTAGCTACATGCTAACATCCACCCAGAACACACTAACAACACCAACAACCACTCAGAACACAGTAACTACATGCTAACATCCACCCAGAACACACTAGCAAGATACCAACAACCACTCAAAACACAGTAGCTACATGCTAACATCCACCCAGAACACACTAGCAAGACACCAACAGCCACTCAAAACACAGTAGCTACATGTTAACAACCACCCAGAACACACTAGCAAGACACCAACAATCACTCAGAACACAGAAGCTACATGCTAACATCCACCCAGAACACACTGACAATGCACAAACAATCAGCAACAACATAGCCACTACATAGCAACATGCTAATATCAACTCAGAGCAAAAGGCTTGTCAACTCTTGCCCTTAAAATCCACTTTCCTTCAGAGTTTAGCTCCAACCCTAATCACAACCACCTGCCTGTAGCTTTCTTGTAATTCTAATTCGTTCAAAAGCTTAGGTAGCTGACTTGTTGCCTCACTGACTTCACAGGAAGCATTTTCACATGAAGGTACCTCACAAAACTGATTTCGGACAGGCTTGAGGCAGCATAACGGTTTAATGATCTACAGCAAAATTGAGAGCTAAGCAAATATTTAATTACTACAATACTAATTTCTCTGTAGAAATTACATCAAAAGTGATAAAAAATTGATCAAAAAATTATTGATCAAAAATGTTGATCAAAACAAAAAAAATTATGCACAAACTGACAACCAAATGCATCAGACAGCATCTTTTTTTTCTTAACTGTCATGGAATGGAATGCACAGGATTGTGGGATATCAAAGGGATCCTTCAAAAATTGATAAGTTGAAGGTATCCCAGAAGGCAGGAAGTGAATCTAACATTGGATTTGGAAGTGCCTTGATGCTTTCCTGCCTTGTAATGCACCATCAGAAGGCAGTATTTTCAGCTTTCAGACGCAGCACATGATTAGCTTGTCCAGGTGTGTTTGTTGGTTGGAGCTAAACTCTGCAGGAAAGTGGACCTTGTGGGCCAGAGCTGTCCAGCCCTACCTTAGCAGCTGTATAATGATGTATAATAACCATGCAACCTTGCATTGTGGCCGTCAGTTTTGCACAGGCTATCACCACTCTTGTTTTCTTCAGAAAATGTAAAAGTCTAGTAATTTCGGCTGTAGGATACACTAAAATTTTACAATCTTTTCCTGTTAGTTCTTAATGTATTATTCATTTGTTCGGTTGCCGGTTGCCAGTTGCATTGATTTTACTGCTCTCATGTTGTTTCTGATGCATTCAAAGGGTGATGTATTATTTAAAGGTTTTTAGTTTTGTGTCCACTCTACTCCATAATGACAATCCCTCTGTTAATCTGGTGTGTGTACTGTTCCTCTCCAAAAAACTAATTTAATATTCATTTGCAGAATGAGGGATTTGGAAGATAAGCTTCAGCATGTCCAAACCTCATCCTCAAGACCCTCTCCAGCCCTCAAATTCAAGGTATGTTAGTAATACCTTTCTCTTCTCCTTCCCACCATCTGTTTGTATAAGTTTCATGTAATAAACCATGTGATTTGGGGTTGTAGGTGGAGAATTTCTTCTGCATGGGATCTCCTCTGGCTGTGTTCTTGGCTTTGCGAGGTGTCCGTCCTGGAAACAACGCAACGCAGGACCACATCCTACCCAAATCCATCTGCCAGCGGCTTTTCAACATCTTCCATCCCACTGATCCTGTAGTGAGTGTGATTGTTTTTGGAGTGTAAATATAGCCTAGCATCAGATTTCTCATTACAGGTCCATTTATATTCAGTTAACATGAACTAACAATGAACAATTCTTCTGCCGCATTCATTAATCTTAGTTAATGTTAATTTTGACATTTACTAATACATTTTTTAAAGTGCTAAAAGGTTACTAATTTTGTTTTTGGAGGTCTCCCACAACAGATTTACATGCTTCAAAGTCAAAATAACACTTCAATGATTATACATTGCATATCACCTCATTTCTCAAAGAGTCCGAAAACGGTTCACTCAAATATTCAGTGTCAATGTTGTGATTGGTCTACTCTGCTCTGATTGGTCAGATGGCTAAGTCTGTTATGATTGGTCTACTCTGCTCTGATTGGTCAGATGGCCCAGTCTGTTATGATTGGTCTACTCTGCTCTGATTGGTCAGACGGCCCAGTCTGTTGTGATTAGGGCTGTGCAATATGGACAAAATAATCATATTGCAATATTTTTTTAAATTTATTTATTTATTTTTTTATTGTTTTTGCTTTTTCAAATATGCTACATTCTAAATGTATTCAGTGCACAAGAAGTGCATAACAAAACATTTCACAACTATGTAACATAGTATTAACAGCTTGATAAACAGAGATGGCATCTTTTGTTATCTTTTGTTGAGTGTTTGTATTAGTCTTCGGAAGCCGTCTTTACTGACGATGTACGCAGGCACCATGTCTTTGCATATATGTTAGGTGATCGCGTCAGTAATTTCTTTGTGCCGTTTTGATCCTTTCTCATAAGGTGTGATGCTTGAAAATGCTTGAATGACGGATACTTGTTCAGTCGGTTCAGGTTGGCTTTGAGGTGTGCTTTTGTTAGTTTCAATGGACTTTGTCACATGCATTGATCATGCAGTTTTTTATGGCGCTGTTTTAAAGGATTACTCCTCTTTTAAATAAACTTTTGCTGATAATTTACTCACCCCTATGTCATCCAAGATGTCCATGTCTTTCTTTCTTCAGTCGAAAAGAAATTAAGGTTTTTGATGTAAACATTCTAGGATTTTTCTCCATATCATTCATTTCAATGGGCACCAAACGGTTGAAGGTCCAAATGGCAGTTTCAGTGCAGCTTCAAAGGGCTTTAAACGACACCAGACTATGAATAAGGGTCTTATCTAGCGAAACGATTGGTCATTTAAAAAAAAAAAAAAAAAAGTTTTAAGTTTTATAAGCACAAATGCTGGCCTCGCTCTTTTCTCCGATGCGCGTTCGTGACGTCACGTAATACGCAATTACGTTGAAAAGGTCACGGTTGACGTAGGCGGAAGTATCGAGTCAGTGTTTACATTACAAATGTGCGGAAATATCTTTGTGTCAGTTTATTGTTTAATCCTTTGAGCGGTACGTTCCCACATATGGGATGTTTATTTCTGTGCCCCTGGGCGTACGGTTCCACATATGGGATTTAGAATGTTCAGCGACGTCACATAACTGCTAGATTCAAACTGTGCTTTCGCGCTCTGGCTGCGAGACGGACGCGCGCTCTCTTGTCATCACAGCTATGCAGTGTTTTCAGCCACATAATGTTTCTTTTAAGGTTTCAGACATTTAAATACGCATAAGCATCATTAAACAATACATTTGGAGTTTATAAAATACGCACTGATGTCAGACGTCAGTGGAATCATCAATAAATAGTGAATTCAAATATAATTTGCCGACATTTATTCATATCAGACACACATAATGGGTCTAAGTAACTATAAAGTTTACTCTCTTATTCTTCCAGTTCACCAGCCACTTACTTGCATATATTTCATGAGAAACTGATGTATTCACCTGCTGTAAATCAGACTGACAGAACTCTTTGAACTGCAGTGCAAAATCTCGCATTATAGATCAAGATAAAGATCATTTATAAAAGTTTTTAAAAAACAAAACACACTCACTCACACATATTTGAGAATCGGAATATCATATAATTGAAGACATGTAAGCAAGTTTGCGAATATTTTAAATAAAAAAGGAAAAACAAAATAATAGTGATCCATCTCTCATACAGTGTTATTGTGGCTACGTTCAGCGCTCGTGACACGCACGCGTCGCCATGGAAACAATAAGGGCAAACGTTCTAAAATAAGGGTCGCCTTAAAAAAAAACTCACTCTGGCGGTCAGTTAGAATATTTTAAACTCACGCTTGAAAGGTGTGCGTATCCTGGGTGTTTTAATATTAGAAAGCCTAAAAGAAAAATTTTGTCAGGACAGAAATTTGTGACTTTTCAGAGATTAGCTAATGAGCTAATGAAACTGTGGTTGCTACGCTTACGTCAACCGTGACCTTTTCAACGTAATTGCGTATTACGTGACGTAGGGCTGGGCGATATATCGCATGCGATTGTCACGCGCATTTCGTCAGTAAAGCCGGTTCCCTGATTGCCGCTAAATCGCCATCACCTGCTTTCAAATGGAGCGGCATTTAATAGACAGAGCCGTAGATCACTGATAAGCCACGCAATATCGCGTTCATTATCGAATGCGATACATCGGCTTTACTGACAAAATGCGCGTGACAATCGCATGCGATATATCGCCCAGCCCTAACGTGACGTCACGAATGCGCATCGGAGAAAAGAGCAAAGCCAGCATTTGTGCTTATAAAACTTAAACCTTTTAATTTTTTTTTTAAATAACCGATTGTTTCGCTAGATAAGACCCTTATTCATCGTCTGGTATCGTCTGGTGTCGTTTAAAGCCCTTTGAAGCTGCACTGAAGCTGCCATTTGGACCTTCAACCGTTTGGTGCCCATTGAAATGAATGATATGGAAAAAAATCCTAGAATGTTTACATCAAAAACCTTAATTTCTTTTCGACTGAAGAAAGAAAGACATGGACATCTTGGATGACATGGGGGTGAGTAAATTATCAGCAAAAGTTTATTTAAAAGTGAACTAATCCTTTAAGTGTTGGAACAGGTTTGTTGTATTGCCCAATTTCATTGCAATAATCTCACAGGTCTTGCAATTTACCTTGCTCGCTGACAGCTCGCTGTTACCTTGCTCCTCTCTCCTGAATCCAAAATATTCTGAATTAAAATATAAAAAAATAAATAAATGAATAAATAAAATTGCAGTCTCATGTGATTTAGAAATTGCATGTGCTCAAATCTACTCTGCTATGATTGGTCAGATGGCCCAGTCTGTTGTGATTGCTCTACTTTGCTCTTTTGAAGTGCATACAAAGTGAATTTGCAGCGCTGAAAACAGCATCTTCTCGACATGTTGACAGCACAAACTGAACTTTTTTTCGCAGGCAGCTAATGAAAACAATAGGCTGTGGCATTATGCGAATGTAACAGGAAGTGAAACTGGAATTACTGACGACTCGTTTTGGCAGTTTAGAATTGTTTCTTTGTTTTAGGAGACAACTTTATTTGTTGTGCACTGTGATCTTTAAAACTTTGCAGATCTTTTACATTCACAAGCAGCTATATTACACTCTGCATGAAAGGTAATATTAAAAAAAAAAACATAATAGGGGCACTTTAAAATCTGAAGTTGTATCTATTAACGTTAATGCACTGTGAAAATACAAACAAGCAATGAACAATTGTATTTTTAAATGCTTTAAAAATATACTGCTTATAGTTAGTTCATGTTAACGCATTAACTAATGTTAAGAAATGAAACTTGTAAACTGTTACAAAATGATTTTATAAATTGTATCATTAATACAAAATTGTAGAATTAAAATAAATGTAATCATATTAGAATTTAGATCTAATCTGTTCAAATGGTCCCTAATTTTATATAATTCTATAATTCTAATTATAGTAATAATAATATATAAAACTAATATAAATATAATTATAATAAATTATAATAGTACTTTGTAAGATGGTTCTAAATAACCGATGTACATGTCCACAAAACCATGACCAAAAAAAAAATAAATAAATAAAATAAAACAGTATAAAAAAACCTGTAGTTCTTAATTGTACTTAAAGGTGTATAATATCTAAATATCAGTCAGAAATATGAATATCAATCTAAATCAAATGGTTTCTTGCAGGCATACAGGTTGGAGCCTCTCATCCTGAAGCATTACAGTAATATATCACCTGTCCAGATTCACTGGTGAGTAAAATGATACCGTAGCTAAATTTAATTTTTTAAATTCAGAAAATATTTTAAGTATTTCAAAAAATGTCTGTTTTTCTATAACTTACATTGCATTGTGACTGTGATTGCGACTTTGTATCTCACAGTGAGATTTCATATCTCACAATGGGGCTTTGTTTCATACTTTAAACTGTATCTCACAATTACCCTTTTATTTTAGGTACAACACCACCAGCCCCACACCGTATGACCAGATCCGTCCCACTCTACTGAATCCATCAAAGGAAAGTGCTTCTGTGTCTGATACGGAGAGCCTCCCGAGCCCTTGCACCTCCCCTCCACAGCCCCGCAGACACTACGGCGAGTCTATCACCAACCTGGGCAAGGCCAGCATCATGGGTGAGATGGAGATCATTGAAGAAGGCTGGAAATGTAAAACGCTTGCAGGGAGCGCAGGATGTATAGTTTGTGACATAGGAGTAAGATTGCGGTTCCCAAATATTGAGATAATGGCAGTCTGCCTTCAATTACTGAGCATCTGCAGTTTAAAGCTTTTGATTTGAGTGTGTAAAGCAATAAACAGAAACAACTCAGCAAAGAATCTGATCAATAGGAAGCAATTAGGAAGTGTCAGACACAGCTGGAGATTTGGAAATGCTCTTACCAATAATAAATCTTCAAGGTGTGTGTGTGTTTGCTGAACGTAAAAGAAGATATTTTGAAGAATGTCAGTAACCAAACAGTTGATGGGCCCATCAGCTGTTTGATTACCCATATTCTTCAAAATACCTGCTTTTGTGTTCAGCAGAAGAAAAGTTTGGAAAGGTTATACCGGTTACAACGATAGTTTTTTCTCTGTGCCATTATCGTTATAGTTGTGGGTGGACCCTGCTATTCTTTTATATGTAGAATGATTTTTAGAACTTTATCTTTATCGTTAAAGTTATCGTCCTTGGTGTGAACATATGTGTGTATTTTTCACAGGAGCGGCAAGTATAGGTAAAGGCATTGGCGGTATCCTGTTCTCCAGATTTTCCCGCTCTAGTGGACAGGTGTGTGGTGTGGAGGAGGAGCCATCAGACTCTGAAGGTGGGGCATGTGAGAAAGGGGAAGAGGGCAGATCTGTGGAGTTAGACGATAAACCAGAGGAGAAGATAGAGGAGAAAATCGAGGAGAAGGCAGGAGACACCAGCATGTCACAATCAGCCTCTGTCATTATGGATAACTCCTCTTGTAAGCATCTTTATGTTTTTAAATTTAATTTTTTTTTGCTTTATCAGAATAGAATGACTCTTGGTGACTTTTGTCGCATTAGTTATGTGAACACACACAAAAAAAATCATGGTCATGATTCGGATATGTTAATAAAAAAAAGTCACACTTGGCTCCTTGGCGGTCAAAAATGAATTGGAAATGAATGGGAAATGAATGGGAAATATGAAAAAATATGAAAACTCAGAGAAACCTTTGGTGATACAAATGACAATTCAGCCACTGTGCAGAAAAGAAGTGAACTGCAATGAAGGGGTGACATTCTAAAATGTCAAGAGTGCAAAATAGATACATTCCCAACCCCACACACACATATATGAACTAGTGCAACTTATAACACAGAGCAAGTTTTTGCAAATGTGTGAAATAAAATCAATAATTCAACCACAAAGCAGTAAAAAAAACTAACAGCAAGGAAGAGGTCACACAAGAGTACAAAACAGACACACCCACTCAAACACACAAACACTTACACACACACAGAGACACACACAATACACTATTATATGCACAAATGAACTGGTGTGGCTCTAGCTATATGGTAAAATTGAGCCAAAAGACAAATAAGAGGTTGAAATCAGATCAGACCCAGATTTATTAAGCTGTGATAAAATATACCTGTTCATTTTTGTTACATTTTTATTGAATTTTGATGTTATGTGTAACAAAATGTCCTCCTTTGTGTTCAGGTTTGACTGTAGTAAAATAATGCAAAAACTGACACTTCAAATCAACATTTAAAAAAAAAAAAAGAAAAAAAATCTAAACCTTGACAAAAAGTAGACTTTGTGAATGCCCAAAAGACAGGTATAAATCCAAATCCACAACTTTTATTTTTGTCAAAAACCACTAGAGAACGTATAAGCTACGGAAGAGGATTAGGGCCAAGCAATAATAAAAAAATAAAACGTTTAACAATAAAAAAGTTGTTAAATTTCGAGAAAAAAGTCGAGATAAAATGTTGAGAATAAACTTGTTAAATTACGAGAAAAAACTTGTTAAATTTCGAGAAAAAAGTCGAGATAAAATGTTGAGAATAAACTCGTTAAATTACGAGAAAAAAGTCGTTAAATTTCGAGAAAAAGGTCGAGATAAAATGTTGAGAATAAAGACATTAAATTTCGAGAAAAAAGTCGTTAAATTATGAGAACAAATTCGTTAAATTATGAGAATAAAGTCATTAAATTACGAGAAAAAAGTCGTTAAATTACGAGAACAAATTCGTTAAATTATGGATTTGTTTGACTTTTTTCTCATAATTTAATGACTTTTTTCTCATAATTTAATGACTTTATTCTCATAATTTAACGAATTTGTTCTCGTAATTTAACGACTTTTTTCTCATAATTTAATGAGTTTATTCTCAACATTTTATTTTGACTTTTTTTCTCGAAATTTAACGAGTTTTTTCTCGAAATTTAACAACTTTAATCTCGAGATGGTTTTATTTTTTTATTATTGCTTGGCCCTAATCCTCTTCCGTAATAAGCCACTTTATATAGAACTGTATAGGAATCTAGTGGTTACACCATGGCATAACATAAGTTTTTCTTTTTTTATTCCCACCAGATGGCACTAATCCACCTTCAAAAAATTGGATTTTAAATGCCTTGTCTCTATTTCAATGTGGAATACTGCTTTAATTTAAAATATATTAGAAAAAAAAAAAGTGTATTATTTTCAGTAAGGAAAAATAGCTAATATAAATTGTATAAATATTGCATAGTATCATAAAACACCCTCAAAATTTTAAATAATAATCAAAAAATATTATTGAACAAAAATATATTACATTGGTTTTCCTGAAAAAAAAAAAAAAGTTACATTTCAAGGCTTCCGTCACTTTTGAGCCAAGTGTGACCCCTAAACGAAGAGAACCAGACATGGGATGGCAGCAGTGCATAAGTTACATTTGAATCTGAATGTAAACTGCTATTATAAGATATAAAGTTGCAACTGTGAAAAACGGTTGCACTTGCAAATCACAATTGTTAGCTATAAAATCACAATGCAAGATATAGTCACAATTTGGAGAGATAAAGTCATAATTTGCAAAATATAAAGTTATATTGTGTGGTATAAAGTCAAATTGTTCAATATAAAATTACGAGAAACAAAGTCGCAGTTGTCAAGAAATAAAGTCACAGTTTGGAGATATTTTTTTACTCTGAGGTGGAAACGGCTTCCATAAGAGCTTCGATGATTGTTAAATTGCCAGATCTCTGTCAAAAGCATCCTTCTTTTTACTGTTTTGCAGTGGAGCTGGAGAAACGCATCGACTTTGAGCTGAGGGAGGGCCTGGTGGAGAGCCGCTATTGGTCAGCGGTGACGTCACACACGGCATATTGGTGCTCGCACGATGTGGCTCTGTTTCTGCTAACGTTCATGTACAGGCCAAATGAATCAAATGACATGGCAGAGGACAACCCTGAATCATAACACACAGACATGTGAACTCTCACACTCTTGGTCACTCCTTTAATGTAGTTTAGCAGACCTTGTTCACTGTGCATCAGGGATCCTGTCCTTGCCTTGTTTTTCCTTAATTTAGAAGCACACCCATGGGAGAGACTTACTCTCTCCCCTACATCCCCCAACTAGGATTGTTCTTAACCTCAATGAAATGATGACAATGATCCTACTTGTTTCAGCTAGGACCATTCACACCTTGATGATTCCCAAAGCAGCGAACTCTTCATATTGACTGATGTGTATTAACTTAACTTGTGGTTGTGATAGTATGACTGAAAAGAATCTGCTGAATTGGAGGTTCACAATCAGAAGGGTTTTTTTTGAGGAATACATCTGATCTATTTCTTGGCCTAAAAATATAGTTTTGAAGATTTTTATAAATTAAGCATTACTCTTATGTGTTTACATTATTTAGATGATAAAATAACAATCTGAATTACTCCTGAAAGTGGCCAAATATTGAAGTTGATAGTCGACGGGAGCAGTGCACACAGACCTGGTGGATTTATTCAGAGAGAATAACCATCAGTAAACACGCAGTTCACAACAAAATTACAATTCTGTCATTATAAATTCACCCTCATGTTGTTCCATGAGGGTGAATCCTTGTGACTACAAAAGGAGGTATTTTGAAGGATTGTACTAGTCGCTTTTTTTCGTGCAATTACAATGAATGGAGACATTTGTTATAATTTCTGTTTTTGTTTAAATTTTAGTTAGTTTTAGTAATTTTGTTGTTTGTTTTTTGTCATTTTTATACTTTTTTTTAAAATGTCTTGATACAATTTTTATATTTTTTTAGTTTTTTTGGTTAATTTAGTGCTTCGTTAAACTAAGTGAAAATGAGAAATCTTGCCTTTTTTATTATTTCCGTTATCTCTTATATTATTAAAGGGATAGTTCACCCAAAAATAAAATAATTGTCATAATTGAATCACCCTCATGTTGTTCCAAACCTGTATGAGTTTCTTTCTTCTGTTGAACACAAAAGAAGATATTTTAAAAAATGTCAGTAACTAGATAGTTGACGGCACCCATTGACTTCGATAGTATTTTTTTTTTCCTACTATGGAAGTCAATGGGTGCCGTCAACTGTCTGCTTACCAACATTCTTCAAAATATTTTCTTTTGTGTTCAACAGAAGAAAGAAACTCAACTCAAGGAACAACATGAGGGTGAGTAAATAATGACAAAATTTAAATTTTTGGGTGAACTATCCCTTTAAGCAATGAAACAATTTTTTTTAAATGGTTTTAGTTTTAGCTAACGATAATAACTTTGATGAAGACTGAAGCTTTTAAGTTTCAAAAAGGACGCAAAGCACCATAAAGTTTCACAAAAGGGAAAATATTCCATGTCTTTTGGATTTAATGTGAACAGACTGAAATTTAAGTCGTTATTCACCAAAAATGTTGACACATGTCTGAGCTCTTCTTTCCACAGTCATGATAGTTCGTGAGAGACGAGCCAATGTCTGATTCATGAACGAATCTTTATTTGAGTCAGATCTTGAGTCGGAATGATTCATTCACACATTATTCCTGAACTCAGTTTGCTGAATCATTGATCTAGTCACAGCGTTTTAGGAGAAGATTATCAGGGAATAACCACTTAAACTTTAAAATTAACCAGATTCAGAAAAAAAATATTTTATGGATTCAGAAGACTTGGAACATAGTGCACAAGTTTATGGACCTTTTGATCCCATTCATTGTAATTTCATGGAAAGATCGACCAGTACATTCTTAAAGGATTAGTTCACTTCAGAATTAAAATTTTCTGATAATTTACTCACCCCTATGTCATCCAAGATGTTCATGTCTTTCATTCTTCAGTCGAAAAGAAATTAAGGTTTTTTGAGGAAAACATTCCAGGATTTTTCTCCATATAGTGGACTTCACTGGGGTTCAACGGGTTGAAGGTCCAAATTCAGTTTCAATGCAGCTTCAAAGGGTTCTACATGATCCCATGCGCGGAATAAGTGTCTTATCTAGAAAAAACGATCAGTCAATTTTTAAAAAAAATAAAATAAAAATGTATATACTTTTTAACCACAAATGCTCGTCTTGCACTAGCTCTGCCATGTGCCACGCATTACATCATGTTGGAAAGGTCACGCGTGACTTAGGCGGAAGTACCGATCCAGTGTCTACAAAGCGAACGTACACTCAAATGCCCTTTACAAAAAAAAGGTAAAACAACAATGTTGGGCAATTTTTAAGTTGGAGTTTTTCAGCCTACTGCAGTACTTCCGCCTACATCACGTGTAACCTTTCCAACGTGATTACGTAATGCGTGGTGCATCTCAGAGCAGTGCAAGATGAGCATTTGTGGTTAAAAAGTATATACATTTTTTTTTTTTTTTTTTTAGAAAATGACCAATCTTTATGCTAGATAAGACCCTTATTCCTCATCTGGGATTGTGTAGAGCCCTTTAAAGCTGCATTAAAACTGCAATTTGGACCTTCAACCCGTTGAACCCCATTGAAGTCCACTATATGGAGAAAAGTCCTGGAATGTTTTCCTCAAAAACCATAATTTCTTTTCGACTGAAGAAAGAAAGACATAAACATCTTGGATGACATGGGGGTGAGTAAATTATCAGGAAATTTTAATTCTGAAGTGAACTAATCCCTTAAGAAATGATCCATTTGTCCTACATTGAAGAAATAAAGAACGTCATTGGGGAGAATGATGACAGAATTTGTATTTTTGGCTGAACAATTCCTTTAAAGATATTTCCGGTCCTGTTCCTTCTACTTTTTTCTGATACACTGAAGCTTTAGTTTTTTCTCTACACTTGCATGATAGACACTGAAATCTACTGCATATTTGAACTGCACTCTTTGCTATGATCACCACTGAATTAGAGTTTATGCTTTAACATGCATGAAAGAGAAAGTCTGGATGTTTTCCACTGAGGCTGTTAGAAAGATTCCTAACTGAATCTCCTCTTAGTTCTGTCCAAGTTGAAACTCATTTTTCATATGTGGCATTCTCTTTTATGCCCATGATGTGCAATCAGCATATCAAACATCTTACTGTTTTCTAATGTATTACTGCACTAAAGAACCACATAGTCACAAAGACCTTGCCATTTTGAAATAACTATCATTTTTTTGTGTTAAGTTTGTGTTTTATGTATTCATTTTGTATGATTTGTTTACAGCAATCCTGAAAATCAACACCCCCATGCCTTTACAATGACAAGAGAAAAGCACTTAACATTTCTCCTTACCTCACCCTTGAATGTGCCAATAAGCTGAACAGTGAGATCTTCATTAGGTCTGTGGTCAGAGGGTACGGTCTGCATTATGTGCATATATATTAGAACTGGACTCCAGCGTGTCTGTTCATGTTTAGCTTCAGTGAACGCCGAGCTGTTCCTCTTTTATGAACCTCGTGATTTTCATTAAAATTGATATCAACCGCCTGCTCTGTCTCATTCTCTGAATTGCTTTTAAATCCTGACTGTATAGTTAATATAAGGATCAGCTAGAGTTGTTGTGGACCTTGATGCCAACGGAAAACAATACAACTTTATTAATCTCTGAGGGGTCATTTAGTTTTAGCCATACACAATGTAGACTGTTGTTCTCAACTCTTGGGTTGTGTCGCAAGTCACCTTATACTATACACTTTTAAAATAGAAGGTTAAATGCTTCCCATATACTTTATTAATGTCAAAGGCTGTACATGATATAAAACTCTACTGTATTTTTATGTAAATCTACCTGTCTTTTGGAATTATAGCTAATACCAATACAATATTTTGGGCCAGTGTTTGTTGTATGTGTTAAGATGGTAAACTGAACTTGTGTGCTTACTGATACATTTTCAAAATTGTCAATTTTTCTATTCCACCTATGGCATGCTAATAATTTGACATTGTTATGCCTATACAGCTGGGCTATGGTAATGATAAAAATGAAAAAATTGCAGGATAAATTTTAACCTGTTAACCGTCACCACCCTTTTTGAATATAGACGTGAAAATGCACTATCCAAACTTAAATGGTTGTAATTCATAATTGATTTGGAATACAGACCTAAAGTTGGTCTCTTCAGAAAATGAAAGAATAAAAAAAAAATTATAGTTTAAATTTACTATAAAGCTCTATAGCACTACCTTTTGTCTAAAGTTGGGGGTTAGTTTTTTTTCCTACAGTCACCAAACTCAGTACATAAATTGTTCTCATCGAGCCGGACAACTTTCTAATTTACAGCAAAGACTATAGAATAACACAAGGCGTGTCACTCGTATTGTTTTGAATGGGAGAAAGTGTAACGCGCAATATGGCGGAATAAGTCCCGCCTTCTAAATAAGAGCCAATCGCCGACTGGTAAAGTCATCGCGTCACTTCAGCGGCCGTTAGAATCACCGGTTTCTATAGAAACAGTCAGACGCGCGCCTCCAAAGAGACGCGCATTTAGGTCTGTGCATGCGCATTAGCTTGATCCAGCCTGAAAAATAGTTTTTTTGTCATGATTCGAGCGTTTAGAAACTAAATTTATGAGCCGGTTGTTATTAGATTTCATTGGTGATTTCAAATATGAAATTTAATCATAAGGTTGGCGAACAGTTTTGGAGAATTTGATGTTTCCCCATTCAAAGAGATTGCATGATGCCCAGGATGCCCGAGAGGCGTTTCAAAGATGGCCGCCGAGTGAAATGACTTGTCTTAAAGGGACTTTGTTTACAGTCATTAGCTCCGACCAACAGGAAGTCAGCTATTTTTGTTTGAATCAGTGTTAATTTTGACAGCAAATTTTGATTTAGTTTTAGTCATAGTCTTTTGACTAAAATGCCATTTAGTTTTAGTCATATTTTAGTCATTGGAAATTGTTTTAGTTTTAGTCTAGTTTTAGTCGACTAAATATCATAAGATTTTAGTCGACTAAATCTACAGCAGAAATAAGTCGACTAAAATCTAATTTAGTTAAATTGTAAGCATTAAGCATTTCCAATAAAAATGCTTCCACAGATCCAATACACTGATATAGGTACATCTGATATTCCCCAAACTGTTTATGTTCAC
The DNA here is from genome assembly GCA_036281575.1 of Ancherythroculter nigrocauda. NCBI lineage: Eukaryota > Metazoa > Chordata > Actinopteri > Cypriniformes > Xenocyprididae > Ancherythroculter > Ancherythroculter nigrocauda. The sequence goes on along the minus strand of VTFQ01000014.1, from coordinate 10,591,134 downwards.
CCAACTGTACTTTGCTCACCAAAGCGGACGGTTTTTGACCGTTCAAGTGCAAAAACACGTGAAAGAGCAAAATTCAGTACTTTTCAGGGATTGACACACTTATCATTGAGGTAGGCTACTATTAGATTTCATTTAAAAAAAATTATTAGACTTGATTTTTAGTTTTTCCTGCTTTCATTGTAATTTTAGTTAAAAGTTTTAGTAATTTTTTGTTTATGTCTTTTAGTTTTTGCTTTTAAATGTCTAAAATTTTTTTGTTTATTTTAATACCTCAGGTTAAGCTAAAGCTTAGAAACTATTAAGTTTACATTTTTATAAGTTTACATTTTTATATATTTATCTTTTATTTCAGTTAATGTTTATTTAAAGTAATGAAGATTTCTTTGGTTTTAGGTTTAGTTAACTATAATAACTACTTTAATAACTATAATACTTGTAAAATATATTGAATAATGTGTCAAATAATGTTCTTAGTCTTTCCTTCCTGTGACAGAAGATACAGTAGTTTACTATAAATTAAACAGAAAATAAATTAAATACAGTTTATTGTTTAAACAAAATAACAATAATGACCAGGAAAAAAATAATAATTATAAACCATCCCGAAATACACCGTGACTCTTATTCTGAAATGTCTGCAGTCTGCACTGTAGCAGGCTGCTCATGAGGGAGATAAATATGCATTCTTTCAACCGTCTAAAACATGCTACCATATAAACATCGTGTAGTAAACATTGTCATAATTCATCAACATTAGCTTATAAGCAATCGGATGGCATAAATGTGCGCTATTCATTAATTGCGCAGCAGTCAGATGTGCTGCTGCACGAGCCTGTAGAGCGCGCAACAGCGCCGCGTTTCCCGCGGTTAGATCAGCACATTACAATTCAAATGTGTGCATCTTCCACACAGGACAGCAGTCCTGACTGGATATCTTCCCAAATCATCCCTCTCTTTCATTTTCGTCTCGTTTTTATTCGTTGACGAAAATTAGAGTAGATTTTAGTCATAGTTTTAGTCATTCAAAACGCATTTTTATTTAGTCATCGTCTCGTTTTCGTCCGTGAAAAAATGTCGTTGACGAAAATTATGACGAAAATTATTCGTCAACGAAATTAACACTGGTTTGAATGTGGATTTTTTTGAACCAAAACTACTGCTCTAATACAATTAACACCAAACTTTTTCAACATGATTACAAGACAATGAGGATGCTAAATTGCAGATGAATATTGGACATCTCGAACAGTTTGTCTGTGGCGAGACAATGTATTTATGGCGAAAAAAGGGAAACAGGAAGTGTTATAACTTCCGCATACATTAATCTTGATGAAACTTCAACTGCGTGTTCGTTGTAGGAGGCTGATCACATGGATGTGACTATTGTGAGTCAAAGTCATAGTGCCACCATCTGGCAGCAGGAAGTGTCACTTCAAAATACTTTGAAATCACCCTCTTATTTTTACCCAATTGACAATCTTTGTCAGAATAATATCAAGATATGGCAGATGTAGACCTGCGAAATGATTCTTGGATATCTTAAATACTATTGCCATGGCAACACATCAAACTTTTATTATTTTTTGGGGGTGTTTTTGAGGCTCTTGGCACGCATCAAATTGCATGAAACTCGACACACACAGAGCTGTCAGCCAGTAGACACTGGTAAAACCTTACAAACGGGTGTGGAGGAGGGGCTCTGTAGCGCCACCTTTTGACACCTTTTACCTACAGTCACCAAACTCTGTACATATAATGTTCTGATCGAGCTGGACAACTTTCTAATTTACAGTCATTAGCTCCGAACAACAGGACGCCAGCTATTTTGGTTAGAATGTGGATATTTTAAAAGGTCAAGCTCTGAATTTTTAACTACTTCTCGTATGATTGCAACCAAACTTTCTGAACATGATGCCAAATCATTGACAATGCTACATTGCGAACAGATATTGGATACCTCGAACGGTGTTGCCATGGCACAAGGAATTAAATTTATGACAAAAAAGCAAACAAGAAGAGTTTCATATCTTGACAAAATCCTTTTAGATTCACCCAGTTTAAATGCATACTGCCTGTCATGCACAGTCTCCCTAAATCCTCCAGGGCTTGGGCCCATCATCGCTGCTTGCAGCTTTATTTTCACATCCAAGCCACCAGGTGACATCCACATACCACAATATCATATGTGACAGTGAAGACTGGAGTAATGATGCTGAAAAGTCAGCTTTGCATCACAGGAATAAATTACATTTTAAAATATTTTTAAAAAGAAAACAGTTACAGTTATTTTAAATTGTAATAATATTTCACAATATTAATGGTTTACTGTATTTGTAATGTGAGCATTAGAGACTTTCAGAAACATTAAAAAATCCTGTTGAGCCCACACTTTTGAACTGATATCATATCTTATTGTATTATATTAGGAACCAATCCTATTGCGATCAAACAATTAGAATATAGAATTATAGAATAATATAGAATTTCAAACTTCTATTTCTATGTTCATTCAAATGCATGTATTTATGTATTTGTTTGAATTTATGAAGTTTTCAGTTTCCAACTTATAAAAACTACTTTAGAGTTGTTTATAAAGTCAATTTCTATATTATCAATATATAGTATCAGTATATCAGTATGCAGGTCTGTTAGATGTCCAATCAGGTCTTACCAACCGGGCTGCACGTGATCATCAGCCACTTTCCAGCGTGTGTTTAAGTGAGTGTGGCTCTGTCTCAAGTCCAAGAGCTGCTATCTAGGCAGCATGTTTGAGCTCAGCTGACCCAACCGCGTCTATGTTCCCCGAAGCGCTCTCTCAGTAGGCAGCTCACAAGAATAGAGGACACAGCCTGTGGGTTTTCTCCGGGACTTATCACACGCCCAGCAGTCTCTCATTAGACCACATGCAGGATAAAGATGGCTTGAGGCGCAGACAGACTGGGCTGCTGAAAACTTTTCACCGCTCTTCAGGGCTCGAGGGAGGAAGAAAGCCTCAGGAAGATCAAGCTGAAGGTGTGTTTTTTCATCTCTTTATTCAAGGATTTGTGTAGTTTTACGAATGCATAAAGTTGTTCTGTGTTTGGAAACCTTTTAGAGCAACAGCTGAGCTAGCAAAGAGGTCTGTCATTTCTAAACTTTTTAACAAAAACATTTAACATTCATACGTTAATTGTCTTAAAAATGTTAGTTAGAATGTAAAATAAAATACCATTTTTGACCATATTTAGTGGATATTTCTAAATATTGGTAAAAATATAAAATATATATATAAAAAAAAGTAAGTTACCTGGTTGCCTTAATTTTGAGTTAATTGAAATTAAAAATTTGAGTTAATACAATGAAGGGGACTGGCTTAATCAACAGAAACTCAAAATATTATGTTATCTGAACCACATTTATTATCTAAGTTGATTTGACAAAAGGAAAAGAAGTTGTGAGAAAATCATGAAAATAAGTTTTTACAGTGTAGATTACTTACAAATTACATGAAACAATTTTTTAGATTATGTTTTCTAATCTGGATTACTCACTTTTAGGTAATGTATTCTGACTACTTTTTGATTACTTTTTAGATTACTACTGATGGATTCATTTGAATAGGATAATCTTGTACCATAGAAATACAAAGAGAAAGAAAATATATTCCATTCTTTGTTATCAACAACATGACGTGTAGGGCTGTCAAACGATTAATCGCGATTACAAAATAAAAGTTTGAGTTTGCCTAATATATGTGTGAGTGCTGTGTGTAATTAATATGTATATGTTAATAAACACAAATTAATGTATATATTTAAGAGAAATATGTTATGTACAAAATATTTGTATTTATATATAATATAAATTATATAAAAATATAAATAAATACATATACTTGTAAATATTTCTCAAATATATACATTAATGTGTTTGTATTTATATATACATAATAATTACACACAGTACACCCACATATATTAGGCAAACTCAAACTTTTATTTTGTATGCGATTAATTGCGATTAATCGTTTGACAGCCCTAATGACATGCATTAAATATTACAATACGTCAGGGTTTCCCAGACTGGGGTTTGTAAGTTTAATGAAAAGCTATTAAGTAATTTAAAATTTTTAAATAAAAACAACCAAAATAAAACATTTACTAGAAAAATAATAAAAGAAGTTTACCTGCATGTCTCATGACATGCATCAGAGTACATCAGAGAACCGTGAACATAATTTTATTATTATTATTTATTATTTACTTAATATTATTATAGACTTAACATATTAACTTAAAATCTCAGGGCTTACTTCAAGTAAATATATTAAAAGCAAAGAGATCCAGCTGACAAAAAAGTTAACAAAAAATCCCTGCATTGCATGTACAGTAAATATGAAATGTTGTATATTTGTACATTTGTTTGAAAGGAAAAAGCCTTCCAAAGACAGTAATACATGGTTAAACGACTCACTGAATGATAATTCAAATAATTAATGTTTTCATCAGGAGCTGATTAGATATGCAATAACATGTAATCATGTAATCAATAGAAAAGCAACTGTAGTCTAATTATGAGTATCTTAAAATGTAATATAATCTTATTACAAGTGCTTCATTTTTGTAACCCAGATTACATGTAATCAGTTACTACCCAGCACTGCCGGCACTGTATAGTTGTCAATTGCCTTAAATTGTATATTCCAATATTTTCTAGTGTTGGGCACAAACATTCATTTATTGTTCATATATTGTGGAAATATTTTCAAGGCATTTTGAAGATGAACATTCAGTCAGCAATCAGCCGTGAGATCTTTGTCCCAAGAGGTGAAAAGTTACTGGTAGCCATTGAGGTGAGGAGAAGGACGAAGAGGAAGGGACTGTCATTTCTCAATGCAGGCCGTAAGAAGGACTACTTAACTTTCCTCTGCTTGTCAGGTAATGTGTCTTTATATACTTTAAGTCTCTAAACTAGTGAGTTTGAAAAATATGTATACATTTATTGAGCAATGTGAAGTCTTGAAGTTTAATTGGAACATTATTGACTCACGTTTCCATGTAGTTACTAACAGTAGACCAGCTCAAGTCCTCATCACCAAAGTTAAGAGGTATCAGGGCACAAGACAGTTCGCTAAAAGGTCTCAGTGGTCTGTGGAGCAGCTTCGCCAGGTCAATGGCATCAACCCTGATAAGGTGACCAAATTTCTAAATGCAGTTTTTATGTTCCAGTACATTCCATTATTTTGACTCCTCTGAATATTTGTTAGGACACTCCTGAGTTCGACCTAGTGTTCGATCGCACCACTGATCAATGGGTGGCCAGCTCAGCTGCAGAGAAATGCATGTTTGTGCAAGTTCTGTACCATGCTTGTCAGAACTACTGGGAGGCAAAGCGTGGCCAAGACAACCCAGCGTCCCCTGGAGAACAGAAGATACCAGGAGCTCCGGAGAACAAGAAGAGCCCTGGTGCTCCATGCCAAACTAACTTTGTCAACTGTCAGCAAAAGCTGATGGGAGGTAAGTGGGTTCAAAAAGCTGGATTGCAGAATTAATACAGTATGGAGAACCTGAGATCTGTAACAAAACAAAAATGTATGTTTTCATATTTTAGATGCTTGTTCTGTTAATATGGTCATCTACCGCTGCAAGATTTTTTTGAATAGAATGAAGAACAGTATGACTGCAAACCAGGGTCGGCTTCAGCGTGAAGGTTAGTGTGTGTGTGTGTGTGTGTGTGTGTGTGTGTTTCCAAATTAATTGAAATCACCTTAGTGTCTTATTGTTTTGAAAATCATTTATACATTAAAAAAAAATTCAAATTGAAAGTTGGTGGTGCAACTATCAAGTAAAAAGATTATTTTAATACCTTGAAATCATTTACTTTATGGGTACACATTTTTCTATTTTAGATTTTTTTTTTTTCAAGAATGCTTTTTGTTGTTATTGTTATTATTTGTTATTGCTAATTGCAATATTATTAAATTTAAATTATTTTCAAGAATGCTTATTTTTCTAACAATAATAATTATATTGTTATGAATTATTTATTATTCTTTATGAATTATAATGTTATTATTTCAAGATTTTTTTTTAGAATGCTAATTTTGTATAATAATAATAATAATAATAATAATCTTTTCAGGAATGCTTATTTTTTTAATAATAATAATAAATCCTTTTCAAAAATTTCTTATGCTTAAGAATGCTTATTTTTCTAACAATAATAATTAGTTTTATTGTTATTAATGATCATTATTTCAAGATTTCTCAAGATTTTTTTCAAGAATGCTTATTCGTTATATATATATATATATATATATATATATATATATATATATATATATATATATATATATATATATATATATATATATATATAATATATTATATATAATTATTAGTATTATTAGTATTTTCATCCTTTTTTTTTTTTTTTCTTCATTATGAGATCAGGATAGTTGTCACATTGACATTTTTGACTTTATGCTCCAAAAAATGTAAAATTTATTCAGAACTGAAAAACATGCTCATCATTGAAGAGGTGTATTCAAATCATTGTGTATTTATGAATTGCATTTTCATTTACTAGAAAAAAATGAACCACTGACCCCTAGACAATGTATTACAAATGCATCTTTTAGGCAATTGCCGTTCATTTCCATCCTTTCCTGTCTGTGGAGTTGTGTGGGTCAGATCAGTCAGCGTCCAGGCAGGAAGAGAGGGTGCTTTGTCGGCCCCGTCGTCGGGTGGTTGTTTGTAGTGTTGTGATAGATCTCTCGGCAGTGGTGGAGAATGGCTCCATTGCAAAAAGGGAGGCCGATTAGTTCAGAGGCCACTTTGTTTAGATGAAGGCATGCGCGGGGACACAAAGACAGGCGTTGAGGAGGGGGAGAGGAGCGGAGATGAGTGAAGTGGCACCAGCCTTCACAGCGGATCATGGATGAATGGTGTGTAATGAATGGGAGAGGTGCCAAGCTGTTCTGGAGGCGCAAAATGCAATGTGTCAGTCCACACACCTCAGCTCTAGTCATATACTACCATGGTTTTTTTGCAAATAATGAGATTAGTTAATTGCAGAATTGCATTTCAAGTGTATATGATTCCGAACCAAAGAACAAGTAAGTTTATGCAAACTAAGTACATATGTGAAACACACCATACAAATCACTCTGACTAATTACAATCAGTATTGGGGTAACACATTACAAATAACGCTTACCATGTAATCCGATTACCTTTTCAAGTAACTAGTAATGTAACGCATTATTTTAAATTTACAACAAAATATCTGACTTTTTCAAAAGTAAAGTAAGCTACTTTTTCTTATTGACTGACACCTCTCTTGTCCCCATGTTGCGAGAAATCAGGAGTAAGTGCAGAGGTGTTGTGTGCACTGTGTGAACATGATGGTTACTGTAATTCTAGACTAAATGTGAGCAGACATTTACTCATCTTACTTGCACAAAAACTGATTTAGTATACCTCAAAATGAATGAATGAATAAAAACAGTGAAATACAAACTCAGAATATTACATAAACCTGCAATAATTAAATATGTTAAATAACACAAATATACTTTATGTATTTAATCTCACTTTATTAAGCAATGTCTTTGCTGCTGATCTTTGAGAGTGTTGAACTTTCATGCGCCCTATTCTTCTCCAGTCTAGAATTGCAGTACAGCTGAAAGGTTTGTTTGAGCTGCGCCCTCTACTGTACAGGTGTGAATTTGCATTTCCTTCAGCCTGAGCCTTATTTCACTTTTGGTGTGAAAAAACCTTTACATTTGTCGAAAAATAGACCTTTTTTTATTATTTAAAAACAGCCCAGGTGAGAAAAAAGTAATGTGAAGGTAACATAACACATTACTTTCCACGAAAAGTAACTAAGTAATACAATGAGTTCTTCTTTTTTTTTTTTAGGGAGTAATGCAATATTGTAACGCATTACTTTTAAAAGTAACTTTCCTCAACACTGATTACAGTTATTGGCTATGATCTCACATCACTGGTTCTGTTTGTGTCATATTGATAGTTGTTAAACAAAATATACACATTAGCGTGTGTGTGTGTAATAGTGACCGTGCCAATAGAAAAAGAAATTAGCATGGATAATAAATAACAATCTTACATAAAATGTAATTTATTCCTGTGATCAAAGCTGAATTTTCAGCATCATTACTCCAGTCTTCAGTGTCACATGATCCTTCAGAAATCATCCTAATATGCTGATTTGATGCTCAGGAAACATTTCTTATTATTATCCATGCTGAAAACAGTTGTGCCAATTAATATTTTTCTAGTAACTGTGACACTTTCTGTGATGAATAGATTTGTTGTTTTTTTTTTTTTTTTGTAATATTATAAATATCTTAAATGTTAGCTTTACTTTTAATGTGTCCTTACAGAAAACAGCAGCTTTATTCCAGAGCAGAATCCCACTAATATTAAAGGTGCTAAAGAGGATGTTTTGTTTTATACATTTTTGCAATATTACTTGAAACTGTCTTTACTAACTGATAAAATACTATTTATTAGGTGCACTGAAAGGAATAATATTAATATACATCATCCGTGCACGAGGTAGGGCCTTAAAAACATCAGCCAATCGTTTACGCGATGATCGGCCCTCTGGCTTGTCAATCACTGCCATGACATTCCTTGTGAGAGACGAGCGCGGCTGCGCGCTCCAGTAACTTTCCACACTCTACAGGCGCCGCATGCAAAGTTTTTGTCCGGAGACAGGAGTAACAACTGCAGATTATGAGTTACCTGCGGTGAGTCCGACATAATGAATCCACTAACACGACACAGCGAATGCCGGTGGTAAACACTCGTTTTCCAATACTCGTGCACGAGTTTTGGGAGGCGTTCCTTTGAAATGAGCTGTGAAGGAGGGGGGCTGTTCTTACGTATGCGCTCATTTCAAAAACTCAGTAACAGTCTTTGGATTCTCAGTCGACGAAAAAATCCTCTCTATCACCTTTAAGTCTTCCATATTAAATATAAGTCTATTTAGTATCTAATATAGTAAATGTGTAAAATAAGAGTTTTTGGACACAATGCTCATGTGCGTTTCTGCTTATTTCCACAGCACCAGCTGTTAAAGCATCCAGGAGCAGAAGAAGCCCGTCCCCTCCGGCGGTGAGGAAGATGGGGAATGTAATGCGGAGGGCCAGTCAGGTTCTGAGTGAACGCGGGGAGCGTCTGATGAAGGCTGATGACAAGACGAGCCACATGTTCCACGGAGCCAAGCAGTTTGCAGAAGCTGCTCAGAAGGTGAGCTGAACGCAAGACCAATTCACTCTGATTCACTCGAAATGAACTTAAGGTTCACGAAACCTCGCACTGTCATAAGAACAACCAGTCAGTGATGCACAGTTGTAGTTTTTTTTATTTTTATAAACAGTATTTTAATTAAAATATTAACTATTTAAACCATTAAAATGTACCAGCACAGATCTATTCTAATATTTTAAAATGTAATTTAAACCTGATTTTTCAGCATCATTACTCCAGTCCTCAGTGTCACATGATCCTTCAGAAATCATTCTAATATGCTGATGTGAACATTTCTTATGAAAACAGTTGTTCTGCTTAATATTTTTGTGGAAACCGTGATCCTTTTTTTCAGGATTCTTTGATGAATAGAATGTTCAAAAGAACAGCATTTATTTTGAACAAAATCTTTTTTTGTAACAATGTAAAAGTTACTGTTTATCAGTTTAATTCATCCTTGACCCCCCAAGGATTTTTGCAAAAAAAACTTTAACTGACACTAAACTTTTGAACAGTTGTGTAAATAATATAATATTTGAAATATGTAGTCAGACCCAGTTATGGATGGGTTGAACCATTTGAAGAGAAAAAGGCATTCTGTATAACTAGTAGCCATTACAGTGAATTATATTTAATATGAATAATATTAAGCATCACATTTTCCTTTATTCCCTCAGATGGCTCTGAAGCAGATTTAGAGGTGTTCTGGATGGCCCGCAAATAAACGTTTTGAAACTTAACTTTTAATCATCCGGTCGCTGGATATTTTGAAATGCAGCTTTACATCTAACTCAGATTGTGATTTTGAGTGTAAGGCAGATTTTGTTGCATCAGTTTTCTCCTCACCTGCAGACTGGACTCTTTATTTGTTTAATTTTATTTTTGCAAGCCACTGAGCAATTCAAGCAGTTGTGATGTGGTGTGTCATGCTGTTCTGTCAGATCTGTTCATTTTTCTGCAGTAGCAGTGGCTGTAATTCCATGAGATGATTGAATATTTTTTATTTATTTATTTATTTATTTATTTGTGGTGGCAGGAGTCTTAAAGGGATAGTTCACCCCCAGAAATGAAAATTCTGTCATAATTTACTCACCCTCAAGTTGTTGAACAGAAGAAGAATGATGGTAACTAAACAGTTGCTGAAAAAGAAAATACTATGGAAGTGAATGGGGACCAGAAACTGTTTGGTTACCAACATTCTTCAAAATGTCTTCATTTGTATTCAACAGAAGAAAGAAACTCATACATGTTTAGAAAAACCTGAGGGTGAGTAAATGACAGAATTTTCATTTTTGGTTGAACTATCCCTTTAAGATCTCCTTTAAGGTAATAGACTGCATTGAAATGAAAGGAGAATTGCTGCACCTCGTTTGACTAATGATTTCAAATCTCTTTTTAGTTTTGGCTAAGTGAATACATTTTTATTCTGCAAGCTATACACTAATAGTACCATTTCATATTGTAATCTCGCTGAAGTCACTGAACTATGAGCTTAAGGTGTTTTTTTTTTTTTT